>CM067358.1:22453492-22598492 GCA_034190875.2 Urechis unicinctus | reverse complement strand
CATACATACATACATACATACATACATACATACATACATACATACAAATATACATACAAACAAACAAGCATGCATACATGCATGTATACACACATACATGCATGCATGCATTCATACATACATACATACATACATACATACATACATACATACATACATACATACATACATACATACATACATACATACATACATACATACATACATACATACATACATACATACATACATACATACATACATACATACGTACGTGTACGTACGTACGTACGTATGTATGTATGTATGTATGTATGTATGTATGTATGTATGTATGTATGTATGTATGTATGTATGTATGTATGTATGTATGTATGTATGTATGTATGTATGTATGTATGTATGTATGTATGTATGTATGTATGTATGTATGTATGTATGTATGTATGTATGTGTGGATGGATGGATGCATTTGTGTGTGTATGGAACGCATGTATTATCTATCTTCTGCCTCACCAAAGCAATCAAAAATAATGAATTCCTGAAGGCTGCACGCAGGTGATATTGGAAGCGACCAATTAATAAATTGAGATAGTGTCTCCTGACTTTTGTGTGGGATTGATATATTAGAAACCCCGTTATCATATGCGATGAATCGAGACAGAGGCGCTGTTAGTTCTCGGATAAGTGGCGGCATAAATGCACCGGAAGACATCTTGTAAAAAAAACCCATTGAAGCCAGCCTATGCAACCGTGTACATTATGAGAACACGTCATCCGGAAAAAAACATTATATGATGTTCATCATACAACAAAAATAACCAATTAAAACGCAACTTCCGCCACGCACTTATTCAGAGTCGATTTATAGCATAGATAACTAGACGTTGACGTCGTTTACCTGTTTGTAGCAAATGTTGTATAGACCCCGCCATCATTTAGCCTCGGAACACTATGTACACTCTGCTAAATAACGCCAGGTAGCAAAGGCACCTTGCTCTACTGTGGTGCAGCAGGGTCCGACAAACTTTAAAATTTTCAGTTATGTTAATCACGCTACTTGATTATTTTTATGTGACAATTTGTGTATTTTGCAAGTTTCTGTCCAAGGTATAATTTTTATCCGATCGTATATTTTAAAGCAGGCGAGCGGTAAACCTGGTCCTGTTAACGAAACATCATTAAAAAAACATAATTTATAATACCAAGAATGAAGGTTTCCATCACAATATCATGACACACACCCGCTTTTATTCATACATGAAAAAACCGTACTACCGATCAAGCATCTAAAATAAGATTACTACTTTTGTTGAGCTCATTCAGTTGCGACAATATAATACAATGCGATCATAATAAGCTGTGATAAAATTGAAATTTGAAAGTTTATGGCACACATTCGGGCGAAGTGTTTTGTATGACAAACATTCAGATTGATAATTAGGTAAGTTGTTTTTAATGAGCTTAGCAAACACAGTCGCGCTGATACCTGCCAGCCGCCACTAGATTATTTCATTAACACCTGTTTGAGGAAATGTGCTGCGAATCAAGATGGAAATTGGAAGTGCGGTGGTTCATGTAGTTCATATGTTGTCTGTGTGTGTGTTTTCAAGCATTGGTATCAGTAGTATAGAAAGTAGAGGCTCTAGTCCACCTTACTTAATTAAACCAACAGGGGGGCCAGTCCCCCTTATACAGAGTTTTAAGATTTTTGCTCCCTGTCACTTTGTTGTTACACAGAAGTACGATGTTTTGCTCCCTGCTTAATTTTGTTGTTTTTATGGTGAGTTTCAGAGAAAGTGGAAAAAGTCGGGTCCAGCCCACACCCCTAACTGGGCCCGACTCCCCTTTGAGTCAGCGCATATTTGGTCAGGGCTGCCATCATTTATTGCTATCTCTGAAAGGGGGGTTGGGCCTGGCCCCGAACTGGCCTGACTCGTTAGTTTGATGGCAAATTAATGTTGCCATAGGCCTAGGTGTGAACTCTGTTTTCCACCGCGTCAAGCTCCTCTAGGCATTTCACACACCCCACAAGGGCCTCGTTCTTGGACTCAAAATCATTCGCAAACTCTCTCAGCTCATTCTCCACATCACACAATATCAATCAGCTCGTTCTCCAGATCTGATTTCTCTTCTTCATCCCCCTTCAACTCTTCTATACAACCTTCAAGCTCAATAACACGCTTTTGTATAGTGTCTTTGGTGTTCATTGTATATCTAACAAACCTCTTTTATTCAATATGCAAAATGTCCACTCGCATAGTGAGGCGGACAGGATGTCAACGGCTTGTGCACTTTCTAACACAATCTATGGGATGTGCTCGGGGGGCTCATCTTCGCCACAGATTTCAGTGCAGCTAATTTTTACATGAAAGTGGCGTGTAAATTTTTGTCCCGTCATCAAGGGCAACATGGGCCTTTTGTGTTCCAGCTTGGATTACTTTTTTCATCAAGAATTACCTTGAACTCTTCGTCAGAGATCTTTCTGCCAGAAATCATGACGGATATATGGGTTGTAATCGTGTCCAGCTTGTTGTCTCCCAAATCCTAAATAACTGAGCTGCTTCGGCCTCATGAAGTTACTCAGTCACAGGCTTGGCCTCATGAGATAACTCAGTCAATGGCCCAGACTTATGAGGCAGCTCGGAATATAGCGGTATCGTCAGTTGCCTTTACACCTGCATATTCTCTCTGGTCTCTGTTTTGTCGCCTGTGTTGTACATCAACATAACTTTTGGTGGTACCATCGTTTGGTGATATGGGGTCATGCATGTTTTGGGCCAAGTTACCTGACATATCCAGGGTATCAGTTAATGCAGCGCCTCTTTTGTTTCATTTCGTTATACCACCCTTTTTTTTGGAACACTCACTCATAGGCCCATAGACGCATGGGATTAGTGACATATTCTTGTGAACTTACGTACAATTCTAGTAGGCAGGATTCTCTAGATTATTACCTTTACTATCTAATATTTACACATTCAACTCGTGAATACTTCCAACAGTAACCTTTGCTACAGGGTTAATTACGTTCATGGTAACAATATCTCCGAACGACAAGCTCGATAGGCCGACAACGTCAATAAGGGTAGTGGGATATCCATCACTTACGTTATGCGTGCAGCTGACCTGATAGAACTGTGAGGGAAATAGTTCCATCCAAAGGATCAACCTCCAATTTAAGGTTAACTGTTGCAAATACAGACTGCACA
Source organism: Urechis unicinctus (assembly GCA_034190875.2). Classification (NCBI taxonomy): domain Eukaryota; kingdom Metazoa; phylum Annelida; class Polychaeta; order Xenopneusta; family Urechidae; genus Urechis; species Urechis unicinctus. Next base: position 22,595,301 of record CM067358.1, on the reverse strand, counting down.
TGTTTTAAGTTCCACATGCCCTCTTTTAGTTAAGACAACCCCACCCCCACTCCTTTTATGTACAACCCCAGTCATCCAGTGAACCGACTCTCTTGGGTCAAGGTTGTACCAACCCACATTATACGTGATTGACCCGAGGCCTACGCAAAGATCAACTTAAGTGTTGTCCATAGCATTTTGCAGGGACACGGCATCGCTCCTTTTAACATTCGTAAGTGTCTGATAATGAATACACAAGTCTATATATTTAATAGAAATGGCACATACAAAGCAGGCCCTCTGTTTCCGCCCCATGTAGCAGCTGAGCAGCTGACATATCTCATAATTCAGGTCAGTAGTTGCGGGAGGTGGTCTGCTTAGCATTGTCAAGCCCTATAAGCTTTAGGGTAGGTAGCCAATCTAATTCTGTCTGTGTACCAATGCCTTCTATGGTGTTATGAATGCCATATGAAGCTATGAAGCTTGTTTCATCTACGCCACCTTGCTCTGTCTCGACTTTGGGGTTGCTCGTTTGTATTAGTAATTCATCTCCGCTTTTTGAGACAGCGCTTGTCCAATCAGTGAACCCCAAACCTTCACGGATGGCAATTTCCCTGCCACTTTGATGACTAAATATTGTTGAAAGCACAAGCGGTTTTCTGGAACGTCAGGGTAGTTTTATAGACGTAACCTCCAACAAGCTCGAAATGTATATAATCGTGACCTTCTTTGCCTCATCCTGCTGCTACATGGGCACCTGGGTTGCCGGTTGCGTCGGGTTATTTGGACTAGCGTGACTGTTGTACAGCAAACACAGAGTCGTTCCAGCGCCTGTTGTACAACAAAGTCTGGGCGATTAAGTACAATCAAAGCTATTTCGGGATCCTCTTTACATTGAATAGGTTATGCCGATATGACAACCCCAGATACTGATGGAAATATGCTCGCCAGCCATAAACTACTCAAAGCAAAGCAGGCCCAGTTGGGGGCTGGGCCCGACCCACTTTTAACCACTTTCTCTCGAGTGAAACTCACCATAAAAATAGCAAAAAATCGTATTCCTGTATAAGCCATTATTTAACGTATATCCCTATTGTGGGTTCACCTTAAAAATCAACTAAGTGACAGGGAGCAAAAATCTTAAAACCCTGTATAAGCGGAACTGGCCCCTATTGGTTGAATTATGTAAGGTGGACCAGAACCGCTACTCTCTATACTACTGTATCGACCAGGATTTATCACCAAGAGAGGGTGCAGCAGCAACTTGGGTACATGTTCAGATGTTCCGACCGCATTTGACGTCAGAGCAAATTTCATCATGATTTTCCCCAACAACAAAGCGTTCTGATGCCTTTTATAGGGAGAATTGTTTTATGCTTTTGTACTAAAAGGCCAAAACGCCATAACATAAACTTGATAAAGCACATTCACACGATTCAACTGTGGGTTAGTTTTGCATGGTAAAGAACTATTTCCGGCATTTATCCAAACAAAACTATCTATACATCAGGTGATTCCTCTTAATAGTCTTGATTAATCATAAATCAAGCCTAGTCTTGATTAAACTGTCAGAGCACAGATGATTAGTCCTTTGTCACACACAAAAATAACCGTGTCTTTGCTGTACAGGAAGTAGACAAAATCGGCCTAAACTGCTCTTAATTGCACAATAGAGCGCTGGCATCACACAATAAAAACCATTGAAGAGTATTTTTTTCCATCTTTATTTGGCGTCAAAATTGAAATGAGAGTAAATACCACGAGACCGTTTTGAAATATCGTCGAGTATATGCAACATGCAGTCCATTGTCTCAGCGCAGAATTCTCAAAGAATTAATAATAAAGTACAAAAAAAAATATATCAGTATACATGAATAATCCTTGTTCTTTCTACACACCCCTGGGTTTGGGTTTCTCTCCATCACCCAATGAAAGATACCATTAGACTATTGTATTTACTTCATACAGCACCATCGTTCCGACAGTAATGCTACCAAGCCGTAGATTTATAGTACAATTTTTTTTAGATCGTTCACAAACTTTTCATACATTGACCACCTGTTATATCAGTGCATGTTATATGTTATAAGGGAAGCACCATAACATCAGTACGTACTAATTGGTCAACTTCTGAATCACTACACTACAACACACTCGGTGCAGAAGAAAAATAAAACAACACTACATACACAAGACAATAATAAACTAAATCACCGCTCCCCCAAGAGATATACAACTGAAAATGGTGCCCCTTTGGCAGCTAAAACAATTATTACTAATTATAAGTCTGTTATGTAGAGGTATGGATTCTGATTGTTTTCAGACATTGCAAGAAATCCTAAGCTTTCATCAACAACATCAATATCAAGACTATGTTTGTCGTTTTATAAAGACAGGCAAGGTAAAAGAACAGGTAATGCCAGTCAACTAAGCTTCTCTGCGGTAGAATGAAGCACGACTGTCAATACCTCACTATTTCACAGACCACTCTGTGGCAATCACCTTGTCATGACCTAGTTGTTAACTGGTGATGACCTAACCTGGGCCCAGATATGACCTGACCGGTCAAAACATTCACCAAATCTTTTCACATAACCAACCAGAACAAACGCATGTAAAATATACACATACATGTAGGTATATATATCAATTTGACTTCAAATAAACTCATTCAGTGTTGTGATAATGCTATTGAGGCCAATTTCCTCATTTAGAAAAACAGGGAGTTACTGGAATGTACCCAAAACTACATGGATTAACAATATTGGAAAAAAATATCTAAATGTATTCATAAGATGATCAGATTGTGTCAGATACTGACTCCATGCTTTGCTCTCTAGCTTTCCCTACCCATGACTAGATATCAATTTCCCATTTGTTCTCTGATTAACATGAATCATCATAACACCAGTACCAGCTCAGAATTAACCAATGATATGCAAGTCTACTATTTTCAAACTGTAACAATCATTCTGATTTGCCACGAGCCAACTTCTGTCTGTTATGCAAGAAGAGTATGTGAATGATTTAGCAAGTAGCATGGCAGGTGTTTGGCTATGAGAAGTAGGAGTAAGAAAGCTAATATTTACACTGAGGAATATTACAGAAGCATACATTCAACAGCAGTATCAAGAGTTCTTCTTCTCCAATCACCCCCTAACAGAGTAGAACAATACCTAGGCTCCACGCACAAGTCACGTCTCCATAATAAACCTCAGATGACATCGTTAATCTTTACAAAAAGCCACAGATATACATACAAACTAAGACTCCGGTATGGCAGATAAAGCAGTACAATACAAGCTTCATGTGGGTTGCATGGATTGGAATTTGGCCAGTAGGTTTTTGGTGGTACCCTGCCCCGGAAGCTCCTCCTCCTCCGTCATGTCCGACTCACGGACTACATCTTCTTGTCGCTGCGGCTCATTCTCATACTCTCCAGCATCTGGCTGGCCGTTATGCTCGCTGGGCTCCTCCTGGTGGTGGGCGGCAGGGGCAGGAGAATCATGGGTAGGGACATGCTTGAGAGACTTGACGGCGGCTTGTTGTTTCTTGGTGGATTCCTCTGGGGTGGGTGGGGGGGCGTTGGTGTCTACTTGGAAGCGGGAGAGAAGTGATCTAGTGGTGGCAGGAGCCGGTTTGCTGTCTTCACTTTCCATTTGGTCTTCGGCACGGACAAGGTTGTCATAGTTGATGGGATCAGCTTCACCTGGGGCAGAAGTGGGGGATCCGGGCCAGGCCAGATGACGGGCCTCCTTCACCTGCCACTTAAACTGCTGCCCAAACACACACGGCACAACACATCAAACTAGGGCCACATAACAGGCACAAAGGAATCTCTTAAGCAAGGTTTTTTTTATCAAAGCAAGTTACAAGGTTTAAAGCCAATGACATGAATTGCCTACGATTAATTAATATATATGATTGCCATATTGCACAAAAAGATTAAGTGTTGAGATCAAAGAATGTTAGGAATACAACCATGGTTATCAGTCCGTCCACATGCATGAAAACCTTCACAAGCATATTGTTAATATAAAAACATTAAATAATTGTTAAATTAATGCTACCACAACAAATTAGTGCCAGTAAGGTTACTTTATGGTATTGCATATTGTGCAAATGGAATAAATGAGTGGTTATAACAATGCATAGTGATTAAATTATTAGAGCAGAATTGTATACTCATGTAAAAAAAAGCAGACAAAAGGTGTGGTAAGCTAAAGGAGATGGGTAACTATCTCAACTAGGTCAACTCATTTCAATATGCAAATATTGACAGTGGGATCAACTTTTTTTTGTAATATCATTTTGATAAAATAAGATTAGCACACACTCATAACATGCAACAACTTAAATTCAAAACACCTAAGTTTGATTCTAAACCCTCCTACCACAGAGGAAGCTATCAATACAATCAGCCTCTGTGAGGAGTGTCAAGTGTCACAACAGTGACACCTGTTGGAAAAGTCACGGATAAGTTATCACGGCACACACCAGTCATCACTCACACTCGCCACTGTACGTTATGTGATTCACACGGGGGTGAGACAACAGCAAAACCAACCAGAGAACGTGCAGAAGTAAAATAAAATACCAAAGCTAAGTCTGCTTAGCAGAGCACTGATTGGGTGGACATACTTGCTTACTAGTGTCCACTTCCTGTGGAAACAAGCAGACAGTTACCATGACAATTGAGGATACAAAGGGCCTCACAACGGAATCTCACAAAGACACCAGAGGCACTGACGATTCCTCAAGGAATCTCAAACAGCAAACACATGTGAAATTTCTACATGAATAAGAGCAATGTGATTGTCAATACACAATAATGTCTAGTATGTGATTATTGGCTGGCAAAATGGTGCACGTGTAAGCACTCTATCCAAGATCATTCTCAATTCTCTTTCATAAATGAGTGAAAAAAAAACATTTCTCAAAGATGGTATTTTCAAATTATCAGAACCCAAATAAAATTAACTGGGAAAAACAAATGCTAAAATACACTGAGCAGAAGCGTCCTACAGTTGCTAAAAGAAAAACCTGAGACACACAACTGAGGATGGCTGAAAGTACATGGCTATTCTCATGCTTCAGACATGAATAGTACTACTGTAGTAACTAGAGAACCACACAAATCAACACAGAAAGCCAGAGAAAAACACCACACCCCTTACTAGCAAAGTCTCATGGACAATCAACATAGGCATGCTGAATTAGAGCAACATTGCTCTGAAAAAACAGACATCGACGGAATAGATCTCGATGAAAACAGCGAACAGTGAAAGAGGTTATCAACAAACAGCGCCCTTTGAGTGAATGGGTTTAGTTGAAATTGTGTTTGGAGGGAATTATAGCAGCATAAAGAAGTCATTACATGTTTGAAATGGTGCGGAGATGGAGGTTATGGGAGAGAATCAGTGGGTGGTTATGGCATGGCAAGGTGTGAGGAGACAGGGACACCCTCAGCATGGTCCCACCACTGGATCACCAGAGATGGACCTCCAGCTCATCTCCAGTGGATCTCAGGATGGCCACCTGATGATGCTTGTGTTGGGGATGTCATAAGGAGAGGTTTTGGGGATCCACTTGGGGGGAGCAGATAGTAGAAGCATGAACACAAGCTGTGCACCTTATATGCCTCATGGCAACGGACCTGTACAGTCCCTAAACGACTGATGTATCTCTCAACTGAGCCTTCTATTTGGTCAATCTTAATCTAACAGTAAGTTGATAACTGCACTCATGAAGGAAACTTAAATCTAATGCTATCTATCAAGCAGTAAACATGATCTTATTGAGACAAGCCATTCAAGCTGAAACTGCAGGTAAAGTAAGCCTCCTACTCTTATAAGTGTATCTGCATAGTTTAGACAACAAGCTTTGGCATACAAGGTGCCCTAATTATCCGTTGGTGAGAAGCAGCGAAACAGAGTGGCTTATGAAACAAGGGCTGGTATCTGAACAGGGTGCAGGGGGAACTGGGCAGAGTGGGTCAGACTGTACAAAGCAGTGATCAGATCACAACACACTGGTCTACAGAAGGCCCCGCCTACTCGGCCATACGCACCCTCTTCGGCGTAGCTCCGGGCCCGGAAGAAGACGGCTCCTGAGTTTCCATGGACTTAAACCTCTGCAGGATGTTTTTAGTGTAGGCTGGGGGAGGCAAGAATTGCTCCTCAGAATTGTCACTTTCTCGCACTACCTCCCTGACCACCTGCTCTGTAGGCTCTGCTTCTGGACTCAACCCATTTTCCACTGCTCTGACTTCCTCCACTGATTTAGACACAACATTTGACTTTGCCTTGCTGGAGTCTTTATAAGACCAGGATTGTGTTTTGCTGGTTGAAGGCTTTTCTACTTGTGGTGGTGGTGTGCCGGTTTTGTTCTCAATGTGACGCCACTGCGCCAATAGATTCCTCGTGAATCCCTGCTCTGGTAGTTCCTTCTCCTCGTCCACATCACTTTCTCGAAAAACATCTTCCATCCTAACTGGCTCATTCTCATAAACACCTCCCTCTACAACTTCCTCGTGTTGGATATGACTGGCAGAAGGGGCACTTGTGTAAGTGTCTGATTCGCTGACTGCCACCCCAGAGTCTGGTGATATGTGATTCACCTGCTGGACATTAACTACCGTGGTCGTTTCCACGGTGACAGGTGCACGGCTCACTTTCTTAGAACTGATTGTGCTACTGGACGTAGTGGGCCATATTGGCGTGATGGGGGCACTACTCATATCCTCCATGGATTTAAACCGAGCCAATAAATTCTTTGTGGTTGATGGAGCAGGGAGTTCTTCCTGCTCTGATGGGAGAGGCTCCCCAGAACGCACAATGTTTGCGTCGAAGCTGGCCTCCATTGCTTCCTCTCTCTGCCGATGGAACTCCTCCACATCCCGACCAACCTCCTCCCGAGGGGGAGTCATTTTTCTGACAGGTTTCACCTCTGGTCCTCTGTCCTCATCACCCTTCCCAATATCTTGAAATCGAGATACAAGATTCCTGGCCATGGATGTTGGGGGAAGGTCATTATCTGTGGCATCCTCTGATGAATCCTCACTGACACGGTTGATTGGAGGAGGGGGTGCTTCTTTGGCTTTGTCCCATTTAGAGGGCTTCTTAGTGCTGCCAGCAGGGGCCGGGGCAGCCTCCGGCTCGTAGAATTGTGTGGAGACCTGAGTCTGCAAATGAGACAATCAGGAGAAATAAATGCATGCTGGCTACCTGAGAGAAGACTCCCTGCTTCAAACCCTCACAGAGCTTATGCAAAATCACAAAAGCATATACAAGGTGCAAGAGGAAGATAAAAATCAATATCAAAATTCATCATGAGTTTTTCTTAATGATCTGACAAAAATTTGGTGCTTTGTTTTACAGAGAAGTTGTCTCATACAGAAGTAGCTTTGAACTCTGATTTAAGGTATTTTTTCTTTCCAAAGGGCTTCAAAACACATCTAACAGTACTTCCTTGATCCAGAATGATTAAACAATGAAATTGACAACATGCATTGTGTGAAGTTTGTTGAGGAGACTTGAGAGTGAAGACCGCCAAACCACAGGGGAGAAATGATACATGAGTGACCTACACCAGGAGCCCGCAAGCTGTACAGACAGGGATTGCTTCCTTGCTGAAGATAACAAGATTATTTTTTGTAAGATCCACCTTACTCCCCCTAAGGTTATGTGCTGGGCTCAGACTCACAAATTCATTGGGGATAATTCTATCCCTGATATGAGAATATAAACCAAACTGTCTTTTTACGATCCTCATTAAGTTCATCATCAATCATTGAAGGAGATTTCTAAAATACCCTCCTCAAAAATCCTAAATTACCTTCACTTTCTTATTGTCATTCGGATGTATTATGTTGGCTGTAAAGGATACCTATTTAAACCAGTGTATTTCATTTGCAGGACTTGTAAAAAAAATGTGTTATAAGCTGTAGACCAAGCGCCCTGTACGACGGGACAGTTGTTCAAGCATACACTGATAAGAAGTCTGTTATTTCTACAAGTTAATACACCCGAGCCCACACAAAAACTATATATCAGCCATACGCCATGCACTTAGCAATTCACGACGATTCATGCATGGTCAAGAGTTGTGCCATGTCTACCAGCGTCGGGTAGAAATGCACAGTACATGTTTTGACACTTATCTACCTATCTCCAAAGTGTCGCAGAAATCATCGTTAATAATACACAGTGAAAGAAAGAAGCATGCAAGAAACCAAATTGCCTTAAAAGATATCCTTGCATCGATAAAAAAAGAACCCATATAGAAGGTGCCATGTTGAGAAGACGCCTGGCGACGAGAAATAAATACTTGATGGAGAGAAGAGTGGAGGAGTAGAGTATGAATGGATGGGGGTATCTGACCTGTTTTGGACGCTGCTCCTTCTCACCCTGAGTGTTCACATCACCACTAATTGACACAACACACAACACGACCATGAACATACAGGATAAGACGTCACATTGACATGACGGAGAGCCAGGTCGTGTCTCAATACAAACCTGCCGTACTTGCGGCCCCGAGCTAGGTTTTCTGTCGAGTCATTCTCCTGGCTTTCGAAGCGCGATTTCAAGTTGCGGATGCTGGGTAGATTTTCACGGTCATCTTCGGGCTTCTCATCAGCTGGAAAGAGAGGACAAACAAAATCAAATCAAAATCAGCTCTATCTTTGATCCAGGTGCTAGACCAGTGAACTGCTTCAAAGAATCATGACACCTTGTAGGAGCTATTTGGTGTGTAAGGCAGCACATGCCTGGGTGTAAAGGAGAGACAGATTCAGGAGACTGGTGCGACTGGCCAGAGTTCCACCAGGCTGACACGAACGCCAGCACATGAAACATGGTCTTGCACCATAGATCACACAGTCATGCTAAGCAATGCAACCCAAGACAATAACAAAACTCATATGAGAGCTGGTCTACTGATGATAGCAAGTCTGCCGAGAGAGAAACTAGACAACTAGGTTTAGATCCTGAGATACTGGTCTCTCTCCTAGATTCCAACTCCAGAATCCACTAAACCGTACAAGCCTCAACACAGACAGACCACAGTCATCAACCTGCCTACTCCATCACTTAATGACTGCTACAAACAGGATACACTTTTTCCGACCGGCCTTTAATTATTCAGTCCATCAATAAATCCATAGCAACGGCAAAATGAATGGCAGACATCAATATGGAGATGGGGTAATATGGGATGTGGAGTAGGGATGAACAGGGGGTGGAGGTACGGGTATGGAAGGCACGATGCTGAAGATGTCGAGTAGAGGGCACCACCAGCATGAGCATTAACAAACCTGTGTATGGAGGGTGAAGGGGGTGGTGGGTGGCAACAGAGAGGGGCTGCATTACTGCGACTCTATAGCAGTACATCTTGCATGAGTATCAGTATATTACTTTAAGAATGAATAAATATCCAAAGCAGACGACTCGCTTAAACAAGCTATGTCTGCTGAGAAAACCTAAACAATCAAGGAATACCAGCCTCTTGCAAACCATGGAACACAACCCTAGCATAATGTACAATATCTTATATGTAGAATCCTCTGGCACTCTCCCACAAAAGACACTGTGATCTAACAGTGTACATGAGCCAGACAGACCAGTCATCCTCACTTCCTTCAATTAAATACCTTTGCCAGATTGGCCGTGGACAGTGTGTGAGCGTAGAGCGGTGAGGTTAAAGTGAAGACGTCGGTACCACGGGGGTACCACTGCCCGGATTACCCGCTCCGACTTGACAGGCTGTGACAATGATGCCTTGTGGATCAACATATTGCTGTCCTTGTTTGTCTTGATCTCCAACAATGTCCTGCTCTGTCCCAAGTGATTTTGCTGTGATGTCCTCTTTTGCATCAATAATGTCCTGAAGTGTCCTTAAGTGGTTTTTCTATGCTCCACTATGCCCTGCCCCGTCCCGTTCATCGTGAAGAATACTGCAATAGCTGGATTGAACTGTGTCCATTGTTTACGTTAATCAAGCATTGAGAACCACTTGTATTCCACTCAAGTGTCCAGTTCATCACAATAACGTCTTATAGCATTACTTCTCCTTAGTATTTGTACATCTCTGCCTCAAGTACTCTGATACAGACTGGGGTGTGTAGCGCCATGTGGCAGCTGACACCAGTGCCATACATAGACCCCTAGCAGCCTGGCTGACTTATGACATCCACCTGGTAATTATTCCAATGAAGCCACACATATAATCACTTCCACAACAGCATTCCAACAGTGACAGCTGCAGTAATTAAACACACCTGCACACCTATGTAACGACAGGCAATCAGTCCAGGTAGAACAATGTTTATCGGTGGGGCAAGTTACAGGTTGTTTGAGTTCCATTCCACAAGTATGTTCCCATGTGAGTGACTTATCAGAGGCATACCTGGCCAGGGGAGTTGACTTATCACCTACATGGACCCTATGTTATGGACGCTGCTCTAACGAGCAAGACACCTTCATGCATAGCAAGACAGCTACCAACACAAGAATGTGACCACGGAACAAGTGGGCTTGGCACCTCTGACGATACGCTGAACTATTTGTACTGCTAAATAGAACAATATGCTATGACAAGTGGCAGCCAATTAATCACTAAATATAGTTCACAAGGCTGTTTCTATGGGAATATCTATGTCAATAGCCTGATGAAATTCATGTAGACTTGTTACTATGACATGAATCATACCTCTGATAATGTCAGCAGGCTGAGCTTCTGTTTCCTCGGCAACAACGGCAGCTGCAGCAGCAGGTTCTGTGCACACCACACAATTCAAGATAAACAAACATGGCAACATGGCACATGACAAGTGCAGTCTTCTGTCTCATACAACTGGTTAAAATGGAACAGCTAAGTATACAAATTACATGGTTAAAAAACAGTATCAAACAATGGGAGATTGATCAGTGATGGAGATTATACTGAATCATTGACTGGTGTTGATGGCTGGAGCAGGGAGAGGAATGTGAATATGAGGATGGGGAGATGTAACTGATATGGATAGGACACTGACACCTGCAATATTTCAGTCAGGTGAAGCAACACCAGTCTAATGTCTATGTTCACTTTCAAAGCAGCTTACATCATACCAGATAAGTAGAGTGACCCCTCCATCACCCAACCCCCGTGACACACATCTCCAATGATCCCATTTATCTGACAAGAGGGATATAGTGAAAGCAACACCCAGCAACCAACAACCTGCTCTTGTCCTATCAACAGCCAGAATTCGCTCTCTTATGTATTGCATAACACATCGGATCGGATGGTTTCTCCTATACACCCATTCACATGCAACTTCAGAAATCCTGGATAAGTTGCGTACACTGAAGTCGTATATAGCACTGCAATACACTGGTACAAGCTTCAAGTGCGCCTCTTGTGAAAAGCACCTGTAAGAACCACGCCCACCTTGTTGGCACCTAAGTCATGTAATGTAAGCTGTGATTGGACAATAGAATTATGTAACACACTCTCTTATTGCTGCACTACCTCGGGCATCTCTTTGGGTCAACCAGACAAGACTCTAACACATACACACGCCTGAGCTTACAATTCACCAAGACAACAGAGCAGGTATTGATTTGGGGTGTGTAGGCTATCACTGAGGGGTCACACGACGGTGTGTCATAGAAAGCAACACACGGGACGTCCTGACATAACACAAATGACACATTTTAACCAAAATAGGATTAAATGAGTGGAAACATGTTTTGTATGGTTCAAAATAACATAAGATCCACCATTTATGATCCTCTTGGCGTTACTTCTTACAGAGGAGGCATGGAGGAAATGTTTGTTTGTTTGTTCGTTTTAGCAAGCTACTGTGAATCCAGAGCCACAGCCCAACACCAGCCATTGAAGCAGAGACAAATAACCTCAAGGCTTAACTTAGCTTTTTGAAGCTTACTTGTAAATAGACAGGTGGACAGCCATATCAATAAATTTACAGGTGAGCAATCGCAGTTAAAATCCCATACAGTATCATGTACTTAATTTCATAATTGACACCTTCTGAAGTGATTATCAATTTAATTGGTGCCAGTACAGTAATGAAGCTACACCTTCATACGGGCTGGAGTAGCAGTCTATTCACAGTAAACAGGCACCCATGCAGTATGAACGTGACATAACAAGCACTCACCCTTTCTGGTGGAGGCGGCTTCCCCAGAAGCCCACTGGTTTCTGTGGCGCTCTTTGCCGAACCCCTCCTCATAGTTACCTGGTCATGAGCAACAGAAACACCCCATACCAGCCTCATAAAGAAATATATACACAAATATATATACCCTCGTCACAGCACCCGTTCACAAATACTGTATCAAGTGGAAGTAAATATAGAAAAAAGGCATTGAGAAATAGTTTAATGTCAAAACCATATCCACAAGACATACAATTATGCCTGAAAGGAAATAAAGTAGATAATAACGCATCACCGAAATATAACCCACAAAACTTTGTCCGTATAAGGGCATGCATATTTATAAGCACACCGACCTTTAGCCTTGAAGAGCTCCATGAAATGAGGCTTGCAGTACATGTTCCCATCCAGAGAGGCAAAGTTGTTCAGACTGCAATTAAGACCAGATGATGCCATAATCAATAGAGGATCATTCTCCACTCATCTTATAAGGTAAACATCGCAAAAACTAAATGCACAAAGCATCAGAGTTTATGGTTTATGTTGCTTGACTGGTAGACAAATGGACAGGTGAATCTTTCGGACTAATTGGACCAAGGCAGTTATATTCCACATGTAAGAGAATGCACCTGTGGTATGTACATGGAAGCAACATGAGTTGTTAGCAAATACAGAAAACAATGCAGTGGACACAGTAATGGGGCAGTAGGGGTAAGCAGGTGGCTGTGATTGATGGAGGGGGGTGGGGAGGTGTGGAATGAGAGGCATACAGGTGTCGTGACAGGTGACAATGACACTGGTCACAGGTGAGAGATGAACATCTGTTACCTGTGGAATCACCAGCAGGTTATAGGCATATGAAGAGGAAACGAATATACAAATAGACATATGGAGAGAGTGATAATGCAAGATTTCTGGATATACATGAAAGTGCAGGTAAATGACATAAAAACAAATAATACATGAGGCTAAAGACAGGAGCTACATTACATATATACCCATCATAAAAGAAAATAACGGCAGACTTACTTGAGCACCCGGTTGCAGTGGATACACTTGAAGCAGATCTTGTGGTAGATGGCCTTGTCAGCCAGCATCTTCTCCATCTCATAGACCCGCTTGCCGCACACCTTACACATGTTCTCAGCAGCACCGCCCTGAAGATCATCAGCAGCCATCACATCATACACCTGAACCAGGTCGTGCATCCTGACTCGTTAACCACAGGTAAGTCAAAACTAGTCAAAAGCAGACTATATATCTCTCAAATCCTTTATTCTCATTTGTCTGCCTCCAATCCTGGTTTTTCTCAGCAATTCAATTTTCACTAAGAATTGATTGATATTCAAATATTAAAAGTTTCTTATATTTTCTCCACGAATGACTCCAGGTTGTCTATGCATGCAAGGAGTGTAAGTGCCTAGGGTAGTGCTTCTGTGTGCTCCAGTCTATACACAGTGAGTGCAAGGGGCTTGATTGAACCCAGACAGACTAGAGATAACCTGGCCCATGATTGGCACAGGTCAGCCTGTCATAAAGTCGTTTATAAGTAGTGGGTGTCCCAGAGCCAGATAAGACCTACACCCACTGTAGACCGCCACAACACACACGGCACGCCACCACAATCACTGCCATCCACCGCTCACGATCAATACTATGTACACACATACAGAACGGCGGGCTGATGGGGAACGACTGCTTGACTTTATATGTCTTTGTATACCAGGCTGTTCAATAATGGAAGTCAATGAGAAAGCGACCAAGATCTCAGGGTGGCTCTCATACGGCTGGTGGGGTTGGGGTGTGGTTACTTTCAATGTTGAAATTGATTTTATCTGGCAGCGTTTATAAGTTTGGAGAGGGTGGTGGAGGAGGGGTTCTGGTGGGGAGTGATTTCTTCTTCCTGGTTTCAAGAGAGAGATGTGTTCGGGTTTTGAAATGAGCGGTGGGGTTCATCTCTAGCACGTCTAATGTCCATTGTGAAAAACATAATGCTGTTGATATGAGGCGGTGGGGGTGTATGGATAGCCTGGGGTCACGCCTAGCTGACCCTCGCTAGTGATGACTCACCTGTCTCAGGTGTAACATGATACTTAATGTCTGTCTGAGACCACCACAGAATATAGATACAGCAGGAGCCACAGCAACAGCTCAACTCACTCCGACATCAACCTGACTGGACTTAGCTTCCAAGAACAACATACAGTGCGGTGTTACATCTCACCCCTATCTCAGCAATGCAAGGAAAAACAACCGCATCACTTCTCAAGAATTCTCCTTCACACTAACATCAATGCATGCTTACCATATTATATACTGATTTGGTGTAATGAAATGAGTGACATTGGTCACATGACAGGTGTTAGTACACATCATGTGACACTATACTCACATCCTCATTGGACAAGCAGTCCATTTTCTCCTGTCAAACCATGTCAATGTTAACCACTGATGGCTACAACTATTGGAAATACTGAGTAAGCAATTGTAAGATCTTAGCGAAGAAAGAAGAGCTCCAACATGACTCAGCATTTAGCCAGTCAAAGTAGAAAACTTCAGTTGAGAATTGTATCTTTCTCAACAGCTTAAGCATAAGAGCTTCATAAGAATTTGGGTAGTGAAGGTTAGTGAAGCAAAAAGAGGAAGACTAGATAGTGCTTGATAAGGATATCAGGTGGTAGAGGACGAGCCCCATAACTGATAAGTGAGGCATTGCAAGTGTGTGAGTTGTACACCATCCAGTGAACATCATCTGAGGTGACACTGAAGCAGCTTACATAGAGAGACAAAGTAAGCCACCAAACCGAGAAATCATATACGGACACACGGCGCAATGAAAGAGGAGGAAGGAGCTGCCAACATAGCCTGGCTGTAACTAGAAGCGTTTTGGTCCAACTGTGCCTAATGAATATTGTAGGTGGAGCTGTAACCATACTTACCACCACCTTGGCCGAGCCTTTATTGGCGGAGTGCTATTGGAAGTAACAAGAAAGCAGTGGAATTGTGCTATTATTTAAGGGCAGGAATATATTGTGCTGCAGTATAGCAGATTGAAAGCTGAAAATGAAGAAACTCCACTGCATATTTCAACCTGAAGTAGTATACAAGTTTACTGTAGAACATCATTGGAATTAACTTGAATATGTCAAGGTTTATCACAGTTGCTGTTGGTAACTAGTAATTGCCTGTCGAAAATATGTGATGCTCAAAGGGAGGCTTATTTCCTGTTGCCTGGTAACAGATAGTCCTTAGACAGATGGACTGGACTTAAGATGGCCGCTACATAGCTTTGTATCATGTTAAGTCCTCCTGATCTATGACAGGGCCAGCGCAGCAAAGCAGATTTATTCTTGGAGGTTTCAAAGCAGACACGTATCTTGCACTATTGTGAAAGCAGTAGAATGTCTACATCGAGGCAATATTTGAGTATATAGCTCTGAATCGCCAGAAGACAATGATTGACTGAAATTGTTCAGAACCTGCTTGTTAGATGCTCCATAAACAAGCAAATGGAAGCCAGAAAAAGCAGGACCAAAGTAAACACTGACTGCAAGTTTTTGGCATTAAATTTTCTAAATGAGGGAATCTTACAGATAAAACATGGCCATGTCAGGTGTGGAAATGGGCCCACTATCGAGAACATGATTCATGGATGAATGGAGATGTTTCTGTACATAGAGGACCATGGTTCAGCTGCTGTTGCATTGCAATGGTGAGATTATCATCAATTGATTGAAGGCTTAAGTTGGTATCCCAAGTCAAGATAACAGGAAGTGAAGGTACGGAGGATGAGGGGAGTGGGTGCCAGGGAGATGGGTAACTGTCAATAGACAAGTTTGTGGGGTGGGTGGGGGGTGATATTGCAGAAGGGAGGACAGTGGGGGTGTTTCTTATGGTGTGGGCATTGAATGAAAATCAGTGACAGATAACATTAATTAGAGGATGATAATGGCTAAGATGGGTGTCTTCATTATGACATGATCACCAGTACAGGGCTCAGGTCCTGATATCAGGTATCCCAGTGCCAAGTGGTTAGATCCGCTATGCACAGATCTAGCCGCCTGGCGCTCTATGGCATGACATCAGGAATCTAGCACCAGTGATCATCAGTTTCAGGATGCTGAGCTTTGAGCATCTCCATCCCACTCATCACAAAAAAACACATGCACAAGCGCTGAGAAGCCCATTCTGGACTCATTGAGGCTTGAAACCCTCCAGCCACCAGAGAGGGCAGATTTAAAGTAGGCTAAGCGATTTGGAAATAACAGGCAGAGATATAGAATGGAAATAACTACAATAGGAGGCCGTATGTTTCGACGCAGGTCACTTACAACCACGTCCGTTTCTTCGTTGGTTACATTGTTATTGCTGGTTCTCCAACCAGCCAGGAGCGAGCCGAAAGGATGAGACGTGTTTTCAAGCTCAGAATGAGCGTCAATCGAAGTCTGATTGCCAGACACAACCGACTCTGAATCCTTTGAAATGAAAAAGTAAGGATGGAAAATGAAATGATGATCCTTAAATCAATGTGAATTGTTTGCCCTAAATTATGAGTGGTAACTTCAACAAGGATAACATCTTCAGCAGCTAACTTTAGAGGATATCTGATTATTACAGAGTTTGCCACTGTCAACAGTTAAAGGTGAAGTTAAGACACAACAAAACAATGTTAAACAGAAAGGCCATAGAGCCACCATTGAAACACATTCCCAATTTAAGAAGTTCTCCCAAGTGAGTATATTCAGACAACTAAGCATGCAGGGTATACGCTTCAGCAACATTAGCTGAAGATGAGCATCTCACTCAACGGAAGCTACAGTATCGTTCCTCGTAAAAAGACAAGTTACGAGAGGCAATAAAAGAAGCCATTCATAAAATGTATCCATGCCTTCTGCAGTCCATTTTATGGAAACAAGAACATGCAAGAGTAATCCCATCTCTGGTATTGTACGAATATAAATAAATGGACTCATTGTTCTACGAGGCTTTAGAAGTAGCCCAATTGAAGGTGCTAAATTATGCCTCTTGTAGCAGCTATAAATAGCCCCTGACTCAGCTTCTGTAATGGTCGGCTGGGCATCTTGAGCAGACCATTACAAAAGCGTCCGTCAAAGCAACAGCTTTGTGCCAAATTGCTGCCTGTAGCTCACTTATACCCGCCTCGTTGGTGTAATGCATCACTCAAAGAACGCCTCCCTCACCTACCCCTACCCAACGATGGCATAGACTCATCGCAGCAGAATCCGTCAAAACGCACTTCATCATAACGTCCTCTTACCATGATGACGACGCTGGCGGCGCGCCCGCTTTCCTTTTTATCTTCCTTGGTGACGCGGCGAGGAGGTTGATAGTCGGACAGCGTGTCGACGAAGGACGAGCCGCGTGGTTCCTCGTCCGCCTCCGATCTCACGGTCTCTCTGCCTGCCTCATCATCTGAAACACAGCCGATTGCCAATATATTCACAACATATATATACCGACATTTCGTCCATCGTAAAAAATAAACTGTTGAAGGATGCAAAGAAAGCAACCAGTCCAACGAGCCGCTCCATCAGACGTTCTTAAATACTTATACGTGTTCGGCGGGAGGCAGAAACTTCCAGACACGTCATTGCTAGAGTCATTTACAATCGGCCCATGATATAAATACTATCTGATTCATATGTAGCTTACGTTGTAAAAAATATATGTATATACACGAAGCAGCGACAATGATAAATGAGATTTCTACAAGTTTTACTCAGGTTTGACGAAGCTAAATACCAGACTGTAGCATCATGTTTGTTTCACATTGACTCACGCCAATGCAATAGAATTTGGTGACTTATATTCTGACGAATTGTACAAAGCCTTGGTATGAACAGTTAATCTCTGACAACAATTCACACGCGTCAAACAAACTCACAAACGATGCAGTATCAAAAGATTTCTTGGGAGAAACACGAGACGTTTAGTACAAGAGATATGTAAACACTGAATACACCAACGTCCATATTTATTGCAAGGGTGGGGTGGTTATGCAAGCGTGAATACTTGTTTGCAGACGGGTTTTTTCTCTCTAGAGACGATATACTTAAATCGACAAGCAACAACATTGAAAACAGCAACTTAATTAGGCAAGTAACATAAGGAGTTCACACAGGGGTATACACGAACATGCAGATGGAATACAGCACGCTCCCTCGGTCTCGAGATCACACACTCAGCATACCGGCACGGACGCAAGTTATTCAGATCCCACGAATTAATTCTTTCTAAACCACATAAGTAAGTATAAGCACAGCAGGCATGGGTAGGAGGGGCCAGGGGAAGAATCTCTACTAGAGAGTAACACGAAGGTGGCATTCGGATGACGGGCGCTACAAACGCCCGCACGTCATCATATGTATGTCAGCATCCCATCAGGCAAGTAACACAGCAATATTCAAGATGCACTGAGGATGAGGTCACAGAACGTGCAGACAACCAACATATACTCACCCAACTAAACGGTATCAGTCCGTACATTAACCGCGTTAATAGAATCCAAGAGACGAGCGTTTCAATCACTTCAAACGCTCACCTTTCAAGTGTCAACTTCATTCTTTAACCTAATTCGGTCGTAACTAAGACTGTAACCCAACTATAACCCCCGCGCTAACTTGCCTTCTTCAGGCCTAACTTTATACATGGCACACGTTTCATTACAACAGATCTAGCTCAGCCCAAGACCTGATTTTTTAGGGCCAATATTGCTCTGGCACAACCATAACCGTGTCGGTTCTGCGTATTGAAACGCAGCGCACGTCTATCATGGACGCAAAAACATCGTCCCTCCACGGAGGTCAACACCGATATCAACCAGCGGGTTATTGAATGGATCAGCAACTCACCACAGGTATCAGTGGAGGTCATTTGTTGATTATTTTCAATCACGTGACCATCTGGATCACTGGAGCTGGCATTTGATCTTTCTGACACGTGGGAGTGATTAGTGGCACCAGATGATGGATCGGTGGGAGTGAGAGAAGGAGGTAGAGGAGATGAGGAGGAGTCAACAACTGATTCTTGAGCATCCACCAAAGCAGCATCAGTATCCTTTACATCCGTGCCAGTCACAGCACCAGCAGCTTCATCAGAGCATTCCTCATTAGCAGCGCCTGCCTCTGTATCCGGAAGCGAGTCTCCAGCAACAGGTGCCTCGCCATCTGCATCACCACCATGAGGACCCCCCTGACTGGCGGAGGTGGACATTTCGGATGAGGATTCGTTTTCAGCCAAAACTGTATTCATTGTTCTGTTACCAGCTTCCACGATCTCCTCTGCCTCCTCCACGCTGCCTGTGCGCAGTACAATTGAGGTCATACTGACGTTCCTCTCCTTCAGTGGAGGGACTTCGGGCGGTTGCTGCTGCAGGTGCGCCTCTGGTTGCTGACTGCCTCCCGTGGATGAAGTAGTACCATCGTCGGATGACGTAGAGAAGCTCCGGCTACCGATGCTACCTCTGTGAAAGTTCCTATACCAGCCCCCTAACCTACCTGCCTCCTTTCGTCCGTCACTCATCATCTTTACCCGTCAGTTAACGCACTTTAACCAATTCGTATCCCATACAGCGCGCAGTCTGCAAACGCGGAAAGTAACGAAAACCATTCGTTACATTAATTGTTTCGAGCCTTGGGTACCAGCGGACGACACTAAGAGCATCAACAGGATGTCCAGATCCGCTGTGGGATGGCGGATGGTGACGACGAGCCACTGCGAAGCGCAAAGTCGCTAGTTGAGGGTGTGAACAGCGGATAGTCCAGTGAGGAAAGAGGGTTAATCCGACTGGCAGTAGTCAAAGGAAAGGCCCGTAAATGTGGCAAGGACTGTTTGACTTTGACCAGGGTACCACAGCGGTCACTAAACCACCCAAGATAGCCCCCAGAGTGATCAGGTATCCCTCCAAAGAACAGCTCAAGTTAAGGAAGCGAGAAGGGGGTGAGGGCGGGCGGGTCATGAAGCGTGTGTTTATAGTCGCCCATCGCTGCCCCGGGCCAAACTTGGACCAGTTACCCTCTATACAGAAGCCCAGTGTGTTATTCAACTGGAATTTACAGCTATTTCAATATGTTTGAGCTCATATTTCCTCTTGAACGCTATTGTGTTTGTGTTACGCGATTCTTATTACAACACATCTTAGAAATAGTTCGCTTGGTACACACGCAATCAGTCTAGAGTAAAAACCACGAAGTTAAGGAATGTGTATCCCCAGGGCACTTTAAGAAGTTTTCTCCTGAATTTATATAACAACCCTAAATACACGGTTTACACTACTGGTGGAGGCTGGGAGGGGTGGGGGGGGGGGGGGGGGGGGGGGGTGTGGGATGGGGGGGAAGTTGTTGTCCAAAAACGAATTGGTGGTTAAGCGATGACATAAGCGAAGAATGGCACGCGAAGTTGTTGGATCCAACAAACGAATTGCTTGGTTAAGCAAGTAAGCCTTTCTCTGTATCATAGATTCAATTGTTATATGGCGTCCGTATTGAAGGCCTTAAGTCCTTCTTAACTCCGGCTCCATGTGTGCAATGTCATCCCGATTAACAGCCAGTGATCGGCTGAATACAGCTATATACTCTCTAAAGACACTAGTACTGACAGGCAGAGGTCGACACTTAGTGATGACCACACAGTTCATATTGGACCGACCACAAGGCTCAAAATGCTATGAGAACCTATTGTGAACGGTACCCATATATGGCCAATGAGACGAGCGGGGTGGAAGGAAAGATCGAAGGATGAAAAATATGACGGGTCATGAATGGTGTTGACAAAACACGTTAATATAGTAAGACCACGACACTTGAACGACGGAGCAGCTTAAGATCAAGCAATCAAGATATGAAAGTCTCAACGAGATGAGGATTATCGGTAAAGGCGCTGGGCGATATTAGAGAAACAACCCGCATGTAAGAGTTGTCATAGCGGAATCAGGACGTTATGATGACAAAGCTTGCCCAGGCGGATTTTCAACTGTCAGATACGTCAATGATGCTCAACAAGATCATGGGATACAGCAAGTTGAAAAAATCCGCTAGTTACAACGGAAATCGACCTAATCAACTCTGACGGTTATTCTAACCTTCTGATGAGTAGGTAGTGTTCGTCTCGGAAGAAATCTCGCCATCCTCATAATCTGACACCTCTACTGTGGAGTCGACCGTATCATCATCGACCTCCGCGCCCTCACACGGCGACAACCTCCTCTCTTCATGCTCCTCCCCAGCAGCCACCCACGCCATGATATCCTCTTCACTCCAACACGTCCGCTCACACACCGACAACTTCTGAAGCAACGTCTCCAACTCACTTTGATTGAGCAAACCGCCGAACAGATGATGCATGTACCCCCAACGGGTGGTGGCTGTCTCGCTGAGTTTCGGATCCCGACCCTCACTCATTACCCGTCAGACAACCGGTCGAGTCAAAGGTGATTCGGTGTGCAGTTTCCGCGAGATAGATAGAATGACAAAGAAACAGGAACTATCCATGTCCAGGCGTAGCGTACATACATACACGGGGTGCTTCTGATGCACGGATATATTCACCGCCGCTAATTAAGTCAATTTTATAGAAGCTTAATAACACTTCCCGTGTTGCGAAACCCAGTCGGGGTTGAATTATCAAGTTTATTCCTGACTGGGCCCCGATAGAGCTCAGAGTTGAAGTGAACAGACTACGTGTGGTTACGTAGCCCGGACAGCACTCACGACCAGCCGCTCAAGCCCGGCTATCAACCCGCCATCATTATCGACGTCATAAACGCGATCAGTAACGGGTAATCCACTCGCGGTACACGCTCAGGTCTAATGCACTCTCTGCCCGCGTCCAATAGTTGACAGTAGCATGATTTCCACTACAATGTTATGAGGATTCCCATAACATTTCACCCCAGCAAACAACATCACAATCGACTGACTCACCTCGCTGTCTATTGAATGTAGCCAGTTTGTCAAGTAGCGAATAAAATCAACACACGTTAGTTATCTTCAGATGAGCGTTGTTTACTCAGTAAAGAAACATGTCTCAATGATATTTTCTCTCTTCGCCCAGTGGAATTTCGTCGCCACATAACACCCCCATACCCTCTCGATTATGGTCAAATAATGACAGAAGAAAGCCGTTGTATGAAGAAAGGGAGAGGTACGGGGGTAGCGAATGGGGAGGGGTTTGAAACAAGTAAGCAAGCGGGTAGCGATTGCACCAACATTGTCGCCGCCATCATATTATTTGCCCGAGATAAGGGCTGTTGTGGGTGGGTGACGTGCTGAGCGCCACAAGTCGATGGACGACACTTAAAGGCAATGATGGACCGTGAAAAGATAATGATGGACTGTGAAAGACAAATGATAGACCATGAAAGGCACCACGTGAATCGGGACAGGTTTTTTACGGACCATAGCAGCTCCAAGCGGGACGTGGTGGGTTGCCGGGCTGGTATTGATGGCCCCATGACAGGTCACGTTGTCAGTGATAGACTGTGATAGGTTATGATTGGATGTGATGGTCCTATGACAGGTCACGTTGTCAGTGATAGGCCGCGCTAAGCATGGTAAGTGGAACATGGTAGGCAACAACGAGAGGGCTCCGCTCGCATCACCCCTGTGCCCCATTTGTTTTTTAATTGCCTGCCTCTCAGACAACAAGGCAACAAGGAGAGTCGGGCTTCAAAATGTCTTGCTCATCAACAGAGACCAGGCGGAGCCGCCAGATCACGTTATGACGTCGGTTATGAGGCAGACTAGTAAATAAGCACCGATGATTGGCGGGTAACGAATGTAACTGGCTCCCTCCCCACCCACCGGCAATCCCCCCTACCCTCCTTGTAGCGCTTCAGTCATACCAACCTCACCTCTGTGAGATCGTCCAGCGTTTGCTGGAGTTACCTGCGTTTGCTCTCGGCATCGTCCTAGCTAGTTACATTCGCTGTATACCACAATCAAAGCTCCAATCAACTCTTGATGATATAAACCACACGGTTATGGAGGTAATACAAAGATAAGCGTGTTTGTCCATGCTTATTCAAGTATTTACGGTTGAGGTGAATTCACGGTCAGTCAACACACGCCGACCTTGGTTGTCACGCGGCGGCCGTATATCCCGGAAAATAAGCAGATAGGAAGTGGACTTGGGTTTTGACAAACCTAGAAATCTTTCGTAGGAGTCATAACTTTGGGAGGAAAATTCAGTTAATTCAACATCTATCTCGTCCGCGTTCGGGAATTTGTATTGAGAGAAACATAGTTACGTGGGCTTGAGTACGCTTCTCTGTACGTACATAGGCAACTCACACAAATACCGACATATAACAAACACAAGATTACAACAGAATATAACGAGAAAGACAAACATGAAAAACACAAAGAAAATAAAAAGACATTAAATGATTTGTAACGGATGAAATGCGTGTTACCCTGATTGCTTATGCTCTCATCTGACAAATATCAGCCCAACACAACCCTACTACGTTATGACGGCTAACGAAAACCACTGGTATCCGCCAAACGCTGGCATCATAACGCACAAACATTCGCGAAGCGCCAATTTTATTGACTGGTACAGCATGACTGTGGTATTTAGGGGTTTGCCTGTGAAGATCTAACTCAGTTAGTCATATGCTTATTTGTTGAGAAAGAAAATGGTTTGTGTAACAGCCTTAATTAAAGATGCCAACGCTGTACAGATCTGAAACCCACACAACCCTTCCCACACATAAACATGCAAACAGCGAAATACGCCGAGATTTTACGGCAAACAAACGCCAAGAAAACAATAACCCAGATTACCCGGGTACTGCTGACGAAATTCCAATCACCATGGCAACTACATTCCAAGAGAGAGCACCGGATGGAGAGCGGTTTGTACCGGTAGTAAACCGGATTAAGAAACAGGTATGCGTGGTTCAGAATGACCTCACCTTGACAGGTCACCTACAAGCGGGAAATAAACAAGCGAGGCTCTCTTCAGCTTATTTTGTGGCTGTTGGCAATTTAAGAAGGACCCGACGCTCCCGTTCGTCGGCGATTAACCTGTGATTCTTGTTTGTAATAAGGTAGATGAGAAATACGAAAAAACCCAATTTTTTTCTACCAATTTATTCCAATAATAAAGCATTTTCGAATAAGAATAAACCAGTTTCCGATGAAGAATAAGGCATATATAGAATGTAAGAGCGTGGAGCATAATGATATATATATAACCCCACCGCCCTTATTGTCCATGCTTGAACGTATAACTCAACCAGAAACATGCAAAAATATCATCAGTGAAAATATGTTATGCCTGAATTAATAACAGAAGGAAACATTGGACATTTTGTTAAGAAAGCAGTACAACGCAGTGATGGTATATACATAGATTTCATAGTTGCAAAATTTAAGAAGGATATGCTTACTGAAGCAAACCTGATAAAAATGTTTCAAAGATACATGGAAATGATTTTCACTCGCATCACATTTTACCACCCAACAGCCCCTGTAACATACCAACTCTTGTACATGAAAAAATTCAACCCATTACCTTGCATATTACACCCCATTACCAGACACATCCAAATCAATCATGTAACAACCAAAAAACCTGTCCTTTGACTGCAAATAGCCTAACACCTGAAAACCAATAACCTGACAACCAATAACCTGACACCTGACAAACAATTTTATGATGCATGTCATATGATAACCTGACAAACAATTCCGCCAGTAACTGACCGATTACAATGGCTTTATCACTATCAAGAAATCCAAAATATTCCATCACAACTTCAAATTATTAGTAATTGAACACATCCATAAAACACTACAAAATTTTATCTTGAGGATAAGTCAACAATCACATGCCTGCTAAGCCTGCTTAGTCACAACCAGAGTGTTCCAAAATTGATTCCCAAGTTTCTGTTTTGCTGCAGATCAAAGCTTCAGGATCCTAACTACTAACAGAGTCACGTTAACACTGAATGCATACTAAGGAAACGACATATAGAAACATAACACCCCACAAATCTAAGAACTAGCTGAAAGTTAAAAGAAAATAATGTTCAAATAAAATACCAAAATAAGTCTATAACTATAACAAGGATCAAGCCAACACATGTCTATCATAGCTGACTAGGATACACTCAGAACTCGATGTCAATATATTCTTCCTCCTCAAACTCCCTCATGCAGACAGGGTTCTAAAACTGGGCAGACAACACTAACTCTATTTGGGTCATTGAATACTTTTCTAACAAGGACACTGGTCAACAGACTAAGTAGTGCAAAATGCATAAATTTCTGTTGAACGCAGATTTAGCACCAATATTATCAGTTAAAAAAACACAACATTCACAACAACACAAAGATTTATCGCACTGAACAACACAAAGGCTTCACCAAATACACAATAAGACCACAAGTGGAAGCTAACGGAACATAAAAAGACCTTGTGCAATGACATAAGACAGGTGAACTGTGAATGA
This sequence comes from Urechis unicinctus, assembly GCA_034190875.2. Taxonomy (NCBI): domain Eukaryota; kingdom Metazoa; phylum Annelida; class Polychaeta; order Xenopneusta; family Urechidae; genus Urechis; species Urechis unicinctus. The sequence continues at coordinate 22,569,682 of CM067358.1, read as the reverse complement.
AGACTATTCAGTCGGTGTTATAGAGTAGACGTCTATGACAGCGCTAGATCAAACAACAACCTAACGAGAGATCGTCCTATTTGAGAGCTAAATAATTCATCCTTGCCACCAAGTCAATAATACATACAACCTCATTTACGCTTATATTTTATCGCTTGCTTATTTGAAAACTAAAGTTGTCGAGGATTTGACGGCTTTAGGTGGGGCGCCATTATGGTACCCAGCCGGGTAGCACATAGGTTCGTCATTTCCGGTTCCGTTGTACACTGGTTGTACGAACTGGGGTGCACAGGGCACGGGATCTGTGAGAGAAGCAGACGACCCACCGGGGTTTAACGTTATGATCTGTGTGCTCACTTGCTGAGAATCGACTTGACGAACTGTAGGAGGGGTCATTTCACGTGGGGGTGTGAAGCGTACCAACTGAAAGAGACACAAACTGACGTCACTTCTTCTGCCCGGAAGAAATAGGACGCTTCACACCCGTGATCTTAAGATAGAGTTTTATTGCCACAAAACACCCATAATCCGGAATGAGGTATAGTGAATAACCATTTTTTTTCTATCCAATAAATTTGTCTGAGAATTTCCGTTCGTCGAATAAATCACTTCATCAGTAACCACAACATGACATAATTCCATAAAAGTATTACAAGAGACACAGTGGAGGTACTTCATATATCCACAATGAATGGATCTACTGATATTTCACTGACTGAAGCAGCTGATAAAATACAAGTTCTCCTTGTTGAAGATCCAGCTTTATCAACGCTTTTTGTTAGGAATATATCCAGGCAACGTATCACATGGCGTATGGAACACACGATCGTCGCAGGACTCAACACAGACTGACGCAGGTGACTATAAATCCCGCCATGTGGTCAAACAGGTAAGTCAAACATCTCATAATATCGCCACCTCGTGTTTTCAGTCGAACAAGACACATGAACAGATCAATGAATGAAGCTGAGGGATGAGACAGCAGCAAGCTAACTGCCAGCAACAACCAGACGAGGTGAGACGGTCAGAAGAAGAGACTTCGCTTAGACGGAGGTTTGCCACCGCCTCGCTGACCCTGAGGAAATCGACTCAAAAGCTTCTTTTGCTTAGCAGCTTGAGCTTTGGCTTTCTCTTCCTCAAGCCGCTTGCGTTCCTCTTCCTCTAGCCTCAAGCGCTCTTCCTCTTCCCGTCTCAACCTCTCCTCCTCCTCAGCCGCGCGCCTAGCTGCCTCTTCCTCAGCCTCCTTCATTTTCTGTTTATCGCGATACCTCTGCTTTATTACCTCGGGCACATTCGATGTCAGCGCCTTCTCCTTCTCCAGCGATGTTTCCCGGTCAGCCCACATGGAACGCAGGTTACGACTTTGTGATATTTGGATGCACTCCTCGGGCTGATCGAATGCATCCGATCTGACAACGTCATCTCGAAGCACAGGCTCGTTTTCGTATACACCCGATTCTCCTTTAGAAGCTTCGAACTCGACCATCCATTGCGGTCTCGCGTCCTGGCTCCGCATGGCACCAGATTCCTCCTCTTCTTGCTTAGCCCTGAATATGTTGGCCATGTTTTTGGCTTTACCCCTCTTGACTCGTATCACTTCACCGGCACCAGCGTCTTCACATTTGACCACGTCATCTCTCTGGACGGGCTCGTTTTCGATGACCGTGGCCTCTTGGCCAAACTCAATCTTGATCATTTCCTTGCGACCTTTTGGTATGTCAACCTCTTTCGTGGCGAACCGGCCTGCAATACCTTGGATACGCCCCCTGCTTCTGGGCATGACTTCTTCGATGACAGAGTCGCATTTGACCACGTCATCACGCTCGATAGGGTTGTTTTCCAAGACGATGGGCTCACTAGCGATGTCGAGTTTGATTGGAGCCTTTGGTTTGGTTGGCGTCTCTTCCTGGCGATTTTGCCACAAGGAAGCCATGTTGCGCGTGCGACCTTCGCGTAATTCCTCTTGGATTTTGAGGTCATCAGCGGAGATATCGTCCCCGTGAACCACGTCATCGCGTCGAGTAGGTTCACTCTCAGTGACATCTGTTTGCTGAGAGGCCCGCTCAATCACAATCGGTTTCCGCTCGACCTTCACCTCCCCTGTCTGTTGGACGAAGAACCCAGCAAGGTTTTTGGTCTTACCGGCGGTAATTTGTATCTTTTCGTCCTCGTCATCACCATGAACGACATCGTCACGTCGTTGAGTAGGTTCATTTTCAAGGAAGGCAGGCTCTTGGGGACCTCTCTCGATCACAATCGGTTTCTTCTCTACCTTAACCTCCCCGGTTTGGGTCAGGAAGTAACCGGCCAGATTCTTCGCTTTGCCAGCAGTAAACTGAATCTCCTCCGTGGCGTCATCGGCATGTACGACGTCATCACGTCGTACAGGTTCGTTCTCGATGACGACAGCCTGGGCGTTATCATCATCCTCCACCAGCTTGATCTCCCGTCGCTTGATTTCCTTCTTACCGCTCTCTGATAGCTGCTTCTTCAGCAGATCTGAATGTCCAGCTTGGGGCAGATCTTTGAGGCGGTCAGTATCAGATTCCCTGGAGATATCATCACGCCTGACAGGCTCGTTCTCAAGGCAAACCACCTCGCCTTCAGCTACGATGATTTTCTTCTTACGGACACTGGTCTGTTCGTCTTTCTTCATTTCCCATTGAGATTTTAACTCTGACGCTTTCACAGCTGGCCCCTGAACGAGAATCTCATCGGCCATATTAGGGTCGCTTTCGCGAACAACTCCGTCTCGGTATTGAGGCTCGTTCTCGTAAACGCCCCCGTCAGCACTAGCTTTGATTTCCACCTGCTGTTTCTTTATTTCATGACGATCAGGCAAGTTGCCTGATTCGAACAAGTTTTTGAGATTTTGAGTGATCTCGGGTGGAGCTACTTTCTCGACTTTTTCGCGATTGACCACAGGGGGGAGGTGAGATTCTTGCGAGTTCTGACTCTGTACTTTATTCTGATACTGTTGCTTGGTATGTTCGATTCCAAGGGTGGTCAGAGGAACCTGAAAACAACACAATATCACCGTTATCACATCGTCAGAAACCAACAATGCTTATCAACTACGTTTCTGCGAGTAATGTTAGTATTTCAATATATTATAATCACCTCATTGAGTTTAAATAATCACTGAGTTGAACTTATCCGAAAGTTGATTAACAGGGAAATAGGATTTGGAGGGAAGGCGTCCTCCCAAACTCTGCTCCCCTCTAAGAAAAACGCCAGTCAGAAAGCTAAATGGCACACACCGGCGAACTGCTGTTGCACTAGTTGGGAATGCTAGATAAAGTGAGGTGGCGTACGCGGGGCAGTATGGGGAAACATACAACACATTTCCACGAACAGCCGCGCAGTAGCAACGCCTTGCATCAGCCGAGGAAGTGGGCGAGAGGGAAAAGCATACCCCCACCCTGAAAACTGCTGGCCTTACCGAGAGACGTATGCATCCAAGCCACCGCTCAGATCGCTCAAACTAAAAATAACGCCATCTCAGGCAGGTAAACACGAGAAGAGGATTGAGCGAGACCAGCCCGAGAGAGTGAGGCCAGGAATGAGGGAGTGAGGCCAGGAGTGAGGCCAATTAAGTTCGCAGATCATCTGTCTAAACACAAACAATCGTTGTATATTGCACAGTCGGTATTCTTCCGTTGCACAATAATAGCCCTTCAGACTGTACTTTAGTTATTTATGATAACTTGATGGGTAAGGTGTAGATGAGCTGCCCGCGTCAAGTAGCACAAGAAATGCCCGGAATCCCCCCCCCCCCCCCACCCACCATCACCACTATGCACAGTACCACACCACAGCCTCGTATAGATACTTCGCGAAGTACACCCACTGACTCAATCGCCACAGGAACATGTAACCACAAGTACAGCTGAGGGAAGCGGAAAGGAAGAACTGATTATAAATTCCTGGCGCTGTTTGGGAAATGCTCGTCAGAGGAAATCTCGAGTTGTTGCTTCCACGGTGCTAATTATGTGGCGGTCTTTGGACATGAGTTAACAACAACGTGTGGTCAAACACCTGGTGGAAATCAGAGAAATAACTTGAGTCATAGACAGGCGCTCGGGTTTCCTATTGGCACCCCCCCCCCCATTCCCACTCCCCCCAGAAAGCTTATTTGGGTATGGATCTATGCCGACACGACCATCCAACTGTTTAGGGCAGGATGTTAGATATCATTGCTAATGAACTTACCAAGTCTTGTTCCCTGGGTAAAGTTGATTTCCGACTGGCCGCTTCTTCGTCGTCGATGCTCCTGTACCAAGAGAGACAAACGATGCAATGGTCAACTCAAACCCCTGCTAACTGTCTACGGTTGTCTTCAGGAGGGTACAGCCCGACTGACTCACACCAGCCTCACTTACACCAATATCCAGCACTCTTACCCATCACTAGTTTTTCAGTCAGATTACCATCTCGGCGTAACGCTATAGGTAGGCTAGCTTTGAGCTGGGTTCTAGTAGCAGATACCGCCCATAAAGAAAGGATCAACACACCCCCCCCCCCCCCCCCCCCCCCCCCCCAAACCCCTTTATTGTTGCCAACTTACAACACGAAGAACCAGGTGGAAATGACTCACGTAGAGGTTTGTTAATTTCTTTATGCATGTCTTTGAAGGTACTTTCCCTGCACCGGGCAGGCATGGAATCAGCTAGACTGGTTTTTCACCCCATGAATCCGCCACCTTCATACCTGGCCATCATATGACGGCTACCCCATCCCTCATTAACCCAGCGTATTAGAATCACACATATCCTCCAACACAGCGCCGCATAATGATAACAAATATACTTTGACTTGAATATTGCATAAAACGTATGGTAAAATAACATTAATACCTACAGTCAATTATCACGCACAACTACTTGCTAAAGAGCCACACTGCACGCCAGCATGCCACAAGGGTTCATTCAAGCTGGTGAATTTAGGGTATATTAAGTTAGCTACTGATTAGAGTTCTTGGGGAAAGAGGACTGTGTGTCGAAGTATAGACAAAAGACATGCAACATTACAGGGTATTGGCGACCAATCAGAGGGTCGGGGAGTAGTGTGGGAGTTAAGGAAGATCCGGTCGCTTTCTAAACGCTTATGGGAATACAGTGTTATGTGGAAAAGGGATCATTCGTCTAAGGATGAACGATAGTATCAGTAGTATTGTTATTGTATAGGATCTCAAGAGGACGTTATGATACAACGGACATTCACATGCCCACGCCGTCATTATTACACATCACATTCCCATCAAAGAACACGTGCAGTCAATTTGACCTACTTTCCCCATGTGTGTTCTAATTTCTTTGGTTCCCGCATGATCTTAGGGTTGTTGACTTCCTGTGGCTGCGATCCAGGCTCATATCGAGCCTTGACAATGTCTACAGCTTTCAGTTCATCTGAAGGGAAAAGGTAGGGTACGGGGGTGAGTACTAATATTTTTTCCATAGAAATCCCTAACCTGGGGCGTTTAATCCTGCTTGGGTTCATCGCAGGGCGAAATGATTCCCCTCCACCACCAGGGACAACAGTAAACTTCAAATCTCACCTGAATTGTAACTGTTTGTCCTCCTTGAAAAATGGCGCGAAAAAATCCGATCGAGAAATCGCCCTTTGCAAACAAAAAGCTATGCACTCCACGAACCACAAAGAATTTTAAAAAAAAGCTACCAATATTTCTAGCTACATATCCATATATTCATATACCAAATTGATGCAATGACATCTATACAATAGCTTGCAACACAATCCAATTCAGAATATGAGCGGTACTTTATCATCAAATTGAGCATCATAATGTTTTACTGCTTATCATAACGTTCTAATCGCACTGGCGTAAACGGTCATTTCTTAACTTGACTAGGTGTTCTCAAATACTCACCAACGATCCGGCGTTAGAAAACCTCTCAAATAGCACGTGTTCGGTTGTAAGCAACCGCGCCGCGTGTTCGCGCTCGTTGTTGCTGAGATACCAGTGGTTTCTAGAGGTCGCGCTCATTTATGTTTCCAAAAAAACTACGTAACCCCGAAGATAACAGGAGTGCGTTGATAAGTTGAGATTCATTTGAGTCGTGTGACAAATACTCTTTGATATATATTCCTGACGTGTGGATGCTAACTGCTTTGGAAGACTCGCTCATGCACATGTGTACACCTTACAGGCCAGAAAATATAAAAATGGTGGAAAAATAAACCTTGACAACGTTAACAATGTTACAACGAAACTGTATCACAGACGGGTACTGCCCTCTAGTGACTGGTCAGCAACCACATGTTGCATCACAGGCCACTGTCCGAGCATCTCATTTGCATATATTACAGTAGCATTTTAATGGTTAGCGTGTAACACTTACCAGAGTCAGCTGGCTTTTCACCACCAATCCATGCACCCGGGTCTTGGTTCTGTTGGGAAGCAAGCGAAGAGCAATTCGTTAGTTCACTGAATGGTCGCCTAATATGGCTCGGTTCTATAAAATCAAACTACGCATGAACGCAAACAGTTATCTAGTCAAGTGCACGTATGTACATCACAATATAGTAACGCAAGCATTTGTCTTTAATTTTTCGTATTTAATACGAGATACGAGATCCTACCATGAACAAATCAGTGATGAATACACCTTCACACCACACTACAATTCTCATGGTTAAACAATATTTGTTCCAGTTTGTCGAGAATACTGCTGGGTGACTGTACAAACTGACCGACAACCATTACGCACGGGACAGGCCCACAACAGCTGTGCTTACACTACCCATCACCGATACCTCCACCACGAGAACGGGATCAACATGCAGACTGGGCCCGTCCACGTGTACACATAAATTATGATGATTAGCAGTGCGTTTTCAAAATCAATATCAACATATGGGGCGACTACAAAGCATAAAACTGTTACTGGCGGTATGAGGAAATAGTCTGAATCACACTCGGGTATAATTGTGTGGAACACGACCCAAGATGAAATGATTGCCTCATTAATGTATCAATAGTTAGCTACAAAATCTGTCAAAAATTGGAGAGAAGCTGGACATGTAAACAACAACAACAAAACATGTCAACACTTGCAATGATTGATTTCCTTTCTAGATCATTACAAAACTACATCACAATTTTTTTTCACAGAATGCAACATAATTAATACATATTCATTTAAAATGGCACATATCAATGTTTACAGTCATTATGATGTTGACTGACCTTTTTATGTACACGAATATCACTAGTGGTAAAGACAGGTCATCAAATCAGATGTTTTGACAATATTGCTAAGCACCAGAAAAAACACTTGCAAAGGTCACAGGGGAGGTCAAGGTGGAGACGATGGGTGAACTTTAATACTGATACGCTATGAATGTCATTACCCTTGAAACACATACACAGAAATAAAGCTCATTCCTGTCCCTACCACACCAATTGTAATGAAAACAATCAGCAAAATTATGGGAATTCCCAACCATATCCTTTTTGAGCATCCCCAAACGAGGGATTATCTCAAAGGAAGTTGTGCCTTTCCCAGTGTGTGCAGCAGATGTTGCACTCCAGGAATGAGGGTGAGGAGGAAGAGATGATTTTGCAAGGAATAGTGAGGTTTTTGTTGTTGAAGCTGATGTGCAACGTACAGGAACAATAGATAAATGACACACCTTGGACAAGGAAAAGTAGCTCTTGTACCATTGATTGCCGCTGCGCTTTTAACAGAAGCCATATACTTGGTCATGCTTGCTAGATTAGTATGCATTTTAATTAAAGTTAACGATCAGACAGAAGCAGATCAGAGTTAATAGCAACAAAAGAAGTGAGAGTATTGAGTCAACAGTGATATAGATACCGACGCAACATTCTTAAAATTATATTGACATTTATCCTGATTCATACAACATGAAATGAGTAATATAGGATGCAAATAACTGATCAACAGTGCATCAGTTCAGAAATTAACCATATCATTGAACAAGAGAAGGAGTGCAGGAACTGGAAGAGGAGAGACAGTAATATATCATAATAATTATTAATAATCTTATTGAGTGAGTTTTTCGACAGTGATGGTGTGAGGTAAGAAGAAAAACTTAACAAAGTGCTCGTAAATGTTGTTCCCAATCACACAAATCAAATACTAAAAGTGCTAAGGGAGCTAACCTCTGTCCTACAGATTTGTAGAATAGTTTTTCATCATTTATCATTAGGAAAGGCAAGGGTATAAATTGAGGGTGTTTTGGTAACGCGTTATGACTGATGGTTTGAGTTGAAAGGCAAGGGAATTCGTCTGGATTTCAACTAGTTGGTAGATCTGGCTCTCCTGTGGGTGAAAATAGGTCGGTCTGGGTTGGATGTAGGAGAAGGGGGCAGATGTTGATAATTTAATTCTCAGGGTTTTTTTTTTCACACAAAGGGGTCTACTACTGTACTTTACATAGAGACCAGTACCTTCCAAACAAAGTCAGGCTTAGATTGCCCCGCCAAAGAGAACCCAATGTCATCCCCCACAAGTGAAGGCATAGAACTCCATCTCAGGAACAGCAATTTCTGGGTGCAAATACATCCTCCAGTTAAGATACACTCCCACTGTGTGCAGCAATGTGTTTAAAGCAAAGTGTGCTGCATTGCTTTAAATTTCACAAAACCAGAAACTAACTTTCTGCCATGAACTACTGTGACAAAAACCCTCGCGTCAATCAACAAAATGTCCGACCTTGGAATTTACTACGCCATGCAAACTTTCCCTTTCCTCTGCCGTCAACTTGTCCCCGGTCAGGTGCTCTTGTCCCTCACTAGAGAGAGACCTACGTCGTGATGAAATCTCCTCCAGCAGAGCCTCCCGGGGAGTTTTGATGGGCCCAAATTTGGTCTAATATTGAATAACGTAAACAATAGAAATGATATGTTAAAGCTTGCTAGACTATGTGTGAATAAGGGGAAGGCATCGTGGCTATACAATGGTAATTCACAAATTGTGACAAGCAGCAAAAGTGAGAATGAATATCACAAGCATTGTGAGCATGCTGTCACTTGTTGCCTCCTACAGCGCTGCACACTTGCGTCTTACAAGTTTTATCAACTTCCATTAGCATTGTTGAGATTTTTTACCACTTGCCAGGTATCTTAGGAAGGATAACTCATTGTTGTTTTGAGATGGTAACATAGTTAAAATGAGATGCACAAGTTACAGTTAGATACTTGGGTCATACCGTACACAGAAAGAAAATTTTGTACAAACTTAAATAAGAAGGATCGTTCATTTGCAACTATACAAACTCAACTAAATCATACACATGGGAGAAACTAAGCATAACATGAAATTCTATTAGCAATTAATCGATTGGGAATCAACCACTTTAAAGAAAACATGATTTCATTCGTGGGACATTGTGAACGATCGTAATCACCATAACCCCGTGCAGGTTGCGCAGCAGATCATAAAGTTTGAGACGCTATGATAAAATGATCATAATGAACATGATCGAAATTCGCAGATGATTAGATTGGTATCTTCCAATTAGACTAGCTATGCATAAAATGTATGATGTCATGCATCATGAAAGCGTCAACTAAAATCGGATCAAGGTCATTCCTATGGCATGTGCATCTACACAGCTGTGCTCTAAAACCAAAGTCTACCTCCGGTGTCTCCCGTACATCATCGTCTGTTCCGTTCTCATCTGAAATCTTTTCGGCCGAGTCATGCTGCCATTCCTCTAATCCAGCCCCAACTTCACTTGGCTCATTCGCATGCTCTGTATGGCAATTATCACTCAAAGGCTCCAACAATTCACCGACATTTGGAGCATTGATATCATGTGCAGATACAGCTGCTGTCGCATCATCATCACCCGAGTCCATCATGGCGGCCATCAGCGCAATAGCAGCTTCCTTCTTGGCTATTTCTAACTCATCGTTATCGACAGATTGGGCGCCAGGTCCATCTGGTAACTCGTTGGAGTCTACCTTGAAATCGCCATTATCAGGTTGGACAAGATGGTCATTAAGAGTTTCAGGTGGAAAGTCAGAATTAGCTACGACACACTCGGAGGCAGATGTATCATCAATTGATGTTATAACGGATTGTGTGGAATCGGTCACCTCTCCGGATGGATGAGAAACTTCGATGTCAATTGCTGTTTGTTCACTAGCCCCATAGATTGGCTCTGTGGCATCATCTATCTCTACATCGAGCTCGCTACAAGCAGTGCCCTCTTCTGTAACATCCACGGTATTATCTACCGCTGTTGTAGGCTCTGTGGCGCCATCGACGACCACAGTAGCTTCTATCTGAGCACCAGTAACATCTCTGGGCTCTGTAGCATCATTAACCTTTGCTATTGGTTCTTTGTTCTGACTTTCATTGACAATAGCCTCTGTTGCATGATTAACCCCAGCTGCATCCTCTGTTGCATCATTAAACCCCAGCTACATCCTCTGTTGCATCATTTGCATCCATTAACACGATTAATCTCAGCGGCATCCTCTGTTGCATGATTAACCCCAGCTACATCCTCTGTTGCATGATTAACCCCAGCTACATCCTCTGTTGCATGATTAACCCCAGCTGCATCCTCTGTTGCACGATTAATCTCAGCGGCATCCTCTGTTGCATGATTAACCCCAGCTACATCCTCTGTTGCATCATTAACCTCAGCTACATCCTCTGTTGCATCATTAACCCCAACTGCATCCTCTGTTGCATCATTAACCTCAACTGCATCCTCTCTTGTTTCATTAACCTCAACTGCATCCTCCATTGCATCATTAACCTCAACTGCATCCTCCCTTGCATCATTAACCTCAACTGCATCCTCCCTTGCCTCATTGACCTCAACTGCATCCTCCATTGCATCATTAACCTCAACTGCACCCTCCCTTGCATCATTGACCTCAACTGCATCCTCCATTGCATCATTAACCTCAACTGCATCCTCCCTTGCATCATTGACCTCAACTGCATCTTCGGCTTCAGTTGAGGAATCAACCTTGACAACATATTCAGTAGCATGACTAGCCTCAACTGTATTCTCTGTTCTACCATTTGCCTCTTCTTTTAACGCCACCTCTGACTCAACAAGTTCTTTGGTGTTATCAACTTCTTCTTTGGGTTCTTCTGTTTCTTTAACATCTTCTCCGCGAATTTTCGCATCATCATTTGCAACTTCAGGCTCTTTGGTACCAATGTCCACTAAGACAAGTCCAGTTTCTGTCTGGGGCAATTCAGGCCGACTGTCAACAAAGTCATCATCAATAGGTTCTTTGACGTCAACCGTCTCTACCGAGGGCTCGGTTGCGCCAGTGACTGGATCCAATTTCAATTCTGGCCGCAATATCATGAAATTGACCACCTCTTCTTCCATTGTTTCATGACTAACAATTTCGTTTACTGCCAAATCTTCACTTTCCAACTTGGGATTTTCACCACCTTGGGAGCTCAAACCAGCCTCCATTTTGTCTATTTTGGATATCAAGACAACAGGCTCGGGTTCATTGACCTCTTCATGTGCTCGATTGCCATCCACAGTGTGGATTTCATACATCTGAGCATCAGGTGAACTGCAGCGTGAGCTTGATCGAGAACTTGTAGGTGAGCCTGCAGTAAGACTCGCAATATCCATGTCACCTTCCAAAAGCTGGGAGATGATAGCATGGCCCAAGTGAGACTTGCAAAATATTCAAACGAAGCGAGGCAAATCACAAATGAAATAACAAAAACAAAAAACTGTGAATGTTTTCAAGCAAATAAGCTGGTAGTGAAGTGAGTCAATGAGTGTTTTGATAGCACAGGAAATTGTTTTTGTTGAAGGAAAAGAATAATATTAGATCAGTCCTGTAGTGTGAGTATCAGAACAAAGTCATACGGGGAAAATTAGCATGTGAAAATATTATTTAAGAATAACAAGAAATATGTTAGGTGTGAGCTGTACCTGGTTGGCATCAGATAAAGATGAGGTGTTATAAGAGACTTCAGCAGTATCAAGTTGACCATTTTCTTGGTCAGGAAGATGGTTCTCCTTTTCCAAAAGACTGGGGACACGACCCTGTTGAGTGATTTCATAATCATCCTCATCGCCAGGAAGATCGTTTTCAATGTCTTGCTGGTCTTCTACAGGGTAACCAACCTCTTTATCTGTTCCTAGGTGATCCACATCATCCTCAGGAAGTCCCTCATTTTTACTCATCTTAACATCATGATCAGATGACCCTAAGATATCTTCTTGTTGATCAAAGTCACATTTTTCAACCCCGGTGATACTGCCATTTTCTTCATGGTTTGATTCCTAGAAAGGTCAGGGAGGGTTAGAATATAAGTTACATGCACCAAACCAAACCACGCATCTTAACCACCATATGAACTATGAACAACAGACCAAGCAAGTAGAACCATTCAAAACCCAAAATACCAAAACATTCATAAATATTCACACAAAATAACAAGCATTATACAAATGTACAGACATATCATACAGGGCTGATTGGGAAGGGTGGGGTGGAGTGTAAATATACCACCATGGATCAGCCATGCAATATAATTATTCCACCATACACCAGAGCAGTAGTAATCCACTGCAGGGTGACAGGTGGTCAATTTAATTCACCATTGAAGCACCAATACCCGCCAATTATCCAAGTGACTTACGAAAACATTATTGTGGTATAATGCTGTCAATAACGATCACAATCTTGATCATCCATGCTTTGAGTTCCTTGCAACCAATTTAGCTGCTACCTGTATAGATAAACATTCCTGTACAAAGTGATGTAAAAAAGATGAAAGAAATACCTGAAAAACAAAACCCAAACCTGATTCATAAACATGCAAAATATGTGTATGTACATATCATGTTTCCACATAAATATAAAACACAAAGACCCTGCCGATATAGAAATGTTGATAAGTGAATTCTTCAGCAAGCAAGGTAACCAAGAAGAGTGTTTAAATTGCTGCCACCCTGGTACATGATGATTCCTCCAAAACCAAGTCTGTACAGTTGTTAGATCTACCTTGGAGGAGATGGCTTTGTTGAGAAGAAGCGTGTGTTGAAGATGAGATGGCGGGGGACTGCGCCTCAAAATACGAGCCAGACTCTTGTGCGTCTCGTCAGCTGACTGCTTTAGCATTTGCAAATAAAGACAATGGGTTTATGTATGGGGAAAAAAAGGAGAAGATAATAGTAAATTAACAACCCCATTTCTTTCCCATGGCTAAGTACCTTTCGAGAAGAAGAGTTTGCCGAATTTGCCATGACAGGCATGCTTGTTGTCTTAGTCACACCCTTGGATGTCTTCCAGCTTGATCCTTGACTTTGACCACCATAATCTTTGCTGACTGAACTGGGCCTGTCATCATCACTAGCAATACTTCCCTGGCTACTTCTGCTGGCTTCACTCTCCTTAGTAAATTGGTCGTATTTCTGTAGCAGTGTCATCGAAAGCTTAGCAGAAACTTTAGACTTACATTTGGAGAAATCTATTCTCTCAGGAGATCCATCTTTAACATCGGATGGAGCTCTTTGGGACCTCCCGTCAAACCCTGAGTGGGTCTTTTGGGTCACTGCGGATGTGCTTGGGAAGGTGGAAGACTTTGCCATTGCTCCATATCTCTTTTTCTTCTTTCCACCATGACCAAATACAGGTTTAACAACACGTTGGTCTATTTCATCTTCTCTGCGTATCACATCTTCCAACTTTTGGGACATTGCTTCGAATCGCTGAGCAATAGAACGAGCTGCTGGTTGTTCCTCGGAGTCTACTTCATCAGTGGTGGGTTTTGTTTTATTGTTTGGAACACGCTTATTGACAGAAATTTCAGATCTCCGTTGAAGAGAGTTCTCAGCAGCGATGGCTGCTGAGATCTCAGCTTCATCAGCCAGAGCCTGAAATTTCCTAGCAATTTCCCCTGCAGTCAAACTTTCTCCATCAGTGTGATCCATTGAAGCATCAATGTCAGAAATATCCTTGATATCATGGGAAGAAGTTGTTTCCTCTCGAGGTTCTTCAGCCTGGCCAATTCTCCTCACAGGGCGGGATTCAGCGGTCCTCACTTTGGGAATCTTTTGCTCATATATTCGTGGGGTGGATTGTGTTTTCCTTGGAATTGTGCCTGTTACACTGGCTGACCTTGCAGAATACACCTCATCCTCCTCTCCAGTTGAACGGCCTACTTGGGATGGTGGTACATTCCTCTGTACTTTCTTCCTTGTAAGAGATCTAGACCTCGGTGGTTTCTTCAGCGCCAAATCATATTCTTCAACTTGGGACATTTCTGCCTCGTTCTTTGCGATTTCTTCATAGTGTTTCACGAGCGCTAGTGCTTCAGATGCTTTGCACTCTTGCTTTTTCTTACTTGGGTAGGCATGATTGGAAGCTGCACTAGATGCACGTCCTTCTGCACTGGGGCCCCTTGAATGGCTCCCTGAAAATGACTCATATCGCTTGGCAGACGTCACCAGATTAGCAGACCTGCTGCTGGGTGAGAAGCTATAGCTTTTTTTCTGCTGTGGAGATTTACCATATCTTTTATTAGCCGCATTCTGAGGCATTCTATTAGAAACACTCTGTGATTCGCCGTCAACATCATCTTTCTGTTGATTCATCATCTCAAACCTTCTGGCTATGGATGTGGCTTCAGTATTTTTCACAGATTTAGGTTTCATTGGCTTCCCAAAGATTGGTGGAGGTGGTGGTGCCTTGGGAATAACTGGTTTACGGATTGGAGCTTCTTTCGTATGCACTTCAGACTTAAGGCTATGCTGTGACATGCTTTGAAACTGATCAGCAAGTGCCAAAGTATCAGTTTTCTTTTTGGGAGAAGTGCTGGACTTACGCCAAACCCCCGACTCCTGTCTCTTGTTGTTGAAGCTACGAGAGCGCTGGTATTGCACTTCTGATGCAATATCTACCATGTCTGCAGCGGATATGACACTACTGGTGTCCGAAAATTTTGACATTGATTCGTATTTGCCTATTAAGCTTGAAGTTTCTGACTTCTCATCATGATGGCAAAAAGACGATTTGTACTTCCTGGTCGCAACACCTGTGCGTTGCATAATCTCATTTCGCACCGAGTTGTAGGGAAGAACTTCAGATGTCTCACTGCCTCTAAACGACACATCCAAGTCAGATTCGTTGTGCATTGCCTCGTATTTGGCAACCAATTCACTTGCTGGGAGAAGATAGTCAACGTTTTCTGGTGGAGATGGAGAAGACTCTCTCTTCTTGGAGTTTACTGGTTGCGGTGACAGAGTTTTGGATATCTTTCTTGATTTCTCAAAGCTACGGTCAAATCTGCTCTGGCGTGTTGCTGTGTCTTCTCTGATAGCCGGCTCTGATGATTCAGATTCTCGACGATACCATCCCATTTCTGATCTTGTATACCTAACTGGCGATTCCGACTCGGTTCTATACCGATCAGCAAAAGAAGTATCATGCAATCCTCTTTCAGATGACTCCGATTCCCCACGGAAACGACTGTTTCTGGCAACATCCACTTTAGTAGACACAATGGTCTCAATTGACTCATCATGCATGTCACGTCGACTTCTCAGTGGTGTTGTTTGATTATACCTATCATCCTGTAGCATCATCTTGATGGAGTGCTCCTCAAGCTCAGTTTCAGATGGCCGTTCATATGTCATTGCAGCATCAACGCTATCATTATACGCCTGAATTCTCCGTTCCATCGAAGCAGACCTGGTGCGAGCGGAACCATTTACTCTTCTAGGTTTAGGTGGAGGGGTGGCCTGCATGGTCCTGTATCGACTCTGGTTCGTGGTTTGTCTGCCATCTACTTCGCTCAAATTCCCCTTCTGTCTAGCTTCCCAGTCCTTTCCACTAGATTTCCCACTTCTGGAATACTTCCCAGCATCTGGATCAGCTGGGGATTTTGTTTTATTGACAGAGTCTGAGCTTTTTGAAATAGTGGAGGATTTCTCCTGACTGGCTTTCTCAGCAAAGGACTTGCTGCTATTAAAGTGGACTGCAGAGGTTTCAGGCATCATTTCGTAGTCTTGTACCTTGGCCAGCTTAGGTATATCTTTAAGAGCTTTGTCAAATAACTGATATTTGTCAGGAAAGAGATCCAGAAACTCGATCCAGGAATTATACGATTGTGATCTGTGGGTGTATATGGGTCCACGGCTGGAATAGTTCCATGTGAACTTATTCTGCCAAGGAGAAACAAGGTTAAGTGTGAATTAACGAGAAGTTAGATATTGTGGTAAAACTCATTGTACTTAACATCTATGCAGCTGACAGCTTATATTGAACTACAACTGAACACCTAGCATTTACTGTTCCCAAGATAATGCGACCGATTCCAGACGGTATGTACATATTGGTAGCACCATGACAACATCCCGAACAAAACACAATGAAAAGTCATAGCAGCAGAGGTGTGTCTGATGATAAATCCACATAAAGAAAGTGTATCGACCATCAATATTATGAAAATCCACCACCGTAATGTCCAAATGCTGATCCAATGTCTTAGGAAACTTGATATGATTCCAAGAGTTTCAGCAAACTGATCCAGAGAGTCAAATCACCTCTTCTATGTACAAAAAGGCCACAACATCGTCAACACAAAGAGCCTGGCTTGATAGAGATCAAGAACAACCCATTCCCTGGAGAAATAGAACATTTTCCCATGAAATGAAGAGAATATGTACCTTGCTGGCATCCTCTACGTCTACACCCCTCCTCTTCGCTGGCCCATCACCCTCGGTCTGCTTATCAAGAGCCTCTCTACCAACCATTTCTTGCTTTAGTCGTTCTTGACGGATTTTTTCCTTTTCAAGCTGAATTCTTCTTTCTTCTTGATTAATACGCTCCTCTTGATCTCTAAGCCTTTTTTCCTCGGATTGCTGCAGTCTTTTCCTGCGACTCTCTTCTTCAGATAATCTCTGCTGTTCTAGTCTTTCCCGGTTTAATCTAGCCTGTTCTTCTCTTTTTCTTTTCTGTTCCTCTTCCTTCCTTTGTTCCTCCCGTATTTTTTCAATTCTGGCTTTTTCAATAAGGCTCTCTTCTTTCCTGATTCTGTCAATACTTGACATTTCCTCAGTTACCTGCCTCTCTTCATTCATCTTTTCTCTCTGTGCCCTTTCTTGTCTGTTTTTTTCTTCCAGCCTTTCACGTTCTAATCTTTCACGTGCTTGTCTTTCACGTTTCCTTGTTTCTAGAATCAGCATATCGTCCTGTTTCTTCTGTTCCTCAAAGTCATTTGAAGCTTGCCTCTCCTGCTCTTCTCTCGCTCTCTGCTGTCTTTTTTCTTGCTCCTCCCTCTGACGCATTTCAACCTCCCTCATCTCACGACTCTTTATCCTCAGAGAATCCTCATGCGACATGACCTTGACATTCGGCTTGGGGCTTGGTGTCCTGTATGAAGCTGGCAGGTCATTTGGCAGGGTCGTCGGTCGAGACACACTTTTGGATGATTTGGTCTCCCTTGGTGTGGTGCTCTCGTTGACGTAATAAATAGGGATGCTTCTTTCCGGGGCTTTCTTAGCATCATCCCAGTTCCCAGGTGGCCATTTAGAAGGAGAATTCCACTTAGCAAATTTCTCCTTCTGCGAGGAGTACAGTTACAGACAAAACCATAATGATTTAATTTATCGATAGAAAATGATACCCTTACTTCAGCAAAGTAAGTGAGGAATGTTATTGGCTTGAGGAAAGAAACCTGGAGGAAAATGTTAGGGTAAAACAGATGGTTAGTGATACTGGGATATCACCCATCGTGTCACCTGTCAATAACAGATGGACATAAAGCAAACTAGGTTTAGGATCAAGGTTACAAACACTGTACAATGAGATTCATCCATGTTTATGAGGCATTATTTGTAATCAATTGTGTGATTGATTTTGCGTCATGCTGAGGATTTGAGAGGCTGGTAATTTGTTCATGGGACTGGATCACACAAAAGACAGACGCAGCAAACATGGGTGACAGCTAAGGCACACAGTTTGACAGTGTCTACCTTCGTAGTGAAGAAGCCTTTCTGGGCCAGCCGGGCATCCACCCTCTCTGATGGGCTAGCCGGAGGCCACTGTTCGACGAATTTAGTGAGCGGATTAGCACAAACAAGCTGCACCTGTGTGAAAGCAAGAAGATCGTCATCTCTTGATTAGCAGTCAACATGGCTCAATACCAAAAGATAAATGCTCCCCTGTCTTCACCTCGATGAACAAACTGTCCAAACTTTGCGAAAAACTCAAATTGGGACAACCTGCATTCAATACCACTGCAAAATATTGTGGTAATCTGAACGACCACCAAGAGGGTTCTCTTTAGTAGTGGCAGCCATTTTGCGGTTGTAATCACCTATAGATAAAAAACCAACTGACATGTGATTATTCCATTGATTGTTATACTTGCTGCATCAATCAATTGATGATGAATCAGGAAATACAGCACAGCTGTGTTTCTTGGGTAAGCTGCAAAAGATTGAGAAAACCAAAGCCTTTATGATCCAAGGACATTGTAATTCAGATATTGCTATAAATGATCTTCTAGGGTTGGGCCAACCATGTCCATTTAAGCATCTCATGCAGAATCTACTCCAAGACAAATAACTATATGGGTTTATCGAAAATAAACCCGATCACAACATCTTTCCATGTATATTCTATCACAACAACATCACAAATAGAAAATTTAACCACAGATACATCTATTTAAAGCAAATTAGAACTGACGGAGAAAAGAAAGTAGAGCATTCAATCACAAGATAAACACCTAAAGGACAAACTGAATAAAATCTTTCCCAATAATTAAGAGATCAATGTGAAGGACCAGCGTGTCTCAAGGACAATATTTAATCACAGATGGCTTAAATATGTGTTTTCATTTTCAGCCGAACTACAACAGGCATACTTAATAGTGTAAGCATAATTTGCTTAGCTATCGCTTTATGCCGTAGATGAGCTTACAATATATAAAAAAAAATCGACGAACTGCCATCCACTCGGGGACCTTTATTTTGTCTGCAGCGATGCAGAAGAATGATAGTCGGTTTAAAACAGAATAAGAGCAAACAGAAATCAGATATGTTTCATTGGAGGTGTGGGGGGGGGGGAAGTGGGCAGCTTGGAGCAACCATAAGAACCACCACCAGACACAAGACAGGGGAGGTGACAGGAGAGTCACCAAGCGGAGGGAGAGAGAAGCACAAGCCGCAGCAGAAGTCCACAAGTACTCACATTGCTGACAGCAGTACCAGCAGTGTTCTCGCGCTTCATAGCAATCTTCCTCGATGTCATCGTCTTCTCCATCGCCTCCAATTCCTCCTGGGCCTGCACAGAGTCGCTGTTCTCGCCGCGGTGCTTGATACTCACCTGTTTAGTCACAGCATCCCCCGTCTTACTCGGCACCGATGAAGACTGCTCGCCACTTGACCGCTGGCCGTCCTGCATGGCTGACCGGTTGTTTTCATAAGCCTTGGTGAACTCGCCACTTGAACGATTGATATCATGGTACTTGTTTTTATTCGCTTCGTATGCCTTGGAGAATTCGCCGCTCGACCTTTGCGAGTCGTAGTACCTAGACTTGTGGCCTTCACCCAATCCCGTGTTATAGGCAACGATGGGGGACAAATCATCGATATCCGTATCTTCTTGCTCAGCCTTGGGAGCAATGGTTTCAGGGAAATCATCTAGAAGCTCGTCGAAAGGTTCAGTGGTGCTTTGCAGGAGCTCATTGGGGATTGGGGAGAGGGAAGCGCTTGTTCTGTAATCTCGCCCCTCACTCAATGAACTCTCCATGTTACCGATGCCGTAGGCGTCCAGGGGGTCCTCTTTCTCTGGGGTGTCCCAGCGAATTGTCACCTGTTAGTGGGTTAGTGAACAGCGTGCAAAAGAGATTAGCCGTGCAACAGGGGAGGTGTCAAAGGAGAGTCCGCCGTTAGTAAGGACATATATTCACAGGGACGATCGGGGAAGGAAAAGGGGGGTAATCAAAAGCGTTTGGTCCTCGATATCAACTATGTGAGAACAGCGCACTTACAAATAAAGGGAGGGATGAGGGTTAAGAGAGAAACGGTAAGTTCACATCACCAATTAAGGGAAGGTGATCAATCAATCCCGCTTGGTCATCGATATTTTATATAAAAGAGACAGTGCTATGACATCTTACATATGAGGAGCGAGGGGTTACATCGGAATTGATGAGAGAAAAACTATTTATTAACATCACTCCATGTGTTAATAGAATTATTGGAACAGATTTTAGCTACTTCCCAAAGGTAAACAAACAGGTGTACAGCATGATCTTAGCGTCGCTGCCAGCGTAACCACCATGAGCTTGTACTATCTTAAATAGTTAAGTACCCAGCATTGAGTCCCTGAATTGCAGATAACATGATCTTCACTTTGCTTTATGAGTAGTAAGGTAAGATAAAGATGATCTTATCTCAAGAGCATTATAAAAAAATCGTTAAAGACTACAACCTTGCCGCAGGTTCTTTACAACAGACGCCCACCATATACTGGTGAGTATACAGGCAATAACAAATAATCTTGCTTTGTTCTGTATTGTTGAATATAACTAGTCAAAGCACGCAGAAATAACAAATGTTGAGTGAGTTGACTAACATTTCAATAATTGTGAAGTATAGTTTGTTTTTTTATTAATGTTGGGAGCACAAAAAAGATTTTTTATCGCATTCCGAATTTTCATTAACATTGTCTATGACAGCATATGTAACAGATTCCCGTGTCCCGCTTACTAGATCAATGGGCGATCAAAACACCATCCCGAAATTTTTTCTCGGCGAGGAGGTTTTAAGTCAACAGGAGTTAACGAAGTGCCAAACTAGCAACACAAATGTTGCCATCATAACGACCTTTTTAATAGCCCATCACCTCACTTCCTCAAACTCAAAGCAGCAGGAAATGATGAGCATTACTCCTCAACATTACTTAATTTTTGTTATGTAGTGTAATTTGAAACCAATCAACCGCGTAATTGGCGCTCGCGGCATTATATTTCGTAACGTCCCATTTGTTTTCACTTAATGCGGCGTCGCCTATATATCAGTTTTTTAAACGTCGCCCTCCGTCCAGTACCCTGGTCAGCATACCTGATCGGGCGCTCTCGAACCACCTTGATCCACACCGCCTCTCGGAACGTTCAGCTGCTGTGGTCTCGAAACCCCGCCCGTTGAGCCGTTCTGACGAGGAAGCTGTCTCGAATAAGGCGCTTTGTCTTTATCCCATTTGTAAGCACTCTTCCTCGTCGGACTTAATCCACAACACAAGCTCATCCTGAACTAAGTATAACTTATCTCGCCCGGGGTTCGATCGCCAGACATCAACATCAGCATGACAGCAGTGACAGCAGCCGAGGATGCTGATGATGAGAGAGCGGGTTCGTTATATCACCCATCGATCATGATAGGGTACATGCTGTAGCCACGAGTCAGCTTTTACAAACCACCAAATGTTACCACTAACTCATCAGTCCTAATGCGACCCCGTTCTGCGCCACCAGGTAGCATTTGGTGTTGGAATTCGCTGCTTTGACCCTTTGTTATTTCATGTATACAGCATACACGTAATCGCGGCCGCCATTGACTACATATATATATATGTAGTTAATATTATTGGTTTTATTTGGAAATTAGCATTTAACATATCTAACCATACACATCCTTGTGTCATTACGGTGGTTACAATGTCCATTTAACAAAATCTGTAGTTACAGAAGTGTGGCGCAAAAGCTGTAGTAGAATTGACGCATAATGAATTGTGTCAGTCGTCCGTATGCAATAGCCATGACTCATCACCTACAAACAGTAAACACCATATGCTGCTAACCACAAATACGCTTTAGGAACAAACCGCAAACATGTCAGTTGGCAAACAGCAATTAATCCCCACCCGTCGAATAGATGGAACCCCAAATGACATCAGCGTCTGCGGCCCGAACTGCGCCACCTAGGACATTCACCACCACCCCGTGTGATGGGTGGCAGAACTAACAATAGGCCTAATGACCTGGTGATTGTCAGTGACAGGGTCACAAGACTGTGATATGACCGGGCCGCTGACCTAATCCAGGGTTCCTGTCGGCTGCTGATGCAGTTACCAATAACACGGACTCGCGCGAATGATGGAGATTGAGCCGGCCACATTATCCATCAATATATGTCTTGATATATATTGAAAGGCACCTCAAACATCGGGGTTTTCATTTCAATAATATTTACACATCATATTCGCGTAGCTTGATTTAAAACGAAACCTGCTTCTGCCCTTGAAATGTAAATTAAATTTCAAGAAAATAATGTGATATGGCCTTGGGAAAAAAAAGCTTTAAAAAAACGTCTACTTAAAGGGCATACTGGAATGAAGTTGTAAACAACAGTTAATATACTACTTGACCTGTCGCTTGGCCAACTAAGTTAAAAAAGGAGCGGCTATAAAACAGGCAGATCCTTGGTGTCGTCAGGTCAGACACAAACCTGTTATGCATACAGCAGTGACCTTTAATAGAAAGAAATGGGTTGTATATTTTTTAACCAACGAATGGAGGAACATAGAATAGCCATGATGTTACTGAATAAAAATGGCCAAAAATTGAATTATTTTAAAATTCTACATTGCTTTATTGCTGAATGTATCACTATAAGTATAATGGTACGAACTTGGTGGAAAATCTTTCCCTCGCGTAGATTTGATGGGCTCGGCGAGCTGAACTTCCGACAGATGAATAAAGCTACCGCTGTAGCCAGCCCCAGCGCGATGGGAAATGACCACAACAACTCGTCGACGAGAATCATTATACAACGTGAACAGAACGGGATTTTGCACAACTGTTATCTGTGCATGCGTCCGTGTGAGCGCTGATTCCTGAGTTTAATGCACGTTGACTTTTATAACGATTGGTAATTTGGTGTTAATCGGCGTGATTATCCGTCAATACCAGGTACTTGAACAGGTACCGCGGGTTCGATGAGATCCAGAGAGCTTCAATGTTCTAACTCTGATCCAATCATGAACACTTGATGTCAGGTGTGATTCCCAGACGCTTCTTGGTAATCATTGCCACGAAGCAACGAGCTGCCGGTATTTTAGCGACTCACTGTCTCTACAGAAGGTGACTACTCCTCGCATGAACGCTTCTGGACGCATCACCTTCAGAGTGTCACGTCTCCACCCCAACTAGTCTCTACACTCAAGTACCGGTCGCCAATGCTCAAACCCTAAAACCCATTCACCCAAGACTACTCTGTCTTCGAGTCCATAAAAGAAAATGTATATATACGTAATAAAACCAGCGCAGCACAGCTGTGAACAGCATTACGTAGACGTCGCGAGGCGTATTTGCCAAATTATCGCTAACGAGCAAAACCATTAAACGCGCAAGTCGCGAGGGAATCTATACTGTCCACTCATGATTTATGAGGCGGTTAGTAAGTCGACGCGGTGAGATCACGGCGACAGAGAACGTACGAGTAGTGTGAGCTGTCTCACGGCAGCGTTAAGGAGGCGACATGCTGCTGTGCACGGTTTTACAGGAATGTTCAAGAGTCATTCCATCACGAATGTAGGAGAGCGTGTCATATGGATAAGGGAATGGCGAATATAAAATACGATGGTCTTAAGTAGGGCGACCAGTGGAGTACGACATTAATTCACCGAAGATGGACATCAAATCAAATCTATGAACCCCTATTGCAACGTAATTAAGTTCAGGTCATAGCCATACTGAGGATTCACGGGGTGATCTAATTAAGGCCAGTCACGTCGAACGACAACGTCAACTCAACGCAAATGAGTCGCATGATTAAATATTGCAATCAACAAACCAGAAGACATTTAAATCACATCTCTATCAATATTGGTAAAATCAAGGAAAAAATTGAACGAATATCAATAACATCGCCCAAGAGGTACAGTGCTTGTGCAATAGGCCCGTAACTTCCAGGTGTGTTAATTTCACCACCAAACCACCCGCCCCGGCTGATGATGGCTCACCTTGGACACCTTCATATTGGCCTCAACCAGTCGGTCCAGGTCGGGCAGGGTCGGACTCAAGACCGCCATGGTGATCCTCCCGTGTGGATCCTCAATCAATGATCCCCAGATCCTCCGAAGTAAACCACCGACGAAAAAAAGTCAACAGGTTGTTGAAAATCCCTCATAAAAACGAAACCTCAATGAGTTTATGAAAAGCGGTCCTGGAGAATGAAACGGATTCTGCCACGGAGCCAACTGCTGGTAGAATGCGGGTATCCTGAAGTCACGCACACCCCGACCCCTTCGAGCTCTGGTGACGGAAGAACTGAATGACGTACCTGATTGTTAGTTTGGGGTATGGGGGTTAGATGGACAGGTATCAGCCAGCTACAACGCCGTGAGTTGAGAACATGTGCCGCCATCAACGTGAACCTGCTGCTGAAGCTGACATGATGGCGGATCCCGGGATCGTGCGTTAATTGACTGACCACCTGACGCAGTAGGAGCCCGGTACACCGGCCAACAGACAGGGTTTAGCACGGCCTTAGAGCCCTGGTGGGGCCACATCCCACTGACACCCTGCCTGGCGCTCTAATGAGACCCCGTGTTTCTGGTGTCGGTAAGACAGACGTTTGACCAAGTAATTAATATGTAATATGTCAATGGGGTCTCAGGCAGTTCGATAGTACCCAATAACTAAATGTCATTAGCTGTCTTTTGACCAATCTTATATTACTATCATCACAAAGTCTGCTATATCTTTAGCTGTCTTATATCACATCATCACCTAGTCTGAGATGTCTTGAGCAGACGCATATTACATCTTTACCCAGTATGTGGATTATTCTTGTGGGACGCAATAACATATGAAGCAAATAGCTGCGCTCTATAACCATCCAAACGAGTATACAACATTGATGTCCAGTGCTTCTACCAGATCACGAAACTCTTGTCATAAAGTCGAGTAAGGCGAGCTGAAGTTCTCGGTGGATAAGCGAAGGCAGCAACTATCTACAAAGTAGTTATCTACGAAACAAGGTCAACCGCTTAGTATCCAGGCGCAGTAAGAGAGTTCTTGATTGAACAGGACTTCCCCTTAAGGGGCATGTTGACCCCCCACCCCCTGGTGGTATATATCAGCACGCGACCCCCCCCCCCCCCCTCCTTCGTACGGTGGTTTATATCAGCACGCACCCCCCCCCTTCATACAGTGGTATATTTCACCATGCATTGTTTAAGTACCCTATAGTCGGCACCACGCCACCCATATGACGCTGTATTATAACGTCTTGTCACAGCCCTAACAACAACTGATGTGCAAGATCCAACATACTTATGAACGACACTATACCTGCATAACTGCCGCTATTTCAGCTCCAATATCCTGCTGGTTTAAAAGCTGTAATATATTCAATCTTCAGTTCCTCGTGCACTGGGTACACATACTCGTGATGACGAGGGTGCCCATTAAATTCGAATATTTGAAGTCACATTCCGTACGCGAGAACCCCGCTAAAAAAACATCGGATGACTGAAGTCACGGAGTCTCTATCTGGCCTTTCAGCGGAGAACAGAGCTGTGTTCCCGTGGTTTTTTTATCTGTTCTTTAAGAAACCTGTATTAAACTGTTTATGGCAGCCAGGGTGATACCGAAATTGCTGTTTACAAAAGACTGAGGTAAAACATATGAGAAGGTATATCCTCGCTATAACCACGAGTGTCATGTGATTTAACCACGAGTGTCATGTGATATACAGTCCTTATAATTAGGTTTAAATAAAGGAAATAAAGGTGTTCCAACCCAAAAGGTGGCAGACTACAACTGAATTCGTCTTGCCACATATATTATCATAATACGCGCGACCACACTGTTCGCCATTTCAGGCCATATGTCAGATAACTGGTGGAAGCTGTGACTGAAGCCCGTAGAACAGGGAGTACACGCTTATCACATTCGCTTTGGTAAATTGGAAACACTGCATAGCCAATTAGTTTTCAATTTGACCTGGAATTTTGTTCCGGAAAAAACAAGATGAATACAAAAGTAATTACATTGGTGCATTAAGTGTAACCTGAAACGGAGAAAGAAAGTGAATCGTTTAGTGCTCCATTTAACGCCACAACCTGACGATTCACCGATTGATGAAATGTATTGGTTTGGCGAAACAATACGGAACCAATCTCCCATACACGCACTTGATTTTACAGCGACAAATTGTCAACACCGAACCGACTAAGACTTGGTTCAAAGCAAAACATTCCTTGTTGTAAAGGTTGAATGTTAGGTTATTTGCTACAAGACAAGCACATGTCAACGCAGGTCAAAATAGTCCCCACCAGAAAGGACGTAGTAGACAAGAAATGGCAGAAATGATTGCAGCTCCACCACGTACTATAATGGACGGTACCGTTCCAATACGCCCCCTCATGGGAGAAATACATACAAGCAGGTTTCCCGTTTCTAGTAACTATGACAACAAAGAGATTAAAAAGCCCAGAACCGCACAAGAGATAAGTAAGCTTAATTAAGATCAAACGTGAAGCAAGACTCACCGATGGATTCAGTTCCTGGTCCTGCTGCTGATGGTGTTCCTCCGTGATAACGTCGCCGTCATGGAGCACCTCAGCGTGTGTGGTAACCTCGTTGTCATGGACAGCCTCTGGTTCCTTGGTAACGGCTCCGTAGTCAACCACATCTGTTGTCTGTGACACGACCACTGTATCTGCGTCGACGCTGGCGGTCATTGTTGTCGTTTTCACTTGAACGCTGCCGTCTTCTGGCGCGCCAATGTTGACGAACTCTTCCGTGTCGCCATGGCCGTTTTCAACCACGACTTGGGAAGCATCCCCACCACCACCACCGCCGCCGAAATCTCCCAGGAGATCAGCGAACTCGTCGTCAAAGTTAGCCTTCTCTGTCTTTGGAGCAGCTTCCTCTGTGGAGCTGATAATCTCCGTAGAACTCATGGCGCTCGCAGAGAAGGGATCGAAATCGTCAAAGTCTGAAGTTTTCTTCGGAGCGTCCTTACCGGTGGTCGACAGCTGGAAGATACAAGAAGAGCAGTATGAGACGGGGCGGTTTTGTCTGTCAACCATACACTGTAACACTGTATGAGAGCGATGACAAATATGGAGCGAGCCCGGCGGAGCTGATAAACAGAACCTTTGTTCCAGCGTAGCACTGTCGCTTGTGACGATGAGGAAACACGTGAATAGTGTGCTAGAGATACTAGCATTGTAACGAGTACTAATTGATTCACTAGAGGTGAGTTGGCAGGTGCCATAAATCACCTCAAGAGCCTATTAGCTATCACTAATCGCATGGTAGGGCTATAAATGTATCCATGGGAAATTAGGTCACGAGAATGTGGGTCTGCCAAGTTAAATTCACGCCAACCGTCTTGCTATTAGATAGCGATAATAATTACTCAGATGAACTGATGACGCCCTGTGTGGATGAAATAGAGAGAAGCGACAAGAACTCCTAGTTTAACTGAAAACAGTATAAATCTACCATTTTGTCATGCAGTTTAAGAAGTCGAGTTTGTGCCAAAATAAAATAGTCACAACCGTCAGATTCAAATCTCATCATTAAAAACGAGGATGTAATTATCATGCAGTGAGAAGGTTGAATGTTAATATATCGTAAGACAATTAATGAGTCTCAAAGAAAGGGATAGAGAGGGTTGGGAAGGCAGGGAATTTGGCGTTTAAACTTAAACCACTTGGAAACATGCAATCCGCATATTATACAGTCAAGCATTCAAATCATTTATTTGTATAGTGGGCAGGCAATTTATTGGGTATTTCTTAAACAAGATGCAATCATAATGTACACCATTCATGCGTTAATCACGAAGTTCTACCTTATCACTAGAGATTGATATGGGATCAAAGTCGTTAGTGTTGAAGTCATCTGTTAGAGGTGATGAGAGATTAGCGGGCTCATCCTCGCCCAGATCAAGTAGCGCGTCCACGTTTGACATGCTGCCAGAGTGAAGAGTGCAGAGCCCGTCACCGTGACTGATAGAGGGATAGCTTGAGCTGGAGTTCTCAAGAGTCAACTCTGTCCGTTATGATGCTGTACCTTGCTGCAATAATGAGACACAAACACCACGTGCAAATCCCATGCCAAGTGCGAGGTGGGGTAGATATCATAACGCTGTCAATACACACAGACGACGAGTTGAGAACAATATGATAAGCCTATTCTAATGGCAACCACGAACTCATTCTCCGTAGCGAGCTGCAGCTCGTACCCATGGCATCCTATTTGTTGACACATGCTCGGAGAATGCAATGAATGCCATCGAAGGGAAAGAAGGAGGTTGTGCATCGGGTTTGAGTGATTCATTGAGCAAGTAAGCGCCATTGTCTTAATTAAAACTCGTGTGCGGGGACTGGGTGTCATATACAAAATCCTACCCCCAAAAAAATTCTCAAAAAGACATCATTCAATGATGGATTATATGCACAGTGCATTCAGTACGATTCACTTGCAAACACCGTTTCCTGTCAGTTTTTACATCTAAATTCGAGAATACAATGAAAGTCGTCGTCAAGGTCATATGATGATAGTCCCGTGGTAGAGAACGGCAAAGGGGGAAATACACACAACTAACAGCTGATTAAGAGGAAGGAGAAACAGCTGTAGTTATCAGGAAATAGTAGCGACATATCTGACTAGTTTACGAGACGGGTCACAGCATTCGTAACAGGATTAGAAGCCTATAGAGTAAGTACAGAGGCACAAACGAAGCCCGTACTGTCTTGTACTGCATCACCACGAACAGTTTCTCGCCTGCTTTTGAATAGGTCTGTAGGAGAATAGTAACCAAGGATTTAAGTTTATATTGGAACATTAAAAGGTCAGATTATATGTAGTTTTGGCCGAATGCATAACACCGTAGTCAACGAGAAAGTGTCTGATATATATGAGAACTTGTCTAATATACACCCTTGCACCCACAGATGTTTTCGTCAGATGGAAGCTCCGGCGTGTCACAATGCTCTGTAACATGCAACGAATAGATTGATTTTTGTTGAAGTCATTGATCCTGTTGTTATCACCTTGTTCTCAGAAAATCAAACTTGCGGAGACTGGCATATTACCAATATAGCTGAGAGTAGACACATACGCCTATCTTCCATGGAAAAAACTGTTTATGAAATTGCGTAGGAACTTATGCACCAAATTACATTCTTGTAACTGATCATTCAAGTTACTTCAATCCCTGCGCAGCTTTCTATTTGGCAATCACTGAACGCGAAATATATTCATGCCACGGTCATGCGACCGGCTGACCCCACTCAATCCGCGACACTGCTTAGCGTCTGTAAACGTCATACAAGGAGGGGGAGCGGACGAACGATGGTAATTGGTAGAATAGAACGGTAAAAAAACAATGCCGTTCGCAAGGAGAAAGAGAAAAGCATATCCCCGTGTGCTGCCCGTGAAATGACCACTGACGGGGATCTAATGTGCGTGAACGAGCTTTACCTTGGACAGCTGTCTCTTAGCGAAAGCCTTGATCCCGCTCATGGTGGGCGTCTACGATGATCCTCTGATAAAAACACCGCTAGTCTATGTGTCGATCCAAAGCTACCGGAATTAACCCGTAAACGATCACTGCCGCATTGGTACATAAACTACCGAAAATACACTTGCTGGATGGCGTTTTGAGTGAAGATATCCGTCAGGAGAGAGGCGTGTGTTGTAAGACAGAACTCAGCGCCGCAAATCGCGCGTGTATTGGACACACTTCTCGTCGTAGATAGCAAGGTAAGGGTTGTCGATATCACTGCCGATAGAGCATTACTGCACATGACGCGATCGTTCGATACATATTCAGTACCAGTATCGACACAATGGCAAGCCACACATACGATCATGATGTAGAAGAAAAGGGGTGAGCATTTATTGCATATAGGGGTGTCAGGTCAGGAGGCTGGTGTGGGTCTGGTTTAAGGGATGCTACGCAATGGTAAGTTGACATATTCAGGTATACTACACCTGGGGATTTTACAGGTGAGGAGAACAGGCAGATTTAGCTTACACGGGCGTCAACAGGCGCAGATGGCGAAAAAAAAAAAAAGATTTGAGACATAAATATTCAGCGACACAAATGAAGGTTCAACCTAGATTAGAATACAATGGCTCAAGTAAATAAATGCCGTTGGACATACGGTAGGCAGATGGGTGTAGATACAACCCATGTAGGTTCATTGCGTCCGTTCATCACGGTACCAATAATATATATACAGCAGGATAAGGTGAAGCACCGGCTGGGAGTGGAGGGGTTTCTACAGGTAAAGAATTCAGTGGTTTGTTGATCACAATCACGAAATCACTCCGCGGATAGCATAAACCCTAGTTTCATATGCGACGCACATGCAGGATCAAACCCCCGTGACATCCAGAATGTATTTCTCATAACCGTAGGCGGAGATTCTCTCCACACAAATATTATATATCAGGGTCTCGAGTCTTCAGTGCAAAATGATAGTGATGTTCCCTATGTTATCTTTCGTAATATAACAAACACATTGAATCACCTATCAGAATGGGGTTACTAGCTGAATGGTATATCGAATGTAAGCGAGATGGAGAACGATCGCGTGGTGATGCGTCGGATGGAATAGGGGTGGGCTGGGGGCCCTCGACGAATGCATATATTAATGAGCATAGATACGCTAACTAAGATGGGTCATATCGCAAGTTGAGGCCACATATATCAACACGACACAGGAAGTCCCATGGTCACTCGGGTAATTTCCTTGATAGCTTGGTGAGATCGAATCAACGTTAAGAGTACATTAAGTATATTGGCATCGGGCTCCGGGCTATTTTGGCAGGGAAGCTTGTTAAATGTTTCATGGCATGTGGTGAGTGTTGGAACCACTCTCAACATACTGGAATACTTTAGAAGTGTCTTGCCCCGACAATAACAAGTTAATAAACACTACACAGATTCAAGTATCTGCAATCAAATGAAGGGTGGGGTAACTCTATATGTTCAGCTGGTATATAATCATATATTAACAGCGAAGAATTCCATCACCAAGAGTAACCTCCCCAGATGCACCAAGCGTTCCGAGAATCTATTTTTATCCGAATCCAGAACAAGAATGCGGTCATAACGGTTTTCATGGCTGTCTTAACTCGAGATTCTTATTCTTCTTATGCACTTCGAGGAATGGCATGGCCGTCAGTTATGACGATAACGCCCGCGTGGGGCGCTGTTTGTCCCAACGATCCCGCACAACGCGGGCAAACAGCCAACTGGGCCGGACTGTTTCTACGTTATTAGCCGTGTATCATAAAAGTTAATTTCTCCATGTCAACAAACAAATAACTCAATGGTGCCTGAGCGAATGGTTCAATGGAAATAAGTCATAGATTGGAAGTAAACATCACGATGACATGACAACATTACCTTAAACTTGACTCTTTGTTATTGTCATGCAACCCAAAATAGACGAAAAACAAATGATTCTCCTAAAATGGATGCTTCAGATATCAGGGAAATTTCGCATAAGCTTGAGAGCAGGGAATTGACCATCAGAAATTAACAACGAGAAGGAATCTTATAATTTATACACACCAGCCTGAAACTCATTTTCACCACAGATGTTAACTTTTATGCAAATGTGAAGGAGCTCTGATCAATTCACTTTGTCAAGTTGGTGACCAACCATAAGAAAATAAAGAAACATGGCCTCAAGACGTATTCTCCTTTCATGATAAATGTATAAAGAAGCTTAAGAAATGTAAATAATTGGCACTTACATCAACATGTACCTTTTAAGCGCGAGTATACGCTAGATGAATTGAGGAAGACTTCACAATTTGAGCACATGTATCAAAAGACATGTATCAAAAGACGTCATTGCATGAGACACTTGACATGGTTGGTATCATAAAGTTTGAATATTGAGCGTTTGAATATTGAGTGTTTTGAGGGCTTCCGGTCACCACCAAAGTCGAACCCCGGAGCATAAAGCAGACCGAAGTTATAAATGACAACGTAGTGAAAACAATTTCAAAGGGGAGGGATAGAAAACAGACAACATGCAAAGTGAAAGCGTTTTCAGTCGGAAATTAACATATTATCATGCGCAAAAACGAATCACTAACACATACCTGTGTTCCTTAATCCTTTGTCAAAAAGCCACAAATATGGTTGGTAACAGCGTATGTGTGTGGGGACCGCTCCCAACACGCAACATCAAATATTGAAAACGCACAACTGTATTCCATGAGCGCACTCTGTCACAGGTCAATGACTTACAGCCGGGCAAATTTTATTGTGGCAGGTCCAGAATATACCTTGAGTATAAAATAAGGGTAACTTTATGTATGTGTGATTGTAAACCATATAAGGTGAGAAGCGCCAGTTTACTCGCACTTAATCACCCACAAGGTGTATGTAATAAACAGACATGAGGAAGTGCACTAGCTGGCATCTGATTGCCTGATAACTGCCACGAGGTAGAGAGGTACCTGTTTTAATCCCCGCGTGACACCTGCCGAGAGAACGCCGGTGCTTACACTGATTGCTTACAGAATTACAACATTAAACTCGGGTTAATGTAAACCGTGATTATTGTTTATAAACGAGGATATGGATCATAAATGAGACAGTTAACCAATAAAGTGTAAATGACTCCCGCTAAGTAAGTTGCCTCACAAGATGTATTCACATAGTCATACGTGGCGTTCGTAGTGAGCGATAGGGGGACATCAGAGTGAAGTGAACACAGCTAACTCAGTGCTGGTACGCACTCCAACTCAGTGCTGGTGCGCACTCCACCTCAGTGCTGGTACGCGCTCCAACTCAGAGCTGGTACGCACTCCAACTCAGTGCTGGTACGCACTCCAACTCAGTGCTGGTACGCAGTCCAACTCAGTGCTGGTACGCACTCCAACTCAGAGCTGGTAAGCACTCCAATTCAGGGCTGGTACGTGCTCCAACTCAATGCAGGTACGCGCTCCAACTCAGAGCTGGTACGCACTCAGACCCACACATACTCGCATGAGAGATCCATGTATGAATATCGGTTCGTGTGCTAGAGCTTCAGCGACTCGTCAACAATGATTTCATCCAACTGCCCCCTCCATTATGCACGGACAAGTTCATTGTCAACGTTGATATTTTATGTTGAACGACACGACGAATGCACAATGATTTTTTTTACTCAGAATCAGTGAATCCTGACAAGCCCAGGGCTCTCAACAAATATAATACACACCGACACGTAAACATGAAAGTTTTATCTCACTTAAAAACGTAATCACATGAACCTGGAATGAACCGGATCGTCAATATTCAGAGTGGCAAAGAGGCGAGATTACATCTCACTCCGTCACATATAGGGTATATATATGGAGACGTATATGACATGTACTGACTTCTGGGCGAGGGGTAGAATTATGTATGTGATGTATTGACCATCTTAGGGCGTAGAATAAGGTGTCTGTTAAGCCACGTAGAGCTCTTTCATGTCCGGGATGTCATATTCTGGTCGTATGAATCACAGCTAATGAAGCCGGAATACACAGGGCGATATGAAGGCATTTCGTCTTGACCAGGATAGATAGTATAGTACTATGTATGTACAACAATGTATGTCAGCGAGTTGGTGTGTGTGTGTGTGTGTGTGTGGGGGGGGGGGGGGGGGGGGGGGGCGGGGTGGTATACGAGTGAATTGGGGGAATGGGTAAGGATGTGGGTTGGGGCTGACGGATGGAAGCCGCTCCCATCCGGCAATGAATGTCTCGCAGAACAATAGTGAGTCATCGATGTGGTCAACCAATGTGTACAAGTACAAAATATCCGTAACAGATAAAACATAGCAAGCCCAAGTGTATGAGGTAAAATATACATGAGTCAAATCATGAGATATCAGTCATAGTATCTGTACCATAGAGAGAGGTCTCGACATCTTGCGTGTTGAAGAATGCGACGAACGTGCGAGGAACCGAAAAAATATATGTATATATATATATGTATATATATATATATATATATATATATATATATATATATATATATATATATATATATATATATATATATATATATATATATATATATATATATATATATATATATATATATATATATAATATATATATATATCTAAATCTATATATATACATTCTCTAATAATAATTCCATTCAGAAATACATCAAGTTAGCGAGCATCACGGCGGAAGTGGATCGATTGACATTTATCAGTACTAACAACAGATGAGTGGGTCACGAGACATCTCAGTCATTTCGAATATCGCGGCAAATTTTACTTAACAGATGACAGCGACCCATTCATATGGCGTTGTATAATATGCCCCGGATTGAGGCCGATTCAGGGCTTCATCGATGCCAGCTTAGAGCTCACAGACGATATGCTATTGATTTTGAGACTTAAAAAGGCCATGCGGGTCGATAATCGACTGCTCATACCACAGGTCACAGGGCTGTTGGGCGGGGCGGGAGTCGCCGGGTATACTGGTGGATGATTAGGAACTTATTATCAATAAAGAAACAGGGTCGGAATTTAATGTCTCGCTGCACGTGAAATATTTTGTTGTTACAACACTTAGTGTTTATCGAATTAACAAACATTTTCTGAAGCAAATTGAACCCGTGCTCGAAACTCGATATCATATATCCGAGCTATATTACTATATCTATGTATGCTTCATTCTGACTGGGGTTTGATTACCCAATAGCAAGATCCGAGCGTATGGCCGATGACTGGTGGACCGGACACTATGATCATTATCGGATTGTCAACAAACGGGCCTGTATAATCAGGGTATATACCGTTTATTCGTTTTTCCATTTCACAAATGCAAATGGAAAATTGGTAAGCAACCCATTTTCTATTTTAGTTTAGTTTTTTTATCCATTTTCCATTTGTATTTGTGAAATGGAAAAACGAATTAACGACATATACCCTGATTCTGTATCCTCACACATTCGCCCGACAGGTGTCACTGCATTCTCCATGACAGACATGTTTGACGCTAAGCTAGCTAATCCTAGCCGGCGCAGATGGCAATGCGCAAGAAGATCGGTGTCACTGGTGTGTAACAAGTGTCTTGGGTGGACCTCTGGCAAATCTGACCGCGGACAACATAGCTACTGGATTAAGTAACGCTGTAGCCAGTAGAAGGTCTAAGAGTCGGCGACTTGGTTGAACTTATAACCCCAACTTGTTCGCATAAAATAGCATTGCAGAATAGCCCAACAGAGCAACAGTCGATCGACAAGCTCCACTTGGTTCAAAAGAGCTATTGCAGAAGGCAGCTGCTCTTGCGCAATAGGAAGATGCATGGAAAAGGGTGTCTGAACATCAAACAGACGCATTCTAAGTGAAGTTAAGCCAGTTCACCTTCATCATATGGCACAATAAGTATATACATATACTAACACCTAAAACATTAATATCAATATTGATGCCCATGACAAAAGCCTCAACGGCGGCAGCCTACGTGTTCCAAGGAACTCTCCTCAAGGCACTCAACATTGTAGACCCAAAATTGGCAAGCGATACTGACACCAAAACGGATGTGATAGACCCATATAAGGAAACTGACAAAGTGTCCAGCAACTGATGCGAAATTCACACCAATAACTGTTCGGACATTCATCGCGACCCATAACAGTAAGGACAGCATTAGTTCCCCTGGGAGTTGGAAATTATTCACCATAGAAACAGAGAGTGATAGATGTGTGATGGCGGTAGGTCGCTAAGCAGGCTCTATGAGTCAGAATCCAACCAAGTATTTTTCACACTCTTCCAAAACACATGTACGGGTGCGCATGCGCATGAAACAAAACACAAATGCACGTCCACAAATTTGTAAGTATCCAACACCAACACTTTCTATAAACGTAGCCGTTTTTACATTAGCTGCTGAACGCCGCATGTTTACATACATACAGCAAATGTAAACACTGTACATCCGCCCACCATGATAGAGCACATCAGCATTAGGTAATGAACTCGCCATGACAATATAAACACGACCTCGGACCACCACGGGACAGGCCCCAAGTCGCCTATTCTGAAGTCACCAGGCACCTCAACAACCACACATCTCTTATAATCCCGACCTTGAAAATGAACAGATCACTAAGACAGCACCGTTAACTCTTCAAAAAAAAATATACTTCGCAATCCGATAAGTAGGCCACGATTTTGCACTTTCCATCAATACGCACTCATTTTAAGTTTGAGTTGATTCCTACTTAAAACTATGTGTAATTGGTCAGACAGAGATACAGATGTGTTCATGCCGATACAACATCAGTGTATGGTCGCTTGGGAACACCATGCCTGCGGCGAATCAGATATTACAAAACATACCCACAGTATTGAACTAATTACAACACTCAATCATACCATCTACGGTAATTAGCTGTAGGGGGCTTGGGTGAACTTATGGTGAATAGGTCTTGCACAAATTTCTATAAAAACTAACGTATGATTCAAACCAGAAAATTCGAAATGTGCATTAGCGTTCTTTAACGCTGCAAGCATTCGACATTGCTATAACACAATATCTGCGTGGGAAGAATGTAAACCTTCTAAGGGTGTCGTCTGCTTATCGCGTGCCATTAGCTCTCGTCCTTATCATTGTGACTTCGACGGGTTAATATTTCACTTGACACGCAAGATCATTCATAACACTAATAGGAAAGGGGCGTTTTGAATTTATAAAGGATGAAATTCCGTATATCGAGAGAGTGAAAGCTGACAGTTGAGAAAACCCTATCACTTGGGTGATCTCTTCCGAGTTTATGTGCAACGTAAACAATGGACATCTGCGACGTTTAAAACACAACTGCGGCTTAGGTTCTCACCGACAAGGCCATCACGAATAACGAGGATGGTGATAGGGCAGATCGAATTTACGCCAAAGTACTGTATCGTTTCGGCCGCAGCTTTAACTATATTACCCAAACCCCATAAATCCCCAAGTCCGTTGAAGCCCTAAAACGTACATAAGCATGACAAGTTGGCGGGAGCTTATCAACCCAGTTTTGCCCGCGCTGACAATCTATCGGTATATGAATTCAACATAGACGCTTGGGGAAACATTTGTATGGCGCGTGCCTGCCTAAAAAGCTGTCCTAAACAGCCTAAGGAAGGGGGTAAAGAAGGGTAAAGGAAGTTTGTTATCTTGAACATTTAGTGCACAATGACACAAACGATGACTTGAAGATGAATCATCCGACCCCTGGCGGCCGGAAACAGCTGCTCAGTGCGCATCTTAAATTACTTTATATGTGATAAATTCCCACAGCCCCTGATATTAAACAGTCGAATGGCGACGTTTGATAAAGATTTCATTTCATCACGAAGAGTATGAGAATGAATAACATGTGAGTGCATCAAAAATAATGTCAAATGGTATGGCTTATCGAATATGCCAAAAGTAAGACGAGTTACATGGTAGGTAAGTGAATGACTTCCAAATCCCTTACACAACAGCACACAAGATTTCAATTTTTTTTATTAGCGAGGACAGGTATCTGACGTACATGCGCGTTGTGAAAACGAAATTGGGGCAAATGCGAAATGGCTTAACCACGCGAAACGCATGATGAGTTTATAGGAGAGACGTGAAAGTGAAAGGCCGAGAGCAACTCAGTAAGGATGACTAATAGCAGACACTTAGGCTAGACCATAATGTTCTCACCGTCAAACTAGCATGCAGTGGTATTGTATAGAAATATTCAGAATACAACTACATGCGATCTTGATGCTCGAATCATGGTCATCGAGCTCCGAGTGATACAACGAATAAAATTAGTCCGGATTTAAGGATAATGTTGGGGGTGAATCAGTTCTGAGAGGTTCATGACATGCTCAAACTCTATTGCTGGTTGTTGGGCTTGCAGTGACTCATACAAACATGGCCCATCCTCGGTGGTCCATATCACTGAGTATTAAAGGGTCATCCACCCCAGCTTACAACATACCCCCACAAACCCACAACAAAAACATTAACTGGTGATTGACTAAATACATCGACTTAGATGGAGGTGCAATTAGGAATATTTGCTAAGTGGACTACAATGTTTTCCAGGTGGTCGACATAAGCAACCCACTCAGCAGCAGCAGCCGTTGACTCAGCGATATAACCACAATCATCTTCTTTACATTCCTCCGCATACCATAAGCGCCCACTCGACATGGCCCCCGTATCGATGAGCGTAAGGCCTAAACAGCAACCTACCTCTCTCCACAGCAGTAAGAATGTATCCCAGACAAGCTTGCAGCTTCAGCAGATTTGGCACCAGACGAAAACGTACACAAATAGGTCCGCCAAGCAAGCAAGATAAAATGTCTCTAGTATTCTCAACTCCCTCAAATTCCTCAGATAGGGTGATAATATCACACTCTCGCAGTCAAGGCTCGTTTCGTCTCCGTACCTGAAATGTTGCTTGTATCCGACAGAGGAGACGTGAGGAGAGGGCGGAGCGGTTCGAGATATTTATTGGCGAGTGAGAGGCGATTGTGAGAACAAAGCGAGGTTCACACGCCGTGCTGTCCACCAAACACTGTAATGCAACTACAGTACGCACGCAGCGCTGAGTCACGCACGCCGCACTGATTCACGCACGGCTTGTGCCGCGCACGGGAGGCTATTCAGACGGAGGCTGTTTTGGGGGAGAAGTAATGAGTCACTGTCTATCACCGGCCGACCACAAGAGCCTCTTGTACAGCAAGACACGATGACGGGGCCACATTATTTCATATATGTAAAGTCCCTCTGTGTGCCTTTCATCAGTCATGAGCACACAAACATGCCTAATAGTTTGGTTGATCACACTAATTGGGAAAAATATTTATCACTATCATACAGAATCATCACAATATCACCCCAATAACAACGGCAGTGCCGTGCTAAATAAATAAAAGGAATTTCACATTTTATAGTGCCCCCTCCAACTACGCGCACCTGGCCACAACCGCAGGCTTCTGAGACTCTCCTGTCGGCAGCCAGACACACACACTCACATGAACGCGCTGCGAGAGGCGCGCCGCGCGTGCTGCCTCCACCATCTGTCCATCGTGACTCGCAACGCACATAATCGAGTGTTGTGGATGAGTTTTTTTTAAGCTGCCACACCAAAGAGATAACTCTTCCAGATCACTAACCTTCTCATCATCTTCCTCGGGAAATGAAAAATTTCTTGTAAACATTATAC
The DNA here is from genome assembly GCA_034190875.2 of Urechis unicinctus. NCBI lineage: Eukaryota > Metazoa > Annelida > Polychaeta > Xenopneusta > Urechidae > Urechis > Urechis unicinctus. Next base: position 22,530,502 of record CM067358.1, on the reverse strand, counting down.
TATCAGGACTTGTTCATTCATAGAGATGTGTTAGCCCCTTTTTATACACAGATCGAGCTGTGCATTCCCTCTGACCAGCTGACATGTATGAGATAGTGATTTTCGTGACTCAAGCAATAGGTACACGAATTACATGGTTAACAAGCCGGGTGCAATGGATCAAAAATAAGCAATACGGGCACGACCTACATCGGCAATGGATTTCACCCTTACCAGTGTACCCCTTCAGCAAGCCCTACAGGACGTCTGAGTATATAAATATATCACCGTCCGACCGGGGCTACCTTTGAGCAAGCATCCGTATCATCACAACCGCATTTTAAAAGTTCACGTTTGACTAGCAGCAACTGATAACGTCAAAATAGTATTTCTTCTTATGTTTTAAATACAGAGGTCGAAAAATAACCCAAGCAACAATATTTCAAATTCAAATCAAAGACAATGATCAGTGATCTGTCCCATGTTTGCAATATCACACTACAGTAATTTATGTAACTTGTGACCAGCGCAATTTTGTGATAATAGTGGTCTCCGGCGTGAATCGTCAGGAGTGGATTTGTTTACGCTGATCGCAACAACACATATATCTGTCTTAGCCGAGACAGGTTAGCCAAACTCAGCTCACAGATGGTGAAACTTGGCACGTTCACTAAATGCGTTGTTCTAATTTTCCACAAGGCATTCCCTGGTAACGCCTTAATTAGGACCATAAGTTGCTATGACAGTTTCTGAAAAATGCAAGTTTACATATCTTATTTAAGGAAAAATGGTGTGCAGAGCTTAGAAACAGAGGATGAAAAATGGTTTCTGGGGAAGTCAAGGGTTAGTGAGGATATGGAGAGAATACCACCACTAGCGGTACGTGGCTCTTTTGAACAACGTTAGGGAGACAATGCTCTCTAAAGGTAATCGATCCGGCTGCTATCAGATGTTACAAGTCCACGATACGAGTTGAAAGAAAGAATGATGAAACATGCTGAAAATTTCCAGGCTGGAGAAAAATACGTCAACCGAATTGGATGGATGGATGGAAATTGAGGGTGGTACGGGAAGGCCGGGTAGACGGGGCTGGGGCGCGGCGGGATAGGATAGGAGGATCGATGCATGCGGAGAAATAATGATAAAAGGTCTTCGGTTAATCACAAAATTGTTTAGGGGGAAGGAAAGATTGTTTCGGATCAAAATACCCAGTAACCCGACCACAACGGACCGGAAAAATTGAAATAAAACAACTGTGGGTGAGTTGCAGACATATATACACCGAAAGGTTTGCAGATGAAATCGACAAGTCCTTAACATGTTAAATGCGCATTCCGAAAAAACAAAGCTTGCAGCGATCATGGGAGCACACAAAATAAACCAGCAAAAAGTGACTTCGTATTGCTTCCCATATGTCTATGACTAAGCCCCCGCCAACCGCGTCATTTAGCGGCATAGAAGTACCATGGTGATAATGCCGCAACCGAAGCCAGATGGCGTATCACAGAATACTCCCAAGGCAATCATCTCGAGGGAATGGACAGATAAGGGATTTTTTTTTTAATCCTGAAATGAATGTAGGAATTAAAATGAAAATAAGACTGGTTATCTGTTTGGGCTGGGGTGGTGGTGGTTGAGTTAAAACACCTGTTGGTTGCGAATTGTACCACTGAATTAGTTCTCGCAAAAATAGTACTACTTCTGTCAGATATAAAGACCCGCCTCCCACACCCGAGTTGGTAGCACTAACCGTGAAAATATCACCATCATAAACAGCTCATGCGGAACGGTAGCCCTACAAGACGTCTGCGTAGACGTCTTACCTTTTTTCGAAACAACGCAATGCGAATATTTTTAGATCGATTCAGACAACTACCAAGCACAAAACATACACAAGTGATGGAGTTATAGAATGCAATGATGTTTTACGGACGATTTATCCCTTTTTCGGCGGGGGATTTCATCCATGGTAATTATTTATAGTTCGATCAATTTGGGAAGCGGTAAAAAGTCAGAAAACACAGCAACATGTTTGTTTACAAGTTCAAGACCACATGCATTGCCCATGCGCAGAATGACGAAGTCTAATGCTAAGCCCGGGGGGGGGGGGCACTTAAGTGTAATGATATAGTATACATGTGCCGCACGAAGGGGGTGGTTTTTTGACATCTCGACTTTTACGACGGGTTAGACAATCGCATAATACCTTGTACGATGGAGTATACTTTTTCTCATTCTCAACGAGTTCAACGGGTACGGGATTTCGAGGTCCCGCGGCACACCCCTATCCGAGTTAGGGTAAGTGCCCCCCACTTGGGATGCTAAGGCAATGCGGGAAATCGCGAGAATTAATAGTTTCCAAAATGGCAGACTTCGTATCGCGATTTGTTCGGAAACGAACTATCGATGGCATTTATTGAAGAATAGCGTCGAGTGGTGGTAAGTTTTTTGGAGCGAAAGGTCTATTTTTTGTAAAGGCTCTTGATATATGTTATTTTCTAGGTGCGAAATGTAGCCCTTCGCGAGATATAGTCCAAACTAAATATCGCCGACTGTGTTTTGACTAACTGTTCGTAACGGTATAAATTCATGTTACCGTTACACCGGAGCTAGCGGAACGGATACTCGCCCAGGCGAATCATTCCGAAAATTGCCCGGACAAAACCCATCAGTATGAGATGACTCAATGATGTCGATAACAATAGCTCAACCAGATAATTATGGCCTCTGACTCAACAGACAAATAGTTTTCCTGTTTAGAAAAAAACCCAAGGCTACAATTGACTGACGGTTGAATGTTTCTCCCACGTTTGATACAAGGATAATCTTCAAGAGAGTGTAATTTTTGATATTTACTGCAGTAAAATCAACTTTTCCAATGAATGACATCATAAAACAGGTTTACTAAAATACCTGTTTACTTCTTACGAGGATATTGTCATCAAGGTAAAAAAATGTTCGTTCTTATAAGATTCTATTCATCTTCATCACCACAGAAAGGACATTCAATCATTCACTAGACGAGCAATCAGCGGAACTTTATATGACTCAACAGCACAGTGAGAGGTTAAATGCTTATCTCAAGTGAAGGTACAATGAATGTGGACCTTCCCACAAATAGGATCAATGAGTGAGTGCCCGCAATGAAAATGGTGAGGGTCGACATGATATCATTAAGGGGTGTTAATACTTATAGGTGCTTCAATGACAGTAACTATTCCCATTCTATCCACAACTGACCAACATGAGAGTACGTCAATCAATCAATCAATCAACTGATTGATCGATCATTCGATAGATCCAAAAGACCCCCATAGTGTAAGGTTACGTATATTACCTGCAATCAAGTCTGGTGAGAGAGTACCTGCTCTATAAGAGGGTCATGACCTATCACAGGTAATTATGACTGCTAATGAGAATGTCAGGTGATAGCACACCTGTTAACAAGTGCTACATTAACAACACATTTACTTGATCAAGTGAGAGTGAGTGATCATATACAGGCCAGGATCATAATATCAGACTGTGTTCATCAATTATTCACACAAACCAGAGCTGACCCATCTGATTACACAGGATGATGTTCCAATTAACAGGCTAACATAAATTACACACTTGATATAGGGACCATCTTTGTAGATACAAGATTTACCATACACCGAGTAAATGACAGAGCATAGGAACTTCCCCTAGAAGGCCACTACCACTTTTTATTACAAGTAAAATGACCTGAGGTTCATTCAGGTCAACATGCTGGGCAACACGCAAGATGTAGAGGCTTAAACCCACACACAGTGAATGCCTCAACATTTTTCTACTCAATGACTTAAACACAGACAGTAAATTTCTGACTGATGAAGTCCCCTGTGGCAGGTTTATATGAGGGCAATACACAGGTGGGCTGTGTTGTGCAGCACATTCATAGCACAGGTATGGTGTTATCAACCTCATGCTGGATGATCATCAGCCATGGGCAGGCACAAAAATAACCATCACCTTTTATGGCAATCAAGTCAACAGCCCTTTTAAATAAGTTATTCAACATGCAACTATTTCTTCACTATAACATCACAATATGGGCAGTTAAAGACGGTTGCAAATTTTATTTTTGTATTGACAGGATATGGGGGCGTGACAAGACCGGCCAACAGTGTCAACAGAGAATACATTATATGCCTCATGATTCGTAACCGGATTGTCACCTCACATCCTGATCAGGTGTGTCATCGCCCAGGAATATACCAACACAGGTGTGTTGACCACTCTTATGTTACACACCTGTACATATGTTTGTGCAAAATTTCTTTCCTAGGGCTTTGTCATAAAACCCTGATGAGGTCAGATTTGTCTGGTTCATTCAGCACTATTCCACCAAACCATCTTTAAGAGCTATCACGCAAAGCAACAATTACTCCGACCATATAGACTCCGGTTCTAAACAAAAGTTACAGGACAAAGATGCACGTATATACTCATATCAGGCACATGATGTGAATACTACATATGTCATCCAAAAACTCAGAACAGTCAATGAATTTGATAGGATATGCCTGAAGGGGTACTTATGTATCTAACATGCACCGTTACAAGTGCTGGGTAGATCACTTCAGCATGGGACAGATGATAGATGGAATGTCACATATTTCAATTAGTAAATGGAGCCTGTGGAAGATTATATAATTAAAAGAAAATGGAGAGCCCTCAGGGAAGGTGGTGATCAGTGGGGGTGGCTTGTAATCCATTGTCCAGACTTATTGTAATAAAATGACATAAAACAATAATGATTGCCAATAAGAGGAGTCACCATAGGAATTTATAACACATGGATGTGCCCTAAGGACTCAGCAATCCATGACTACTAATTCAGCATTATTCAATCTGCAGTCATGAAATACTCTTAATGTGTAAATAGACATGTGTAAATATACATAATAGATGCTCTATCTTCTTAAGTATTCAGCTTCATAATCAAACATAGCCCCATCTACAAGCAACATTGACAAAACCAGCATCACCATGAATGCCTTGTCTGCTTGTCATTCATCATTTGTGCAGAAACAGCAAGGATGGCCAACAGCGGACGGGAGAGCCAAGACCTTCCTCAAGGTTATTGAGAATACTAAATATACATTCTACAACAGTTACATCCTAACTAAGTGCTCATGCGTTTTAGAGTTAGACAATTATAAGATGTTTTACAGCTGATTTGGTGGCCAACAACCATGACGGTACCATCGGCAAACATAGCATGAAACATGCATTTGATTTCAGCAATTAACCCTATGTTGATTATCATTCATTCAACAACACCCTACACATGACATGCTCTGTGATACTACATTAAACTGTTAACACAGACAAATGATAGCGGTAGGGGGTAGAGTACTCACCAAGAGCTCAATATGCCAAAATTCTCCTATGTTCCTCGCAAAATCCTCGAACTGTCAATCTAGACACCTTCTCCTCAACCCCTACCAGAAGCGCTGTTGAATTTCGTCTCGCTGTCGGTACTGTGCAATTGATTAAAAACTCGAAATGATCATGATGGATTTAAAGGTCAGAACATTATTTATTTTTATGATTTGAGTGTCAAAGTAGTAGCTATTAGCGGAATGAATTATCGTCTAGATCATGTATTCAGATATCAGAGAAAATATAATAGTGTATGTCAAGGGGGTAAAAGCGACCCCTAGAACAGCCCAAAACAGCAAGACCGAATGGGTTTACTAATCCCAGAATCTTGGGCAGTTTATTTGGGTGATTTCCCGGTGTTCTACATATTGTTGTCCAATGTTTGTTAGTAGTGATACACTTAATTATCATCTCCATGTTTTGTTGATAAACGTGAATACATACGACCCTTTTATTTTTCAAAATCCATCATTCATTTCCCGGCTGATCAGTAACCACCACAAGAATGAGTCATCTAAAAAGATGCGTAGCATAGAGCAGAATGTCTTCTTTGACCGAGATAAATTAGCGGTTAATATTGCAAATTACAAATTCGAAATTGCACCTTTATATTCGTTCATTCACAAGCAATCTTAAATGTTGCGGAATATATTTTATAAATAACGAACACTGATTTTCCTTTAATTCTGCTGGCAAGTTTTCCTCATAAGTCATTAATTACAATAATATTTATTTGTCAAAACCTATTGGATGGATTAGAATGATGCAACATAATCATTCACATGTGATTATTGAAAAATGAGTACTATTAAATGGTAATACATGTACAATATGGATATCTCTAATCTATGATCCACTGACGACAAAGCCACGCAGCTATTAAAATGCTGCTCTCCATCCACAAATGTAATGTGGTCATTATATATCAGGGAGCCAGGGGAGTGTATAACTAGTGTACCACTGTACTGTACAATTTAACTTCAACGAGTCCCAGCTTCTGGAACTTTTTTCCTGTCAATATTATGTGTGTTGTGGGGTGTGGGGAGAGGGGGGGGGGGGGGGGTATCCACAAAGGTATTAAGCAAAACCTCATGTCAGTATAACTGCTCAACAGGCATATCTATTTATTTCTTCCAGCTATTAGTGTCGAAGACAGCTCCTCACTATAATAGTGCCTGATGTTGATAATATGTCACCCAGTACATATGAATGACTTATGTCGATTCTGTGCTGTTCTGTGGGGAATCTTATAAGTACTCTCACATTATCCAACCTGTCAAGATTTAAAGCAGAAGTCACAGATTGCTGGGTTTATTTTCATTACATAGTTATGTCAATATAACATCACCAAATATATGTTAAGGCTAAAACACACAGCAGACATTGTTCATACTTTTATACAAGGTTACATCTGAGGATTCCGCACTTGAATCATTTTCACAATTCCTGATCCCAAAACTTTGAAGTCTTCTAAGATGGCTGCCCAGTTTGGTACAAGCTGTGTTTCACTAGCATTCACATCTACCGTCCTTCCTGCGATGTTAGACGGCTGACAAAAGAAAATACAATTCTCATTTACACATGATATGAACCAATTTGGATTATTTGAAATAATCGTAAGTTTCAGAAACATTTTAAAAAACTCTAAAACAACAGAAACCAAGTATGATTGCCAAGTGCTTTTCATTCCCCCAGGTAACTCAATATTTGTCTATCGCTCACCACAAAGATATATTATGCTTTTGGTTTAAAATGTCACCTTGAATTCATAAGCTTGTTTGGTTGAGGGTTTCCACAGGACACCTACAACATTTCCTCCATACATGTCGTGGAAGAAAAGAGCCTGATCACCATATGTGTCCTGGGTAACATTCATAAACAAACAATCATAATAAAGTACCATAATGTTTTGTGTGTTAAAGGCAAATTAGTTTCAATCCCTAGACAAGCAGTTAGAAAACAATGAAAAAGAAATATCATATTAGTAAGAATGGAAGTGGTATTGGAGTTGAGTAGCTTGAAAAAAATGTGCCTAATCAGATCAGTGGTGCTCACCCGCAGTTCACCCAGATAGCACTGCACCGGATCAAACTCCACTACAGGTAGCATCTGTCTCTCTGACTTGTCCTCTTGTGGGTTGACACAGGGAACTGGTAAGGTCTTGTCGTGAATGTCTACTGCCTGGTAGGACCGAGCTAAGTAGGAGGGTTGGATGTGAATGACAACATCATACACCTCAAGGGAAGGTCGAAACACACTCTGTAACATAAGACAGCAAGTAACTACAAAATCTGGGCCGAGTATGGATAGTACAGAGCAAAGCATATTTTAAAATTTTCACCTTAAATTACATAACTGTTTGATGATTTCATTTTCTAATCACCAACCTTGTAATCCGATCCACTAGTGATATCTTCCAGTTGACTAGTGAGTTTTTGTAAACATTCCAGTCCTAGAACAGCAACTCGCTGGAGGATAATGTTCGAGGGGGCATGTCTGGTCCAGTGGGATGAGTTTCTGTCAGTAGGCGTGGCTATGAACATGAGAGGGAGCTCTGATCTGTCCTCTGTAAATTTGTTATGGATGGCTGTGAAATCTTCACCTGTTACAACATCAACACATAAATCAACATGTAATGCTTTTTATCATCATAGATTTAAGTAGCCCCAGAAGAGTGGTTATTAAAAAAAGATTATACTGGAAAATAAACAATCCAAACATTATCATTGCATGTCAAATTCACAGATTTATAACATTTATTTGAATTAATTGTTGCCATCAAATACATACTGGTAAACTCTTCATTGAGGTTGACTATGAGAGGAAAGTTCTGCCAGTCATGTGATGACAGCAGATGCAAGAAGCGTAGAAACCCAACCAGGGGTGTACTGCAGGAGAATAGTTGCATATACCATGAGGCTACTATCTTTTCAATTGTGAGCTCTTACATGAATGGTAATCAGCAATTTGGCAAGCAATTAATTACATTTTTAAATATCCATAAGGAATCACGTGTGGTGTAATCTCATGGAAAATGGTGACATAAAAATGATTTTGGTCTGATATAAATGCCACTATAAAATCATCAGTTGTATGAATTGTAAAATGTTACACCCTTGTAAGTGTCAGCAGCTCTGATGCATGGACTCACCTGGGAGGGGTGTAAGGATCCGGGTGGATGTACAGATATGCAGTGAGGATCTCAACAGCTTCCACAGGGAAGTGAGCATCACCTAGGAGGAGCTGGGCAGCCAGCCAGCGCTTTGCTAGTCTCACCGAGCCACTGAAGCTGTTGTACTGCTGGTGCAACCTGATACCATATAAATTATAGCAACTTTATGAAGGTTCATGTAACAAAACTGGACATATTGCAGTGATTGGACAATAGCAATATAGATTTAATCACTCAAATGATTAACTTATATCCTTATATGATGGATATGATTCTAACACTCGAAAGTCAGATGATATGGATTACATTTCCTATCCGACTACCACCTGTCGAGTCAGTACAGTGATATCATCTGAGCCTGTACACCACTCACCCATGCAGAGTGCTGGTAAGCCTGGGCAGTGATTGGTACTGTTTCTCCAACATCAGTGACTGTTCATTGTCTGCCATCTTCAGCAGCCCATCAGGAGTGTGAAGCATCTTGGTCAGAGCGATTTCTCTCATGTAAGCCAGGAGGATTTTAAACACGTACCCCTCCTGAATCATTGTTTATAACGTTTTTCATTACAAAAGAAGCTGTGCACATTAGGCAATAACTGGAATTTGTATTCTTACAATATTTCCGGTAGCAAGATGAATTGAGAGTCCTTGAACATTGATAATATAGACAGGTGAAAATATAATTGTCATTATCACACCTACATCTTGAGAGCAGAATACAACTTTCAAGACAAAGCTACAACCACAACATTCTACTTCACATTAAGTCAACTATAATTATGTTTACTTATTCTCCTCTGCTTTTTCAATATCAAACTGATTTTTCATTTAGTTTCGTTTCACTGTCTATGTCTCTTGTTTACCACAAAGCAACCAAGAGTGGGGCAATATCAATATGGCAATTTTCAAGTTATTTCAAAATACAACTCTTGAAAATACCTTAACCACCAGGATGTGGTCAGCATACAGCGATGTTGTCACTTTACAATGTTTGGAGATGTCTTTCCCAAACTGAATGTAAAATGCTGCCTTGAGTCTCTGTACCGCTTCAAGATCTTCCGGCCACTTGCCACTTCCCTCCAAAACACACAGCACTACAAGACAAGAGAATTACAGAAACTTCTTAAATTGCCTCATTCTGAGCACTGATGCAAAATAAAGTTACTGATATTTATAAGTTATTTAGAAGACCCAATGACCACATATATCAAAAACCATCATGCCAAGATCTTTAGATTGGTAATTCCCAGGTCCAATACAAAGTAAAGGGTCTGGCTATATTTCTGAGAGCCTAGACTAGGTTGCATTTGTTAAAGCATGAAATCGATAGCATTATGATCTAACAACTTAAAAGCTAACTACTAAAAATTGAATCATAATGATATTTCTTCATGGGCATACTAAATATATATATATATATATATATATATATATATATATATATATATATATATATATATATATATATATATATATATATATATATATATATATATATATATATATACAGAGATGAGATGAAATCCTGTATCAGACAAGTCTCATTTTCCGTTAATCGTTTCTCTCTACAATTATCAGTCATTAATCAAGTTAAGGTTATCACCCTCTAGGGCAGGGGTGTGGCTTGGACAGGGAGCTTTTGAGGAGGGAAGGAGTCTGCTGCCTGCTTTAATTGCTGTGGAAGCTTCGTAACATGGTCGGGCTGGAAACACCTGAATAGAACAACGACAATAAATAACTGGTTCTAATCAAATGTTTTGTGTCTTTTGTTCAACAATTTTAAACTGAGGCACCAATTTATATGTATGAGTACGTAAATGAGACCTTTTTCAACTATATCAGAACAGTCATGGCTACAACATGGTCTCCATTACATCCAGTGTGCTTACCTCAGCAAAACGAAACAATGGTGAAGTGCCCTGTACACTGGTAATATCCAGGGGAAGTTCCTTGAGAGCTCTCAGTTCCTTGGCCAAACTCTCAAACACTCGTATCGCCTCAGCATGCTGCTCTTCTCCTGTACCGTACGGAACAGCTCTATGTCGCTTGGTAGGGGTGGGTAAAGTGAGCAAACAGTCAAGCTGCTTTGAGCGGAAGGCAATCGACTTGCGTGGAATGGATGCATGCCTGTTACAAAGCAAAATAGAAATAGTTGCTGATTTCTGTTACCATTGAATTTGTGTAAACAACGATAACAACAATTTCCAATATTATTTTTGATATTGACATTTATATTGAATAGTACAACTAGATGATGACTAGTCATGAGGGACAGATCAATACCATCTCAACTAGGTAACTGATATATATATATATATATATGACAAATATAATAAAAGCTCTATTAAACTATATCAGTATCTTTCACCCTATTAACACAAAATTCCATTCGTCAAAGACGAATCATAAATTTTCTGATGCTTTTGGTGATATTCTCCCTCTCGTTTCATTGACCCCAAAATAATTTCATTCAACCTCGGGTGAACCATTCACTGGTTTAAAAAGCACCACGAGACAAATACAAGGAAGAGCAATTGCTGAAGTAGGAAATGATATGCTATATCTTACTTGCAACAAGTAAACATATGCTAATTGACTGACTTTTCCAGAGTGTAGATGGCAATATGAGCTGTAACCATCCGCCGCTCAGCTAGGGTTTTACTCTGCCACACCACAGCCTCACATATACTGCCATCTTGAAACCTCCTCAGCTCTGACTTCTCTCCCCAAAACTCACGGAACTCCTTTGCCTGATTGGGGAAAGAACATCCAGTCAAGTTATTAAAATATTTATAAATAATAATTCTGGAAAACATCTACGAGCAGGGATTTCTTTATTGAACAGTTGATAGCTCTAATACCCATTTGAAATAATCATTTAAATACTCGATTCATAATCAAAGATATCATCAAGTCAAAGAAGTTAAATAGAAATACAGGATCCAACATGACACATACTTCAGGGGAATCTGCAGACGGTCCCTTATCCAGTACACTGTTGGCATGGTCGATATCCACTAGTAAACCAAATGTGATGAAGTCAGTTGATAAGCCACCATCTGGTGCTTTCTCAGTAGTGGACCACTGTATAACACAAACAGTGTATATAATTTACAATTATCTGTATTCTTCCCAGATGCAATAAATACCTAAGATGATGACAGAGAAACTGAACCGCCCACATAACACTCGTTTGTTCACCTGGTGAGGCTGAGATGGTTTCACATTGATCAGCTGCACTCGGTTGCCAAGGGCTTTGTGAAGCAGTCTTAGTATATGGGGGACAGCAGTTGCTATGGTGTCTCCATGGTGATCAATTAATTGGTTCCCAAGATTCAACTTTTTGATCATGTCCTTCAAGTTTCCTAATTCTCCAATACTTGAAAAATAAAATAATGAAAAGGGTTTTAGATTTTAATAAAAGATATAAACATATGATGAATATAATTTTAAACAACCACAACAACACTCACTGAAAAGTCTGATCAAATTTGAGACTAAAAGGAACTGAAGTCATGAACAGCGCGTCAAATCCATCCATGCTGGGTGATGACAGCAACCCGAGGCTAATCTTAGCCTCGTGACGTAACTAACATCACAAAGACAGAAGTTCCATGGTATTAAACTGAATGAAGTTTCCCGATACTGTACCAACACTATCATGATTACAAGGAATGAAATACCACTTCGCGATAATCAGTGTATGACATAGACATGGTTTCACTTACTCTATCATACGTGGCTCGACTAAGAAAGGCACACAGGTTGAAGTAACCTGTGTGGTCGATGAAGACCAGGTCAAATGCAGCCTGGAAGTCCACCAAGTTTGGCATGTTGGGGTCAGCATCCTGCACACTCTGTGTTGCTAAGCTAATACCCTGGGTGGCCCAATCACTCTCACCTGAACAACAAATGCAACGGCATCATAAACAGCAAGATGGTTCATTTCATGTACAAGAAGGATCTATCAGCTAATTATCAAAAAACGCACCCAATCGTCTCTTGATATGAATATACAGAATCACTATATATATATATACATGCTTATTTCAGATTGGTAATCAAGTACTACTCATTGGAACACAGTGGTTGCTTCATAGAAAGCAGGCATGAACATCATGTGTATATTAATATTATTGCCAATCATAGTAAAGAATTATTCGCTGAGCCAAATTTCACCTCAATTACACCAATTATGTATGTCAAGAACCTGAATGACAGTATAACTTCTTTAACCCCCAAGTAATACATTACAGTGAAACACCAATTTTTTTCCCCTTCTTCCGCCGTAAAATATATTTTCTTCACCTCAATGATTGTGTTATAATGAAACTACACAGTATCAGCGTGGCTATTAATAACTTGGAATCAACACAGTAATAATCAAGTGACAAGCATTACCACATGCATTAGAATATGAATGCATGTCTACGTAGGAACTCACTGAGACTGAGGAACGTGTTACGGACCACTTGATAGCTGCTCATAGTGCGGTTGAGTTTCCGCATACTCAGCAGATAAATGACGAACATGGTGATAATGTAACTGCTGGCGTTACCATATCCCTACACACCACACATTAAACACCCCTAAGTTATACTGGCAGAACGATTACAGCATCAAGAGGGCTTTCTGAAACAGGGCCCTACACTGGCACTACTGACAATATTCAGAGTATATGAGCTATTGATAATAATTATTGCTGTTCATTTAACCTACATGACTTGCAAATACTTTTCAAGCAATATAACATTCTCTGTCACATCTGTGCTAATAAACAGCAATTAACAACAAAACTGTACAGATTCCATCCTCCCAAGTTAACTCACCTGCCCAAGGCCACGCTGGTAGATCCATACCTTCAGCAGAGCCAGACCTTTCTTGATGCCGTCCACACCAGAGATGGCGCTGTGTGCAGCCAGGGTGTTGTCCAGCAGAGTGAGGTCATGGAGTACAGTAGAGTTGTAATGGGGAGTGGTAAGCTCCTCCTCCTCCGCATCTTCATAAAAAAACATGCTTTAAAGAAGCAGTTAAAGACTTAATTTACTGGCATTTACTGCGGTTTCCATCACTAGAAGCATACACAACAACTCACATTATCATAGACAGCCCCTGTGGATATTATGGACTAGTCACTATAGGTTAGTTAATAATAGCATAGCATATTTTCTGTGAGAGGGCCTTAATGATGCATTTTTTGGTACAACTCTTATTTTTGTTTCCATTATTGCTACTGAAACAATCCTTCATTGGTATTGGGAACTCAAAATCATTGATAATGCATCAATAGCATAGCCTTGAAAATAGCAACTGAAGTTTTGTCTACAAAAATATGCGAATGAGTAGCACCCATGTTGAGTAACTACGCTTGTGCAATTCTTTCATTTTCTGTTATTATCACTAAAACTCCCATTTGCAGCTTTGGTTATCAACAAGCATCTACTGCATGCCATATTTGGTTTATAAGTCACAGCCCTAAAATGGGACTTTACAAGGACACAAAAATGGTCACAGTCACGAATTGGACCATATCTTAATAGAATTTTGATGATCTTTGATTAAATGCAACTTTAAAACATTCTAGGTGAGGCCTGAAAATCACCACTCCACCCTTACCTGCATCCATGCTATGCTTTTTCGATAGGTACCACTGTTTTCGTAGGTTACCCTTGCTGACATGAAACCGATTGAACTTGAAGGTCCCGGTTTCTACAGCTACATGAAGTTTAATTTGGAAGTTTTTCCCATGTTCACCTGAAAACACAATACAATGCATGACAGAATGAGTTCTGATGAAGAATAATAAACAGTTATCAAACAGAGTCAATATAATTGACAGTTAATAAACAAATATAGAGCTATTAAAACAAAGACACCTAACTTATGCAGTATATTAAACTACTTTTACATATATTTTGACCTAATTAATGAAATAAACTAGTTATCATTGTTATTGCGATACCTGAAGGCTTGACAACAAGAATCGGCAGCATTGAGTTGCCATGGTGATAGCTATAGAGAACTTCAGAGACAAGGTCAGAGGTTAGGAGATGAGAGGCAAGAAAGGCAAGATAAAATGCTCTCTTGCGTGTAAACCTCTCATTCAGATAGTCCTTTTCTTCAAAGACAACCTACAAATCAAAAATTGCATTGCTTTGTCTGAAATGGTATAACTGCATCCCCATATCAACAAATTCACCTCTGTTGAACGTTGCTATTCGTTTACTGTATGCTCCCTGATGTAGGAGGCTCTGTAGTGAATGAACAAACCAGCAGATGTGTGGCTAGAATGAGGATTAGCGCTTTACCTTTTTTTCCATTCCCCGAATGGGCTAGTACCTGAGAACTTCAGCTTACTCAGGACTTTTTTTTTCACAAACCCAGGGTTTTCTACACAAAAACAATCTAAAATTTTCCTCAAAACCTGAGAAACCCCTTTGCTGTTTTTATTTGTCATAGGACAGCGTGCTTGGAGTAGTTGCTGTTAAAAATAGCCAGCAGATCGCACTTTTCTGCCCCATGCTATTCTAGAGCTCAACACACTGTACTGATTGAGATGGCAAGACCATAAAAGTGTGATTGTCTCATAAAAACCGCATTCAGGGAAGGCAAACTGTGAACAGTTGAGCTCAATGGTAATGAGACCATTAGCAAAGTCGACTACAGATACAAAGAAATTATATTATTGGTATCAATCAAATATACAAATGCCATGATATAAGTCCAGCCAATCTTGGGAATTGTGCTCGCCTAGGAAACTTTCTGTGACTGTGTGACCGTTAAGCGCAAACCCTGGCTGGAACCTTCCAGTAGTTCAGTACTGTTGTTTCAATATATGCATATAAGCATTGTGGTAAAAAGCACTGTTAACCACTCCTAATGGAACAGGCTCTATCATCTGTTATAAGCTGGTGTCTATGCAAAGGCAAATGCACCCTTCACAGTTTAGAGGGATCAATAGAGCAGTGGGGAAATATCCATTTTATGAGGATATCTTTGTGTCCCCTATGGCTGTTAATGCAAATTTATTTTGAGCATAAAAAACATCTAACAAAAGTTGTATGTGACGAGGAGAGACAAACAAAAACAAACAAGTTACAGCAATAATACAAAATTTATTAAGTCTTATCCAAATTTGTGTCCCATGTGGCTGTAAATGCAAAATGAAGTGAAGTACATGACTGGTAATCCACTTAAGAGCACAACTATCAACACTGTCAGTCTGAATAATAACATAGTGTGCCTCATTAGAAAGTTACATTATTTTGAGCATGGAAAACATCTATACAAAGCTGTATGTGACGAAGAGAAATGCACAAAAACAAACAAGTTACAGCAATAATACAACATTTATTAAGACTGATCTTTGTCCCAAATCCTTTGGGTAAACCAGATCACTTCATCAGCTTGGAGGGGATCCGACCACAGCACACACCACCTGCCATCACAATACTTTCCCTCATGATCTGCCTAGCTGCCTCCATCTTCTCCCAGCCTCCCCTACCCTCAACAAGATCATCCACAGATGCCCGGTAGCATCCAGTGTGATTGGTACCCTCTTTAGGTGAGCCACCAACAGCCAGGCAGTGTTTGGAGTCTTCTGTAAGCACGACAAAGCAGAATGTGTTGGGGACTGCACCGAGTTGTTGAAGACGCATGGTAGCTCTTTTGGATTCCAGGAGGTTGGACACGGAGCATTCGCAAGTTGCCCTACTGGTGGTCATAATGACATGATCCTTAACAACTGACAATCCAATCACCCTGGAGAGAGCAATTGTTGTGGTCAGACAATGAGAGACAGTGTTAGTCACAGTGGAGTAGACCTGCAGATGGAGCATAGTGAGTCGTTCACACGCACCAAAAACCAAGATATCCGTGTCATTCAACAAACAACAACTTGTGTTGTAGCATTTAGACCCTTGGATTTCACCAACCTCGCTCCACATATCACTACCGGTCCCCATCTTCTCCACCCCTGCAGCAAGTACATACCCCTCATCCGATGGACAGCCTCCTAAGACAAACACCGCTCCTTGACATGCGATCATGCAATGACGACGCCTTGTGCCACTCAATTTGCCACAGCTGCTCCAAGTGTACGTCTTCAGGTCGAATCTCCACGCCTCGTCGCATGCACCACCAAGCCCACTCACCACCAGGGAATCCTTATCTATACAACAAGCTACGCCACCATTAGCAGGCACTGATGCAGGTACCTTTGTGATGGCTTTGGGGTCACCATTAAGTGATGCTGACAAAGAATACACTTCTTGACTGACAACTGTGTTTCGTATCATTCCCACCATTATCATACAAAGCTCTCGGGATTGATTTTTCATGGCATTAACTGCATCGACAAGAATCTGACAGATGGCTTCATTTCCCTTCACCAGTTTGTCACGTTTCTTGGACAAAAGGAACCAATCAGCCATGGACTCAAGAGGGAGATTTGTCAAGAGATCCTCCAGATACCCTATGCGATTACCGGGGTCATGCTCTAACCACTTGAAAGCCGCCTCTAATCTTTCCTCCGGGGCATCCAGCTCAAGATGAGAGTTAGTCAGGATTTCTCTGATACACTCATACGACAACTCGAGGAAAAACTCCTCATCCACGACACTATGGAAGTTGGACAAGACCAAGGACTTGGATTTTGTCACAAGTTCCTCATCTTGAAGATGAAGTCCAAGAGAAAATGCCTTGAGGCAATTAAAGACAGTTATGCCTACATCCATGATTTCAAACCTCTGGCAGTCCTTAAGGAGCATGGGAATGCCCAGCTGAGCACATACATCTGCCATGGGTTTAGAAAGGTGGCTTTCTATGTTAACTGTTCCGTTATATAAGTAATCTACACAAAGACCAAAGAGTCTGGGTTCCATGTCGAGATTAAGCTTGTCCACTGCACCCAGGCCAGCCAATTTGTCATGGAAATAGGTTGATCGACCCATGAGAACAAATTTATGAAGTCTAAAGCAGGTGCCTCTACAGTCCACAGTTATATCCGCTATCAATTTGTTTTCCAGAACAGAACTCATGAAATGATGGAGGTCTGTGAACGTTGATGGAGTAACAGGGATGATGATGGCCGGTCTGGAAATGTAACACTCAGCAGCATCCACAATGTCAAGCGGTACCTCTTCAGACAACATGTTGACATTTTGCTGAAACAAAGAAAATCCCATAGCATTATGAATATTTTGGCAAAATCAAGTTTTCACCTCTGACGATATATAAACCCAGTATACAAATATTTGTAGTCAACTTATTCAGTGATAAGGTGAATCTGAAGTTTTAAATCTAGAAAACTAAACTTTACATCAGATCCACCAAGAATATTAATAATTTAGACCATGGTACATGACAATTATTTAACAAGTGCATAATAACTTGAAAGCAGCATGGACACATGAATGTCAATGCCTTGACCTGATTGAATGAAATATATCAGATTTCAATTAAACGTGGCTTAGGCTATTGTAAAGGAAGTGCTGACCTGGACAGCCTCCAGTTCAAACACATTTTAAAGATATATTACGTTCACTTTCACTTTTCCAAGTGATATGACATATATAAAGCCTGACAAAACCACCCATTTTGAAACACAAAATTAGTGCAAACTAATTTATCAAACTGACCTCAGGAACCATATGTTCCACTCAACAACCATCTAAGAATCACCTATCAATGATCCAACTCACCACACTCTGCCAAACCTATCTTTCTATTAAATGTAAATGTAAAAACTCTATACAAACATGTAATAATAGATTACAAGGTACTTACTTCAGAATATCAACAGAAAACAAGTTCCCGGTGCTGTCTTCATAAATATATCGGCATCATTCTTGACTGCCAACTGGAGATTTGCATCCATCGCCCAAATCAAGTACCAGCAAAGCATTGATCTGTTGATAGTGAAAGTGAAAATGACACCACTGCCTTGTATGGTAGGCCTTCTGATTCTTGTAGTCTTGTATGGTTGGCCTATTGATTCTTTTAAGTCTTGCATGGTTGGCCTATTGATTCTTTTTAGCTTCATATGGCAGGTCTATTGATTCTGATTTTATTATTTCAAGAGTAATAATTAACAAATAAATAGCATATTCAAACATTATGAAGCAAAATCAACTGCAAAATGATGGGGTGGATGAGGAAAGGGATGGGGGAGGGGAAAGGTAAAGTGAGGTGAGCCAGGTAAATGTGTTCTAACAACAAGGTGAGGTCAAGAGGCGAGGAAGAACTGTACAATAAAAAAGGGTGTGTTGCTAAGCAACGAATAGCGACGGAATGAGGATAGCTAGAATGTGGTTGACTCAGATAAGAAGCTTTTATGCCATTTTGATATATTCACTTGGCAGATGACATGCACTTTGCTCAGTCAAAAAAAGGGCCAAACCCATTCCAAGAGTGTCTCGGAAATCTGATGCTCACGTGCAATCCAGGTCGGGAACTTTCCCCTCTAGGGGACCCACCTCCAAGAAAGCAAAAAAAAAAGGGCAGGACTAAATCTGATGCTCACTTATGTATTTGTAGACTACAAGGTATAAATCACATTGTTCAAACCAACTCGGTATCATTATTATTAATTGGAATCAATTTAAATGATCAAATTTCTGAGACGATTTCAAAACTGTGCTTGTAGGTCGCATCCCAGTATTTCGTAAGTTTTCTGTTCAAAATTTTGAAACATTAAGATGAGTAAATACAGTATATTTCATAGCTTAAAGGGAAACTAGGGACAATTTACATGTTGGTATTTTATGATACTTTGTTATAGAGCTAATGGATTAACAGTGATTGATTACTGAGGAAATCACTCTGTACCAATAATGATAGCTACTTTGAATTTTGCATGAACATGCCTACATTATCCACAGAAGCTTGTGAGCTTAATGGCCTGGCTTTCCAGCCATTGACAATTAACGTCTGATGTAAAAAGATTGGAAGGGGATGGAGGCGAAATAAGTCAATGGGATGGGGTGAGAAATAAGTCAATTAGCTGTGTTGCACAACAAGTACCTTGCCCAACAAAATTTGGTGAAGAAGGGAAGAACCTTACAATGACTAGTGGTGTGCTGCTGAGTAGCAAATAGTGATGGATTGGGGATGGCTAGATTGTGGTCGACCATTAGTTTCAAACCCAGCTTGACTGTAAGTCAATAATCGTTCAGATGGACACAAATGATGATTGATTATGAATTCATAGACAATGCCCATCACAATGTATCAACCACAAAGACCATATACTGCTGCGTTCTGTATCATAACGATCATATGATCTAATTCCTGTCCAAAAATTTGCAACTTCACCACGAGAAAATACTATACATTTCACAGCTTAATATGTGAAGATCCAGGTGTCTTGTCTTAAAATATTTGCATAGTATTTAGGTCAATGATAAGTGTGTTTGATCACCGCTGCAAACATTTCAACATAATCAACAGAAACATATAAGTTTTACAGGAACAATACATAAATAAGAGACAGAGCCAAAGGTACTTTTCAAAGTCAATTATGAATCTTACTCATCCTTACATTAAAATTCAACTGTAAATAATTGAAGGACTCACCTTTGGTATTTCAACAGCAAGATCCACATGAATATCAGGTTTCACACAAGTCTGCATGAGGAAACTGCCTATGGTGTGTACAGCTTTTGGAGGTATGAATTGAAAGGTGCCTTTCTTAACTGGAGGTCGTTGAACCAAAGGGATTTTTACAGTGAGTTGTTTCTGCCAGGTAGTGTCAACTAGCTAAAAAAATATGCAATGAAGACTATAAAAAGGTTCACAGAAAAAAATGCCTGCTGGAAAATGAAGTACTATAAGGTATACAGTGCCCAGCCCCAGGTTTATTTTTTTTTTATCAAACAGCATACAATAACAAGCATCAAAATCATTGACTTTGTGTGATATACATACAACATATCAGGGATGGATATTGGCACTGATGAGCATTTATGTTTTACTCAATTTAATGGAAATATCATAGGACATATGATAACCAATAACTAATATATATATATATAATTTTACATCAGAACATATCACCAACCTGGTATTTATTTCCCTCGGGTAACGCAACAAGGAACTGGGACAGCTTTTGCACATATCCAGCTATCTTTTGTCGCTTCTTCTCTTTCAATAAAACTTCTGACAATAGTTCATCAATCTTGCAAACAAAAAAACACAAGCATTGAATTTTTTAAAAGTTCAGTCGCAGGCAATGAATATATTAAAATATTTTATTTCATAAATGACTCATCTGATTGGATAGTCACAAACCACTTGAAAAGGAAATCCATTGTCACAAACTTACTTGCAGGCGAAACAAGCTTGAATTATACAGGTTCTCAGTTTCACGTAGCTGTGCTAGTTCTTCGGCTGTTGGAGCTTTGTTAAGTTCAGATTGTTCATTTTTGGATCTTTTGGAAGGAAGACTTGCAAGAGAATGGTCTTCTGATGATCGTTTGTGTCCTTTCTTCTCGTTGTAATCATCAACACTATCATCAGTTTCATCTGCCTCTGATTCAGATATTTTGTCCCCATTTTCACCATAATTTTCTGGGTCAGATCTAAGACCATCTGCTGGATGAACTGTTCCTTTATTATGTTTCATGGTTGTTGTCAATCTGCAAAGAAATGTAAATATCACAAAAGTGAAAGCTGACTTATCAAGCAAACCTGACATGTGTTTGTCTTTGTGAAAACCGAATATGAAGGCAGGCTTTATTTAACCTTGATAAGGTTATTAAATAAATACCAAGTACAGGAATTTAGTATGGTCAGTTAAGACTGGTGCAGATTGATTCGCACGTCCGAATATTCATTAGACATGTTCTTTAATCTTCGTGACAGCACCTGCTTGACCAATCAACGCAAAGGTTGTGACGCAGATTGACCTTAGTAACGGGCGTCTGGCTCATGAGACTGGCTTGTGATACGCACCCTCGGTTTTATGTGACGCCATGTACATTGTAGTGGTCTGCGTCCAATGAGAATACACTGAATGTCTTCTGGAATTAGGGGGCGTCTCACAAGTTCTGGCACCACAACAAGTGCTTTAATCGCTTAGCTGCATGATAATATGTTTACGTAATACAGTCAAAGAGACCAGTTGTGTGGACTTAGCAAGTCACTTGTCCGACATGACAAATCACTTATTGGTGTTGAACCCTGACCCATTCCAAGCATTGCATCGAGAGCAGTAGCTAACAACGTATAGCAAAATGTTTCCCCGCCCCAGCCGAGCACACAAGTCTCTCAATACCACGCCATGAAACTGTTGCGCGTAATCGAGGGCTTCCGTTAGAGTCATTTCCATGGTTATTTCAGTTCATGTGAAAAGAGCTCTAAAACGGAGCATACAAAAACAAATATGGCGCCGAATCTTCGGAAAATGTGACACTGATCAATCAGAGACAATGACTCAAAAGTACCCGAGAGACATGACTTCTGATTGGAGCATCTGGTCCAGTTCATGGGATGTCATTAGCCTAGACGCTGGCGCAAGTATTGAATTTCATTTACATGTAAACAGGGCATGCAGCTAGCTCTTTCAAACTTAGTACGGGAGTGATGCATGCACTCCCTCTTAGTTCTGGCGTCCAACGGTATTTAGCCTTGGGAATTCAACGGAATGATCCTGAGTTCCCGTGTTAAATCTAGTTTTATCTAATAAAATAAACTCACCAAACATTTATCGGAACAGAAGGAGAATATCAGCAACCGAACACTCCAGTGATTTAGTATCTCGGCCTAAAATCACACCAATCTGTAATATCTGGGCCCGACTTGGCAACATGGTGGCGAGGCAGCGGAAACTGACCAGCGGAAGCTTTCACCAATTGGAACATAGGCGAGACTGCTCGCAAAACGCGGGTTCGCAGGGACTATTTGTGGCACGAAGCTAAAAGCTAAAATTACCTTGTCTAACATGTAGAAAAGGCCACTTACAATCAATGTCGCACAAATATCACACCAAATCGCGAAGAAAACAACCAAAACTTGGGGAACAGGCAACAGGAAATATCAACTATAGTTTATGCCTATGTTCTCACCGCCTTATTTACATCGGAAGTTTCTGCGGCTCTCTGGGATACTGTCCTCCACACTAGAATTTTGGAAGAAAATATCACCGGTAAACTTATATTTTTCCGCAGACGATAGGAATATGAAACATTATCTAGGGCTCTCGCTATCCAAAAATTATCAAGGGTCCAGGACCCTCAGGTTAAAATACCCAAGGGTCCCCAACATATTTCTGGGGTCCACAAGAAACTCGAGGGTCCAAATAGATGTTTATTTATAACTGAAAACAACACCACAAATGCCTATGTACAAACATTGCATGCATATTAATTCGTTTATCATATCTGCTTTCTGACAGTCTAAGTCCTGAAGAGCTGGACCCTCAATCGTGATGCGCATCAGTATATCCAGCACTCATTCTGACAACGAAGCACGTTTGCGAGATTTTGTGACATTTGTAAGAAGAAGTTAATGAAGCAGCTCAGAGTAAAATCTCGCCACAGACTCGACGCAACGCGAAACGCGCAATCGCCCTTGGATGTCCTTTAACTGCCCAGCGCTGCCATGGTAACAAGCCAACCGGGTGAAGTTCAGTTGGTAAAACACGCTGTGAAAATGACTCTATATGCATATCTCTTCCCAATAGAACATCTTTTGCCAGATAATGTCAATACTCTGAAACGAAACCTTCTCATTACTATCATCTAGACCAATGATTGTAGCGCATTTCTTGGCGAGAAAAGCTGTCGCCACTGTGTTGATCTGGCGGACGCTGAATGAGCTGATCAGCGTGCTCTATTTATTCAAACAAGTCAGGAGACAAAACTTATTTTAGTTGGTAGTTTCAACTTGCACTCGCCAGTCGGGCGACGACTTTAGAGCTTTCATCTCACCTGAAGGCGGGCCAATTAACGATCTCGCGAATTTTGTAGCTTTGCGTAATGGATGCACGGCATCACAAATCTCGCGTGTCCACGGGACCCGGAACCTCGGGTTCCCGAGAACCCTGCATTATCATTAATTGAACTAAATAATAAACTTCAACACTGATCGCCTGAAACTCGTCAGAACATGCATATTTAGTGAAAACATGTAAGCATGTACTGAATCGACCACAACTGATAACCTCTTTGAGATAAAACAGGTTTTCATGTCATTTAAAAAGATGATTGAAATTAGGGAACACAAAGTTCATGTATATATTGAGTGTATATACACTGAATGATAATACAAAGATATAGAATGAACGAATGGGAAGTAACTTATGATCGCGGCCAGTGACGACCCAAGATGTTTAAATTAAATAAAACGTCCGCGCAGGGCCACTAGTACGCAAAAAAACTCTGCCTCTACAGCTCTGTGCTATTTACTACTTTCGATCTCTCACATCCAGGCTGTAGAGGCGAAGCGCCGCCAGTGAAATTTCGGAGATTCCGAAGTCAAAATAACAGATGAACTCGCTAAAAACTTACCAAAGCCCTCCAAGCAAAAAAATTTGTGACAAAATGCAAGATTATGTCACAAAATGACACGAGGACTGTTTCTATACTACAGTTTTGTCTAACTGTTCTGTTTGAGCACTAAAATACGGCACACCATGAAACCATGAGATATCGCTCATGTTTTCGATTCGCGCGGTAGCCATGTCGGACAACAATTTTAAAATTGTGTTGGATTTCGTTGATTCTGTTGATTAAGGAGTATGACTGTTGTTGGACTCTAGGCAAGATTGATGGTAAGACATTTATGGATATGAAAATCTATGTTTTTTTTTTTAAACTGTCCCTTGTCTGCATTGCGAGAAGGAGCAAATTTGCTTATAACGCTCAAGATTCTGCATACGGACCCTCGCCCCTAAGGTGGCATCAGATCATCAAAACACCAGGGGCGAGTTGCCTTGCCTAGGCCACTAGTGGCATCAGTGAATTGATCAATTATCGCCCAGGTCCAATTTTATCTGACATTTGCTTGATTAACAGGATTTAATTCACCATATAAACAGATCATTAAATACTATGGAAGATATGAAAGTTGTTACAAATATACATACATATTCGACTATAATTCCTAACTTTTACTTAAGCGCCATGTGGTCCCTTCGACGTAAACACGAGAAGATGCAATTGACCTAAATTCATATAGGTCTCGGATATAATATCTTGTTTCCGCTAAGGCGAAAATAGAGTAACTCGTTGCAATTGGCCTCACGTTTTAACAATGATTGGTTGGACCTTGGTCATCGTTTCATCATCGAAAAAAAACATTCTTTCAGATCATCAAACATAGCTTTCATTTATTCACCACTGTAAATGATACGGGACTGTCTGACCAGTCTGCTTCTGATCTGACCAGCGGACTTGGTAAGTGTTACTGTAGCCGCGCACGACGGTAATATAAATATATACCGTCGTGACCGAAGATATGTGGGTCGTGTGGAAATTGTTTTTATTTCGCGTCTCCGGGGCTACCACCAAGTTGTGTACTTACGTAAATATTTATGTCGACAAATGAGATGAATATCCGCTTAAGCGGATTATTTTGGTTATCCACTGTCTCGTTATTATTTAGCAATAGTCGAATAAACTTTTAGAATCACAACTTTCATTCGCGGCAGCCCCAGTTTTGGAGATATGACGTCACATTACGAAGTTCCAGTTTCACTCGCCATGTGGCTGCAGGTCCCGGTGGAGGGGGCACTTAAGTATATAGAGGTAGTATACATGTGTCGGGGTAGGTTTTTTTCGGCCTCCCGACGGGTTTTGTTGACCTCATACTTGTAGGATGGGGTATGCTCTTGCCATTTTTACCTTGTATGACGGGTACAGGTTTTTGAGATCCCGGGGCACACCCCTACGCAGGTCAAGGCCAAGTGCCCCCTCCAGACTGCGAGAATCAATAAGCGTTATCTTTTTTTAAATGTCAATGTGATATCGTTAAATACATATCGCCCTTCAAAGTAGATATTGCCAAAAAATAATCATTGACAAAATGACACATATACTTAAATAATAAAATTCAGAAAGAAAAATTTCGCTTGCGAAGAACCTTGACTGCGCATGCGCGCAGAAACCGTTCTTGTCGTTCAAAATAAACATGAACTTTTCAGAATTTGTGTGGCCGGATTAAATCGCCCTTGACGAAATCTCACCCGTAAACTAACTCAACTTGTTAATAAACATTCATTTATGTGAAAAATTATTCTTCATATGTACATTTGTGTAATTATCGTGTATAATTGGAACTCATTTATCGTTCACGCGCATTCGGTTACGATCTTTGCACAACGTTAATAAACGTCGTGCACGGCTAGTGTTACTGTTACTGTTAGCTCCCGTCACCTGGTCACAGGGATTCGTATCAGAAGGTAGATGTAGATAGAAAGATATATATTAATCGACCTATGACCCCGACAGGTGGTAGAACGAAGAGAGAAAGATTTATATTATCGATCCAATGACCCCGCTACTACTAAAAAAACAAGGGAAACAACGATCGGACGCATCCCCGGTGGAAAACTTCCGAAAATTACTCCCAAACCCATGTCATCTCACTCCAAACAGCTAAATTCGGTGGGAAAACGTCCATATTTTTCTCAACACACTCACTCGCCGTGAGCAGATTCTCTCAATGCATATTTGACCACTTTTTCGCAACTTAAGCCAGAACTAGAGCTCAGTTTATGGAAGTCGCCAATTGCAAATTTGGTCCCGTGCTCCCATTGGCTGGCGTATGTGTGGTTATTCTGCAAAAATAAAAGATAGAGGCAAATGGGTCATAGAACGATGAATCTTTCTATCTTCAACCTACCTTCTGATACAAATACAAATCCCTGTGGCTCCCATGCTTGCGCTCCTTCTTGGTTCTCGAAGAGGGCATTTCCAATGTCGAAAATTCGATGATAAAACCTTACCTTTACGATGTCAACTAGATTTATCAAGTCCAATTTAATAAGCAATCAGTATTAATACTATTATGCATTGCATGAGAGTCTCAGGAATCGCAACAAATTGTAAATATGCATAAACGCCTTAAATGTGCGAGGCGATTAATTTTTCCTACTAAATGTTTGTCAATCTACCGATAAACGGAGGGTTTTCCTGTTAGACCAACAAGGGATTGCCCGATCGACTGTTGGACTGTTGGGCTAGTGTTGCCAGGCTCTCATTATGACAGTTGTTTTTGGTTCACAGTTGACAGTTGAAGATGGCATCCAGACGTTCAAGACTACAAATTAGACCAAATGTCATCCCAAAAGCTGGTTGTGGTGCATCTAAGCCAGAAGCGTTGAAAGAGGTGCACCCAACAGCTTCAGTTTCTGAAGCTAATGCTAAAGTCACTCCTGTCCAGCCTCCACGGAGAAGAAGAGTAAGCAGTCAATGTATATCCCCTCCAGTTGACAAGGAAAGCACAGAGCACCATAAAGGATCCACCAGGAGACCCCCCTCGCCGCGCAAAAGAACTATAAGTAACAGAGGACATTCTGCATCTAATGTCCTTTCAGAAAGCTCGTCTTCAAATATAGCAACCAAACCTGTGTCTTTTGAGGCCAGTGAGAATGAGACAACTACTGAGAATTCTAGCACGGGAACACCACCAGCCCCCATTTCTGGCAGAAGGAGCCGTATTAAGCCCGCTGTGTGTGTAGGGCGCAGGGGACGAGGCTCCGTCAAGCAGGATGAACCTGTTCTTGTAACAACTGATGATACTGCATTTGTGACTGAAAGGACTGATACTCATGAATTCACCAGTATTTTGTCAAAACCTGAACTTGACAAAAAATCAGAAGATACTAATCTCAGTTCAATAGATGTGTCTGGTGAGTCGCCATCTTCTGAAGCATTACAGAGAGACACTGTTGATTCAGCACCAGTCTCAACTGACTATCTGTCACCCCCTGATAGAATAGAGTCACGTTCAAAACCCACATACCCACCAGAAAGGACTTCTTTGTCTTCACTGCCTCCTACACCGACCCCTACAGCACCAGCAAGGCGGAACCGCTTCATCAAAGCCAGACCCAATCTGATTGACACCACACGGAACCGACCAAGGTCAGAACAGCTTCATTATTTTGTCGGGACCCCGACTTGATGGTTCAAATGTCTCGTTGTTAAGCTGGTTGAGCTTTGAGCTCTTGCGTACTGTGTCAGTTCACAATCAGTTATTTTTATCACTTTATGAGATATTTTCATCACCAATATTTATTTTAATGTCCCAGTTACATTATGTCAATATCACACCCCCTAGTTCAGCTCATGTTTTAATATTTATTCATGTGGTTTTTTTATATGTCATGTCGGTTGCAGACATGCTTCCATATCAGATGCTGAAGAAGAAACGAGCCTGAGAAGTCTACCACCTGTAATCAGAACTGTCCATAACCCCAGTCAAAAGTAAGCCCATGTTGTTCTACATGCTTCTTATTTGACTTGTTAAATCAGGATAAGAATTAGATAATGTTCTCATGTATTATCATGGTTATATTCCTACACATGGCATTGGAGTGTTGTGCAATGTGATACATATCCTCTAAAGACTGTATGTTGTGGTTGTTTTATCAGAGCTAAGACTATTGAAGTGGCAGCTTCCAGTGTCCCTCCCACCACGTCACATGACGGCAGCAACTGTGAGGCCATCTCTCAAGATGAGTTGCCTGCCCATACAAATGTCAAGTCTACCGAGGCTGTAAGTCACACCCCTAAAGACAGCATCCATTTGATAAATATTGATATTGATAAGTTTACTCTGCGACAGGGGGGGATCATGGAATTGTTTGAAGTTTACTACTCAGCTCAAATATAGTGACATTTTGCAGTGGGCTGATTTCTATAAAATAGCAATGATTAACTGTTACAACTACTGTATAAGGATTACAGTTGAGTTAATTCAAACATCTACGGAAAGACTTCAACACAAAGGAGAGGTTACCAGAAACATGTACTGAAATGTATATTTTACAATAATGTATTATTCTCTATTCAACCATTTTTTCATCACATTTTCGATGTTTTCACAATGACAGCTGCCACAATACGTTGATGATGCAAAATGATTTACACATTCCAATCTGTATTTACCAGGCTCCAAAGAGAACTCGCAGAAGCCTGCAGAAGTTGACCGACCCGGTGGACCGAAGCAAGTTAACAATGACTGACCTCATATACATGAACCCCACAGAGAACCCCATGAAGTAAGTGGCGAGTTTCTCAGCTAGTGTTCAACAGGGGAGTTTCAGACAATATTGTTTATCCATTCACCGATTAAATATGAGTAAATATTAACAAAACACACACACACACACACACATATATATATATATATATATATATATATATATATATATATATATATATATATATATATATATACATATATATATATATATATATATATATATATATATATATATATATATATATGCACTTGATTGTCTTTCTAGCCACTGTTTTTATACTCCATGCTCACTCTCACTCTGACAGGTTATTATTTTATGCATGTGTGTGTCCCTTTGAACTTTCCCATGATGCTTTATTCCATGTGGTGACAGGGGGATTGCTGACAAAAAGAAGCGCCAAACAGACGCTGTGACATCTGACCTGACCTCAATAGTTGACCCTGTTGAGCCAGCACCTCCAGAATGCAACCCAGTGGATGCCGATGATGGAGATGATGATGTGATTGCTGTACCACAGGTGAAAATAGGTCCTGATGGTTCCATCATCGTTAACGAGAAAAGGTGAGCTATCCTTGGGTAACTTGATGAAATGAAGTGTAGGGTTTAGTGTGCCCATTTTGACACTAGACAATGAAATTTCTATTGCCATAATGCCATTACTGCAGGTGTTGAATCTGGGGTAATGTTATAATTAAAGATGATAATTGTATAATCATTTCATCCACATTGCCCCTTTTTCACTTTAACACTGTATCTGCTTTCTCTGGTGCTTGCTAGTCTGGTGCTTGACTCTCCACAAACCAAGGCTGGTCCTGTTGTCGGTGAGGCTATTGACGAAACAGATTTGGTCTTCACCAGTGGTGCTTACTCCAACAAAGTCAAAGGCAGCCGCAAGAAATGGTCTCTCAAAGGTAATTGATCAGTAGCTGATTGTTGCCTGCTGTATGTCATAATCTTCTGCCTGTGTCTGCATACATTCCGTGAATATATTCCACGATCTGTGTTATTTAATTTAATCATAAAATCTTAATTCATTCTTCTGTGCTCTAACATGAACCATGTTTCTTTTTAAAGAACCATGTTTCTTTTTAAAGAACCATGTTTCTTTAAAAAGCTGTACTTGCTCTTACAGAAGTTGCTATGTGTGTTTACAGAGACCAAGAAGTTTTTTGTAGCCCTCAGTATGATCGGAACGGATTTCACCATGATGAGTCAGCTCTTTCCACACCGCTCACGACTAGACATCAAGGTCTGTTGCGTTATATGTTGACGAAATATTCTACAAGGTATTAGCGATAGCACTAAATTCATGTCTTCAGTTGATCCTGATTTGTTTGATCTTTACTGATATTCTGGTTAAGTGATAATATTGATGATGCCAGTTGCAACCACCAACTTCATGGATGCCTATCAGTTATTTGACACCACGGTCTCAATGTTATGTTGCAGCGTAAATTCAAGAAAGAGGATCGACACCACAGCGAGCTGATTGAGCGAGCTCTCAGTGAGTCAACCTGCTAGAAGCTCCTAGTTACATCAGATCACTCTATTCTTGTACCATTCGATTAGGAATTCCACATAGATACTATTAAGAAGTCTAATTGTAAGACACTGCTTCTTCAACCCCTGAAGGTATTTGATGATTGAAGCCCTGCAGTCGCCATTTTTTGTTTGTGTGCAGAAGAGAAACGAGGTTTCAACATGTCTCTCTTAGAGGATCCTCAATCATCATCATCAGAGGAGGAGGATGTGCCTCGCAAAGAAAACAAGCCCTCTAAGGCCATGAAGAAATCACTCGGACGGAAGAAGAGAGCTGCTAAAAAACCTGCTGATCCTGTCCAAAAGAAGAAGCCGAAAAGTAGGTTTCAGTTGTTAGGGTGGGTATGCAGAACCACACCTAGTGGGATGAAGTTAGACAGCCATCTTAGCAAAGGTGGTTCATGTGACTGTGTGAGTAACTGGTATGTGTTGAATGGGTAACAACATTTGCAGGGGGGCGATGAGCATTACAATCCCTCCATCATCACTCTGATGATTTGTCCATGGATTTGGAAATTGGATTTATTTCACTTCATTGTTTTCAGCTGAGCTTATCATATGCCTTACTTAGGAGGCCATTAACATCCTCAGATCACGACCAGACCCATATATGTCAGTATCTCCCTGCAAACAGATCAAAAGAAGTTAAAAACTGTTACAAATATGTGGTTCAATTTAAACCAATGGGGAATTGAAACTGTTTCTAAGCAATCAGAAGGCCTACAGGATGCTAACCTTAGTTATTATTTGGTGTAGAACGATTACATCTGATGTCAAAGGTTAATGCAGGGCGGTGTGATCTGTCGTCCTTCCCTGTGTTATGATTTGCAGTTCCTTGTCATGTTTGTCTTGTG
The DNA here is from genome assembly GCA_034190875.2 of Urechis unicinctus. NCBI lineage: Eukaryota > Metazoa > Annelida > Polychaeta > Xenopneusta > Urechidae > Urechis > Urechis unicinctus. The sequence continues at coordinate 22,499,337 of CM067358.1, read as the reverse complement.
ATGCTGTGTGTAGGATCTAGAAGTCGCTTTTATGACTCGAGCTCGGATGAGGGAGAAGTTGAGGAACCGCTCGTGGCAGAGGATGGGTGAGTGGCTTGTAACGGTGCAAAAATAAAACTCATTGTCTATGTGGCTAGCACCAGGCAATGCGCTGGTTATATATACTGGATCAGAGTAATGACTTTCATTAGCTTTGCATTTGTGTGTTGGTGCACATGTTGACTGTCTCAGGTTGTTGTGCAGGGCTGGGGATGATGGGACAGGTGAAGATGGGGAAGAGACCAAGATTCTGGAGAAGCTCAGTAAGACAACAACTCGAGTAGGTCGTAGGCCTCGTCAGACCGTCCCCTACACCACAACGCCAGCCAGTGTCACTTCTCAACCGGCAGTCAAGAAACCGCGTGTGAAGGCTACCGCCTTATCCATCGACCTCACCAAGAGTCCCGTCAAGCAAGTGGCTCATGCGGACATTGTCACCCCAATGTCACCCTCCCACCAACCGCCCACTAGATCCTCACCGCTAAGATCTTCACCAATGAGATCTACAGCGATGAAGTCTCCCCCACCTTTCCTCCGCTTGTCGGTGGGTCAGGGAGGTGCCCCCAGTCAATTTCTGACGCTCTCACAGCTCGGGATGGTGATCCCTAACATGGAGCAGCTCCCGCCCGGCCAACTCGTGGTCGTACCTCAATCCTCCTCAGGTCCTCACGGTGAAAACCAGCCTCCTATAATGCATGTCTTCATGGTGTCCCCACCAACTGTGCTTGGCCCCACTCCTCCCCCCGTCAACACAGTCTGCGACGTGAGCCATGCTAAGTCCCCACTGACGTTACTGAATGCCCCCCAAGGAGCGACCACTAATGACACCCATCTAACTGACCCACCCGTCATATCTGCGGAGGTAAGCTCTGTGTCGGAATCATCCTCACAAGCTCCCGGGGCCCTACAGGAGGTAATTCTCCGCCAAGCTGAAGTCATCTCCAAGCAGATGGAGGACGGCAGTTACGAGACTTTGATTGCTCCTAACCTGGAATGAATCGTTTTGACTGGAATAGCATGGTGGTAGTCCGAATGCAGCAGATGAGTTAACCCTAGTTATGTTTCGCTCTGGTGTGTGATAATTTTATCTGTGACAGTCGCAATTGTTTTGTCTTACTAGTGAATAGACCTTTGGTTTGGGGGGTGGGGGGGGGGGGTGATGTTATGAAACACTACAGTCAATTGTGTTATGCTATTGCTTTGTATGTTTGTGTGAAGAAATCCCATCATGTTGTACACAGTTGTATCCTGTTACTTTTCTTGGACTCGTGTGTCATTTGTAAAAACTGTTGCTCATGAGTTAGAAAATGTTGAATTAAGAAAGATGAAACCCTGTTTGTTTTTGTGGCTGGATATATATTTGTAGTTAAGCAGTGATGGTAACTGAATATCTGAAGTCTAAGCAATATTTAGGTGTAAAGTTAGAAAATGATATTTCAAACCCAAATTGCCATAAAGTAATCTAATTGACTTTGCAGGACGGTAGGATATTAATTGACTGTAATGAAAAATATTGAATGGCACTGTTGACATATATTGACATTCATCACTGCTGTTTGGCAAGAGGAATGCAATGTATGTTTTTTATTTTTTGGTTAAGAATTTTCCAATTGTATCAATCCTTAAATTGCCGGTTTTATTTATAAATTCAGTAATATTTGGAAAAAACTTGGTACTTATCCAAGGTAATGAATAAGGCCATTCATGGGAAGGTGAAGTGTAAACTTTTGTATTTATATATTTATTAAACTAGTGTCTGTAGTGATGATTAGTTGTTACATAGTTGAGACAAATAATTCCAGTGCATGAATTCAGTTCTCAAGGTCACTAATGTGTATAACATCATTGGATTGAAATTATACAAACCCCATTTTTTCCTGGACTGGCTGTTAACCATATTTGTCCATCAACTAAATGTCCAAATTGTCCATTTTAGTGGGTCATGAGATGCTGTTAACAGCTCTATCCCATTGATGCTGTTAACAGCTCTATCCTATTTCGGATTTTATGGGCCTAACTCCAGTAAGCTCTGGTTTTGCATACAAGTGGATTCATTCCCTGAGAGAGCATAAATGTCCGACATTCAGGAGCTTTGACATGGGCTTGTTCCAAGATTTTCAAGATCTGCTTGATGTCTCTCTATCATCGATTCGTCAGACGGTAGTATATACAAAGGGGGTTCTGTTTCACGTACCTATTCAAGCCCTGATTCATTTCTCTGCACACTCACTGTCTCGGTATTTCGTATATATAAGACGGGTTAACTGTATGCAAACAAGCAATACTAAACTAGACTCGCACCCCCAAATAGTTCTCAAAATGTTTTCTTATACGTATCATAATTAGGAAAGGGTCTGACACGCGAGTGATTGATCAGAGGGACACATAAGAGCGGGGAAGTCTTGTGTGGAGGATATCTGATTTGAAAGCACAAAGCTGAAATTTGCAGGGGTAATAAAATAGTACCTGCATGGAGTGCGGATTGGGCGTTTCAAACGAAATTACCATGTGGTGATCACCAAGGGAAATGTGAATGACAGATTTGGGGGTTTGGGGGGCTCCAACTTGGGAGTGAACCAAATGAACGTTTAAGACTAACTGACCCACCCAGGGAATTAATTCAAACGTTGGAAAGTAATTTGAATTAAATAAATTGAAGAAATATGAGTTTGCAGGCACCTGTCGAAGGGTAATCTCTAATGACTGCCAATTAAAGAGGGGGAAAGAGACACATGGTAGATACCTGCTGAGATGTACTGGACATAACCCTTGGGAGTTAGTACAAAGAGGAAGTCAGACGTCATTGAGGAATACAAAAAGGAAAAAACACGTGCCCATTATATTTATACCTAATGAATGATTTCTGTTATAATGTAATTAAGAATGAGCGTGGTGAAAAGTGCCATCTGTAGTTCTCAGTCAAGGACTGGCTTCCCCTAGAGATCAAAGCAAAGTGCTTGTAGCTATACTCAACAGGTTTACCCCGACTAGTCGTGCGGTGATCACGAAAATGAATGAAACACGCCCGTCATGAGGTGACGCTACCATGTAATCAATAAAAGCACATGGGACCGTTGATCCAACGTCACGGTACTCGGCCTCTGTTAAAGATAAGGTGTTTTCTGATTGGCTGAGCCAACCGCACCTCCGAATTAATCAGATCATTCCATCTAGTTTCAACGTGCGGTATGACAGCACCATGCTGTTCACAAGTGGCGTGATCACATATTTTTTCGGGTGGAGCCCTCAAAGCGTAAATTTAAGTTCTTTGATCTAAACATCAGACATCTAATGAGCTCTTCTGTTACTGGAGCTCATCGACGCTCGGAGACGCAATAATTTACTAGCAGTTGAGATACAGAGCCCATGAAATCCCAAGCTGCGTCCACATTGGGAAGTTAAAGCGCAGCATAGGAGTGAACTAGAGTTTATGTGCGAGAGAACAAAGGCCATCAGAGCAGAATCTTATGAAGATTAAGCAGAAGCAATTTTTTTCCAATGAGTTCAAAATGTTGACACCCCTAAAATACCATGATCATTTACCAGCCAGTTGACAAATTTATTGGCACCTATACCCAGCATCACTTGGTTTTTCGTTAGAACAAACAAACGCAGTGACAGTCATCAGTGACTGAGAAATAGAAGGCGATAATTGAAAATTTGAAGGTGTGGATGTCAAAGGCCACAGGTCTTATAACTATATTTCTTTCATATAGCTATACACTTGTTATATTTATATTTCTTGGTTATTCGTATTTCTGCGCGCTCCTTCGTATATAGGAATATTGTAGCTGCTTGTAGTTGCTTGAGTGGGGACGCTAGCCAGAGAAAACACACGAGTCCAGGAGTTGGGTTCTTGTTGGTTTATTTGAGTTTTAGCTTAATAGCTTCCTCTGGAATCTCGGGTCAGAATCTTGTTCAGATACTTCGTCTCTTCGCTAGGTAGATCTCCCTGTACTTCCGTGAGGCCAGCTATTTTATCGGGGTTCCGGCATTGGATTACGCTCGGAACCACACCCACAGCTGGCCCTCCCATTGGTCCAGGTATAGCCGGTCCCCCTTCACAAAGGTCAACCCCAACTGCTCACATGGGGCGTGGGCTCGAAGGGTCATTGGCCAATGGGAAAAGGTACCAGCCAGGTCTATTATTAGGGTCACACCCCCGTCTTAAGGACGGAAATATCCCCGGGCTAGTGAAACATGTCATGCTGACAATGAAAAAAGGGGGAGCGTTTCAAAAGTCAAAAGAGCTAGATTAACATCATAACATCCTCCCCAACCATAGTTAAATTGAACTTCCACTGTTCAATCAATTTTGATTTACCTTTGCATTTCGAAAATAGACTAAGTTAAAGGAAATTTGGAATATGAGTTAAAGGGTAAAGGGACAGCACGACATTAGCCCAATATTATTTGATTTTGAATTTAGAATGATTCCAGAGTAGCTTGGACATGCGCCAATATCAATTTACATTGGCACATGTCCATAACAAAGATATTTAACATAGATGGATTATTGATGATGAGATTATTATAATTTTACAAAAAGTGTTTCTCTAAATTTGTAAGCATTATATATATGAATTGTGTAATAGTTATACAATATGGTTATTAATGATTTACATACTGAAAATTAACTTTTAACATTTATCACATTCCACAGTATTACTCCGCACTAAAACCCAGTGGGAAAAAAGCGATGAGCCTATACTAGTCAATGGTGGAATGGAGAAAATAACTTATTTAGCTAATCGAAATTTGGAAGAATTTAACTAATGTTGCTGAAGTTATTCTATATAATAACAATGCCAGGAAAATGATTTAAGTTGATGAGTATGGCTGTTTTGTGGAGATGAGATCTCTGAAGGGCTGCCGTATTGGGTTCGCCAGGTGTCGCTTGAGGTGAGGGGAGATATGCGTTATGACGCTTGGTTAAGCCGTTGGACGTCTTCTGTATCCATGGTCAGGAGGACGTATGCTTTGGCTTGCAAGGCGTTGGCACGTCGGGTAAAGGCGCTATCTCCCTCTTGTATGGCGTAAATATACCTGGGAACAAATGAACTTACGGCAGCGATCAGTGTGCCTTGGTAATGTGTAATGTGAATTATACAAAAACAAGAAATAAAATGAGTGCTCAGTGTGGTTAATGTGCGTGAGTAATTAGTGTATAATATCATAACATCAATGTGTACAGTGGAGATAAATTTTAAAATTATTTAATATTATTTTGCGTATGGAGATTGAATGCGTGGCAAAGAGTTAATAAGTGGCTCGAGATGGAGGGTGCTGTTTGTCGAGCGTGGTGGTGAATCTGAGCTGCGTGGGTGGGCGAGATTTTGGATAATTCCGAATTTACGTACGGAGGCGGTTGTGTGGGTTGTGGTACTAGACCTGTATTAGTGAAAATTACTCGTCGATGGTCGATATCTGTGCATTTAACGATTAATTACGCGATTTACTTAACGAGTTTTTACCTTTTAAATGTCGTCGCGGTCATATTAAAGAGTCCTCTGGACAGTTTCCCTACGGGTCCCAGTAGAGCCCTCCTGAGCCTGGCTCGGTCGTTGGTGGGAAGGGGACGTCCAGAAGAGCATTTATGGTGTTCTTCTCGGAGTGGATGATGCTAAGGATAATTGCACCTGAAATAATTTATAAACACATATCGCATACGATTACTGTATAACATGTAAGTACGGAAGAACAACGGTGTGACACTATAATTGTATTTGTTGTACGTGCCGGAGGAAATAAATATAAACATCTCACATATGCGTTGAGAATTAAATGATACAAAATACTTCTCCGTTAATTGTTTTGATGAATATGCACGTCTTCTCTTAAGCTGCAGATTCCTTCATGAAATGATACCCCGCATATACTTGAATAACATAAGATTGCGTTATGGGTAATGTGTATCACGAAGGTTCACTAATCTTACGCGTGTCCACATGATATGTAAGACGGTGCGATAATAGTGTAGTCGACGTTACTTATAGAAAGATTTTGTCTTATAATCTGCAACTTAGAGGTAAAAAATTGTTGAACATAATTGATAATATTATAGTGTCTAATTTGCGCTGTTCGGAAGAAGACAATGTAAAAGGCTTCTAATGACTTACCCGTACAAGTTGATTTCGTGCGATAGCGTAGGATCGAGACAAGCGTCCGTTGAGATAATTACCTTTGTAGCGGTGATGTGTTTAATTACTAGGCCCGCATTGATATTGAGGTAGCTTTGATGTAATTGCATAGAGCCTGTGATTGTTGATAAGTGGACCATCTGATCAATGAGCTTACATATGAATGGATGTCAGAGGCGATGTGTCAGATGGTAATTTAAGCGGCTTAGTAAACTTTGATAGCCCAGTGTTTGTATACAGGGCCGTAATTAGATGTCTAGAGATGATCTTTGATTGGAGTGGTCGAATTGGAGTCCCAATAAGCCTTTATAAAGCGTACGTGGGTTTAATTGGCGAAGGACTTTTATCGCTAACATTTAAGTCTGTGTCAGTTGTCTCGAATTGCAATTAAAATTATCAACGGTTCATCGCAGACGGTTTGAAATGCGGGTGAGACAAACAAAGTGTCAATAGCATGGGTTAATGGCAGGTAAATGTTGTCTTATTGGAATAATAGACGATATATATATATGGTGTGTGAAATAATGGTACAAAAAGGAACATACTTACAATACGAATGTAGACGTCCTGTTTTGGGGTAAATAGTACATAGGTATAACAAATAATAACATGACATAAATGGGAATAATTTCTGAAAAGAAAAAAACACTCTGAAAATGAATAGTTAAACATAAATTGGAAGATGAATAATCTGAAAATGAATAAATGATGATAGTTAAATATTAATCGGTAGATGGTGCATATATTGGTAAATAGTGTCACAAATCGGTAAATGTTGTCATAAATTGGTAATGTTGTTATAAATCGGTAATGTGCATTTTTCGCGCCAGAGACTTGGTGGCGCTGTTGATTTTGTCCTCAAAAATCCACTCAGATTGTCCGCCTGCAAACATGATGTTATACTTTACTTTCTTTGAAAATCGAGGAACCTTTGATCCAATCAATTTTACTACATCATGTGTCTTCCCATCCTTACGTACGGCTTGTGGCTTGTGGGAAGTTTTGGTTAAGGCGGTTGCTGGTGGGATATCTTGTTGGGAGGGAGCATTTGCACGTGTTGTTCCGAATGATTGCTTGCATGTACGCCGTCGGGGCAGAAGGCTTGGTGTATTAGCCATGGAGGGTGTTGAAGGGGTCGCGTGGACAACGCTGGGGGCAGCGGATCTGTCAGCAGTCCGATCGACTCTAGGGCGTAACCCTGCTCTGCGGGGCGCATCGTCAGGCACGTCCGAGTCCGAATCGTCATTATCTGTTGCAGCTTGATTAAAGCTGTCGCTGGGAAGATCCTCTTCCGATAGATCTCCGAGATCCTCAACATTCAAAGGATCCCATTTGTTGGTCTTTGCCCTTATGTGTCCCTTCTTCAAACGCATAACATTGACTGTCTTGTCCAAGTGCTTCCCGTCTAGGCGTTTTTAATTTAACCGTGGTGGGGGTTGCATATCCGACAACGATAAAAGGCCCATGAAAATTTTTCTGCAATTTCTTTTTCGTTTTTCGTACTCGAATCTTTGGTTGGTAAACGTATACTGCGTCACCAGCTTCGATGGGGTTGTTTTTGGTGGTTTTATCATACTGATCCTTCATTTTCATTTGTTGTTCGATTAGATGCTGTTCGGCAAATTTGGAAATTTCCGCTTGTGTTTGCAGCATTTCGACAATGTGGTCCTTGTATGTGTTGGGGGATTTGAGGGGGTCTGGAAGATCCATCTCCGCTGGTAACACGGGCATTCTGCCGAATACTAACATATAGCTTGAATAGCCAAGTGGTTGACTTTCAGAAATGTTGAGCGCAAATACTAATGGCATTAGGTGCTGGTCCCAGTCTGTTTGCTTAGGACTGACATAATTCCTTAGAAGATTTAGTATGGAGCGCTGGCAACGTTCCGTTTGACCTTGACTCTGAGCGTGGTACGCCGAACTGAAACTTTGCTTAATTTTGAAAAGGGAGCATAATTCCTGGAATAGGGAGCTAATGAAAGCGGATCCATTATCGGAGAGAAGTCGCTTGGGTGCACCATAGACACAGATGACTCTCTCGTAAAAACCCTTAGCAATTGATTTGGCTGTGATGTCACGAGTCGGCCATGCGATGACATAGCGACTGTATTGGTCCGTGACACACACCATGTGCTCGTTACCGAAGCGCGTTTTCGGTAATGGGCCGACTGTGTCGATCGTCATAGTGTGGAACGGTCCTGGGGCAGGCTCACGGATGATAAGTGGGGGCCGAATAGAGGCATTGGAACTTTTGGATGCATTGCAGGACTTACATGTGTGAACATATTCGTTTATGTCCCTGATCATCCCGATCCAAGTATAACGCGGCCGCATGACTGAAATCATTCGCGAAGCGCCCAGATGTCCGCCTAGAGGTGCATCGTGATGCATTTTGAGGAAATGTTCCTTGAGGTTTTGAGGGATGACTAACTGTGCCATTGCTTTATTTGGTTTCGGTCCCTGTGATGTTAATATGTGATACAGGAGATCGTCAGCAATAAAATAGTTTTGCTCGCGTTTGAGCAGCACGTCTGCCTCTTGTTTATTGGTGGGAACCGTGCCATACTTGAGGAGTCGTAAAACTATACTGCATTGGGGATCAAGTCTTTGCTGACGTCTTATCTGTTCTCGGCTTAAGGTGATTGAATCCCAATTAGTTTTCGCTTGGTTTGTAAGCCGATGTCGGAGCTCCGCGCGTTGAGTCCGCTTATCAGTAACTGCAAATAGGGCTTCTGTTTCATAATTGTCCTCTGAATCTAGAGATAGCGAGGCAAGTTTATCGTGATCGCGAGGGAAGGCAGATAACTTGCCCGCTGCAGTGGCGGGAATAGTGCATATAGACTGATGCACGAATTCCTCATCCGATTCACCTGGTTGAGAGTTAAGCGATGGGATCACGTATGGCACATCATGAAACTTAACTTGAAGTTTTGCCGTTAACCGCGTTGTCGGCTTGCTAATTATTTCGGGGTGGTGAATCGCTGTTAACAAGTCGGGCTTGTCCGGTCGCAATTGAGGGGAGGAAAACGGTGGCGTTGTTGTAAGGGGAAGCGGATTAACAGGGGTAACCGTGTCAAGATCGGGAAAACGATCGATTACGTCATCAGCATCGGTGCGGGTGATGTCATAAGGGCGTCGACTTAATGCATCCGGGACAATGTTGTCCTTCCCTTTAACATGACTCACTTCAAATTGAAATTGCTGTATGAATGTGACCCATCTTGCTAGTCTACCCTGAGGCTGCTTTAACCCTAATATCCATTTGAGGGCTGAATGATCAGTATGTAACTGGAATTTCTGTCCCTCAAGATACACTCTGAAGTGCTGAATTCCCCATACTACTGCAAGAAGTTCCTGTTCTGTAGTGGAATAATTTGCTTCAGATTTAGTGAGACCTCTCCCTGCAAACCCTATCGGTCGCAGCTTGCCGTCAATTTCCTGGCTAAGACATGCGCCTAATCCTAGCTTACTAGCATCAGTCGACAATACGAATGGTTTGCTGAAATCGGGAAAGGCTAAAACCTGAGAACTTACCAGCGCCTTTTTCAAGGCGTCAAATGCGGTTTGGCATTCTGGCGACCACGTGAATGATTGATTCTTCTTGGTCAAAGCATATAGAGGGCGCGCAATAATTGCGTAGCCACTGATGAACCTTCTGAAAAAGCCCGTTAATCCCAGGAAAGCACGTACGTCTTTAAGTTTTGTGGGGGTAGGGTAAGATTCAATTGCTTCCAATTTGTCAGGATTGGGTAATATGCCTTCTGGCTGCAATACATGGCCCAGATACTTTACCTTTTTCACGGCAAACGAACATTTTCTGGGGTGTAGCTTCAGGTTGGCATTGCGTAACCGTACAAATATTTCCCGGAGATGTTTAAGATGCAAGTCAAATGTGGGCGAAAAACAACAGATATCATCGATGTATGCCATGACGTATTTGTATTGTATGTTACGCAACAAGAGTCAATGAGGGATTGAAACACGCTCGGCGCGTTCCGTATGCCCTGGGGCATCGTTCGATACCTGTATTTCCCGGAAGGTGTGATAAACCCAGTTTTATCCCTGGACTCTGGATCTAAGGGGATTTGATGGAACCCTTGAGTGCAATCAAGAACTGAAAAGTACTTGGGTTTGTTCTCACCTACACAATCTAACACTTCATCTAACCTGGGAATTCGAAGGACTTGAGGGATGGTTACCGCATTAAGACCTCTGTAATCAATAACAAGTCTTAGACCACCACCGGCTTTCTTAACTAAAAGGGCCGGCGATGCCCAGGCTCCGTCGTGAGCTTCCTCGATTAGTCCTTGTTGAATTTGTTGATCGATGATTTTGTCCATTTCCTGTCTGCCCTGGGGAGCCATTCTATAGGGATACTTATGAACAGGAGTAGAGCCCGGGAGAATCTCAATCTTGCACGAAGTTTTATCGGTCAACCCTAACTCCTTGGTTATTGGATTGACAAAACAGTCGGCGAATTCTGCTACCAGGTCTTTAAGCTGTTGGCGCTCAATTTCACTTACCTGAGACTGGCTCCAGTCTACATTTGGTACATGGCTAGTCTCTTGTGAGGGCAAATGACATGCGTTCAATTTAACATACTCACCGTCACTAGCATTCATATTGTCATCAGTTTTGTACTGGAAGGTTTCTACATCATTGTCCCAGTGATCAAATGTGGCAATTCTCTCACCCTTGGTAATTAACTTTGCAACGGGGGTAGTGTTAAACAACCTTACTGGCACGCAGTTGTCATTGACGGTTACTGCTGCGCGGGCTAACAAAATACCTTTGGCATTCAAATGCGGGAAAACTGAACATTCCCCTGTTGTTTTGCTTTCAGTTTTACGGAAAAGATTTCCTGCACATATAATTTCAGAAAAGGGATCAATGGTAATATTCTGTGCAGCAGAGTGTACTGGGACATTGGTTGTGAATGAAATGGTACCAGTTCCGAAATTCATTACTGCTGAATGTTTCTTTAGAAATGGAATGCCTAAGTACATTGGGGAGTGAGAGTCGCTCAATACCACAAAATCAGCGGATAACCTTTGGTTATGTACATAGAATGGTAAGGTAATGTTACCTAGAGTAGTTACCTGAGTGTTGTTGGCACACACACATTTGCTAATTTTAGACTTAAATCTGTTCCGTAATGTTGGTGGCAATTTGGCCAATACGTCTACAGATAAGAAATTCAGATCAGCTCCCGAGTCGACTTTAGCTTTGTATCGCTTATTTGATAGCGTTATAGTCAACTCATTGTTGTCTAAAATGTGAGTGCCGTACTTACCAGTGGCCGTTGTAGTTCCAATGTTGTCGTCTTGAAGGTCTGGCCCGTTACTCACAGAGTCAGCAACGGGCGATGCTAGTTTCCCTGGAAGCGACAGGTAGAACTAGCATGCCCTAGCTTTCTGCATATGGAGCAGGAGAGGTTGATGTTAGCGCGGCATTGCTCTTTGTGGTGTCCGACATTATGGCACCTGCGGCAGATTTGCTGCCGGCAGTTCCTCTCGGAGTGACCTCTCCGGTTGCAGACGGAGCATTGAGTGGCAATCGGACGATTTTCGCGTTCGTGGGAATATTGTCGGCGGTCGCGATTGTGGGAGTTATCCCGTACATAATTTCGGCCTCCGGACGAATACCTGTGGTTGTCGCGGCCGTACGAGGAGGTGTTACCGTAATCACGACGGCTTTCGTGACTTCGACCGTCCGCGCGTCTGCTGCCTCGCTCATCCCATCGGTCATAAGCTGGATAGCTGTCGCATGAGGGGCTTCGCCGATATCTCTTGTCACTACGGTCTGTTGAAGGGGAACGTCCTCTATCATCAAAACTTACCTGTTTCGGAGCCATGGAAAGCTGTAGAAGACGCATTTGCTCTTTGAGGTCGTTTATATCTCGTTCCTGTGAGAAAGGTGGTGGGGGAAGAGATGAGCCTCGCATAATGGTCTCTAATCGCGTAAGCGTGTCCGATTCCGACGGGGTCGATGACTCGAAACGGCGAGCCACTTGTTCTGCCTCGACGAGGGTTTTGGGGTCAAATCGGTGTACCCATGTACCGATTTCTTTGCGGAGACCCTTTGTGAAAAGCTGCACTCGCACAGCCTCATCCGTAATGGTGCGCGATAAGATATCCGTGAGGTCCCTCGCGTAGTCCTCAACGGATTCTCGTTTACCTTGTTCACGGTCGAACAATCGAGAGAGATGGTTTCGCTGCTCCTCCTTGACGAAATGTGAGCGCATTGCGGTGGTCAGTCGGCTCACATCTTCCGCGACGTCTGTGGATAAAGAACGGTACCAGTTGTACGCCCTTCCCGTGAGTCCGGTGCTGAGGGCAATACCCTGAAGCTCGCGAGGTACCTTATTCAGCTTCATATAAGTCGTGGATCTATGGAGAAAATCCTCCACGTTTTCCGTTGGCTTTCCCTCGTAGGTTATCCGGTCGGGCAGGGAGGGGCTCTTTTCGGATGACTGAAGCTGGTGCAGAGTTGCTTCGTGTGCCGATACCTGATTGTCGGCAAGGAGGCGGAAGGCTCCGGTAATGACGGCTGCCATGTCTGTAACGGCCGTCGCATCGGGGTTTACCTGTCTCTCCTCTGCGTTTGTTGTCTCGCGGTGTCCGCTTTCGCTGCTGCTGCTCTGCGACATGGTTGGATTTGGATTCGTGCGAATTCTCGGCGTAGCAATTGTCAGCTTTTTTCCTGTACGAAGGAGCATATAGTAGAGCGCTTTGTACCGGGAAGTTTTTTTTTCTGATAACAGTGGAAGTTATCAGATATCCGGACTCTCACACCACTTCTTATAACTATATTTCCTCCTATATAGCTATACACTTGTTATATTTATATTTCTTGGTTATTCGTATTTCTGCGCGCTCCTTCGTATATAGGAATATTGTAGCTGCTTGTAGTTGCTTGAGTGGGGACGCTAGCCAGAGAAAACACACGAGTCCAGGAGTTGGGTTCTTGTTGGTTTATTTGAGTTTTAGCTTAATAGCTTCCTCTGGAATCTCGGGTCAGAATCTTGTTCAGATACTTCGTCTCTTCGCTAGGTAGATCTCCCTGTACTTCCGCGAGGCCAGCTATTTTATCGGGGTTCCGGCATTGGATTACGCTCGGAACCACACCCACAGCTGGCCCTCCCATTGGTCCAGGTATAGCCGGTCCCCCTTCACAAAGGTCAACCCCAACTGCTCACATGGGGCGTGGGCTCGAAGGGTCATTGGCCAATGGGAAAAGGTACCAGCCAGGTCTATTATTAGGGTCACACCCCCGTCTTAAGGACGGAAATATCCCCGGGCTAGTGAAACATGTCATGCTGACAATGAAAAAAGGGGGAGCGTTTCAAAAGTCAAACCCTCGATCCTACCACACTGTGCTGGCCGACGGCCCAAGTCCCAGACGAGCTCCCTCTCAAGGGACCCGAGCTGAGACAACAGAGCCATCAGAGGTTGCCAGTGGAGGAGGACCGCGGGCGAATTTGGGGGCCTCAGACAGAGGCAATGAGGAACCGGTTCCTCGTGGACCCGACAGAACTCCCGCATTGCCTCCTTCAATAATCCCGTGGGTTATTAAATCTCGGCCCAACCCCAGCAGGTAGTTGGCGATTACATGGAGGAAAGACGTTCGCTGCCTTGTCACATCCATGCGATCCAGGCCTTCATTGAAAACTTCCGGGACATGATTGTTAAAGGCATGCGACTTCGGAGATCTGTACGAATCCCCACACCCAGGAATGTGGACTTCCCCTTGTGGCCGTCCATGTCCCCTCCGGGCGTCTCGCCTACAGTTCCCTGGGATCCACCCTGCACCACCAGGGGTCGTGAGTTGGAAGCAGCTCTGCTCCCACAGCCACATCTGACGCGTCTGTGTCAAGGATGAACTCATCCCTCCTGTTTGGAAATGCTAGGACAGGGGGATCTCAGAGCTTCCTTTAAGGCTTGGAAGGCGTCACGCTGCTCCTTTTCCCATCGGAATCCTTGTTTTCCTGTACTTGGTAGAGTGGGTCAGCCAACGGGAGAAGTTCTTAATGAAGGAGCGGTGGTAATTGGCGAGCCCCATAAACCTTTCTACACCCTTCGCCTTGGTGGGATCCGGCCATTTATTCACCACCGCTGTATCCGTCTCATAAGCTTTAATGTAACGCCGTCACGTTAAGCCCTTGGACCACAGCGGTGACGTACGTCACCACAATATTCTGAAAGTGTAATGATAGCACGAAAATTATCGCAGCTTATTTATTGACTGGAGCGAGACAATCAGGCGAAACGTGTAGGCGCTATGATTTTGTCAGTTTTCATGGGACAATTTGTCATCATAACAGCATATTGCAGCGTACAAGAAGATCACTGAGTGAGCGCTATGATTTGATAATGATTACAATCATGGTGGAGATTATGATGGCAATGATGATGAATATGGTGACTAAGAAGACGATGTTGACGATGATGATCGTGATGATAATGATGACAATGTATGCAATGAAGACGGTGACTATGATGATAGTGATGTTGATGATGATAATGAATAGTTTGCCAAGTTCAATAACTGATGAATTGACCTCTTGTCTATTAAGGCCATTTGTATTAGTTCATCTTTTAGGTCCTGTACCCCCTTTTTATTTACCTAAACCATTTCATCATCCTTATCACTGATTATGTATACATGACCACAGTTCCTGTCCATTCTTTTGGCTCCCTTCCTTTGGCCTACTCACTCTTCTCTCTCTCTCTCTCTCTCTCTCTCTCTCTCTCTCTCTCTCTCTCTCTCTCTCTCTCTCTCTCTCTCTCTCTCTCTCTCTCTCTCTCTCTCTCTCTCTCTCTCTCTCTCTCTCTCTCTCTCTCTCTCTCTCTCTCTCTCTCTCTCTTTCTCTCTCTCTTCCTCTCACCCCTCCTTCTCTCCCCTCACCTTTATTCTCTCCCTCACACACTCTTTTGTGTCAAGTAGAATCCACCCGCTACCTCGGGGCGTCCCCCTCCCATTTAGGTGTTTATAATCAAGGTACAGTAAAACCTCCCTGCCCGACCACCTCCCTAACCCGATCGCCTCCCTAACTCGATCGATTTTTTCCAGTCCCGATGGTCGGCCTATACTTAAGCATTGTGACAGAATTCTCTAACCCGATCACCTCCCTACTCTGTAAGTCGATCGATCATTTTGGTCCCAACGCCCCATTTGATATTCCCTAAGTCGATCGATTGTCGGCTGGCGGAAGGATTAGAGTCACCGGTTGATTGCAATTAGCAGAACACACACACTCAGGCGATAACGCCTGCGGACTGAATAGCACTCTTTGAAATGTGTGAAACAGGTTAGTGGTTCGTTCGGTGTTGTTAGAGTATGCACTGAAGCTTTGATAATCTTGATCACAAAAATCGATACCTTTAGAACAGATACAATCGAGCGATGCAATGCACCTGTGAACGGCGTGAGCTTTGATGATCTTGATCACAAAACTCCCTCTTGTTACAACACACACGTAAGATACAAGTAGCGGCTATTTAAGGTGTGGATATTGGTCTTATGAATCATTATCTCACTGAGTGTCATGGCAGCAACACGGAAAAAAAAAGGCGAAGGAGCTTCCACTCTCACGGAAAGTAGAACTTATCGGCACGAAGGAACGCGAGGGCAAGAGCAATCAACAGCTTGCTGATATCTTTGGCATCGGAAAATCAACAGTTCAAAACATACTGAAACGTAAAGCTGATTACATTATGGCATACGAGGCTAATGAAGAACCAAGTCGCAAGCGCATTCGGACCCGTGTTGATAGAGAAGAGTTAGAATGTGCCATATGGACTTAGTTTCAGAAGGCCCGCTCCATCAACGTTTCCGTCAGCGGGCCTATGTTGCAAGAGAAAACCCTTGAGTTCGCCGCTAAGATGAAAATTGAAGGTTTTAAAGCATCGAATGGCTGGCTTCAGAAATTCCGTTCTCGTCATAACATAACGCACCACGTTGTCAATGGCGAGAGTGGGGAAGTGCCCCAAAGCAGCGTTGACGATTGGACCAGCAAGCTGCCGAGCCTCATCCGTAGCTATTCGGCGTGTGACATCTTTAACATGGATGAGACTTGCTTGTTTTTCCGTGCGCTACCGGACCGGTCACTCAGCATCAAGGGTGATCAGTGTATGGGTGGGGTGGCGAGCGCCGTCAGCGAATGCAAATCCTCCGCAGTGACCAGATGCTTTGCGAGATGTGGTTTCAACATGAGCACAGCAAATGACCTGCAGGAGGACGACCACTCCCTCGATATCCCCCTTGCACAATTACTCAAGACTTAAGAGCGAACATGACTGACCCCATCACGGATACTGAAGAGTATGTCGCTCTGGACGATAAGGCGCCGACAACGGAGGAACTGAAGGATGGCTGGAAGGATATTGTTGTCTCTCAAATCACTGGCGTATCACAACCGGCTGAGAGCGACGACGACGACCGCGCGTCCTCCACCACACCAGAAACGACCACCATGACCTTCAGTGAGTGCCTTCAGCGAGTAGGCGACGTGATGCTGTTCTGTCTAGAGAAAGATCTGGGGGACATGCTTCCATTTGTCGCCTCCCTCCATAACCACTAGAGAGGAATGCCATCGCAGCTAAAGCAACCGCCAAGCAAGTTTCGATAAAGAAATTTCTGCAAAAGTGATAACTTGTATATTTGAATATCTGATTTTCCAAATAAACAAAAACCTACATTGTATTGTGAAAACATCTCTTTTTCTGTTGTTGTTTTTTTCTCCACGAGTAAAATATCGGATGGATATTCTGTAACCCGACCACCTCCCTATGTCGATCGATTTTTTCCAGTCCCATCGTCGGTCGACTTAGAGAGGTTTCACTGTATATACCTTTAATTCGTTTTTCCATTTTTGGGATTTATTCGAGGAGTGCAGTGGGGAGTGTGGAGAGTGTGGGTGGGCGGGATCGAACAGAACATCAGGCGAAACATTACACAGAGAAGGAATGTTCGAATTTACCACCTCATGCCACGTGCTGTTATGGTTCAAGTCATCGCTCGTCCTTGCCCTCAGTCCGAGGTATATTTGGATATTTTAGCGACGCTTAGTGGTCTCGATGCCCCAGCAAAAGGACATTGGTTGACATTTCTTTTAAAAACTACTTCATGAAGTCATTAATGTTTCACTCATTTATTTATCTATCATTCGTGACTCAAGCTTCGTCAGTAAATTTGGAGTGACGCCCAGATACGACATGGTCTACCCGCTTACCGGCTGATGGGACGCGTACCACGTCGCTTGCGCTCTGATACACAACACCTCCCTTTCTCATCGTTACTGCACTACAAACCTCCAACTGAAAAAAAATCGTATGTCAGCCGATTCAACCAAACATTGATCACCTTTTTTATTTCCATTATAGTGTACAATTTAACATCTTTATTTAAAAAAAACTGTAAATAAAATAATTTATTAATCACATGCTAATCTTATCGCGACACAGTCTTACCACACGCCAGGCCAGTCTGATGATCCCGGGGGGGGGGGGGGGGGCACTTGGCCTTATTCTGGATAGGGGTGTGCCGCGGGACCTCGAAAACCCGTACCGTACCCGTCGTACAAGGTCAAAATGGCCAACAGCATACCCCGTCGTACAAGGTATTGTGCGAATGTATAACCCGTCGTACAGATTGAAGCTGAAAAACATACCCCGTCGTACATATATGAGGCCCAAAAACCCGTCGTACAAGTCGAGAGGCCGAAAAAACATCCCATCGCGCTGCACATATATACTACCTCTATACACTTAAGTGCCCCCCCACCCTCCCGGGCTGATGATCTTCTGCTAGCATTACTATTCTATCTGAGAAACAAAGAGAGACAAAGTAAGGAATTGTCCAATGTAATTCAATTTCGCCATTAAACAGGGCCCTCCAATATCATCTCATCGCCGCATGGATCAATTGAATAACGAGCATGTTTGTTTCTTTGCTTCGGGTAATTACATTCAGTGATCCAGCCCCGCTACCCCATGAAACGTGTTGGTATATATCGCCTCATTCCCCCGTGCAAGTTTCTTCACATGAAACTTTCCATACGCTATTCGTCCTAGGCCGTGGTGACATGTATATTTAGATAGTTCGTTAGCGATTGGTGGTCGTACAGGACAACGACATGGCGTTTTCCTTAAACTGCATTTACGTTTTGTAAACACCAAAAAGCCATTAATTTGTGACATGGGTGGGGTGCGGTTGGTGTGTATTGGGAGCCTTCAGATAGGTGTGCTGTTGTAATACAGAAGTATACACCATAGTTACCTGATTTTTAAAAAAAATCCGTAATGTAAGTTGGTGCTCCCTCCAACCTAAACCTTATTGTCCAATGTACCAACCCGATCGTTAACTCACGCGTCCACTCGTTAAGCCACCTACTTGTTCCCTTTTCCCTCTCTCCCACTCTCTCATCCACTCCTACACACTCCCTCTCTACCCACCTCTCCCTCTCTATATCCAACTCCCGGGGGGAGGGGGCACTTGGCCTTATTCTGGATAGGGGTGTGCCGCGGGACCTCGAAAACCCGTACCCGTCGTACAAGGTCAAATTGGCCAAAAGTATACCCCGTTGTACAAGGTATTATGCAAATGTATAACCCGTCGTACAGATTGAAGCTGAAAAACATACCCCGTCGTACAAGTATGAGGTCAAAAAACCCGTTGTACAAGTCGAGAGGCCGAAAAAGGCATACCCCGTCGCTCGGCACATATATTATACTACCTCTATACACTTAAGTGCCCCCCCCCCCCCCCGGGACCCAACTCTCTTTCTCATCCTCACTCTCGGTTGGACTAATTCGCACTCTCCCTGGTTCTCTCACGTAATCTCAATCATTTCATGTGTACTGGATTCCTGTTAAGCCAAATATAATCCGCCCACTACCTCAGGTCGTCCCCCTCCCATTTATGAGAGAGCGTGTTTATGATTTTGGGCGAAAATTGTATCCAATGTCAAAGTATGTACTGGTGCTGGGTATGAAGTAGGTCACTCGCAAAACAGGGCAAGATCAAGGCTTTGGCGACGCACGGGGAACTTTTAACCAGAGCAACTTCTTCTGTTGCCAAATTTTCCGTCGCGTGACAGATGTTTATTGCCCTCGGACCGAGGTATATTTAGATATTTTAGCGGCGCTTTGTGGTCTCGATGCCCCAGCAAAAAGACATTGGTTGACTTTGCTATCAATGTCAACTTAAGCGTCGTCACTAATTTTGGAGTGATGCCCAGATACGACATGGTCTATCTGCTTACCGGCTGATGGGACGCGTACCGCGTCGCTCGCGCCCTGATACACAACACCTCCCTTTCTCATCGGCACCTTAGTGTGAATGTATGTGCGTGTGTCTATGTGCATGTGTGTATGTGTGTGTGTATGTATGTCAATGTGTGTGTATGCCAATGTGTGTGTATGTATGTGTGTGGATGGATTTACATGTGTGCGTATGTATGTTTGTGTGCATGTGTGCGTATGTATGTACGTATGTGCATGTATATTTGACCATGTGTGTATGTGTGTGCATATGTGTGCTTATTTATATGTTTCTATGTGTATGTGCGTGGGGGTATGCGTGAGCGCGCGCCCGGGTGTGTGTGTGCGCGTTATGTTCAGGTTTGTGTTATCCTCCGCAATGCAATCTTTCTTGACTGTCCTATCCGACTTACAAACCTTACTCTACTTCCTCCCTCTCATTCCCTCCAATAAACCTCTCTCCCTCTATCTCACACACACCCTCCCATTATCTTGTTCTCATCCTCTCCCTCTTGTTCTTGCTCTCAATCTCTCTCATTTATGCGTTTTTATTATCTCTCTCTTATTATCACTCTTTCTCTTGTTCTCTCCCTCTCTCAAGCTCTCACTCTCTCTCCCGTTTCGTGTACTCTTTCCGTTGTTTTCACTCTTTTCCTTGTTCTCTCACTCATATGATCTCACATTTGTTCTCTCTCTCACTTGTTCGCATTATCGCATTCTTGTCCTCGATCTCTTTCCCTCCTCGCTCTCTTTCTCTCCTCTCTCTCTCTCTCTCTCTCTCTCTCTCTCTCTTTCTCTTTCTCTTTCTCTCTCTTTCTCTCTCTTTCTTTCTCTTTCTCTCTCTCTCTCTCTCTCTCTCTTACTCTCTCTTTCTCTCTCGCTCGCTCGTTAACTTGGCGAATGCGAATACTTTCGCCAAGTTCTTTTTATGAGTACCGTTTGTGGCATTGTTTGGGCGGAGCTTGAATCGACGTTAAATGCGCCGGTTTTGTTTGAATGGCACCTTTGGAATTCCCATGAGTTTACCTTCGACGGGCAAATTTCACCCCTAGCCCTAGCTGCTATATCAGCCAATCAATGCAAGGGATGAAAGCACGTGTCGCGGCCCGTTTTTTTAGGCTCGATCTATATGATATCCGAATGTCTTCTTAGTGTAAACATAGTATTGATCGAACTAGTTCCATCAATTTCTGCAAATCACTTTTAATAATTGTCGCGGACATGATTATTATTGTGAAACTAGACCTGGAACCATGATGAAAGATATAGGAAAACCAGTCACGTTGTACAAAATCGGATGCATTTTCCCTGCTGTTAGCTCTGATTCGCTACATGCGCCGACGTTTCGTGACGGCGGCGGCAACAAGATCTTTGAATAATGAATGACGATGTATAATTGTTTGAATGGCACCTTGGAAATTTCCTTGAGTTGGCGTTAAATGTTTCCCACAATCAAACGGCCAGTCCGCGGCAATGGGTAGCTCTCTATTATCTGTTTATAGACCAGAAGGGCTACACTTGGAGACGCATTACATTTTGAAATTATATTTGTGAAGTCGAGTCTATTCATTGATCCCCTCTGTTTTTCTTAGTCCATTATTAAATACGATAGTTTTTATGTGACGGGACGTGATTTATAACCAAGTGCGTGCTAGACGCTACTAGACATCCGGAGCTAAAAAAGGCGGAATTTCGGCGAAAATACCAGAAAAACTTGGCTTTGCGCATGTGTTTTCCTGATGGCTACTGCTACATATTATTTTCATATATGATTTGGTGCTCCCAATACCAAAAGGATAACCATCCAGATTTAAGCGAAAGCAAAATAAAATTTGCACAAAATGCATCTTTAAGTTTTGGGATGGGCTACAACACAAGGATGAACATTACCCATATTGAGCTATAACAACTGGTTAATGCGCTCGTCGAGAACACAACCTGGTTTTTCGAGTAAGAGTTCGTGTCTAATTGCATTATTCATTACGTCATCGCTATGGTTTCGAAAACCAAAATGATCTTCGGCATTTTTATATAAGACATACAGGCAAGGCATTTTCGTTCCTTCCCTCCAAGCCACTGAGACGCTTGGTTGTAAGATAATCCGCATAGGACACTTTAAATGACATTTAAGTTACAGCTACAAATATCGGGTGTTAATTTTCGATAGATTATAATAACGATCTTATGGCCTCAGAGTTATGTTTTCTAAAGAGACACACGGGGTATTTGTACCACAAGACGCTTATTAACCATGTGTCACGTTGGAAATTTCCGTTCTAAAATATGTCGTGGTTTTAAATGACCTTGCCGATCATGCCCCCATGCCTATATTCAATCCACCGTGACAGTAACCGACACAAATTTAAATAAGCATGGAGAAAGTCAAGTGGCTGAACTATTTCGCTTGGCTAGAACTCAAAAGTTGTTTGAACTTTAAAAAAAAACCAGTTCGTTAAATGAACCCCGAAAATCACGTGTTGCGCCCACTCGAAAAGAAAATGCCCTATCGATTAAGTTTCAGCGTCATCACGTGTTACTTTGAATTTCGCTGAAGCTGTATAAGCACCTTGTACCACACTCACCCATACTTACCTTCAGAAATGTGTCCTACTCTCATCTGAAATAATAACTTCATCGAAGGAGCCAGACGCCCGACTTTACAGCGTAAAATCTTCAACCGTGCGACTTGTCCTGACGTTCTATATTCATCACTGAGAATTAGTCATGGTAAGTGCTACAATTACATACTCTAAAGAAATATAATCATGTTGTAAATCTTTATAAAAAGAAACTTCAAACAGATGTACTGAGCGCATTTATGTAGATTTTATTGCCTTCTTTATCAAGGCGTCAGTAATTATTCTGTTTTTGGTTCAACTCAGAAAAAATTGACTTAAACCTTCTAACTTGGCCTCGTGTATTATCACCACGCATACTATTAAATGTATTAATTCTGTATATCGCTCGTTTCAGGGTTCCACTGCTTCTACAGAAGTGAGCGATACTGTCGACAAGCTGATTGTCGCTTTAAACTTGCCCGCCGGATGCGGGCAATACCAGATGACGTATCTTGTTGTCAACGATATCATGTGCTGGGTCATGTCACCCCTTGGTGGTGTAAACACCAAAAGCGCTGCATTGTCTCCGCTCGCATTCAAAACGATAACCACAGTGAAAGATCCATATGGCACAATCAAGCACGCCAAGAACTCCCCGTTACCTCATGGGTTCCATTTTGACGTGGATTTGACCTACTATGGAAACAAGGTTATTATCAACGCAGTGGCTTAATCCTATTTCCGACCTTGACACACATGAGGAATGGTATTTTTCTGAAATAATTAACTTTCTCTTCGCCATTTAGAAACGCATGAGAAATCGTTTTCGCGATAAAAAAAAAATCATTCAATTTCAACACTGAGGAGATACTAACCATTCAATTGTCAAATAGTTGAGTGTAAAACTTGATGATTTTAACATAACTTTTGTTCGTTGCTGTGTAAAATTCATGTAATCTATTTGAGACATTTTTTTGTACTAACAATGTATTTTAATATAACATTTTGTGTTAAGTATCGAGAATAGAATATAAACCTTGCAACATAATAATGTTTCATTTCGAACTTCTTGAATAATAACCAAAGGAGTTGGCGAGTCGCCAAAAAGGGGTTGCAAACCAGTTCCTTGTCTTACACAACGTCTGGAAACTTTCCCCGCCTAGACCTGAAATCGGCCTCAATACCGTTGACCACATTGAAGGCTTGACGTCAGATCCGACCGTAAATGTTAGCTCCTCGCATAAGTATCATGACAGGGGGGAGCCTTCACAATGCACGCAGGGAAATTGGTTTAACGTTACCAAATCGTGCGTTAGGCCAGACAGTTTCAATTAATATTCCTCATTTGCTCCATTTGCTCAATGCTTATCTATCTATTTTCATATTAGAAAGACAAGTAGCCTCGGCCCTCGGCAAAGTTACTGGTATAAACCATGAATTTCATTCAACATACACCAGTCGGAACAATGTTGTTCGCAGCCGGTGGAACAAGTCAGTTCCCGGGTCCAGAAAACTAGATCAACCGTCACATGCAACTGTTATACACCCATTGACACGATCTCCTTACGCATCAGCTTCTATACAGGCTAGGATTCGTTTTGTTTAGTGTGCTGTCAAACGGCCCTGTTATGGAGTATGCATCATAATCTTCAGAATTTTCTTGGACTTATCAACTTACTAATAGGTAAAGTTACAATTAATCAAGTTCCGTTTAAATCAACGCATTCAGTCTTTACCGTTTCCAAGTACGCATGCGCAGCTTATCGAATATTTCCGGGCGGCATGATAAAAAAATCATGTACTCATGAGCACATGTTTGTTTATCAACCCTCCCGGAAAGAATCTAGGGCCTAACAGTGTGTCATCTATTATAAAATAGTGATTTTCTACACAGCCTTCAATTCAATAATCCACTATTTACACCTTCCAAGTCAATAAAACCGATACATTAAAACATTCGCAAAAACGACGTACATAAAATGCGGATTCACTTTAATCATTCATGACTCCTGTCATATCCATTCAACACAAAACAACCACGCTCATTAACATAAAACCAGTTTGCGACAATTTCTCCCCACTTAGGATATTGCTTGAGACCTTGTTAACGAAGAGTACATTCCAGCTGGTACCTGGTACTCTACCAATAATGAGGTCAAACACAGCGGTGACACTAGGGACTGTTAATGTTGATCTTAACAACAGGAAATTTATTTACAGTATACCATCAATTATATGCACAACTTGAACGACCCTGGTTTGACTCCACCTTCTCAGGTAGATAACCTCAACAACTACTCCACAGCATCTGCTTTCACGCATGGCTACACCTGTACGATCGTTAACAACAGACGGCGCGGTTGTTCATGGGCACAATCACCTGTCCACAGTGCATGCGACACACAAAACTGACCTTCTCATCAGTTTTGATAAATGGATCGACAAAGTCTGAACCAACACTATACAATGTATTGCAGCAATCTTATCTCAATGTATAATCCATTTCACTTCAGAGTAGTCATGCGAATGGCATGAATGACATACTGTGGATAATTTATGTAAGCAGGCCTAATGCCTGAAACACAGTTCAAACCGTGTATATTATTTGATTGAATTTTCTCCTATTAACAAAATCTACATTAACTATGATTCAAGACCATAACCATTTCTAAATGCTCATCTTTGCTTGCATACAATGGGTATTGGTATGGTAACTGGATAAGTCTTTTCTCTAGCAGAAATGAAGGGGGCGTTACTGTCGGCTCAATACGAATTATATGTAAACCACTCGGGTTTTGAATCGATGTAAAGCGACAAATGATCGATATTGCTTTTCTCCCAGCATACAGGATATGTGCACTCGCGTTATGAATAAATTCACGGGTATAATTACGTGAACTTGTTCATCAACAACGGACGAAATTGCCCCGTTAAAAAATTTCGGTCCTCGCGCTGTTGTGACGCTACAAGACCAAGGGCGCGCTGTGAATAATAGGAAGTGATTTTTCATGGCAACGAAACACACAAGATTCTCATTTACCTCAGAATATATTGCTAGAAATGAAGTCAGTTCTATTTTTTAGCCGATCTATTCATCTTACTATCTATAGGAAAACATTTCTTGTAGGGTCGTCCAACAAAAAACATGGCCGCCAAATTTGAACTAATCACGCTTTATGTAAAAACTTGAAAAATGGTAAAGTCTGTTCGGATACAACACAGACAGGAGTCAAACTCTCACTTCCGTGATCCTTGGGATGCATGCATAATCTTACATTGTCTTGAACATTCGTTCCTACGGGTTCATAACTGCGACCGTGTGCCGAACCGGTGTTTCTGCTCTTTTTGGTATAGTGACAAGATTTCGAACAAATACAACACAATGCATACCACACCCACCCCACCCACCCCATTTAGATGAATTGACTGGCCTGGTATTTTTTGTGATATGGTCACACGCGTCCATAAAATAGTAATTCGCGGCTTTAGCTGACGTGACTACATATTGGAATGCGGTTTCGATATCATACCCTTCCCCTTATATTTCTTGATTCGCTTAAATACCTGATCACCGTGAAAAATCTTTGAACGTTTCTGGTACCTAGATTAATTACCGATTTCCATTGTCTAGCATGTCATCTGAGCACAAAAGTTTTCTAATCGTCTAGATCAAATTGATGAATGTAACTCTACACACAAACCCATCCACAATATAATCCGCCCATCACACAGCAATGTCTCCTGTTAGACCATTAGCGCTTTCAATTGATTAATTTATATCATAGTAAATTATGACGAAAGCAGCCGAACTTAAAGACCTAGTGGTCACTTGTTTATTCGTGTCATAAACAATCTACATGCTGTGTGAACCATCTGAATTGTGCAATATAAGCCTCATGATAAAAATGCGCAATGCAAGATCCCATACTGACCACGTAATAGTACCACACGAAGTACTTATTGCCGAAAAAAGTATGCTTTAATACATTGTTTCTAGGTAGTAAACTAGAATGCCATATACAGCCAGTCAGCGGCATTAGGACATGTTAAACCGGAAGTGATATTCCTGAAAGCATCCTATCAACATTTAACCCAATTCCTCTTATCATGATCAATGAACATCGACCGCTACTTTGCTTGATCATAATTTTCTATTCTGTACCCACCATCTGCATTCCATATACACGCCAGCGTGCGAATATAGTGACCAAACGATATTATTCACAAGCCGGCGAGAGAATTTTGAGATCGAAGTATATAAGTCACAAGCTGGCCTGCCTACTTCTTATATACAAGGCAGGAAACAATGATCTACTGCCGTGGTTTATAAGTTATAAATTATCAGCTGTATAGAATCAAAATCTTGGTTAGGCCATAACTAGCAAAAATGAAGATGCATGTACATGAGTGACCTTAATGTCAAATAACTTTAAGTTCTACAGGTATACACATTGTTACATATATGCAAATATGATGCTGCATCACAAATTTACTACGGTTTCTCTATCGATGCATTCTGAGGGACGAATGTAGCATGATAACAGGTGTGTTGTACAGGGAATCACCATGAGCTTCGCCACTACGTGGAAATGAAATTAACCACGTATTGATCGTCCAAATCATACGGAAGATATGGAACATGAGGTCAATCTTCCCAGATACATCAACTCTATCGCTCATGGGTCAATTAGACCTATGCATGACGTTCAAATGACAAGTTCCGATTCAAGAGTTGTTCCAAAAGTAGACGTCATCGAATGTCAGCCTACGCATTAATAAAAGGAGGAGCATCAACTGCAAATCGATTAACTGGACGAAAAATAGGATGCAATAAATATGTTGTTGTACAACAAGTTCAATGTAAAAGGGGAAGATTTAACGCGTTAAGATAGATGAAGATTTTGTCGCAATTTCTCCAGCAGCAACTCTCTAGCAACTAAAACATGTCATATTTCTCAGAAATCGCAGAAATTCCCATGACTTTCTCACTTATGATGCTAATAAGTTGGAAGAGTATCTGGTCATTGCTTGCTTTATTATATATCTTATCAGAAACATTTCCTGGCATAGCAATGTTCAAATAACTAACAAGACTTGTTGAAAGGAGGGAAGGTTAGACTCGTCTGAGCGACAAGGAGTTGTTGTTGTTTTTACATCATAATCACGCCATTTTTGCTTCTATTGGCCATGTACGGCGACAGTGAAGAGGCTTTCACACTTTACACTTTAAATAGGCCTCAAATAGGCCTCATCCAGTGGGGGAGGTTTATAAAATCGAAAATATCTGCTCGATAGTCGTAGCGATTGTCTGAAATGTTGTCATGGTCAGCGTAAACCGTATGGTAAGATTTAAGGAAGATACTTGAGAAACCGCTTTCCTCGTCAGTTTCATGCCGATTTATTTTGCATAATTATGATCAATATCGAAAAATACACGGTACACGGTATAAATTATTATTATTGAAGACGAAATTTTATGCGTCATACTGAACAAGGAATATTTGATTTAGAGCAGTAAAGCAAATACGTAACTAATTTTAACATTGTTCACAATATTCGATTAGCGCGATTTGCTGCAGTTTTTTCTAAAGTTGAGAATTCATTTGCGAAATTTTTTGACAGTTTCTAGGTTTACAAGTGAGTGGTATTTAAAAGTTATTCTTTTAATGAAAATAAGTTTACTCAAGTTGTTGTGCAAAAACTGCTTGCCGTATATAATTTGTTCATTGTTTAATTTTATGCTCATTTGTGCTTGAAACCTCTATTATCGCTCTCAGCAAAGTGCCAGCCGTTGCAGCGGAATGGCTGTGGGAACGCCTCGTGCGTATTGGGAGGCTTGCTCCTTAATACACCACAACCATCTTATACACACGCCATCGTTCATCTGTCCCTCCATCTCACAGTCATCGTTCATCTGTCATTCCATCTCACACAGTCGTCATCGCTCATCTGTCACTCAGTCCCACAGTTACGGCTCATCTGTCACTCATTCTGGCAGTCGTCGGTTGAGCAATGATAGTTTTCCTTTAACATAAGCGCAATTTTGTAAATATTTTACTCTTTAAATATTTACTTATTTTAATGCTGCTACTGAGAAAGGAAAAAAGTATCTTTTTGGTATTATTTACAAGTTTGTAGTCAGCAGCATAGTTATTGAACACTGCATAATTTGTGTGTGCACAGGTTTTCAGAAGCGCTGCCTACATTTCCTCAAATCAGGGATATACTGAACAGGCAGGAGAGGAGAGAGCTGGCCGATAGTGGCACACAGTTTCCTGAAGCTGTGCAGATGAACAGTACTGAGAAACTTCAACATTTCAATGAGCAGTTGATGGACAACCAGAGAAAGAATTTGTGGGTATGTAAAATTGCAGTTTTGTTAAGGAATAGTAGGCGTCAGATCCAATAAACAGCAATGAAATATTTTCCACAAAAATGCCTCCATATTTTCATATACTGTATTGTCTGGAATGACCGTTACACCCAATTAAACTAACATGCTTTTGAATTATTCCTTGTGGTTTTGTAGTCATTTACTTTGCTTACTGGGTGGTTATGACTTATTTATTTTTGCATGAATAATCATTTATATATGTAAAAGAATACTCCGAACGACTATTTAAATTAGCTAGTTAATTCAAACACATTGGGTGAAATGTCTCATTTTTGTGCCAGTTTCAGAAGTGTATGAAAATTGGTGGTAGCAGTGTCTGGGATATGGTGAACAATTTGACAAGCAGGTGAGATTCTCTCTCACTCTGTACATGTATATGATGTGGACATCCATGGTCCAAACAACTTTCACATATGCATTTTGTCGGCATTGGCAATGTTTAAGACATTTTCATGCACCAATTGTATTCATACAGACATATTGCTTGCATATTTTTAACCAATTCCCTTCAGTGCAAACTTAACATGAACGGGTCCAGAGGTGACAAAGCCAGCTTGGAGAAAATGGCACTCTGCAAACTAATTGTTGGTAGGTTAACCATTGGCTAATTACTTAGAAATCCATGATAGTATTTGGATTTAATGATACACAATAAGGAATAAAAGTCAGTTGTACGATGTATGAAATTAAATAGCTTAAATTGTCCACTTTGCACTGTTCAGAAAGTGTAGTGAAGAGTCATGGGTTAAACGAGGCTGCCGTTTATGTCTTACTAGCCAACCGACTAAGGAATGCACCCAAGAGAAAAAGTTTAAATATTGCCTATTGGTAATTTTTGTTGATATACTCACACATTTTGATTTTTAATAGATTTTACTAGATCATTTACTTTAAAGGGCCACTGACATGCAAAATTCGAATTTGTGTTGTCATCTAATTTTGTGACATTTTGACACTAGTATGACTGAGATGTCATAACTGGTTCCCGAGATATGACCGATCGAACTCGCAGACTTTCCTGTGTGACGTCATCAAACTCATTCACTCACTTTCGTTTAGTGGTTTACTGATAAAAGCCATTTACCCAGACGAATTGGACTGCATTGTGCTAATTAGGTGACGTCACACAGGAAAATCTGCTAGTTCGGTCATACTAGTGTCACTAAAAAATTATCGTCATAATTAGATAACAAAAATTATGTTTTGCATTTCAGTGGCCTTTTAAGTACATTTTATTATTTGCATTTTATTAGGGTGAAAGTAAATCATGTTATATCTGTGTAGATTCATGATGCTCATGCATGTAGTGAATGGTTTAATGTGTTTATGAACAAACCTGCCTTTTTTTCCACTAATGTTTTGCCTTAGTATGTTGACATTTACTCGTAATGTTTAAAAAGGATGTTTAATATCGGTATTTATGATCATGTAGCACTAGTAATTGGATATTTCTGAGAAATAAATGTACTTGGTTCAATGATCTTGTCGAATCTATTAAAAAACAAAATGATTGTATTGTAGCATTACTAAGTTGACTAAAGAGGAAATAAAAACCACCTGAATACAGAGATTTTGTATTGTTGAATTTAGGTGGAAGGGCACACGTCTTTTCCACGTGTCTATATCCACGTGGTTTCGACTTGCCTTTTACGCCAAGTTTCCACGTGTATTTCACCAGATTTTCCACGTATTTTCCACGTGGATTCCACGTGTTGTGCCCACTGGGATCATGTCAATTTCAAACTTTCCGATTTTCGGAACGTTATGTTTCCTTTGTCACACAATAACATGGGAAGAAGTATGAAAGCTCCATCACAAGCAGCAACTTGATATCAAACGATTATTGGGTTTTATATAGAAATACATGTGTACATAGTATGCAGTTTAAGATAAATTATATACATAGTTCACAATAATGTCTTCAAATGCAAATGTTGTTTAGAATTCATTGAAAATACTTTGTTGAGAAAATATCAATGTCATTCCTTATGTCAATGAATGAACTGGGCAATAATAATAACTACTGGTGACGATATTGGATAAAGTCAACCATATCCATCATACATGGGATCGGTTCGAATGGCATTGGTAATGATATGCCATTGGTTGCTTGATATCTTGATGTGACGTCAATCTATTGTCATCAATCGTAGTTGATACGAAGCTGCGATATCAACATGTGGCAGTGCTTACAGTCTTATTATGTGCTGACTATTTTTTAATATGAAAAAAGAACTAATTATATTTCAGTAGAGGTAAACTAATTGTCGGTTTTTATAACCCCTTAACCACAACACTGAAAGATAAACAAATTTATTTCTTATGGCTGTTAATTAGATATATATCAAATCGATAATCTTCTTATAAGTTTTGGACTCTGGAGGATGAATTGGACGGATCCACATTCATATCTAATATATTGATAACCTGTATGTTCCTAATATCAAACCACATCCAAACTTTTATGTAAATACCACTAATTTTAATGTATGATGATTCTCTAAAATGTATTTATTATGAGTTGATGTAGTTGCATATGTTGTCACAAAAATTAGGCTGATATATTTTAGAATTAATCGTTCTGTTTAAAAGAGCTTTTCATTTTCTTGTGCATTTAATGAAACAAATCTTCTAAATTAGCTGATATCTTAATTAACTTGTGCCAAACGAATTTCAATAAATACTACAATTCATGAACCGAAAATGTTGCGAAATATGGTAAATTGTACTAAATAGCGTAACAAATTCAGGCAGTTGCTGTTTAGCAGGCCATGAAATATAGCAATCTTACAAGGTGAATAACACTATTTTTCGATGCCATGATATTGACTACATATCATTTTCGTATATTCCATTTACTTGTTACCTAATAGTTTAAATTGGTATGGATACAGAAAAATAAGTAAAATGTATGGCAAGTGAAACATATTGATCAGTTTGATTACATATATGTTTATCTCATACACGCGCTCATTCCACCCAAACATCCTTCATCGGATAAGATATAGAATGAACACAGACGTATTAATTAACATAACATATACAATAATATTGTAAGCATAAACATGAGTCGCTTCTTCATAAGATTATCAATACGAAAAACAAAAGAGACATTTAAATGATGAACAGAAGTTTGTTGACCCACAAAACTGACTAGGTAATACAAATTGGCTCAATCAATAATATTATTGCTTGCGATATTACGAGGAATAATTAAATTGCTGTGAGAGAATTACTACACTTTAGTCATACTGTTTTCCATTTGCATGTAATCTAGATCATCGTTTCATTGTCAAATAAATATTAAGGTTGCTGAATAAATCATGTAACAGAAAGACTTCTAATATATGATTATTCATAGATTTCGATTAATTACATGCTGCCTTCGGACTCCATCCACACCCGCCCATTCTACCAATATATCCATTTCAACCATAGACATAGTGTGATCACAGAAGTGTTAACTAATAGAACATGTAAATTTAATTATTTTGCCCACATATGAGCCATTGAATGTTGAGTATTAATTTCATTAGTTTGCTACTACAAAGTAGTGATAGAAATATGAGCCACATCACAAAAACGAATCCACAATATAATGTTCTTCAATTAATAACAATGTTGCTCTTGATAGTACAGGGAAAAAATATATTGCTTAAGCATGATACATTTGATTGGCTCATACAACTATCCATTTACTTGTTACCACATTCGTTGTCTAGCAAATAATAAGGTTATGGAAGAAATCAGGTAAAAGATAGATAACTATTATATTAGACATATAAATCAGATTGACTATTCAAATGTGCTAATAAATTACCTTTGTCCTCCCAACACCCCACACAGCCGCCCATTCCACCTATACATTCGTCGCTGTCAACTCTGGGCATACCAAAAGTAGGTAAGTATTTAATATATATATTTATATATATAAATAAATATATATATATATAATATATATATATATATATATATATATATATATATATATATATATATATATATATATATATATATATATATAACACATCCACACATGCACGCGCACACACATATAAATACACACATAGGGGTTTTGGTTATATATATATATATATATATATATATATATATATATATATATATATATATATATATATATATATATATATATATATATATATATATATATATATATATATATATATATATATATATATATATATATATATATATATATATACATATATACGCAATATCAACACATACTTACGCAAGCACACGCATTCACATATAAATACACACATATATACAGGGGTTCGGTTCCCGATGCCAAGCTTCCAAGTCGCTATTGTATGTAACTATAGTTATCCAAAGATCGCGGCTCGTCTACTCTTTGATTGCACGGGGGACGTCCGGTGCGAATAATAACCAACCTTTCCAGCCGCTTGTATCAGTAAAAACATCGCCGACTGCAGCGCCACTCGTTTTCCGTTTGACCGAATGAATAACGAAAAACGAATGCGTTTAGTGTTATCCGTTTTTTGTCAGCGCATATGAAACACGTTTTACGATTTAGTTACTGTTGTTCTTTTTTGGTTTTAGTTTTGATAAATAAAAATGGAAAAGACGGTTTATACACAGACCGTTAAGGCACTCTATGCGCCGCACGCGTTTACGATAGATATCATCGAGGGGAGCTGGTAAGGCACAAGCTGCTGCCGCTTAGATGTATTGACATGACCCCTTAGCAGATGTTTTGACATGACCCCTTAGCCAAGTCAATGCAAAGCAGAGAAGCGATGGTTGCCTCTGGTCGATTACGTAAGATTTGGCAATGCAAAGCGAGAGAAGCGATAATCGCCTCTGGTCGATTACGTAAGGTTTGGCCTACTTAGACAGGACCTGCAGATAGCCTGCTCGCTAAGCTGATGCAGTAGAAAACATTCAAACTAAGCGTCCTTTATACTGTTTATTTATACTGTGAATGCTTAAAATACTGTTACAATCATTAACACGTGGCCAAGTTCTTAATACTGACAAAATTTCATGTGCGTAAATACAATATATAAATATATATAAATATATATGTTTATATATATATATATATATATATATATATATATATATATATATATATATATATATATATGTTTATATATATACATATATATGTATAAACATAAACATAGTTATATGTATGAATGTATATGTATATAAATTTATGTATATATATCTATATATATATATGAAATAAATATATATATATACATATATATATATGTATGTATATATATATATATATATATATATATATATATATATATATATATATATATATATATATATATATATATATATATATATATATATATATATATATATATATATATATATATTGTAACGGACGATAGAGAATGGGGTAAATGTGGGAATGGGAAAAGGCATGACGTCACCACTTTATGTAGATGTAACGGACGGTAGGGAATGGGGTAAACGTGGGAATGGGAAAAGGCATGACGTCACCACTTTATGTGTGGGTGAAGAGTTTTTGCTGTGTTCGGAAGACGAAGCCATGTGCTTTGGATTATTCTGCCTACAGATATACCTAGTGATTTATTATGTGTTCCCAGCGTGGTAAGAACAATCTGTTATTATATTGGACTAGTTTCATAATATTGTAAATTGTATTATTGTATATCATGTTCTTGGTACCAGGCTTGTAAATTGTATTTGTATGTTGTGACAGTTTAACCGTATCGTGCCGTACCGTTCCGTACCGTGCCGTACTGTACTTCTGTATTAGACAACCATATCACGCGTCAAGCACAAGGGAATAAAAAAAATAATAATTCTATTCTTGATGTTATTCGTAACATTAAAGTTAAACACGAGATTGAACTAGCAACAAAATGGCTTCAACAGAAGAAACAACTTCTTACAAGAACAAGCGGAGTTCCGCGAAGGGCAACAATCAACATAACCAAGATTATAAATAAAGGCAACGACCTGATGACAGATGAAAGAAATGCTTCTGATGTAGAACAACTGCTGACAGCTCTAGATGATGCCTGTAAAAAATTATGGACATTCACTCTCTGTACCACCAAACTCGTGTGGATGAAGTTGATGTAGAGGAATCGCAGACGTATGCTGATGCAATCTGCTGGCAAGTTGATGATTTTAAGAATAGCGTTGCCCAGTAGATGGCTGATGCTCGTGTCACAACAGAAGCTGATGATTTAGATGAGAAACCATCCACATTGGAGCCAGATCAAGAACTTGAGCAGAAACTGAAGGATCTACGAGAGAGGAAGATAAAAGAAATGGAAGACTTCCGACTCAAAGTTGATATTCAGTGCCGGGAATTGGAGCTGGAACATCAGCGGTATGTCCAAGAAATGGAACTCGAAATGCAAAGGTTGCAGAAGGTGCAACATGACATCAAGTCTTCGACGCCGCGGAGCCGAGTGTCGTTTGGAGGAATGTCTACAGTACACGTAGACGATTCAACCTTGAGATTAGCCAACACGATGAAGAACCTTCTGGAGGAGTCAAGATCGCAGCAACAGTATATAGTGGACAACCTACATGCACCCAAGATAGATCTCATAAAGTTTAATAGTGATCCACTTAAATATTGGCCATTCATGAGTTCGTTTGATTATGCAGTAGCAAACAAGGTTATTGATGAAGGCACAAAGCTGAACACCCTGATCCAGAGTTGTACTGGGGATGTCAACAGCCTCCTTCAATGCTGCTTCGTTAAAGATCCTGCAGATGGTTACAAGCTGGCTCGAAAACTTCTGAAGGAGAGATATGGCAATGATGAGGTGATTTCACAAGCTTGGATGAATATGATTCTGAACTGGCCAAAGGTCAAGGATATGAAACAGTTACAAAGCCTTGCAGATGACCTGAGAACCTGCAGAGAGACACCCTGGGACATCTGCAGGAGATGGAGACACGCACAAGCTTGAAGGCTATTGCTGCAAAGTTCTCAGATCAAGAGTATAGCCGATGGCTGAGCGTGAATTGCTCGATAAAGGAAACAGAAAAAAGGAGCATCTCACTAAAGGACATCGTAGACTTTATTGACAAGATGGTAAGGGAAAGGTCTGACCCTGTATTTGGATGCATCGACAACTCGCAAACCGCCAAAGAGAGTAGCCAAAAGCTCTATAGGCGTGGCCCCAGGAGGACCACTTTCGCTACTGATCAGCTGTCAATGATCAAAGGAAGACTACGAACTACAAATGTCCCAAATGTAGGGCAAGTCATTTCCTGAACTAGTGCTCAGGATTCCGTGCAATGTCAGATAAAAACAGGCTAAGCTTCGTCCAGAAAAGCAATCTGTGCGTAAACTGCTTTCAGTATGGTCACAAAGGCAGGGATTGCACTCGATCGTGGACGTGCAACATTGAAGGGCGTGGCCAGAAGCATAACCGATGGCTGCATTTCCCTAGACCTGCTGGCTCGAGCACTCATTCTCGATCACAATCAGCTACTGCTTCGCAGCCAGAACTACCTGACCAACCAACAGGAAGTCATCTCAGCGACAACGATTGTGAACCATGGGAAAGTGGCGTTACCTATCAAGCCGGTTCTGGTGAAGGCTGCTAGTGGAGGCTACGTTGTGGTATATGCCATCCACGACAACTGTTCAAATGGCACCCTGTGTACAGATAGACTTGTGAAGAGACTTGGACTTCCCGCGGAAACCTTAAAAGCTTCCTTTACTACAGTCAATCAGCGAGCCACAGAAGTGCAGTGCAAGTCAGTTGACCTTGAGCTCAGAAGTCTATCTGATGAGACCATTCACACTCTGAACAAGGTGTTGACAAGACCAAGCCTTAACATCAGGATAAAGTCTTGTGACTAGAGATGAGCTAGCCAAGTGGCCACATTTAGAACTTCTACGCATACCAGAGGTAGATGTAGTAGCAGTTGACCTCCTTATTGGACAAGACAACCCTGACCTACTTATACCCCTTGAAACCCGTGAAGGAGGTCCTGGCGAGCCGTTTGCAGTGAGGACCCTTTTAGGCTGGGGAATCAACGGACCATTAGCAAGACATGATAAGCGAAACTCTGAGTACACCAGCCACTATGTGGACCTCGCTTTGGACAAGCAAGTAGAGAAGTTCTGGCGACTCGATGATCCTTCCGGACGTGAGGGCCCAGCATTATCCATCAGTGATAGGAAGGTCATTAGTCAATGGGAAGAATCCATCACCGTGGATGGAGGTCACTACTCCTTGAGCATACCGTTCAAGAACCGACCCCCTTGTTTGCCGGATAACTTAGAGATGGCTGAGCACCGACTAAGTCTTCTAGGGAAAAGGCTGTTAAAAGATACCAATCTGAAACAGAAGTACACACAGGAGCATAAAAGAAACCATGGAAAAGGGATATGCCGAGGAGGTACCAGAACAAGAAGTGACCCGAGCGGATGAATATGTTTGGTACCTACCCCATCACGCTGTGACCCATCCTAGAAAGAAAGACTAAGTGCGTGTGGTGTTCGATGGCGCTGCGCGCTGCAAAGGCACGTCACTCAATGAAAGTGTGATATATATATATATATATATATATATATATATATATATATATATATATATATATATATATATATATATATATATATATATATATATATATATATATATATATATATATATATATGATATATATTCCATTGTAAAGCAACTACATCATCGTGATCGTCATCAATTAGTCAATGCAACTATCCATGATCTTATCAATTGTCATCACCATTACCCTTCATCATCATCATCATTATCACACCAATAAGTCTATATTGCTAATCATGATTAGATCTTTTCATCGAAATCCTTCATTGTCGTCATCATCATCCACACTGCCTTCGTCTTTCACAGGCTCATTCAAATTACCCACCCCCTGCCGTCACGTGACCCACCACCACGTCAACTTTTTTCATGTTTAGCTGTTGAGTTCAGTGACCACTGTAGGTTAAGCTACAGGTGACTACAAGTGACGTCACGAAAAGGGGCCGACATGTCTGTTATTCGTATCAAGATGAAAGTTGGACTCAACTTTTGATGCACTAATTTACAAGTATTTCTGATGAGATGGGTGGGGTAAGGTCGGTAGTGTCACCCACATATCACAGCCGTCGCGTTGTCGCTCCTGTTTGACCCACTCCGCTTGGCAGACCCTTTCGAGTACCCGGTATCCAAGCGCAACGGGGCGAAAAGGAGAGTCAGCCTAAATAAATCACCAATGAGCAGATAGGCATACGCCGCTTTCGCGCGTGGATGCTTCGAGTGGATGCGAATGTGGCGTGTCCTGGTGTTGAAAGCGTCACTGTAGCGGACTGGTGCGCAAAACATAATTTACCACTGACGACACTGATTGTCAACAAACTTTGCTGGGGTCAAAATCTCCTTCTTATATTAACCGTACCCTCGATGAAGCTTCCTTTTTTTCCATCAAGATACAGTTACAAACTGCAAACCTCTTACTGAAAAAAAACCGATTGTCAGATGGTTCAACCTAACATTGATCACCCTTTTTATATCCGTCATAGTGTTATCTTATCGCTATGCAGTTTTACTACATCCTAGGCCAGTAAGTTTGATGATCCTCTGCTAGCATTACTACTCATCATGAGATACTAAGGGAGACGTAGTAAGGAATTGTCCGATGTAATTCAATATGGTAAATATAAAGATAACAAACCGTACCTCTGTCAATTGTGCAATACATGACCTGGGACTCTCATCCTGTTCCCAAACTCGACGTCAGCAACGGGGCAACCTCAATCATGTCCAGCTGTTAACCTCAATTAGGCATTTCTCTTTGGGGAGAATGGTTAACCGGTATGGGCTTGAGGGGTATGCAAGCTTAAATTCCCTCCTTGTCGCATCTGGTGGTGGTGGGGGGGGGGGGGGCACTTCCGGGGACAGGTATGAAATTCATGAATTTGGGTTTCTTCTCATCTTCCTCTCCAAGACGGCAGCCCAGCATGCAACAGCAGCAGCGGCAGCAGCAATAGCAAATACGAGCTTTCCCGTTCATTCATGCCCACCCTTTCTGAGCAATATATTTTTTAGCTTTTACAAATCGATGTTATCAATATCGCTGTTTTTTCGTGCTATTTACCCTTTCCGGGGATTTCTCATTACTTATTATCATTTCGTGATTAAAATATTATTGTAATGTCATTAAGTATGAGTAAAGATGAGTTAGTATTACGTCACTGATTGTGTAACGTTATGATTAAAATTTTATCATAACTGATTATGCAATGCATAATTAGTTACGTAATAAATCCCCTTGGTCGGTCCAAGTCTTTTATTTGATGTGTTCGCGATTTTCGTCTGATTTAATTCGCCATTAAACAGGGCGCTCCAAGATGATCTCATTGCCGCATGGATCAATTGAATGCATGTTTATTTCTTCTCCTTGGGTAATTAGGCTCAGTGATCCAGCCCCGCTACCCCATGAAACATGTTGGTATAAATCGCCTCATTCCCCCATGCAAGCGCACGACTTGCTTCTTCACATGAAACTTTACAGCCGCTATTCGTCCTTGGCCTTTAGATATTTCGATAGCGATTGGTGGTCGTGCTCAACCAGAACATCAACATGGCGTTTTGATGCACACCAAAAAGTCATTAATATGTCACCTTTCAACCCGAGAATGCGCAAACAAAGTTGAAATTATAGCAGGTCGAAAATTTCTTCTAACCAAAATCTCAATACTTTTTAATTTCGCAATAAATACCCTAATAATCTGATCGTAACAAAATTAACATTTTTAAAAGCTGATGCAATTACCAAACTTTGATAATTGACATATGCTATCAAAATATTAGTCTTTTTCAAAGCGCGTTGAGTTAAAAAAGCAAATATCACCAAGTCAATTTTCGTCAAATTTTCTATTGCTTATAAACGGTCATATAAATTATGGGCCGATTCTGAAATTTTTTGAACTTATTGATAAAGTTCGCCAAGTTCCCCCATGTGTTTAAAGTTGGTTAGCTTCTAAATAAATGTCTAAGTTCGTTTGTCTCGTGATACAGATTGCAATTTTCAATATATTATCGAAATTATTTCTTTAAAGTGCATGTAACGTCTATTTTCGAATCCCTAATCAAAGTTTAAATAGGTGTATTTCAGCCTGTGAAAGACGTTTCCGACAATATTTTCGTCCATATATGTCATTTTGTGGGGTTTTTTTTCAATATTTCCCTCGATTTTTCGGACCGTTTTGCCATATGCACAAAAAAACGACGGCCATTGGCTCCTGAGTTTGTGACGTCATAGGTCACCGTCCAGCCGGACAGCGCAGTCGTTTCCTCGTTTGTTTACATGGGAACTGTGGTAGGTGTTAGCATAATCGTATTTTATACCGTCATTATGTACATCATATACCGCAACGAATCACATGATTTCATGTGGTTTGGAATACTTGTTCACCTAGAATATGTTAAATTGTGATAAACTTCTATTATGTAGTGTGAAAACGTCAACCAAATGGGGCCGAGCGATAATACAGGCAGTGCTGGAACAAGGGCTGCACCTCGATTTCAGGCCCATTTAATGGTTAACAATGATTAATTCACCGTTTGCCTGTCCTGTTACGGAGAATATCTTTTCTTGTGCTTATATTTGATTTAATGTTAAAACGTTATCGCAGATGAAAACATACTACATTAAATGGGGATTTCACTCGATATTTCTTTTTTGCAATTAATTGAATATAATTTTAATAGATTGAATTTCCTTGTCAACAGATAGATATCAATTTTATTTTAAATATTGGCACTGGTTTTAGGAGCCGAGACTTATCAGGGATAAGTTGTTGCAATTGAATATACCTCTCCAGTGAATTGTTCAGAGGGACTTCTGGCCCAGAATCCAAGTTCGGTGCCATATGTTTATGGCTACATATATCATAGGCCTTTAAAGAGTTCAAGACCTTACATTAGTTCTTTGAATTACCTTGGGTACCAACCCCAATAATACATACTTTATCTTGTCCTTATTGGTTCTATATTTATTACTTACACCTATAACTGCCATCACACTTTGCCTTTATTATATATCAAGGGAGCGAAATGTCCTCATCTTCCTCATATACAGACAACTCCGGAAGCGATGAGCTGGATTACAGCAGTGAGTGTTCGTCTCACAAAGAAGTGGAACTAGGAGCCTAAGGGGGCATACGGCCATGCGGAATTTGAGCCTCCAGCTAAGACAAGGCCTGCTAATTCTCCTCAAATAGAAGAGGACTTGAGTCGACTGGGTAACAGCAGTTGGTAATGGCACATTTCAGTCCAAACTATCTCCAACTGTTTGCAAATATTTTTCTCTTTATTTTACAGTTGTCCTAAAGTCATCTTCTCATTCATGTTGTATGTAAAAAAACATTTTGCTGAAAAACTAGTTATTCATTGTAATTATGACCTGTACTAGGAGCTCATGTGGGCCAATGCTTACAGTAGCAGATAATTAATGCTGCCAGGAAATTCCACAAGTTCTTGAGAATGAAAAATCTATGGGCGTGTCCTGTATTACAGCACACCCAGGATTTGTCGCAGGATGCCTGTGTCCCTGGACACTAGAAATAGCATATAGTGCTTATATCCAGAGGTACAAGAAGAAACATGCTACTCAGCATGAGTGAGTATACTTAAAAATGGTCTGGTTCAGATGATGAAAAATATTCATGTACTGAATGAAAAGTTGTAAAGATCTCTTTATATTGCAGGTTATTCCGATTCACTGCATATCGGCAGTTGGTACAGTGGTGCTGGGGGTATCTAGGCAGACATCATAGAGTGCCACTGCCAGCTTGTGCTGTACTAAAAATTAGAGATGTTTTCCCAAGGGTGAATCAGTTCATGTTGGTTTCAAATTGCCAGCATTGAAATAATAAAGGGACAAAAAAGCATTATGTGTCTTATTCTGTTATTTACATTAAGCTTTGCTCAAAAATATTAGAACCTATAGATGATTCTACACACTGATGACAACCAGCAATAAAATTCAGTTTAGGGCGGTCCACCTTATTTATCATACCATCTGCATAAAATGATAGGAAGTATCAGTTCCAAAATCATGACATACCTGCAGGGCATCTTGGTCCTGTAACCTGTATCTCATACAAAAGATGTTGTATCACTCAAATAACAGTATGTTATTAGTCATTCAATATGTTTTGTAGGATATTTTATCTATCCTGTGTCATTGCACATCAATCATCATGATTAAATTTCGTGGGAACATTATACAAGAAATGCTTATACAATTCTGCTCACAAATACCAACAATTTCTGGTTCTTATTCACTTTTCTGTGATAATAGAAAAAATATATACGCCAGTCCAACATATATATTTACAAGATTAGTTCTCAGCAAGCCACAAAGAGGAAGCATATAGCAGTTTTTGAGTTTCACCACAGCTTAGCTTACCTTAGACCCATTCAACATTCAAATAAAGTCTAAGCCATACACATGCTGGATGATTTGAAAATAAAAATGGTTAATATTGTTTTTTAACATCACTTTCAACATCAGAGGTCATATTGTGTCGGTTACCTCACCAATGGTGTTTAAGATGATAGGCCGGCAGCTGTGGTCTAGCAGCATAGGTGTTTGTCTAGTTGACCAAATGTGGCAGGTTCAAATCCCACTGTGTGCTATGCACGGTGGTGCCATTTGGGCGAAAGCATCTTAAACTCCAATGTCTGTTTGTCAGTATACACTACCAGTTTGAAATGACCTTTGATGTTGAAAGTGAATATCAACCCCAATATTTACCAGCTATTTTGTAATTATGATGATAAGGAATAGTTATGTCCTTGTGCACTTGTTAACAGAGAGTAAAATTAAATGTTACAAGCTTGACTAAGCTGAAGCCAAAGCTGGAAAATAAACAGAGCTTAGATATTACTTGTAAACAAACAAATATCAATCGACCAACCACTAATATAATGCTTCTGCCACAACCATCAACTCCATCACCACCCCTGCCCTACCCATCACCACCACTACCATCATCACCTTTAAATACCTTACTACATGACTCATCTAAAGAAGAAACCTCTCCATATGCTGCCTCTCAGCCTCCTCCTTGTCAGGGTAGTCATACATTTCAGCAAGTGCTCCTGGTTCATTGGTCACCACGTATGTACTTATTGATACTCTTGTGCCTGTCGGTGATGATGCAGGCCAATTGGAGACCTTGGTCATCCAAAAGAAATGACATGCTTCGTTTTAGGCCTTAGATGCGAATTATTGCAGTACTGGGCCTCACATATTCGCACCATGACCAGACTGGAAGACATAAGTTATATGAAGCAAATTCGACAGTAGGCCAGGACTGGCTCACTGAGCACTGGGTATCGCCCGATGATATCCGAATGAAAATTATTCCTCTGAACGACCCAGCAGTGTCAAACAATCGACACTTCCAGAAGCCAGACATGTCAATGACAGTTTGTAGATTTATTGACAGATGTACTGCTTTTGATATGCAAAGTTCAAACCAGAACAAAAAACTCCCTGGTTATTGAGATATGTCATACGGGCTCACTAAATGACACATAATTTGCACAGTTCGTGATTTTTGTAAACAAAAGTGGATGTTAATAATGTTCCCCAAATATTCATATGAAAGCATGAAAAAACAAGCATTATCATTGACGGGTCACCTTGTCTGACGTCTTTGAAACACCACACGTACACCTGACCAGTTCAATCAATCAACTGTTGTTTTTCTCGGTAGAGATGGTGGTCTGTGTCATTGAAGCTAATCAGTATCGCCTTTTTAATAAGTACAAAGTGCATCGGGTCGGCTGATTCATCGAAGATAAGTCAGGGAACTGTTGGACCAAATGAATAACTGAACACTTACCCGGTGACTCTTTATAGAAACAAATGTCTTTCTTCAAGGATGTCATTGATCTGATCAATAACGTTTGTAATCAGCCCAGGAACAGTCAGTACCTGGTTACTTATACGTGCTTCAAAACAGGTGCTACTTCTCTTACATGTCACAGCGTGGTACGAAGGACGTGTGTGTCAATCAGACATAATCCTACTCAGGAGGGCGCCACCATCATGTACTCTAATGTCACTCAAGATAGAGAGATGTATCAAAGGTATTATATGCGAATTCACACTAAAATGGATTTAGAATACACATGCCTAATTTGTGCACCTTTCTCAGCAATCAACCGTACACCCCAAATTCACAAGTCACCTTTCTAACAGCATACCCCCGCTCACTGAATGCACTAATTGGTTCTGGTTAGTGTATGAATGGGACTTAGAAGGTCAAGGTCACAAATGGAAGCTATATCAGAGTGAGAGTTGCGATCATGACATGTGGCAGGTCTTGCATGAAACGACATCAAGTTAAGTACAAGGGTGTTATGTCACTTTCAACAAAGCGGTTATACTTTGACGGTGATGGATGGTGTGATAGTGATGCTTGGACTGCTCTGCCTTCTTGGCATAAATTTGTTACCCAGACCGAGATGCAAATCCAACTCCATGATGCGAAAGTCCAGCGCGATACAGTTGAACGACTAGGCTGGGAACATCCCCTTTCAGAGACGTCATTGCCGTTTAACGAGAACACTTGAGTCACGAGTAACGACTCATATTATCACTTCTAGATTCCCACCCACATCCTGTGTGGTACAAGGCGACCCAGCTAACCACTTCGCCACCAGGAGTGGCTCGTCAATGATAAGACTGCCATTAATGAGACTCAACCATGTCAATGTACGGGTTAAAATGTATTATTTATTCAGCACTCGAAC
Organism: Urechis unicinctus; assembly: GCA_034190875.2. Classification (NCBI taxonomy): domain Eukaryota; kingdom Metazoa; phylum Annelida; class Polychaeta; order Xenopneusta; family Urechidae; genus Urechis; species Urechis unicinctus. Next base: position 22,455,144 of record CM067358.1, on the reverse strand, counting down.
TATGATATGTAGTGCTTGCATGGAGTTAAAGTAATCGCTATATAATATAACATGTGGTCGCATAGCACATAGTAAACATATCGGTAGCTGACAATAAAATACATGTGATCTCAATCATATTGTAACATGTGAACTATACACTACCAAATAAAAAGTTCCTAATGGGAAAAATACAGTTTGACCCACATGAGGAAATGATGCATTATATTAAAAGACAAACACTTCCATAATCATATGCAGTAAGTTAGAATGATACTTCTTAACTATAAAAATGATCATATGCCATAAGTTATAATGGTACCTCTTAACTAGAAAATTGATCATGTTTAGTAAGTTAGAATGGAATCTCTCAACTAAACAAATGACCATATGTAGTAATGTAGAATGGTATTTCTAAACTAACAAAATAACCATATGCAGTAATGTACAATATTAACACTAAATAAGGAGTCTCTTACTGGTAGGGTGAGCCATACATTAACCACATTTGAGATGTGATATAACTGTTTGACCGTATGATTCCTTATAGCGAGGTGGATTAATGAATATGCGGCATATGCTAGACGCTACTAGCCATCCGGAGCTGTAAACGGGCGGGATTAAAGCGAACATACCCGAAAAATATGGAATTGTGCATGTGGCTACTCGTATATATAATTTAAAGATATTAATTGGTGGTCCCAATATCTCCCAGAAAAGGGTTATAATCCAGATTTAGAAGTGTCTGTTTTCAATCGTTGAGATAGACTATGACACGTGTACATGTGTACTCTCACAATCTGCGCGTGTGTAGTTATGGGGTTTCGAAATCAATGGAACCCGAGAGAGACCTAGTCTGCGTCCCACGCTCCAGCGGTGCTGAGATAGTAACCATGCCTTCTGTTATCCGAGCGTTTACATAAAACGTCATCCCTACATGACTCGCATGAGTTTTGGCCCGCGCAATCACTCCATTTGGATCCTGGCCCACGTTCAAGTTTTTGAACACATCCTCATACATTCTAGCTGTTTTCTCCTTTCCTTGGAACTTCCAAATCTGGGTGGTGAGATCATATTTCTCCTTCGTGGCTTTAAATTCCTGATTTGTTGTAGTCAGCTCCAACATGCTGGTCAGTTGCTCTTGGTTGTGCGCAACTACGTCCTGAAATGAACAATAATTGAATTACGAATAATACTACTTGTTCTACTCCGGGTCGCACCCCATCATGGGTGCAACCACAAGCGCACAAATTCACATCTACAATCACAGCACCTCGGGCTGACCCCTCGCATATGGGTCATAATTGTCCCAATTTCGGTCAAACTTTGCTTTGGAGCTACATATTTTCGTCGTTTATATGAGTAGTTTATATGAATGAAAATATTTAACTAAAAGTGACAGTATCAGGCCTGAAAATTCAAAGCAAGAACGACATAAACACATATATTTGCTGTATAGCTCAGAATGCTTAATTGTAGAACTCACCATGGCTGATTCTCGGTGGTTTTCAATAATTACACGACCACAAAATTGAAGCTTACTCTATGCGTAGTCTCGCACTTTTCGAAGATGAAAACACTTCTGATCGGAAGTCGAATACACCTCTGCTGACAATTTCGAAGGGCGTGATGCTTATATAGCTTTGATACCCCCAGTTCGCGTTAAATAACAC
>CM067358.1:22395992-22448492 GCA_034190875.2 Urechis unicinctus | reverse complement strand
GTTTTCCCAAGCGCCTAAGGTCGAAAGATCGTGGTATCGATCCGAATGACAACATAAGTTTCATGAATATTTTGAGCGCCTATAAAACCGTCAATATATGTCCGATAATGATAAAAATTGGGTCACATGTGTTCCATGACAGCTTAAGTCGGATCCATAGATTTCATGAATGTCGATGACGACACTTCCGGTCACGTAAGCATCAAAGTTTATAAAAAATGACACAAGTTCAATGCTCAATATGTCCATGCTTTACAATTAAATTTCAATACAGTCAACATATTCTGAAAGTGCAGTGTAATTGTAAACTTTTTCTAAATATACTTAGTTAAAAATTAAATTAGATGTTGACATGAACAGCGCGAATCTAATCCGCAAAATTTATTGATATCGGTTGCGTCACTTCCGGTTTCGAACGAATCAAAGCAAAAACGGTACTCAAATCTGAAGTTATAGCGTCGTTCGTCCGTCGTGAATGGTCGTATCGTGAATTTGTCTGCGCTCGAAGGAAGCCCATTCAATTCTGAACATAAGTGTAAAATTTTCTGCTCAAAATATATGACAGTTCTCTCATAAAGTAAGTTTGAAGTACAGTGGGTGTCATTTCTGATGGCTCGGCGCTGGCTTGTTTACAACAGCCGGCCTCTCGCGCTGAACAAAGGAATATGCTCTCGCTCGGGGTGCGCAGGGCACGTGGCGCGGCAAGTACGGCAGGCCGCGGTACTATTAAATATGAAAATATCCTTTTCCTTGTGTCAGCCTCTGAATCATAGTTTATCGATAAATCTAGAGAAACTTGGTCAATTTTGGGTCAATATTGAAATTTTAAAAAGTTTCCGACACTGTTAGCCAAGTTCACCCATGTCCTCATGGGCATCTCGTATGTTTGTTTGTATGTTAACATTTTTCTGGATCCGCGAAACTAGTCGCAATTTTTGAAAGTTTTGAATTTTTTGTTCTCCAATCGTTAGGCGTGAATGATGCGCAGAACCGAGAGGTTTTATTTTGACCTCGATTTGAAACTAAGGTCAAGGTCATCGAATAAGTGAAAAACTAGTATCTCGAATAACTCCGTTAATAATGGTTGGATTGTGATATATTTGCGATTCGCCAAGTTATCTATACAGTCGCGTTTGTCATTATGTATGTATGTTTGTATGTAAACAATTTTTGTTTCGCGATACACAGCAATTTTCCAATTTTCCAAATTTGTCGGGTCTAATGATGCGCAGAACCCAGAGGTTTTTTTTTTTACCTTGACCTGAAACTAAGGTTATCGAATAAGTGAAAAACCAGTATGTCGAATAACGCCGTTATTAATGGCTGGATTGTTACATAATTTACATCATTGTGTGGCTCATTCTAATTGCAAACTTTTTCTAATTACATATCTGAACATCGAACCAACGGTTTTCCCAAGCGCCTAAGGTCGAAAAATCGTGGTATCAGTCCAAATGTAAACAAAAGTTTCATAAATATTTCAAACGCTTATAAAACCGTCAATACATGTCCGATGATAACAAAAATTGGATCACATGTTGTCCGCGACATATTAAGACGTACCCTAAAATATCGTGGATGTCGTTAGCGTCACTTCCGGTTAGAAAAGCATCAAAAATTTCAAAAAATGACACAAGTTCAATGCTCAAAACGTCCATGCTTTGGAATTCCATTTTAGAACAGTTTAGATATTCTGAAAGCGTAATATAATTGTAAACATTTTCTAAATATACTTTGTTGTAAATAATGCATTGTTAAAAAAATTATAGCAGGTCGAAAATTTCTTCTAGCCAAAATCTCAATACTTTTTAATTTCGCAATAAATACCCTAATAATCGTCTGATCGTAACAAAATTAACATTTTTAAAAGCTGATGCAATCGCAAAACTTTGATAATTAACATATGCTACCAAAATATTCGTTGAGTTGAAAAATATCAATTTTTGTCAAATTTTCTATTGCTTATAAAATCGATAGTATGCGTATAACGGTCATATAAATTATGGGCCGATTCTGAAATTTTATGAACTTACTGATAAAGTTCGCCAAGTTCCCCCAAGGGTCACCTTGTCTGACGTCTTTGAAACACCACACGTACACCTGACCAGTTCAATCAATCAACTGTTGTTTTTTCTCGGTAGAGATGGTGGTCGGTTTCATTGAAGCTAATCAGTATCGCCTTTTTAATCAGTACAAATCGAAGATAAGTCAGGGAATTGTTGGGCCAAATGAATAGATAACGCCAACTGAACACTTACCCGGTGACTCTTTATAGAAACAAATGTCTTTCTTCAAGGATGTCATTGATCTGATCAATAATGTTTGTAATCAGCTCAGGAACAGTCAGTACCTGGTTACTTATATGTGCTTCACAATAGGCGCTACTTCTCTTGCATGTCACAGCGTCGTACGAAGGACGTGTGTGTCAATCAGACATAATCCTACTCAGGAGGGCGCCACCATCATGTACTCTAATGTCACTCAAGATAGAGAGATGTATCAAAGGTATTTTATGCGAATTCACACTAAAATGGATTTAGAATAAACATGCCTATTTTTTGCACCTTTCTCAGCAATCAACCGTACACCCCAAATTCACAAGTCACCTTTCTAACAGCATACTCCCGCTCACTGAATGCACTAATTGGTTCTGTATAGTGTATGAATGGGACTAAGAAGGTCAAGGTCACAAATGGAAGCTATATCAGAGTGAGAGTTGCGATCATGACATGTGAAAAGACATCAAGTTAAGTACAAGGGTGTTATGTCACTTTCAACAAAGCGGTTATATTGTGACGGTGATGGATGGTGTGATAGTGATGCTTGGACTGCTCAGCCTTCTTGGCATAAATTTGTTACCCAGACCGAGATGCAAATCCAACTCCACTGATGCGAAAGTCCAGCGCGATACCGTTGCACGACCAGGCTGGGAACATCCCCTTTCAGAGACGTCATTGCCGTTTAACGAGAACACTTGAGTCACGAGTTACGACTCATGTTATCACCTCTAGATTCCCACCCACATCCTGTTTGGTACAAGGCGACCCAGCTAACCACTTCGCCACCAGGAGTGGCTCGTCAATGATAAGACTCATTTTCGCCCGAAATGTGGCGCGCTCTCTCGCACTGACCTTTCGCATAACTCGTTCTAAGAATCATGGGGTTGAGCCGAAAGTAGTTCTGGCAAGATGGCAGCGTCTGTCAATGTTTGCGGTGTTTCTGATCGGGAAAATATCAAGCCTGTCGTTGGTTAGCAATTGTCAACCTTAATGTATCACACTAATGTTCAGTAATTGTATTTATATATTCAATAAATTAGAGTTGATTATGCAGGCTTTGTGACATATTGTCGATTCAGTTAATTTTGGAAGAATGAGCGATGAAATAGATGTTCACCGCATCGGTTCATGCATATGCCAGTGTGGTTGACGCGGGGTCCGAGCGGGTAGGGAGGGAGAAATGGTAGTGATGCATTTTTCAGTGATTTCTACGGCATTTACATACGCTGTATACACACTAGGGTTCACATGGTCATTCATGTTTACTGTCCTGTCACTTGGAGTCCACTGGTCTGGTTCTGGGTCTCTGGTATGCTCTCTCATAAATTAAAGTCTTTTTTGAAGTGTTGGTCACAAAAACTGCTTGAACAAAGCTATTCGTCCTTACTGAGTCACAATTCATAATTAAAAAATGACTCGGTTTTTATTTTATTAAATAGTATTCATTTGTTTGTGTCCATGCTTCAGAATTTCAGACTCCAATGAAGATAACCTTGTCCAGGTTGAGACCTATTCATCTATGCTTTTCGTGCGGGGAGGAGGACAGGAAGCCTTGTCACATTCGGCTTCTGAATAATGTGACTCTGCAGAGAACCTACATGAATTTGTTGAAGGATGTATTTTTGATAGAAATGCCCCATGACTGTAAATACTAATTATGTGAGAATTGTATCAATAGATTGACCAAAACACTTCAGTGGAAAAGAGATGCCATTTCCATGTTCTATGTATTACACACACAAAGCATAGATATTAATATTAGTAAATTAGAATAGCATGATATTATATGTGTGCATGATTGGTCATCAAGTTGTTAAGAAATGCAGATTCAATATGCTCATAATTAAATAGTTTTTATGGAGGTGTTCATGTGTTTACATTCATATTGCTAAGCAGGTTTCTTATTTCTGTCTTTTAATATAGTTGGGAGACATAGCGATTGTTAATGTCGTAATGTTTGGCTTTCTCTCGCTCTATACTTGTTTGATGCTCATGTGATCTATTGGCCAACATCTTACCGCCCTGCGAGGAGGTCACATGACTTAACTAATTGCTTAGCCGATAGGGATGGTAATCACTTCCTGTTGTGACTCTGTTCCTTGCACACACAATGTTGATTTTCCTATCCCACCCTCCACTGTTTTCCTGTCTTGTTGTAGTTTATTTAAATATACAACCTTTTCATGTTGTGGTGGTGGTTTTCTCCCCCACCTTTGCTGTGTGCAATGTATTTTTGTTTATGCCATTTCTTACATGCACCTGGCTTAAATAAACAAGCCCATTTATCAACTCTAATCATGTTTTATCTTTCACAGCAATCTATTTGCAAGGTTTTTGTTTTAACTCTCAGCCAACTTGATTTTATTTTATGACCACCAACCATAAAATATATTTTTTCCATGATAGATTTTTCCATGTGTCAATTTCCCAGAACTTTAAAACAAAGATGGCTATGTGTTACACAACAGTGAACTTTGGTAATGTATTCACACCATAATTTTCCCTTTCGTTTATTAAAATAATAACTTTAGAGCCTTATTATTTTTAATTGCAGATGAATTAAATTGGGAGAGCATTACCTCGTTTAAATTACCCATTGCATTCACCCGATTTTCCAATGGCATAACCGGTCGCTTCTTGAAATATGAATATCAACACCCTTTACGATCCTAATTCATCTTCAGAAATGCTAAGGACTGGATGATACCCATTTTCGAATATCTTACCCCACCCCCTTCCGACTCCGTGCATCGCGTGATTTCTTTTTATTTCTTTGCTCCAATTTCTTCAAACCAACAATTAAATATGAATGTGAAGAATTCGTGAGTTTTCTAATATTAGCATCGGTAATTACGAGGTGTTAGAATCATATGAAGAAAACTGTTTTCGCGAACCTTGCAGCGAACTGATTGCGGTGTAAAACCACGTGCAGAATTTGACTCGAATGTTTACTTGTATAGAGTAGTAATTTTTAGAACTATGTTTTTGGCGTAAGGAGACTCCCGAGAATCTCGGGACTGGGTGAATCAGTTATGAGAAAGGGGTATGCTGTAAGGGACAGGAAGCGGCCCCTTGCGAGAGAAAATGTGATAAGACTGCCATTAATGAGACTCAACCATGTCAATGTACGGGTTAAAATGTATTATTTATTCAGCACTCGAACTATGATATGTAGTGCTTGCATGGAGTTAAAGTAATCGCTATATAATTTAACATGTGGTCTCATAGCACATAGTAAACATATATCGGTAGTTGAACATATAATACGTGATCTCAATCATATTGTGGTAGTAAAAATACAGTTTGACCCACATGAGGAAATGATGCATTATATTAAAAGACAAACACTTCCATAATCATATGCAGTAAGTTAGAATGGTACCTCTAAACTAACAAAATGACCATGTGCCGTAAGTTAGAATGGTACTTCTTAACTAAAAAAATGATCATATGCCATAAGTTATAATGGTACCTCTTAACTAGAAAATTGATCATGTTTAGTAAGTTAGAATGGAATCTCTCAACTAGACAAATGACCATATGTAGTAATGTAGAATGGTATTTCTAAACTAGCAAAATAACCATATGCAGTAATGTACAATATTAACACTAAATAAGGAGTCTCTTACTGGTAGGGTGAGCCATACATTAACCACATTTGAGATGTGATATAACTGTTTGACCGTATGATTCCTTATAGCGGGGTGGATTAATGAATATGCGGCATATGCTAGACGCTACTAGCCATCCGGAGCTGTAAACGAGCGGGATTAAAGCGAACATACCCGAAAAATATGGAATTGTGCATGTGGCTACTCGTATATATAATTTAAAGATATCAATTGGTGCTCCCGATATCCCCCAGAAAAGGATTATAATCCAGATTTTAGAAGTGTCTGTTTTCTCTCGTTGAGATAGACTAAGACACGTGTACATGTGTACTCTCACAATCTGCGCGTGACTAGTTATGGGGTTGAGGGTTTTCCGTTCCTGTTTTTTAACATGAGTGACCCAGATAAACAAATTCTTGATATATAGTGGTTGAGTCGCTGAGTGTTATTTAACGCGAACTGGGGTTATCAAAGGGGGCAACAATTTTGGCTTCATCACGCGTTCCTCCGAGTTTTGTTGTTGTCTTAGAGCTATATAAGCATCATGCCCTTCGAAATTGTCAGCAGAGGTGTATTCGACATCCGATCAGAAGTATTTTCATCTTCGAAAAGTGCGAGACAACGCATAGAGTAAGCTTCAATTTTGTGGTCGTGAAATCATTGAAAACCACCGAGAATCAGCCATGGTGAGTTCTACAATTAAGCATTCTGAGGTATACAGCAAATATATGTGTTTATGTCGTTCTTGCTCTGAATTTTCAGACCTGATACTGTCACTTTTAGTTAAATATTTTCATTCATATAAACTATTCATATAAACGACGAAAATATGTAACTCCAAAGAAAAGCTTGACCGAAATTGGGACAATTATGACCGATATGCGAGGGGTCAGGCCGAGGTGCTGTGATTGTAGATGTGAATTTGTGCGCTTGTGGTTGCACCCATGATGGGGTGCGACCCGGAGTAGAACAAGTAGTATTATTCGTAATTCAATTATTGTTCATTTCAGGACGTAGTTGCGCAGAACCAAGAGCAACTGACTAGCATGTTGAAGCTGACTACAGCAAATCAGGAATTTAAAGCCACGAAGGAGAACTATGATCTCACCACCCTGATTTGGAAGTTCCAAGGATATGAGAAAACAGCTAGAATGTATGAGGATGTGTTCAAAAACTTGAACGTGGGCCAGGATCCAAATGGAGTGATTGCGCGGGCCAAAACTCATGCGAGTCATGCAGGGATGACGTTCTATATACACGCTCGGATTGCAGATGGTATGGTTACTATCTCAGCAAATTAACCTTCGTGCAGTGCACAATTTTTTTTTTTTTTCCATTGAAGCAATTAAGATACCCATTTTGAGCTTAGTCTGACCATTACTTTTATGATCTGCAGATAACAACTTGGCACATATGATTGTAGCATTATCCATCTTCTTAAATGTTGTATTAGACTTCAACAATATGATTAAGAAAACAAAATGATCATGTCTTTCAATACAGATTTGCCAACATGGGTTGTGAATGTAAATCAATAATTAGTTTGGGATTAATCATGTTCTTTGCTAGATTAACATTTGTTTATAAACGTTTCTCTTGTCAACATTCATTTTAACAGATTGGCTCAAATCCTTAGCTTGAATAAAGAAAATATCTAACGACTTTCGGTTTTTTATTATTCTAGAAGTTGCTCTGCTTATCACGTGGACGTGACGTGACGTGACGTCGGCGGTTCAAACTAGATTGTAATTCATTGATATATATGAATAATTCATCTAATTCTAATGTTTCATATCTTTTTCATTATTCCTTCTCTATTGTTATTGTTCGCTGATACGTAACATCTAAATGGAATACAAATAATTAATCATGCTGAAGCAACCAAGAACAATAATGCCATTTGCTGAGAGGTTGGTATTGTCAATCAATTCTTTTTATCAACGTCTGGATGTAAGGGTAGAATGAGCGGCCTTGTGGGGCCGCATGTAATGTATCAATATGATTTATAGGTTTCATTTATAAGTAGTCTATTTGTTACATGATTTCTTCAGTAATCTTATTGTTCATTAGACAATGAAATGATAAATTAGATTACACGTAAATAGAAAACAGTACGACCAAACTGATATGTTATTATCTCACAGCAATTTATTTATTCCTCGTAATATCGCAAGCAATAATTTTATTGGTTGAGCCAAATAGTATTACTCAGTCACTTTTGCTGGACAACAAACTTCTGTTGAATATATGAATTATATTACAAGTAAATGGAATATACCAAAATGATATGTAATCAATAATGGCAATTTATTTATTCTTCAAAACATCGGGAAATAGTATTATTATTTACTGTGTAAGATATATTTCATGTCCTGCTAAACAGAAACTGCATGAATTTATTACGCTAATAAGTACAATTTACCATATGTCTCATCATTTTCGGTTTGTAAATTGCAGTATTTATTGAAATTCGCTTTTTTTCACAAGTACCTCAATTAAGATATCAGTTAATTTAGAAGGTTTGTTTCATTAAAGGCTCAAGAAAATAAAAAAGCTCTTTTAAACAGAAAGATAAATATTAGAATAAATCAGCCTAATTTTTATGACAAAATTTACAACTACATTAACTCATAAATACACTTTTTTATCATACATTGTGATCAGTGGTATTTACATAACATTTTTTATATGGTTTGATATTAGGAACAAACAGGTTATCAATCTATGAGCTATGAATGTGGATCCGTCCAATTCCTCCTCCAGGGTCCAAAACTTATAAGAGGATTATCGATTTGATATATCTTATTAACTGCCATCAGAAATAAAATTGTTTATCTCTACGTGTTGTGGGTAAGGGGCTATAAACACCGACATCCAGTTTAACCCAACTGAAATATAATAAATTCTTTTTTCACATTAAAAAATACCCAGCACATTAAAAGACCATAAGCACTGCCACGTTGATATCCCAGCTTCATAGAGGTTTCTATGTAAAAACACGTATCAACTACGATTGATGACAATAGATTGACGTCACATCAAGACATCAAGCAACCAATGGTATGTCATTACCAATGCCGCTCCCATGTATGATGGATATGGTTGACATCACCAGTAGTTATTATTATTGCCCAGTTCATTCATTGATAAAAGGAACAATATTGAAACTATGTAAATAATTTTTCTTAAACTGTGTACTATGTACATAGGTTTCTATATGATACCCAATAATCATTTGACATCAAGTTGCTGCTTGTGACGGCACTTTTATACTTCTTCCCATTTCATTGTGTGACGAACGAAAAATAATGTTGAGCCCATGTTCTGAAAGACGGGCTTATTTTTTTTGATAAAAGCAGTATTATTTTAATTGCCACTTCACATTAAGAAGCCATGGAATGAAACGAGAATTTGATATATGCGCTGAAAGGACGCATACCAGTTTTACATGGCTTCTAACCAAGCTATGATCCCAACTACATCCACTTACACTACTTCAACCACTCAAACAGGGCGATAAGAGATAGGACACCATGGGTAGCGGGGTTTCGGCCATTGGAAGACGTAGCTTAAGCCGGCGCAAGGTGAACGAAGGTGCAGCACTCTGGATACTTTCAAGCGTGGCACCGAAAGACCTTGCACCGTTTTCGGTATGTTCATTAGTACAACCCACGAACAGCATTATGCAGGATCGAATGATGAACCCATTAAATAAAACTCACCATCGACCTCTGAAATCCCCACCAGTCTGGTGCTAGTTAGCGCTACCATTATTCAGCACATACGTTGAGGAGAAAGAGATAATAATTTGAGGAGTCTGCGTGGCGGCCCAAATCCTTTCCAAATCCATCCTTCCCACCATAACCCATCCAACAACCACTATGGTGTGTAGTTGCCGTCAGCGTTCGCGTGATCATCGTGCAATGTTACGTTGGTGGTTGTTCCAACACGGTGAACAAGGCAATACAGTTGATATGGAACTCCAAACAAATAAGCAGATAATTCAAACTGCGTCAGTGAAAACGATTCTTTAGACACAGATTATGACAGAATTACATAATTTATATTCGACCCACCCCAACCCAGAAAAGCATACTACCGTTATGATTATCAGTCTTGATTGCATATGAAGGATCATAAAGTAACATATCATATACTGGAGACATATTGTAAACTGCTGTACGGTTTGCTGATGGCTGGTGAAATAATGACCGCACAATCTCAGGTCTGTTTGGCCATCCAGGCGTGACAGACATGTACGCAGGCTGGCGTGTCATCGAAAAAATAAAAATCTTGAATCCTTAATAACTCTTCAATAATGCTCCAATCGTAAAAACATTTTCATTTCCTTATAGCTAGGTTTAATTGCATAATTAAAAATAATAGCTGTTAATAATCCTTAAATTTGCTACAAATATCTCGATCTCTTATAAAAATCTAAATGCATTTTTATCACTTGATTAAGCGTATGGTAAATCTTCTATTTGTAATGTAGGATCTCAATTGCTCATAAGTTGGAGATGTCGTTTCAGAGTTACAAAATCTGAACATTACTATCGTATTCCATTGGTGTGTAAAGTCGATGTTTTGACCCACAGGCTACCGTTTGTCACACAGTAAAGATGCATTTTTCTGCGATTTGGTGCAATTCTTATTTTGCTTCCATTTTTGTGTAAATGCTACAGTAACTCGTTTATAATCCTAACATGTTACTGGGAACTCCAAATCATCGATTAAGGTGCACTGAAAACAACCTCCGAACTTTGTTTACAAAAAATGTTGACCACTGACTTTTGAAGTAAACTTGGTAATATGGTGCAGTGATATATGTACTATGAACAGAATTTAAAAAAATGATAGGTCCACGTAATCTATGGGAAGCCACCAGGCCCGTAACCAGGAATTAATGTGGGGGGTATCTGAATTGAGCTATCGGATCTTCTAGCATAGACTGCCATTCTGACCATGAAAAAAGTATATATTTGGTATATGAGCGGAACTCCTTAGGCTGAGTGGGTGGTATCGTCCGATACCCCCGATACCTCCTTGGTTACGGGCCTGGCCACAATGGATTTGCTGTTGTATTCCATGAGTGCAGTCTATTACAATATTCAAACCTTCATAACAAAAATTTGACCACTGACTTTTGAAGTAAACTTGGTAATATGGTGCAGTGATATATGTACTATGAACAGAATTTAAAGAAATGATATGTCCGCGTAGTCTATGGGAAGCCACAGTGGATTTTCTGTTGTATTCCGTGAGTGCGGTCTATTACAATATTCAAACCTCCATAAAAATAATTTGACCACTGACTTTGGAAGTAAACTTGGTAATATGGTGCAGTGATATATGTACTATGAAAAAAAAAAATGACATACAATGACTGCTAAGGATTATTATAAAATCTCTATGTTTATTTGTATAACACATAACTTTAAAATTGACGTACAAAATATTATATCATTGTCATATACATAGCAAACAACATAACGACTAGTAAGTTAGAACGAGACTATCAATTTCCGAAAAGTAAAAATTCCAAAAGACATACCATTAACACTCAATGAATCATAGCCAGAAACATATACTAACATTGTTGACTCAGGTAACTGGCAACAAATGAAATTACTCTTTAACTTTTAGTAACTCTTATGTGCCCATTTATATCTGTGTCACCAAAAAGCGACACAAACCCTTCTTCTCCCTTTCTTCTGTATGCTAATAGTACATGCCGAAGTTCCAAACGACTTGCAGCTATCTTTCCTACCATTGCAGCACCACACATTTTGTCCCTGATCAAAACTTCGAGAGAACCTTCATTTTGTGACCTCGCAATGTTCCTCTCTATTTCCTGAATAACGACAGACACTGAAAATCTTTGCGCAAACAAATCTTTCTTGGTACTCCTGCTGGCTTCAACAACTTCCTGCAAAACTTTTGCGTCCTCTATAGCATTATGAGCATCATATTCCTTTTTCAATATTCCTCTAACAACCGTTGTTTGCTTAAAATCCCTTAACTGTCTCTTGTACAAAAACCTGAACATTGGCAGTGTATCTGCAAAACCTGCAACTATTTGTGAAAATTCCTCTACAATGGGACTTGCTACCACATGCCGCACCAATCTACTTGTATCGAAAGCTTTACAATTATGAGCAACTAGGATAACTTTTGCTTCAATAGCATCTCGAAGCCATCTAACAAACTCCAACATTTCTGTCTAAGAGTCCTGTTGTGTTGTACCGTGTGAGTGAAACTACCCCATGGTGATCGTCAGTCTGTTGACTACATGACACATCGTCACCACATTCATCAGATCGAAGATCATGCTCACAACTACTGATAACTGCTTTATTTAGATTCACCATCCGAGCTACAGATGCTTTTCGTTGTTCTAGCACGCTCGCCTTGACAAATCCTTTAGATTTCATCTTGATCTTGCGTAGGCAAAGAAACTCCGCCTCTGACAGCGCCGCGCTATTTGCTACTGTAGAGGCGAAGATCCGCCTGTGATATTTTCGAGGTTCAAAATGACTTCGGAACTCGCTTAAAACTTACAAAAGACCTCCATGCCCCAAAATTGGTGACAAAATGAAAGATTATATGACAAAATGACACGAGGACTGTTTCTATTACTACAGTTTTGTCTAATTGCTCTGTTTGAGCATTAAAATACGGCACATCATGAAACTTTGTTCAAAAACTCAACATGGCCGACTCCCACAATGCAACATAATGGCGTTAATACTCGTTAATACGCTATGATATTGCTCATGTTTTCGATTCGCGCAGTAGCCATGTTGGACAACAATTTTAAAATTGCGTTGGATTTCGTCGATTCTGTTGATTAAGGAGTATGACTGTTGTTGCACTCTAGGCAAGATTGATGGTAAGACATTTATTGATATGAAAATTTATGTTTTTTAAACTGTCCCTTGTCTGCATTGCGAGAAGGAGCAAATTTGCTTATAACTCTCAAGAGTCTGCCATACGGCCCCTCGATCCTAAGGCGTCATCAGATCATCAAAACACCAGGGGCGAGTTGCCTTGCCTAGATCTTGCGTAGCACATGACAAAGACCAAGTGGAAGTATATTTTCTTTCTGAACCTTAGGTCATTCATATTTGAACTTGGATTGTGTCGTACATAAGGTGTGACTTTGATCTAAACTCAACGGAAAAAATTCGTCGCTGTGTGCGCACAAACTACTTTGAAATCAACTCGTTGCAGCGCCGACGCGGGCGCACCGGGCGTGAAAATACGCGCAGCGCGTCAAAGGTGGCTCCCATCAAAGGACGCGCAGTTACGCGACGGCCGCTGGGTGGCGCGGCAGTGAACTGTAGCATTAACACCTTTTCTCCGTTGTGACACAAGTCATGTACAGTGTTAGAGAGAGACGAGATATATAGACGAGATAGAGATGACACGACGTCTTATATACGTATACTACCGTATATATATATATATATATATATATATATATATATATATATATATATATATATATATATATATATATATATATATATTATATTGCATTAAATTGGTCCCATCTCTGAAAGGGGACGTATTATAGATAGAGAGAGATACGACGACATATATATATATGCTATATATATATATAGATATATATCTCTCTCTCTATGGCTAGATGAGATATCCTATCTCTCTAGATAGATACTACTATATATATATATATCTCTATCTATCTCTCTCTGTCTATAGAGAGATATATATATCTCTCTATATCTCTCTCTATCTCTCTCTCTATATATATATATAACTATCTATATATATATATATAATTGCCTATATATATATATATATATGCTTTAAATTGTGGTCCCATCTCTGAAAGGGGACGTATAAGATCCTCTGAGGACGACGTGCTCCCTGGCAGTGACCACCCTCAGAGTTATACTTACTGCTAGTCGTACATATCCTGAGTTGCTAAACGACTATTATTCGAACAAACAAACAAGGATTCAATTTGCCAACAAAAATTCTACTTGGCAACGAGCTACCTTCGGCTAAAGCAACATTAAGATACGATCATAAGATTCAAAATAAGTTTTACAATCAATAAACCTTCCATAGGAACTGGCTCAATGCGTTCCTAACCGGAAGTAATACTACATAATATTTTAAAATTAGACTTAGATTCACTGGACGGTTATTTACGATGTTATATGATAAGTAATTTATTTTGTTAATTTTCTTCAGAAGTGACACCCGCTGTACTTCAAGCCTACTTTGTGCGAAAACTATCGATAATTTACTACGTAAAGGAGGAATAGGTTATGTATTCAGAATTAGGCGGGCTTCTTTTCAGTGAAATTATATCTACGATATGATCATAAGTGACGGAGGAACGACGTGTTTACTTCAGATTTCAGTCCCGTTTTAGATTTGATTCGTTCGCAACCGGAAGTGACGACATCGATATCCATCAAATTAGAGGATTAGATTTGTGCTGCTCATGACAACAAATGGCACAATTTTCATTATTAACGGAGTAATTCATGATACCAGTTTTTCACTATTTTGATGACCGTGACCTTAGCTTGCGATCAAGGTCAGATCAAAACCTCTGGCTTCCGCGCATTAATGGGGCCAACCATTAAAAAAAAAAACAAATTCCGATTTTTTTTGAAAATTGCGACCTGTATCGCGCGCCAAAAAGTGAGCTAACATACATATACATACATACATACATATACATACATACACATACATACATACATACATACATACATACATACATACATACATACATACATACATACATACATACATACATACATACATACATACATACATATACACATACATACATACATACATACATACATACATACATACATACACATACATACATACATACATACATACATACATACATACATACATACATACATACATACATACATACATACATACATACATTACATACATTACATACATTACATAACCACAAACTCGACCAACGTAACTTGGCGAATGCGAATTCGCCAAATTAAAAATAAGCCAATGGGACATGGGGGCACTTGGCGAACTGTATTAGGAAGTTCGAAACATTTAAGAATCGGCCCATCATTAACCAAGTTATTATGGAAATTTTTGGCAACCGCAATTAAACCAATTTTCATGACCATCGCATGCATATTGATGATTTTATAAGCAATCGAATTTATAAAAGGAATCATGCTGTCCGGGTCCGTGATAGATTGACAACGATTAGGCTGACTCAAGGAAAATCTTAGTTTATTTAAATAGTACCGCGGCGTGCCATACTTGCAGGCGTCCCGCGGGGCGAGCACACAGCAGCGGCGACTTTTTGAAAAGTTCTGATGGTCTTCTTTTCAATAAGTTTTCCACGAGTTCGGCGGGGCGATTGTACTCATCGTCTTATTAAATCTTTTAAAATATTAGTGATAATCAACAAGGCGTAATTTATTGCCTCAAAAGTCAAAAATTAATAACAATATATAAAATAAAATAATTCTTATACGCCTTTCGATGTCTGAACCTACGCCTACCTAATCTAAATATTGCAATAAAATGAAGGTATATACAATGGCTTTAAAAGGGGCGTTCATGGGCGTTTCAGGGTCGTATTGCTGGTGTACAGCGTTTCTAAAATGACAGCGTATAAAATGGCTTCCGAATGGGCGTTCGTTGGCGTTTCGGGGTCGTATTATTGGTGTAGCGTGAGCTCCTCTCAACTATTGCCATCCGAGTCTCAGCACTCTCTGTTATACGATATACGTATAGCCTTAATTAAAATACCAATTAGATACTGAATAATTACAATGCAAATAGATGACGCTAGTTTGACGCAACGTCAAACTTTGCATTCGTCCCCCTCTTTCCAGTTAAATGTTACATTTAACTAAACAATTATTATCAATTATTACCTATATATAGCGACATTGCACTATGTATAAACAAACGAAGATACAATCAATTTACAATTGAACATGGGTCCCTACGAAGCAGAACATTCCTCTGTAATACGATCAAGTGTATCTACCTGCAATCGACTTAAATCATAATTGTCAACTTGTGGTTTGGCAACCACCTTCTTACATCGACGATATCTATGGTAAATGACAATTACAATACGAATAACAACACTTACTGCATTATAACATTTAGTGAAGCTTGAACATTATTCGAAGGCAAGGAAATACCATTATCTTTCAACTTAAGAGTATCCAATTGCACTACTTCTATGTTACTGAGAGGCATTCAATTCTTAACATTATCATTAATTTTCTGTTGGAATAATTTTAGTACAGATTATTCTTTAATAATACTGGGAATATGGCAATTCAATAGCTTCGCTTTCAAAACTAGCGTTGAAGTGTCGTTGGACCATGTCCTTAACACGCCAGCCTTCACCAACTAGCGAAAACAGTTCCGGTATTTGTACTCTGTTCACACCTCCCGTAAGTGAGCTTTTACGTTCACTCACACCAGAGCACATTATGGAGACGTCTTCACCCCAGGTGACGATCACAAACTCTCCTGGTCGAATCTCGTGGACTTCCGTCTTCGGCTACATTCTCCTTAGTGAAATTTTACATGCTCCCTTCTGTTTCCTATCACCAGTTAACAGGGCGCAGGGGCACAGCATTCTGTATACTGGACCTGTGCTACATACGACAGGTTCCTGTCCAAGGCACGAATGGGGGTGAAACATTCCACCTCCTATGGTATCGAATCCAACTTCGCCAAAAGCTTCCATTTGTGCCGAGTAGCCAGATGTTTTGTACAGCAGTGGCCATGTATATATATTGAAGAACAGGTAATTGATGGGGCTGACTAACAGCAACTTAGCTCAATATATAAGCGTGTCGCCTTCTCTCCAAATAGGTCGTATTTCCACGTGCTCATAGTACCAGGTTATGTCAGGTAGAGGGCTATAGTCGTGGTCGTCAGCAAAGAGAATGTGCCGTAGTTCAGCTGGTGGAAGTCATTTATAAAATGTGACAAAGCTTGCCTCTCTTTCCTAGCTTTTTGAATAGCTCGTTGACACTCCTCAGCGTCAGCTTCTGTTGCTGTTCCGAACAGAGTTTTACTAATATGTCCAACTAAATTGATGAATCCTCTTTTTGAACGGTGGCGTGGAACCTTTTTGAGGGAATCTAGCCGATATCCCCATGCAGGCGTTGTTTTGTTGAAATCTGGTATTTGTCTTTGGATAATGTTCATGTAGTCTCGAATGTAGATGAGCAGGAACTGCCATTTGGATATCCTTGGGGGATATCCAAATGGCAACCTGTTCGCGAAGGTTTCCTTTGCTGATGACAAGTTTTCCCTCCGGGACTTCATGCACTTCAACACGGTTTGTCGAAAAGTTTATTGTTATTAAAACGGTGAAAAGATTCAATTGAAGAATTTTCTTACACAGCATATCGCAGCAATTCTTGCTCGCTTCTGATCAGCTATTGGGGGTGCAAATGGAGACGGTCTTTTTCGTAGGTTATAACGATGCGTTGTTGGCTCTTCCGAGTCCTGACGTGCGGACTTATCCTCCCCGGTCGTAGCTTTATCCGAGCCACCTTAGCTTAGTGTACGGTCAGGTGTACTGTATCTGGGCTCTTTGGATATGCTTATTAGAGGTGTCAAGTCAGCACTTCTGTTGACTGGCTTCCTAGAGTTTTGTACTGGTCTCGGGTTTACTTCATCCCAAATTAAGTTAGGGTACACTAGTTTAACCTTGCAGCGGTTCATAGTGCGCACTTTTCCAGTTGCTTGATTGCTTACCATACAACTTGATCTCTGACTCTGGTGACCTCGTATTGGGGATCTGTAACCTCAATGTTCCAAAATACCAATTTCTAGTGAGAAACACTATTCTAACTTTGCTAGCAATATTTCTATAGGCCTGTAAGGAATAATTAGGGTATACTGATAACTGTGATTCTTGTAGAGGCGCAATCTTTGTTCATTTTAGGAAGTCTCATTCTGGTTTCATTTTACAACATGTGTATATGTTTCAGATAACTCTCATTGGGCATGCTCCGTACAGAGACCTCTTTCACAGTTGTGCTTGTAATTGCTCCATGTTGATATTTTACTCAAGAATAAACATTTGTTATTTACCCATTGTTATGAACTTGATGCTGGAAGCTACTTTCAGCACATGGGGGAATACTGGCATGCACAAAGTAGCCTGAGTTTATAGATGTGGCTACTTTCAGCATGGGAATATACTGGCATGCAAAAAGTTGCCTGAGTTTACATATGTGGCTTCTTTCAGAATGGGAGTATTGGCATTCACAAAGTAGCCCGAGTTTATAGATGTGGCTACTTTCAGCATGGGAGTAGCCAGGCATGCACAAAATAGCCCGAGTTTATAGATGTGGCCACTTTCAACATGGGAGTATACTGGCATGCACAAGTAGCCTGATATTAAGAAATATATGTGGCTACATTCAATATGAGAGTACACTGCCGTCTTCTAATTTCTTCCATGGCAAATAATCCCACTGCTTCACTTGTCCGCATGAAGTACACTGATGTCTGCTATTAATAATGTCTGCAATTATAGGTGAATTTAACTCTTTTTATTCCTACCGTGACCATTTATAGCTTAATTTAACTCTTTTTATTCAAACCAGACAAATAATCCCACGGATGATTAGCTTATGAAAGAATGAATGGTTAGGACACATTGTTTACTTGATTCGCCACTTTGTGCATGGCCGCCATTTTGCCTAAATTCGCGCACGCGTAAACACAACTTTCTGCATAGGCTAATTTCTGCATACCACACCAAGGTACTGTAGGTACGGCGATTTCGAATGGACCTGCCACATTCACACACAAGGGAAGTCAACTAAGTCAACTACTGGCAATTGATTGCTTGGCGAAGTTTCTCCTAAAATTGCGCTTGATTCTTCGAAATGTATGGCCACTCCAGGATGGTCGTTCGGCGAATGAGAGCAACATGAGAAGGATTAAGCATGTCCTGCGGAATCGGCTCCAGAATTATGACAATAATTGTATTCTTTTTCTTCTCGAAACAGTTCAGTCGAGCCATTTGAAGCTCGAATTCACACCAGCCGCTTTGGAGGAAGCTGCGACTCAGGACCATGATGCTCTTTCTACTTCTACTGGACTTTATGCCTTCCAGAATGTTTTCTTCAATACTGTTTCCTGGTACAAAGTCCCTGTCATGCACACATAGTTTGAAAGGAGTCGAGGTATTCTGTTCCATTTTCGCCAGCAGTTTATTCCTGATCCACGCGAAATCATCATTGTGATATGCAACAAATGCATGAAACTCGAAGTCTTCGTGACGCTCTGTGTTCGCAAATAAATCCCATTGGCGTTTATACAAGCGGCGAACAATGAAGAATTTGATGTCCCATCTGTGGCGATAACAATGAATCGCAGTTGTTAGGAACATAACAACCGCCGCTATCAAATACGTCTCACTAGAGCATGAAGTCTCTAAGCTGTTAAGATAAGTATCATGTAAGATGCCAAATGGGGTTGTGCGGGATTTGTAAAAACAGTGGTAAGACCTGTAATGATCATGCTTGGTAGTTTTTGTTTCCAGAACCGACTTGATGAAATGTAAAGTTTCGCATGAACACACAAATGGATTTGATCGAAGGTCAAAATGGAATTCTCCACCAAGGCTTGATGATAGATCATCAAAGGACTGTAATGTTGGTGGATACAGAACGCTAAACATGTTCTTTTTTAAATCAAGGATTTTGAGATCAGGTGTATGCGACAAATCGAGTCTGAAATCGTTAAGGGAGTTTTGACTAAGATTAAGAATTTGTAATTTATCAAGTCCGCTAAAATTATCTCTTGGTAACATCTTGATTTCATTGTCAGATAAATTTAAACTGATCAAAGTTTTATGATTTCCGAATAAACCCCATTTTTACCTTTTCTATTAGCTCCCACAGGGAATTCTCTCCTAAATCAATGGCTGTGATGTTGTCATGTTGCAAAAAACCTGGGTTTAGTCGTGTAGCTCTGTTACCTCGGAGGTTCGCGGATAATCCATAATGTGGTTGATGATTAGAAAATCTAACAGGTACTTTGAAATATCTAATGTTATTATACTCTAGGCGAAGTGTGTAGAAATGTGTACAGTTGTTGATAAGAAGTTCCGGTAACATTCCTCTTTCATAGCGAATGGCGGCGCTTAGATGCTGCTGTTGGATGGTTTGCGGCAGATACAATGTTCAAGACCCCCATTCCTGCTCAGTGTCTTGGTGTGGAATAGCGCCATAGTTGTCGCTGGAGTTAGGGCAATATTTGTAGCATGTTATCATCACTGGCGGGTTGCCAAATGAATAATCTTCTTTCCCTCAATGCAGAGTTTTAATCTGCTGCATGCGATTAGATTCGAATGATCGTCCATGTACACAAGATTATTCCCAACAAGGAACAATTCTTTTATCTGACTAGAAGTATTTCCAAGTTTGAGGAAAAAGTCGCAAGGCAGTAAAGCATAGTTGGAATAGGGATTCATGATATGCTCAAAATAAACGCTTTCTGTTGGTGTGTATTTCAGTCTATACCAGGCGTTCTCAAGCTGGTATAATCCTAAATGAGGATTATGTAACAATGCTAAAGTTTTTGAGTGAAGATAACGAAGAAAACGACATGGTGGCAATTTGTGACAGGTTGGTTGTTATAAGAGACACAAATTGCAGAGGGAGTCCAGATAGGTTTTCAAATGATTCGTTCGTAAGAACATTGAATTCCTTGCCGTATATTCGCATCCTTTTCAAACTTGCAAGCTGCTGAAATTCAACCGGAAATGGTACTCCATTTGAAATGCCGTCAAGTCGGATATTAACGAGCATAGAGGAGATTTTCTACAGGATCTTTCTTTTGATCCATTCCTTGGACATATTTGTTCTGGAATTGCAGAGTACTAAGGTTAGACAGGGATTTGAAAAGGCGGCGCGGTATGGTGTACTGAGCCTAGATATGTTATTTGATGTCAGGTACAGGCACTGTAAACGAAATGCCAAGCCAGAGACAAAGAAATTATCATGACTTGACAAGCACAGACGACTATTCGCTTTATATGAGTATCCTGTTGGTAAGTACTATGATATATAAGCTAACTTACCAAAAAGCAACCCGGCGTTCAGCATCACGATCGTCAATAAAAAGAGCTTCATAATTCGGTCTTTTCTGTGAACAGGACAAATACTGAGTCTATAGAATCCCGGATACTTTGACAGTAACCTAGGAATGTAGGTAATTTGACACAGCGCATGGACAATACCACAAACAATACATTCCTAAGTTTCGTCTCAACAATTACTTTGTTAAATACACTCTTGTGATGAGTCAACTAAAAGCAAACATATATTATTGCCTAATGTGTGAGTGTTTCAAATTGCGGTTCGTTTTTTATTATGACGAAATCGTTACACACACACACACACACGCACACACACACACACACACACACACGCACACGCACACACACACACACACACACACACACACACACATACATACATGCATCCATATATGCATGCATGTATACATTCACATTCATGCACATCCATACATATACACACATGCACACATATACACATATACTATATTGCTGCTGGGGTAGGTGCAGCTCAGACAGCCGATATAGAGATCGTGAAAGAATGTCTTTCATTCTTTTTCCAAAGCTACGCTCCAATCCAAAGAAATGCAGAGAGTGGGCCAGGGCATGTGGACGGGTAGCCGCGCAAGACGTCTAATTAATATATTTATATTACCGTCGTGCGCGGCTAGTGGACGGGAAAATTTTGGGCTAGAGAAGGTTAATGAGGGCACCTATATCTGAACATAGCATTTCATCGGGGGAAACAGTCCAACAATTGAGCATCCTAACCCAATACCTGTTACTTCCCAATCAGAAAAGGATCTTCATACGAAAAAACAAAGGCCTGCACCTAAAGAAACATCCTGTGTTGATCCCCCCCCCATAATATAGCAGCAAAAACCTGGTGTGTGTAGCAAGAACCAAGTAACCATATTAAAACATAAACAGGTTCTCAAGACTCAAATATATGTTTGTGTTAAAAGTATGATTTTTTTTTCTTAACTGCAGTTTAGAAAAAAAATAGTTTATATCTATTTGTTGAAGACCAGTTTATATTTTTCCCCAGAATATAACAAGACAGTTCCTTGCCAACTCTACAAAACACTGATTAATTTTACAATAAAGAATAATAAACACACTTCCATTGCATTTAACCGAGTACCATTTATTTATAAACATTATGGCTATTATGAACGAGAACATGAAAAGAATACATAAAAACATTAATGCACAGAAAAAATAAGAACACTATTGCTGTGCCAACTTGATTATTTCTGGAAAGAGAAATGATGAAAAGAAAAATGCGACACATTACACACAATTTCTGCAAACTTTTCTTCATCAAAGGGGTAAACTGAATAATGTGGAAGCCTTTTATTGTGTACAACACAAAGTCACAATTCTGTACACCATAAATTCCCATCTGTCCCTGCACTTGAGTGTAATAAGCACTGCTGTGCTTGAGGTGAAGAAGCAGTGCATCTTTCAATTAACCGTAGTGTATAAAGAACGGGCACATTTCTCTTTCTTGAGAGCTGGAGTGGTAACGGGTAAATTGTCTCCTATTATTTTAGAAATGAGCACAGACGGGTCAGTATCTGGTTTGTTCATGATGTTTGGAATACGAGGCTGTGATTCGTCCTAGCCTCATTGCATGCCAGACTGAGTTATTGGCTTGCCCTATAGTATCTGAATCAATGAGTTCAATATAAGCAGGGGCGTATTTGACAAATCGGACAAAATCATCTGCAGTGCAGGCAACTGTGGTGGCTCCCGGTATAGCTTGAGCAAACTCCTTTGCTCTATCCAGCACACCCAGTGAGAGGCATGTGGGCACTGGCTCTGGAGACTGAGATGAAGGTCTTTCGAGTAGTTCGAGGACTTGAGCGTGAGGATTGCTCTGTTAAACAGAAAGAATCAATATAGTGACTTCGTTCTGCTTGCATACCCCAGTTGTCTATTTTGTACAATCAGTTCTATAAATATTACACTATATTCAGCTTCATTTTAGCATATGTGCAATAAACTGAAGCATTTCCATACCTGTCTGATTTTGTGTGCCAGGCCCTGTAGCTTTTCCTCACTTGACAAGGGTCAAAGGCATCAACTTGTTTACCAAGTGATGACTCTAGTGTGGTTCTATACCCAGAACAGATACAAAAATGATAGTAGAAATTACTCATGGACTTAATAATCCTAACTGACAACTTTAGTCTGGGATAAATATAGCTAATGTTATCTCATATGAACCAAAATATTTGTCTCACTTCGCACTTCTAATTGCCATGTCCTGTACTGGCACAGGACAGTAATCCTGTCTTTAACGTCTCTGCTGGAGCACATAGCCATCAGCAAAAAGTCTATAGTCTTCGAAAGACTTGTAGCTCTTCTCTTTCCTTTTGTCGAAGTCAGAGCGCGATGCAATCAAATAGTTGAAAATATCGCGATGCTATCAAATAGTTGAAAATATCGTAGAGAGTAATCTCCGGATTACCACAGAAAAGTCAGCGGAGAACTGAAAACTAGACTCCGAGCACGGGGGCAATTCCAATTACGCACGACTAAAGTCAGGATCACAGGGCAAATTAAGTCCAAGTTTAACTCAATCTTGACGTCGGTAATCCGTCGTTGTAACCCCTTTATCCTTCCAAAAACTCCGCAGTTGTTTGACTTTCCAACGCGAAAAATCTGATTTGTGCGCCATTGTTGTGAACATGAACCTCTTTGTTTGTACCAGGGTCACTTGCCTAGTTACACCAGGTGCGCTGTTGCGCATGCGTGCATGCGTAATAGGGGTTACCGGGAAATAGACTATTGATTAACTTGGCGACGAGCTAAAACCAGGCTTGCCATTGGAAGACATGCCGTTGGCGCTTGTGCCAAATCTAGTTTATATATCGAAATCTGTTATTGGCTCTCGTGCCTTTTGTTCATATAGATGTACATCATGATGCCTGCTGTCGATAGTTCTTGCTGAACATCATAGCGGTAATGCGATGACGATCCAAGCAATGTATATTAACCTTCATTAGCTTCGCGGTATAGGTCGATGAATTTATGAGAATATGAACCATGAGCAGATTCGAGAAGTTTTGTTGTAACTTAGATTAAGATCTAATTCGTGAAAATTAAATTCTTAATATCTACGCCAATTATAGGTCGTGTGTAAATAAGTATCATTGAAATTATAAACCTTTGTTTAATTGCAAACTTTTAAATGATTAATTTTGCTAATCACGATCCTCTCTGTTATCAACCTTCACCATCGTCATCATGATCCACTTTGTCATCGGCGCCCAAAGTGACATCATTACCATCACCTACCTTGCCTAATAGGTCGTCAGCATCATAGTCATATTAATAATTTTCATTTCATCATCATCATCATCGTCATCATCAATATAATTGGATTGATCTTTTCGCAGGCATGATGGCATCATTATGATAGTCATTGTCACCTTGATCATCATTGCCACCATCATCATTATCATCATCGTCACTTACCTTCCCTTTAGAGCATGATGATAGCCAACGTCATCATCTTAAAAATCCTAATCATCATCATCATAGCATTTTCGATGTCTTATCATCATTGCAATAATTACTCAACGTTCTTAATCATGATGATATATATTCCATTGTTAAAGAACTGCATCATGATCATCATCATCATCGTGATCATCATCAATTAGTCAATGCAACTATCCATGATCTTATCAATTGTCATCACCATTACCCTTCATCATCATCATCATTATCACACCAATAAGTCTATATTGCTAATCATGATCAGATCTTTTCATCGAAATCCTCCATTGTCGTCATCATCATCCACACTGCCTTCGTCTTTCACGGGCTCATTCAAATTACCCACCACCTGCCGTCACGTGACCCACCACCACGTTAACTTTTTTCATGTTTAGCTGTTGAGTTCAGTGACCACTATAGGTTAAGCTACAGGTGACTACAAGTGACGTCACGAAAAGGGGCCGACATGTCTGTTATTCGTATCAAGATGAATGTTGGACTCAACTTTTGATGCACTAATTTACAAGTATTTCTGATGAGATGGGTGGGGTAAGGTCGGTAGTGTCACCCACATATCACAGCCGTCGCGTTGTCGCTCCTGTTTGACCCGCACCGCTTGGCAGACCCTTTCGAGTACCCAGTATCCAAGTGCAACGGGGCGAAAAGGGGCGTCAGCCTAAATAAATCACCAATGAGCAGAGAGGCATACGCCGCTTTCGCGCGTGGATTCTTCGGGGCGAATGTGGCGTGTCCTGGTGTTGAAAGCGTCACTGTAGCGGACTGGAGCGCAATACATAAATTACCACTGACGACACAGAATGTCAACAAACTTTGCTGGGGTCAAAATCTCCTTCTTATATTAACCGTATCCTCCATAAAGCTTCATTTTTATCCATCAAGATACAGTTACAAACTACAAACCTCTTACTGAAAAAAATCGAATGTCAGATGGTTAAACCTAACATTGATCACCCTTTTTATTTCCGTCATAGTGTGCAATTTAACATTTTTATTAAAAAACTGGAAACAAATTCATTTTCTAATCACATGCTTATGTTATCGCTATGCAGTTTTACTACATCCTAGGCCAGTAAGTTTGATGATCCTCTGCTAGCGTTACTACTCATCATGAGATACTAAGGGAGACGTAGTAAGGAATTGTCCCATGTAATTCAATATGGTAAATACAAAGATAGCAAACCGTACCTCTGTCAATTGTGCAATACATGACCGCACTGGGACTCTCGTCTTGTTCCCAAACTCGACGTCAGCAACGGGGCAACCTCAATCATGTCCAGCTGTTAACCTCAATTAGGCATTTCTCTTTGGGGAGAATGGTTAACCGGAATGGGCTTGAGGGGTATGCAAGCTTAAATTTCCTACTTGTCGCATCTGGTGGGGTGGGGGGGGGGGGGGGGGGGGGGCACTGCTTCCCGTTTTGGCACAGCACTTCCGAGGACAGGTATGAAAGTCATGAATTTGGGTTTCTGCTCATCTTCCTCTCCAAGACGGCAGCCCAGCATGCAACAGCAGCAGCGGCAGCAGCAATAGCAAATACGAGCTTTCCCGTTCATTCATGCCCACCCTTTCTGAGCAATATATTTTTTTAGCTTTTACAAATCAATATTATCAATATCTCTGTTTTTTTCGTGCTATTTACACTTTCCGGGAATTTCTCATTACTTATTATCATTTCGTGATTAAAATATTACTCTTATGTCATTAAGTATGAGTAGACATGAGTCCTTGGCCTTTAGATATTTCGATAGCGATTGGTGGTCGTGCTCAACCAGAACAACAACATGGCGTTTTGATGCACACCAAAAAGTTATTAATATGTGACCTTTCAACCCGAGAATGCACAAACAAAGTTGAATTCTGCGTCGTCAGTAAATCACCAGCAGAAGAAATGATCGACGACGCACCGCCACCAACATATATGGCATGTACAGCATTACACGTGGTCTAGAACACAACCTAAAACAATTCAGAGGTAACACGGATGCGGAGTGTGAACTTATCGATCCTTCTCATTATTCGCATTCCTAGTTTTCGCTTCCCATAGCCCCCCACCCAACACATATACACTTTCTCAAATTCCGCGGTAAGGGTGTTGGGTGGGGTTGGTGCGTTTTGGGAGCCTTCAGATAAGTGTGCTGTTGTAGTACAGCAGAGTTCACCATAGTTGCCTGATTTTTTTTAAAAATCCGAAATGTAAGATGGGGCTCCCTCCCACCTTAATCCTATTCTCCAATGTATCCACCCGATCATTAAATCACTCGACCACTCATTCAGCCACTTACTCATTAATGCACACACTCTTCCACTTGCTCCCTATTCCCACTCTCTCACCCACTCCTACCACCTCGCCCTCTTTCTATCCATCTCTCTTTCTCATTCTCACTCTCGTTTGGGCTCTCTCGCGAAATCTCAATTTTAATGCCAAATAAAATCCATCCGCTACATGAGCGCGTCCCTCTCCCATTTAAGAGGGAGCGTGTTTATGATTCTGGATGTAAATAGTATCCCATGTCGAAGTATCTTCCTGGTGCTGGGTATGAAGTCGGTCACTCGTAACACAGGGCAAGGTCAAGGCGTGGGCGACGCACGAGTAACTTCTTCTGTTGCCAAATTTTCCACGGGACAGATATGAAGTCGATCACTGACAGCATGGATCAATGTCACGACGTTGAGGGCAACACAGGCAGTGATGTTTTATATGGTCACAAGATGGTTCTGCTTAGAGATGGGAATTACTATGGGATTTATTTGAGGAGTGCAGCTCGGTGTGGGGTGGTGGGGTGGGTTGGGGTAGGCGGGATCGGACAGAACATCCGGCGAAACATTACACTGAGAAGCAATGTTCGAATTTACCACCTCGTACCACGTGCAGTTATTGATTTTAACTGAAATATTTTTGTCGTCGTTCGTCCTTGCCCTCGGTCTTAGGTATATTTGTATACTTTGGAAGCGCTTGGTGGTCTCGATGCCCAGCAAAAAGCGTGAGCGTGGGTGTGTGTTATTATTCGCCAAGTTATGGTGATCAGTCCGGTTTGTATGTTTGTTTGTATGTTAACATTTTTCTTGATCCGCGAAACTAGTCGCAATTTTTGAAAGTTTTGAATTTTTTGTTCTCCAATCGTTAGGCGTGAATAATGCGCAGAACCGAGAGGTTTTATTTTGACCTCGATTTGAAACTAAGGTCAAGGTCATCGAATAAGTGAAAAACTAGTATCTCGAATAACTCCGTTAATAATGGTTGGATTGTGATATATTTGCGATTCGCCAAGTTATCTATACAGTCGCGTTTGTCATTATGTATGTATGTTTGTATGTAAACAATTTTTGTTTCGCGATGCAGGTCGCAATTTTCCAAATTTTCCAAATTTGTCGGGTCTAATGATGCGCAGAAACCAGAGGTTTTTTTTTTTTACCTTGACCTGAAACTAAGGTTATCGAATAAGTGAAAAACCAGTATGTCGAATAACGCCGTTATTAATGGCTGGATTGTTACATAATTTACATCATTGTGTGGCTCATTCTAATTGCAAACTTTTTCTAATTACATATCTGGACATCGAACCAACCATTCCCAAGCGCCTAAGGTCGAAAAATTGTGGTATCAGTCCAAATGTTAACAAGTTTCATAAATATTTCAAACGCTTATAAAACCGTCAATACATGTCCGATGGTAACAAAAATTGGATCACATGTTGTCCGCGACATATTAAGACGTATCCTAAAATATCGTGGATGTCGTTAGCGTCACTTCCGGTTAGAAAAGCATCAAAAATTTCAAAAAATGACACAAGTTCAATGCTCAAAACGTCCATGCTTTGGAATTCCATTTTAGAACAGTTTAGATATTCTGAAAGCGTAATATAATTGTAAACATTTTCTAAATATACTTTGTTTTAAATAATGCATTGTTAAAAAAATTATAGCAGGTCGAAAATTTCTTCTAGCCAAAATCTCAATACTTTTTAATTTCGCAATAAATACCCTAATAATCGTCTGATCGTAACAAAATTAACATTTTTAAAAGCTGATGCATTCACAAAACTTTGATAATTAACATATGCTACCAAAATATTCGTCGTTTTCAAAGCGCATTGAGTTGAAAAATATCAGTCAATTTTCGTCAAATTTTCTATTGCTTATAAAATCGATAGTATGCGTTCAACGGTCATATAAATTATGGGCCGATTCTGAAATTTTATGAACTTACTGATAAAGTTCGCCAAGTTCCCCCATGTGTTTAAAGTTGGTTAGCTTCTAAATAAATGTCTAAGTTCGTTTGTCTAGTGATACAGATTGAAATTTTCAATATATTATCCAAATTATTTCTTTATTTAAAGTGCAAGTAACGTCTATTTCGAATCCCTAATCAAAGTTTAAATAGGTGACACATGACTCATCTAAAGAAGAAACCTATCTATATGTCTCTCAGCCTCCTCCTTGTCAGGGTAGTCAACTTGAGTCCTTGGTCATCCAAAAGAAATGACATGCTTCGTTTTAGGCCTTAGATGCGAATTATTGCAGTACTGGGCCTCACATATTCGCACCATGACCAGACTGGAAGACATAAGTTATATGAAGCAAATTCGACAGTAGGCCAGGACTGGCTCACTGAGCACTGGGTATCGCCCGATGATTGTTTAGGACAAGTGCAAGCTACTGTCAGGCATACATCTACATATGGCAGCCTGACGAGACAAATCTATATGTTATCTGTGGAACAGCCTTATAAAACTTGAGCCGCCCGACACTGCTCACTACCGGCAATGTCAATTTTGTCAACGGGCAAGTGCAAATTCTGTCTTCAAAATCAGTACAGAAACAAAACTGATGAATTTTAATTCGACTTTCATATTGGAAATGTAAGGATGAGTATACTTACAGATTCTCAAGAAACGATGGTTACAAAATGCTGATGAGTGTCTGTAAATAGCGATAAATTAGTACGACAGCTAGTTCGCGAATAGAAACGGCGTCCGTCCGTGGCAACATCTTCTGGTGACATATAACGTCACAGCGCTGTCGTTCATCTTCGGCATGTGGTCGGGAAGTTGCGGAATGGGTTGTTTGTTTTCGCGTATTTCTTGTTTACTACGCGTCGGATCGAAAAAAAGAACTGCAAATTATTGATCAGAACATCGCGTTCTATATGATCCCGAAAATTCATATTTTAGCCATTACTTGCACTTTAAATGGAAGGTGTAGTTGATGCGCAAAAACCCAGATGTTTTTTGTTACCTTGACCTTAAACTGGGGTCAAAGACATAAAAAGAATTTTTTTATCATTAATATCTTCCTGGAAAATGATTCGAACGTAAAAACAACCACAGCTAATTGTAGCCCTATTAAATAATACACTTTTTCGTTCAACGTTTGTCAGCTTCAAAATGAATCTTTGTTCACTTTTGTTTTCGTCTCGCGATGCATGTTTTTTTTATCCGTTACTTTTTTTTGATGAGATAATATCCGAATGAAAAAAAAATCCTCTGAACGACCTCGCAGCAGTGTCAAACAATCGACACTTCCAGAAGCCAGACATGTCAATGACTGTTTGTAGATTTATTGACAGATGTACCGCTTTTGATATGCAAAGTTCAAACCAGAACAAAAGACACTCCCTGGTTATTGAGATATGTTATAGGGCTCACTAAATGACACATAGATTGCACAGTTCATGATTTTAAAAAAGAAAGCGGTTGTTAATAATTTTCCCAAAATATTTATACGAAAACATGAAAAAACAAGCGATAAGGATGATTGACCTCTACCTGTAATCGTGTGCCAGGTATAGAGCGGGATTTTACCGACCAGCTTCACCCCACTTGTCCTCTAGCATTATCATTGACGGGTCACCTTGGCTGACGTCTTTGAAACACCACTCGTACACCTGACCAGTTCAATCAATCAACTGTTGTTTTTCTCGGTAGAGATGGTGGTCGGTTTCATTGAAGCTAATCAGTATCGCCTTTTTAATAAGTACAAATTGCATCGGGTCGGCTGATTCATCGAAGGGCCAAATGAATAGATAACGCCAACTGAACACTTACCCGGTGACTCTTTATATGGGAAAAAATGTCTTTCTTCAAGGATGTCATTGATCTGATCAAGTTAAGTACAAGGGTGTTATGTCACTTTCAACAAAGCGGTTATATTGTGACGGTGATGGATGGTGTGATAGTGATGCTTGGACTGCTCAGCCTTCTTGGCATAAATTTGTTACCCAGACCGAGATGCAAATCCAACTCCACTGATGCGAAAGTCCAGCGCGATACCGTTGCACGACCAGGCTGGGAACATCCCCTTTCAGAGACGTCATTGCCGTTTAACGAGAACACTTGAGTCACGAGTTACGACTCATGTTATCACTTCTAGATTCCCACCCACATCCTGTTTGGTACAAGGCGACCCAGCTAACCACTTCGCCACCAGGAGTGGCTCGTCAATGATAAGACTGCCATTAATGAGACTCAACCATGTCAATGTACGGGTTAAAATGTATTATTTATTCAGCACTCGAACTATGATATGTAGTGCTTGCATGGAGTTAAAGTAATCGCTATATAATTCAACATGTGGTCTCATAGCACATAGTAAACATATATCGGTAGTTGAACATATAATACGTGATCTCAATCATATTGTGGTAGTAAAAATACAGTTTGACCCACATGAGGAAATGATGCATTAGATTAAAAGACAAACACTTCCATAATCACATGCAGTAAGTTAGAATGGTACCTCTAAACTAACAAAATGACCATGTGCCGTAAGTTAGAATGGTACTTCTTAACTAAAAAAATGATCATATGCCATAAGTTATAATGGTACCTCTTAACTAGAAAATTGATCATGTTTAGTAAGTTAGAATGGAATCTCTCAACTAAACAAATGACCATATGTAGTAATGTAGAATGGTATTTCTAAACTAACAAAATAACCATATGCAGTAATGTACAATATTAACACTAAATAAGGTCTCTTACTGGTAGGGTGAGCCATACATTAACCACATTTGAGATGTGATATAACTGTTTGACCGTATGATTCCTTATAGCGGGGTGGATTAATGAATATGCGGCATATGCTAGACGCTACTAGCCATCCGGAGCTGTAAACGAGCGGGATTAAAGCGAACATACCCGAAAAATATGGAATTGTGCATGTGGCTACTCGTATATATAATTTAAAGATATCAATTGGTGCTCCCGATATCCCCCCCAAAAAAGGGTTATAATCCAGATTTTAGAAGTGTCTGTTTTCTCTCGTTGAGATAGACTAAGACACGTGTACATGTGTACTCTCACAATCAATCTGCGCGTGACTAGTTATGGGGTTGAGGGTTTTCCGTTCCTGTTTTTTAACATGAGTGACCCAGATAAACAAATTCTTGATATATAGTGGTTGAGTCGCTGAGTGTTATTTAACGCGAACTGGGGTTATCAAAGGGGGCAACAATTTTGGCTTCATCACGCGTTCCTCCGAGTTTTGTTGTTGTCTTAGAGCTATATAAGCATCATGCCCTTCGAAATTGTCAGCAGAGGTGTATTCGACATCCGATCAGAAGTATTTTCATCTTCGAAAAGTGCGAGACAACGCATAGAGTAAGCTTCAATTTTGTGGTCGTGAAATCATTGTAAACCACCGAGAATCAGCCATGGTGAGTTCTACAATTAAGCATTCTGAGGTATACAGCAAATATATGTGTTTATGTCGTTCTTGCTCTGAATTTTCAGACCTGATACTGTCACTTTTAGTTAAATATTTTCATTCATATAAACTATTCATATAAACGACGAAAATATGTAGCTCCAAAGAAAAGCTTGACCGAAATTGGGACAATTATGACCGATATGCGAGGGGTCAGGCCGAAGTGCTGTGATTGTAGATGTGAATTTGTGCGCTTGTGGTTGCACCCATGATGGGGTGCGACCCGGAGTAGAACAAGTAGTATTATTCGTATTCAATTATTGTTCATTTCAGGACGTAGTTGCGCAGAACCAAGAGCAACTGACTAGCATGTTGAAGCTGACTACAGCAAATCAGGAATTTAAAGCCACGAAGGAGAACTATGATCTCACCACCCTGATTTGGAAGTTCCAAGGATATGAGAAAACAGCTAGAATGGCGGCGCTTAGATGCTGCTGTTGGATGGTTTGCGGCAGATACAATGTTCAAGACCCCCATTCCTGCTCAGTGTCTTGGTGTGGAATAGACCCATAGTTGTCGCTGGAGTTAGGGCAATATTTGTAGCATGTTATCATCACTGGCGGGTTGCCAAATGAATAATCTTCTTTCCCTCAATGCAGAGTTTTAATCTGCTGCATGCGATTAGATTCCAATGATCGTCCATGTACACAAGATTGTTCCCAACAAGGAACAATTCTTTTATCTGACTAGAAGTATTTCCAAGTTTGAGGAAAAAGTCGCAAGGCAGTAAAGCATAGTTGGAATAGGGATTCATGATATGCTCAAAATAAACGCTTTCTGTTGGTGTGTATTTCAGTCTATACCAGGCGTTCTCAAGCTGGTATAATCCTAAATGAGGATTATGTAACAATGCTAAAGTTTTTGAGTGAAGATAACGAAGAAAACGACATGGTGGCAATTTGTGACAGGTTGGTTGTTATAAGAGACACAAATTGCAGAGGGAGTCCAGATAGGTTTTCAAATGATTCGTTCGTAAGAACATTGAATTCCTTGCCGTATATTCGCATCCTTTTCTAACTTGCAAGCTGCTGAAATTCAACCGGAAATGGTACTCCATTTGAAATGCCGTCAAGTCGGATATTAACGAGCATAGAGGAGATTTTCTACAGGATCTTTCTTTTGATCCATTCCATGGACATAGTTGTTCTGGAATTGCAGAGTACTAAGGTTAGACAGGGATTTGAAAAGGCGGCGCGGTATGGTGTACTGAGCCTAGATATGTTATTTGATGTCAGGTACAGGCACTGTAAACGAAATGCCAAGCCAGAGACAAAGAAATTATCATGACTTGACAAGCACAGACGACTATTCGCTTTATATGAGTATCCTGTTGGTAAGTACTATGATATATAAGCTAACTTACCAAAAAGCAACCCGGCGTTCAGCATCACGATCGTCAATAAAAAGAGCTTCATAATTCGATCTTTTCTGTGAACAGGACAAATACTGAGACTATAGAATCCCGGATACTTTGACAGTAACCTAGGAATGTAGGTAATTTGACACAGCGCATGGACAATGCCACAAACAATACATTCCTAAGTTTCGTCTCAACAATTACTTTGTTAAATACACTCTTGTGATGAGTCAACTAAAAGCAAACATATATTATTGCCTAATGTGTGAGTTTTCAAATTGCGGTTCGTTTTTTATTATGACGAAATCGTTACACACACACACGCACACACACACGCACACACACACACACACACACGCACACACACGCACGCTCACGCACACACTCACACACACAGACACACACACATACATACATGCATCCATATATGCATGCATGTATACATTCATACATCCATACATATACACACATGCACACATATACACATATACTATATTGCTGCTGGGGTAGGTGCAGCTCAGACAGCCGATATAGAGATCGTGAAAGAATGTCTTTCATTCTTTTTCCAAAGCTACGCTCCAATCCAAAGAAATGCAGAGAGTGGGCCAGGGCATGTGGACGGGTAGCCGCGCAAGACGTCTAATTAATATATTTATATTACCGTCGTGCGCGGCTAGTGGACGGGAAAATTTTGGGCTAGAGAAGGTTAATGAGGGCACCTATATCTGAACATAGCATTTCATCGGGGGAAACAGTCCAACAATTGAGCATCCTAACCCAATACCTGTTACTTCCCAATCAGAAAAGGATCTTCATACGAAAAAACAAAGGCCTGCACCTAAAGAAACATCCTGTGTTGATCCCCCCCCATAATATAGCAGCAAAAACCTGGTGTGTGTAGCAAGAACCAAGTAACCATATTAAAACATAAACAGGTTCTCAAGACTCAAATATATGTTTGTGTTAAAAGTATGATTTTTTTTCTTAACTGCAGTTTATAAAAAAATAGTTTATATCTATTTGTTGAAGACCAGTTTATATTTTTCCCCAGAATATAACAAGACAGTTCCTTGCCAACTCTACAAAACACTGATTAATTTTACAATAAAGAATAATAAACACACTTCCATTGCATTTAACCAAGTACCATTTATTTATAAACATTATGGCTATTATGAACGAGAACATGAAAAGAATACATAAAAACATTAATGCACAGAAAAAATAAGAACACTATTGCTGTGCCAACTTGATTATTTCTGGAAAGAGAAATGATGAAAAGAAAAATGCGACACATTACACACAATTTCTGCAAACTTTTCTTCATCAAAGGGTAAACTGAATAATGTGGAAGCCTTTTATTGTGTACAACACAAAGTCACAATTCTGTACACCATAAATTCCCATCTGTCCCTGCACTTGAGTGTAATAAGCACTGCTGTGCTTGAGGTGAAGAAGCAGTGCATCTTTCAATTAACCGTAGTGTATAAAGAACGGGCACATTTCTCTTTCTTGAGAGCTGGAGTGGTAACGGGTAAATTGTCTCCTATTATTTTAGAAATGAGCACAGACGGGTCAGTATCTGGTTTGTTCATGATGTTTGGAATACGAGGCTGTGATTCGTCCTAGCCTCATTGCATGCCAGACTGAGTTATTGGCTTGCCCTATAGTATCTGAATCAATGAGTTCAATATAAGCAGGGGCGTATTTGACAAATCGGACAAAATCATCTGCAGTGCAGGCAACTGTGGTGGCTCCCGGTATAGCTTGAGCAAACTCCTTTGCTCTATCCAGCACACCCAGTGAGAGGCATGTGGGCACTGGCTCTGGAGACTGAGATGAAGGTCTTTCGAGTAGTTCGAGGACTTGAGCGTGAGGATTGCTCTGTTAAACAGAAAGAATCAATATAGTGACTTCGTTCTGCTTGCATACCCCAGTTGTCTATTTTGTACAATCAGTTCTATAAATATTACACTATATTCAGCTTCATTTTAGCATATGTGCAATAAACTGAAGCATTTCCATACCTGTCTGATTTTGTGTGCCAGGCCCTGTAGCTGTTCCTCACTTGACAAGGGTCAAAGGCATCAACTTGTTTACCAAGTGATGACTCTAGTGTGGTTCTATACCAAGAACAGATACAAAAATGATAGTAGAAATTACTCATGGACTTAATAATCCTAACTGACAACTTTAGTCTGGGATAAATATAGCTAATGTTATCTCATATGAACCAAAATATTTGTCTCACTTCGCACTTCTAATTGCCATGTCCTGTACTGGCACGGGACAGTAATGCTGTCGAAGTCAGAGCGCGATGCTATCAAATAGTTGAAAATATCGCGATGCTATCAAATAGTTGAAAATATCGTAGAGAGTAATCTCCGGATTACCACAGAAAAGTCAGCGAAGAACTAAAAATTAGACTCCGAGCACGGGGGCAATTCCAATTTCGCACGACTAAAGTCAGGATCACAGGGCAAATTAAGTCCAAGTTTAACTCAATCTTGACGTCGGTAATCCGTCGTTGTAACCCCTTTATCCTTCCAAAAACTCCGCAGTAGTTTGACTTTCCAACGCGAAAAATCTGATTTGTGCGCCATTGTTGTGAACATGAACCTCTTTGTTTGTACCGGGGTCACTTGCCTAGTTACACCAGGTGCGCTGTTGCGCATGCGTGCATGCGTAATAAGGGTTACCGGGAAATAGACTATTGATTAACTTGGCGACGAGCTAAAACCAGGCTTGCCATTGGAAGACATGCCGTTGGCGCTTGTGCCAAATCTAGTTTATATATCGAAATCTGTTATTGGCTCTCGTGCCTTTTGTTCATATAGATGTACATCATGATGCCTGCTGTCGATAGTTCCTGCTGAACATCATAGCGGTAATGCGATGACGATCCAAGCAATGTATATTACTTCATTAGCTTCGCGGTATAGGTCGATGAATTTATGAGAATATGAACCATGAGCAGATTCGAGAAGTTTTGTTGTAACTTAGACTAAGATCTGATTCGTGAAAATTAAATTCTTAATATCTACGCCAATTATAGGTCGTGTGTAAATAAGTATCATTGAAATTATAAACCTTTGTTTAATTGCAAACTTTTAAATGATTAATTTTGCTAATCACGATCCTCTCTGTTATCAACCTTCACCATCGTCATCATGATCCACTTTGTCATCGGCGCCCAAAGTGACATCATTACCATCACCTACCTTGCCTAATAGGTCGTCAGCATCATAGTCATATTAATAATTATTATTTTATCATCATTGTCATCATCAATATAATTGGATTGATCTTTTCGCAGGCATGATGGCATCATTATAATAGTCAGTGTCACCTTGATCATCATTGCCACCATCATCATTATCATCATCGTCACTTACCTTCCCTTTAGAGCAT
Organism: Urechis unicinctus; assembly: GCA_034190875.2. NCBI lineage: Eukaryota > Metazoa > Annelida > Polychaeta > Xenopneusta > Urechidae > Urechis > Urechis unicinctus. The sequence goes on along the minus strand of CM067358.1, from coordinate 22,411,484 downwards.
GATGATAGCCAACGTCATCATCTTAAAAATCCTAATCATCATCATCATAGAATTTTCGATGTCTTATCATCATTGCAATAATTACTCAACGTTCTTAATCATGATGATATATATTCCATTGTAAAACAACTGCATCATGATCATCATCATCATCGTGATCATCATCAATTAGTCAATGCAACTATCCATGATCTTATCAATTGTCATCACCATTACCCTTCATCATCATCATTATCACACCAATAAGTCTATATTGCTGATCATGATCAGATCTTTTCATCGAAATCCTCCATTGTCGTCATCATCATCCACACTGCCTTCGTCTTTCACAGGCTCATTCAAATTACCCACCCCCTGCCGTCACGTGACCCACCACCACGTTAACTTTTTTCATGTTTAGCTGTTGAGTTCAGTGACCACTGTAGGTTAAGCTACAGGTGACTACAAGTGACGTCACGAAAAGGGGCCGACATGTCTGTTATTCGTATCAAGATGAAAGTTGGACTCAACTTTTGATGCACTAATTTACAAGTATTTCTGATGAGATGGGTGGGGTAAGGTCGGTAGTGTCACCCACATATCACAGCCGTCGCGTTGTCGCTCCTGTTTGACCCGCACCGCTTGGCAGACCCTTTCGAGTACCCGGTATCCAAGTGCAACGGGGCGAAAAGGGGCGTCAGCCTAAATAAATCACCAATGAGCAGAGAGGCATACGCCGCTTTCGCGCGTGGATGCTTGGGGCGAATGTGGCGTGTCCTGGTGTTGAAAGCGTCACTGTAGCGGACTGGTGCGCAATACATAAATTACCACTGACGACACAGAATGTCAACAAACTTTGCTGGGGTCAAAATCTCCTTCTTATATTAACCGTATCCTCCATAAAGCTTCATTTTTATCCATAAAGATACAGTTACAAACTACAAATGTCTTACTGAAAAAAATCGAATGTCAGATGGTTAAACCTAACATTGATCACCCTTTTTATTTCCGTCATAGTGTGCAATTTAACATTTTTATTAAAAAACTGGAAACAAATTCATTTTCTAATCACATGCTTATGTTATCGCTATACAGTTTTACTACATCCTAGGCCAGTAAGTTTGATGATCCTCTGCTAGCATTACTACTCATCATGAGATACTAAGGGAGACGTAGTAAGGAATTGTCCCATGTAATTCAATATGGTAAATATAAGATAACTAAATGTACCTCTGTCAATTGTGCAATACATGACCGCACTGCTTCCCGTTTTGGCACAGCACTTCCGAGGACAGGTATGAAAGTCATGAATTTGGGTTTCTGCTCATCTTCCTCTCCAAGACGGCAGCCCAGCATGCATCAGCAGCAGCAGCAATAGCAAATACGAGCAATATATTTTTTAGCTTTTACAAATCGATGTTATCAATATCGCTGTTTTCTCGTGCTATTTACCCTTTCCGGGGATTTCTCATTACTTATTATCATTTCGTGATTAAAATATTATTGTTATGTCATTAAGTATGAGTAGACATGAGTCCTTGGCCTTTAGATATTTCGATAGCGATTGGAGGTCGTGCTCAACCAGAACAACAACATGGCGTTTTGATGCACATCAAAAAGTCATTAATATGTGACCTTTCAACCCGAGAATGCGCAAACAAAGTTGAACTCGGCGTCGTCAGTAAATCACAAGCAGAATAACTGGTCGACGACGCACCGCCACCGACATATATGTCATGTACAGCATTACACGTGGTCACGAACACAGAACCTCAAACAATTCAGTGGTTACATGGATGCGGAGTGTGAACTTATCGATCCTTCTCATTCTTCGCGTTCCTAGTTTTCGCTTCCCATACCCCCCCACCCAACACATATACACTTTCTCAAATTCCGCACCAAAAGCAAGGGGAGGGCGGTATGGGTGTTGGGTGGGGTTGGTGCGTTTTGGGAGCCTTCAGATAAGTGTGCTGTTGTAGTACAGCAGAGTTCACCATAGTTGCCTGATTTTTTTTAAAAATCCGAAATGTAAGATGGGGCTCCCTCCCACCTTAATCCTATTCTCCAATGTATCCACCCGATCATTAAATCACTCGACCACTCATTCAGCCACTTACTCATTAATGCACACACTCTCCCACTTGCTCCCTATTCCCACTCTCTCACCCACTCCTACCACCTCGCCCTCTTTCTATCCATCTCTCTTTCTCATTCTCACTCTCGTTTGGGCTCTCTCGCGAAATCTCAAATTTAATGCCAAATAAAATCCATCCGCTACATGAGGGCGTCCCTCTCCCATTTAAGAGGGAACGTGTTTATGATTCTGGATGTAAATAGTATCCCATGTCGAAGTATCTTCCTGGTGCTGGGTATGAAGTCGGTCACTCGTAACACAGGGCAAGGTCAAGGCGTGGGCGACGCACGAGTAACTTCTTCTGTTGCCAAATTTTCCACGGGACAGATATGAAGTCGATCACTGACAACATGGATCAATGTCACGACGTCGAGGGCAACACAGGCAGTGATGTTTTATATGGTCACAAGATGGTTCTGCTTAGAGATGGGAATTACTATGGGATTTATTTGAGGAGTGTAGCTCGGTGTGGGGTGGTGGGGTGGGTTGGGGTAGGCGGGATCGGACAGAACATCCGGCGAAACATTACACTGAGAAGGAATGTTCGAATTTACCACCTCATACCACGTGCAGTTATTGATTTTAACTGAAATATTTTTGTCGTCGTTCGTCCTTGCCCTCGGTCCTAGGTATATTTGTATACTTTGGAAGCGCTTGGTGGTCTCGATGCCCAGCAAAAAGTGAGCGTGGGTGTGTTATTATTCGCCAAGTTATGGTGATCAGTCCGGTTTGTATGTTTGTTTGTATGTTAACATTTTTTCTTGATCCGCGAAACTAGTCGCAATTTTTGAAAGTTTTGAATTTTTTGTTCTCCAATCGTTAGGCGTGAATAATGCGCAGAACCGAGAGGTTTTATTTTGACCTCGATTTGAAACTAAGGTCAAGGTCATCGAATAAGTGAAAAACTAGTATCTCGAATAACTCCGTTAATAATAATGGTTGGATTGTGATATATTTGCGATTCGCCAAGTTATCTATACAGTCGCGTTTGTCATTATGTATATATATTTGTATGTAAACAATTTTTGTTTCGCGATGCAGGTCGCAATTTTCCAAATTTTCCAAATTTTTGTCGGGTCTAATGATGCGCAAACCCAGAGGTTTTTTTTTTTTTACCTTGACCTGAAACTAAGGTTATCGAATAAGTGAAAAACCAGTATGTCGAATAACGCCGTTATTAATGGCTGGATTGTTACATAATTTACATCATTGTGTGGCTCATTCTAATTGCAAACTTTTTCTAATTACATATCTGGACATCGAACCAACGGTTTTCCCAAGCGCCTAAGGTCGAAAAATTGTGGTATCAGTCCAAATGTTTAAAAAGTTTCATAAATATTTCAAACGCTTATAAAACCGTCAATACATGTCCGATGGTAACAAAAATGGATCACATGTTGTCCGCGACATATTAAGACGTATCCTAAAATATCGTGGATGTCGTTAGCGTCACTTCCGGTTAGAAAAGCATCATCAAAAATTTCAAAAAAATGACACAAGTTCAATGCTCAAAACGTCCATGCTTTGGAATTCCATTTTAGAACAATTTAGATATTCTGAAAGCGTAATATAATTGTAAACATTTTCTAAATATACTTTGTTGTAAATAATGCATTGTTAAAAAAATTATACCAAGTCGAAAATTTCTTCTAGCCAAAATCTCAATACTTTTTAATTTCGCAATAAATACCCTAATAATCGTCTGATCGTAACAAAATTAACATTTTTAAAAGCTGATGCATTCACAAAACTTTGATAATTAACATATGCTACCAAAATATTCGTCGTTTTCAAAGCGCATTGATTTGAAAAATATCAGTCAATTTTCGTCAAATTTTCTATTGCTTATAAAATCGATAGTATGCGTTCAACGGTCATATAAATTATGGGCCGATTCTAAAATTTTATGAACTTACTGATAAAGTTCGCCAAGTTCCCACATGTGTTTAAAGTTGGTTAGCTTCTAAATAAATGTCTAAGTTCGTTTGTCTAGTGATACAGATTGCAATTTTCAATATATTATCCAAATTATTTCTTTATTTAAAGTGCAAGTAACGTCTATTTCGAATCCCTAATCAAAGTTTAAATAGGTGACACATGACTCATCTAAAGAAGAAACCTATCTACATGCCTCTCAGCCTCCTCCTTGTCAGGGTAGTCAACTTGAGTCCTTGTTCAGCCAAAAGAAATGACATGCTTCGTTTTAGGCCTTAGATGCGAATTATTGCAGTACTGGGCCTCACATATTCGCACCATGACCAGACTGGAAGACATAAGTTATATGAAGCAAATTCGACAGTAGGCCAGGACTGGCTCACTGAGCACTGGGTATCGCCCGATGATTGTTTAGGACAAGTGCAAGCTACTGTCAGGCATACATCTACATATGGCAGCCTGACGAGACAAATCTATATGTTATCTGTGGAACAGCCTTATAAAACTTGAGCCGCCCGACACTCCTCACTACCGGCAATGTCAATTTTGTCAACGGGCAAGTGCAAATTCTGTCTTCAAAATCAGTACAGAAACAAAACTGATGAATTTTAATTCGACTTTCATATTGGAAATGTAAGGATGAGTATACTTACAGATTCTCAAGAAACGATGGTTACAAAATGCTGATGAGTGTCTGTAAATAGCGATAAATTAGTACGACAGCTAGTTCGCGAATAGAAACGGCGTCCGTGGCAACATCTTCTGGTGACATATAACGTCACAGCGCTGTCGTTCATCTTCGGCATGTGGTCGGGAAGTTCCGGAATGGGTTGTTTGTTTTCGCGTATTTCTTGTTTACTACGCGTCGGATCGAAAAAAAAAGAACTGCAAATTATTGATCAGAACATCGCGTTCTATATGATCCCGAAAATTCATATTTTAGCCATTACTTGCACTTTAAATGGAAGGTGTAGTTGATGCGCAAAAACCCAGATGTTTTTTGTTACCTTGACCTTAAACTGGGGTCAAAGACATAAAAAGAATTTTTTTTTATCATTAATATCTTCCTGGAAAATGATTCGAACGTAAAAAAAACAACCACAGCTAATTGTAGCCCTATTAAATAATAAACTTTTTCGTTCAACGTTTGTCAGCTTCAAAATGAATCTTTGTTCACTTTTGTTTTCGTCTCGCGATGCATGTCGCATTTTGAAAGATATTTTTTTTATCCGTTACTTTTTTTTGATGAGATAATATCCGAATGAAAAAAAAATCCTCTGAACGACCTCGCAGTGTCAAACAATCGACACTTCCAGAAGCCAGACATGTCAATGACTGTTTGTAGATTTATTGACAGATGTACCGCTTTTGATATGCAAAGTTCAAACCAGAACAAAAGACACTCCCTGGTTATTGAGATATGTTATAGGGCTCACTAAATGACACATAGTTTGCACAGTTCATGATTTTAAAAAAGAAAGCGGGTTGTTAATAATTTTCCCAAAATATTTATACGAAAACATGAAAAAACAAGCGATAAGGATGATTGACCTCTACCTGTAATCGTGTGCCAGGTATAGAGCGGGATTTTACCGACCAGCTTCACCCCACTTGTCCTCAAGCATTATCATTGACGGGTCACCTTGGCTGACGTCTTTGAAACACCACTCGTACACCTGACCAGTTCAATCAATCAACTGTTGTTTTTCTCGGTAGAGATGGTGGTCGGTTTCATTGAAGCTAATCAGTATCGCCTTTTTAATAAGTACAAATTGCATCGGGTCGGCTGATTCATCGAAGGGCCAAATGAATAGATAACGCCAACTGAACACTTACCCGGTGACTCTTTATAGAAACAAATGTCTTTCTTCAAGGATGTCATTGATCTGATCAAGTTAAGTACAAGGGTGTTATGTCACTTTCAACAAAGCGGTTATATTGTGACGGTGATGGATGGTGTGATAGTGATGCTTGGACTGCTCAGCCTTCTTGGCATAAATTTGTTACCCAGACCGAGATGCAAATCCAACTCCACTGATGCGAAAGTCCAGCGCGATACCGTTGTACGACCAGGCTGGGAACATCCCCTTTCAGAGACGTCATTGCCGTTTAACGAGAACACTTGAGTCACGAGTTACGACTCATGTTATCACTTCTAGATTCCCACCCACATCCTGTTTGGTACAAGGCGACCCAGCTAACCACTTCGCCACCAGGAGTGGCTCGTCAATGATAAGACTGCCATTAATGAGACTCAACCATGTCAATGTACGGGTTAAAATGTATTATTTATTCAGCACTCGAACTATGATATGTAGTGCTTGCATGGAGTTAAAGTAATCGCTATATAATTTAACATGTGGTCTCATAGCACATAGTAAACATATATCGGTAGTTGAACATATAATACGTGATCTCAATCATATTGTGGTAGTAAAAATACAGTTTGACCCACATGAGGAAATGATGCATTAGATTAAAAGACAAACACTTCCATAATCACATGCAGTAAGTTAGAATGGTACCTCTAAACTAACAAAATGACCATGTGCCGTAAGTAAGTTAGAATGGTACTTCTTAACTAAAAAAATGATCAGATGCCATTAGGTTATAATGGTACCTCTTAACTAGAAAATTGATCATGTTTAGTAAGTTAGAATGGAATCTCTCAACTAAACAAATGACCATATGTAGTAATGTAGAATGGTATTTCTAAACTAACAAAATAACCATATGCAGTAATGTACAATATTAACACTAAATAAGGTCTCTTACTGGTAGGGTGAGCCATACATTAACCACATTTGAGATGTGATATAACTGTTTGACCGTATGATTCCTTATAGCGGGGTGGATTAATGAATATGCGGCATATGCTAGACGCTACTAGCCATCCGGAGCTGTAAACGAGCGGGATTAAAGCGAACATACCCGAAAAATATGGAATTGTGCATGTGGCTACTCGTATATATAATTTAAAGATATCAATTGGTGCTCCCGATATCCCCCCCAAAAAAGGATTATAATCCAGATTTTAGAAGTGTCTGTTTTCTCTCGTTGAGATAGACTAAGACACGTGTACATGTGTACTCTCACAATCTGCGCGTGACTAGTTATGGGGTTGAGGGTTTTCCGTTCCTGTTTTTTAACATGAGTGACCCAGATAAACAAATTCTTGATATATAGTGGTTGAGTCGCTGAGTGTTATTTAACGCGAACTGGGGTTATCAAAGGGGGCAACAATTTTGGCTTCATCACGCGTTCCTCCGAGTTTTGTTGTTGTCTTAGAGCTATATAAGCATCATGCCCTTCGAAATTGTCAGCAGAGGTGTATTCGACATCCGATCAGAAGTATTTTCATCTTCGAAAAGTGCGAGACAACGCATAGAGTAAGCTTCAATTTTGTGGTCGTGAAATCATTGTAAACCACCGAGAATCAGCCATGGTGAGTTCTACAATTAAGCATTCTGAGGTATACAGCAAATATATGTGTTTATGTCGTTCTTGCTCTGAATTTTCAGACCTGATACTGTCACTTTTAGTTAAATATTTTCATTCATATAAAACTATTCATATAAACGACGAAAATATGTAGCTCCAAAGAAAAGCTTGACCGAAATTGGGACAATTATGACCGATATGCGAGGGGTCAGGCCGAGGTGCTGTGATTGTAGATGTGAATTTGTGCGCTTGTGGTTGCACCCATGATGGGGTGCGACCCGGAGTAGAACAAGTAGTATTATTCGTAATTCAATTATTGTTCATTTCAGGACGTAGTTGCGCAGAACCAAGAGCAACTGACTAGCATGTTGAAGCTGACTACAGCAAATCAGGAATTTAAAGCCACGAAGGAGAACTATGATCTCACCACCCTGATTTGGAAGTTCCAAGGATATGAGAAAACAGCTAGAATGTATGAGGATGTGTTCAAAAACTTGAACGTGGGCCAGGATCCAAATGGAGTGATTGCGCGGGCCAAAACCCATGCGAGTCATGCAGGGATGACGTTCTATATACACGCTCGGATTGCAGATGGTATGGTTACTATCTCAGCAAATTAACCTTCGTGCAGTGCACAATTGTTTTTTTTTTCCATTGAAGCAATTAAGATACCATTTTGAGCTTAGTCTGACCATTACTTTTATGATCTGCAGATAACAACTTGGCACATATGATTGTAGCATTATCCATCTTCTTAAATGTTGTATTAGACTTCAACAATATGATTAAGAAAACAAAATGATCATGTCTTTCAATACAGATTTGCCAACATGGGTTGTGAATGTAAATCAATAATTAGTTTGGGATTAATCATGTTCTTTGCTAGATTAACATTTGTTTATAAACGTTTCTCTTGTCAACATTCATTTTAACAGATTGGCTCAAATCCTTAGCTTGAATAAAGAAAATATCTAACGACTTTCGGTTTTTTATTATTCTAGAAGTTGCTCTGCTAATCACGTGGACGTGACGTGACGTGACGTCGGCGGTTCAAACTAGATTGTAATTCATTGATATGTATGAATAATTCATCTAATTCTAATGTTTCATATCTTTTTCATTATTCCTTCTGTATTGTTATTGTTCGCTGATACGTAACATCTAAATGGAATACAAATAATTAATCATGCTGAAGCAACCAAGAACAATAATGCCATTTGCTGATAGGTTGGTATTGTCAATCAATTCTTTTTATCAACGTCTGGATGTAAGGGTAGAATGAGCGGCTGTGTGGGGCCGCATGTAATGTATCAATATGATTTATAGGTTTCATTTATAAGTAGTCTACTTGTTACATGATTTCTTCAGTAACCTTATTGTTCATTAGACAATGAAATGATGAATTAGATTAATAATAATTTTATTGGTTGAGCCAAATAGTATTACTCAGTCACTTTTGCTGGACAACAAACTTCTGTTGAATATATGAATTATATTACAAGTAAATGGAATATACCACAATGATATGTAATCAATAATGGCAATTTCTTTATTCTTCAAAACATCGGGAAATAGTATTATTATTTACTGTGTAAGATATATTTCATGTCCTGCTTAACAGAAACTGCATGAATTTATTACGCTAATAAGTACAATTTACCATATGTCTCATCATTTTCGGTTTGTAAATTGCAGAATTTATTGAAATTTCTTTTTTTTCACAAGTAACTCAATTAAGATATCAGTTAATTTAGAAGGTTTGTTTCATTAAAGGCTCAAAAAAATAAAAAAGCTCTTTTAAACAGAAAGATAAATATTAGAATAAATCAGCCAAATTTTTATGACAAAATTTACAACTACATTAACTCATAAATACACTTTTTTATCATACATTGTGATCAGTGGTATTTACATAACATTTTTTATATGGTTTGATATTAGGAACAAACAGGTTATCAATCTATGAGCTATGAATGTGCCATCAGAAATAAAATTGTTTATCTCTACGTGTTGTGGGTAAGGGGCTATAAACACCGACATCCAGTTTAACCCAACTGAAATATAATAAATTCTTTTTTCACATTAAAAAATACCCAGCACATTAAAAGACCATAAGCACTGCCACGTTGATATCCCAGCTTCATAGAGGTTTCTATGTAAAAACACGTATCAACTACGATTGATGACAATAGATTGACGTCACATCAAGACATCAAGCAACCAATGGTATGTCATTACCAATGCCGCTCCCATGTATGATGGATATGGTTGACGTCACCAGTAGTTATTATTATTGCCCAGTTCATTCATTGATAAAAGGAACAATATTGAAACTATGTAAATAATTTTTCTTAAACTGTGTACTATGTACATCGGTTTCTATATGATACCCAATAATCATTTGACATCACGTTGCTGCTTGTGACGGCACTTTTATACTTCTTCCCATTTCATTGTGTGACGAACGAAAAATAATGTTGAGCCCATGTTCTGAAAGACGGGCTTATATTTTTTTTAATAAAAGCAGTATTATTTTAATTGCCACTTCACATTAAGAAGCCATGGAATGAAACGAGAATTTGATATATGCGCTGAAAGGACGCATACCAGTTTTACATGGCTTCTAACCAAGCTATGATCCCAACTACATCTACCTACACTACTTCAACCACTCAAACAGGGCGATAAGAGATAGGACACCATGGGTAGCGGGGTTTCGGCCATTGGAAGACGTAGCTTAAGCCGGCGCAAGGTGAACGAAGGTGCAGCACTCTGGATACTTTCAAGCGTGGCACCGAAAGACCTTGCACCGTTTTCGGTATGTTCATTAGTACAACCCACGAACAGCATTATGCAGGATCGAATGATGAGCCCATTAAATAAAACTCACCATCGACCTCTGAAATCCCCACCAGTCTGGTGCTAGTTAGCGCTACCATTATTCAGCATATACGTTGAGGAGAAAGAGATAATAATTTGAGGAGTCTGCGTGGCGGCCCAAATCCTTTCCAAATCCATCCTTCCCACCATAACCCATCCAACAACCACTATGGTGTGTAGTTGCCGTCAGCGTTCGCGTGATCATCGTGCAATGTTACGTTGGTGGTTGTTCCAACACGGTGAACAAGGCAATACAGTTGATATGGAACTCCAAACAAATAAGCAGATAATTCAAACTGCGTCAGGGAAAACGATTCTTTAGACATAGATTATGACAGAATTACAGAATTTATATTCGACCCACCCCAACCCAGAAAAGCATACTACCGTTATGATTATCAGTCTTGATTGCATATGAAGGATCATAAAGTAACATATCATATACTGGAGACATATTGTAAACTGCTGTACAGTTTGCTGATGGCTGGTGAAATAATGACCGCACAATCTCAGGTCTGTTTGGCCATCCAGGCGTGACAGACATGTACGCAGGCTGGCGTGTCATCGAAAAAATAAAAATCTTGAATCCTTAATAACTCTTCAATAATGCTCCAATCGTAAACACATTTTTATTTCCTTATAGCTAGGTTTAATTGCATAATTAAAAATAATAGCTGTTAATAATCCTTAAATTTGCTACAAATATCTCGATCTCTTATAAAAATCTAAATGCATTTTTATCACTTGATTAAGCGTATGGTAAATCTTCTATTTGTAATGTAGGATCTCAATTGCTCATAAGTTGGAGATGTCGTTTCAGAGTTACAAAATCTGAACATTACTATCGTATTCCATTGGTGTGTAAAGTCGATGTTTTGACCCACAGGCTACCGTTTGTCACACAGTAAAGATGCATTTTTCTGCGATTTGGTGCAATTCTTATTTTGCTTCCATTTTTGTGTAAATGTTACAGTAACTCGTTTATAATCCTTACATGTTACTGGGAACTCCAAATCATCGATTTAGGTGCACTGAAAACAACCTCCGAACTTTGTTTACAAAAAATGTTGACCACTGACTTTTGAAGTAAACTTGGTAATATGGTGCAGTGATATATGTACTATGAACAGAATTTATAAAAATGATAGGTTCACGTAATCTATGGGAAGCCACCAGGCCCGTAACCAGGAATTAATGTGGGGGGTATCTGAATTGAGCTATCGGATCTTCTAGCATAGACTGCCATTCTGACCATGAAAAAAGTATATATTTGGTATATGAGCGGAACTCCTTAGGCTGAGTGGGTGGTATCGTCCGATACCCCCAATACCTCCTTGGTTACGCACCCGATGCGAATCGCAGCGACCAGTATATACTGCGCTGGTGACCGATTGTCCGCGCAGTGACCACTGCAGGCAATTTCTAAAATTATCCTAGAGCGCGGCCAGACCGACCAATGCGTATTGGTCGCTTCGAAAATGATTGAGCTGTCAACCATCGCTGGCCGAAAGTTGCTGTGATAATATTGGTATTAATGTGGTTTTTTCACTGTTATTTGTTTTTCAAGAGATATGAAATATATTATAATTAGGTATCAATATATGGCATAATAAGCTGGTCTGGTGCTTGCCCATAATCTCTACACGCATCTTTTTTTTTATGCTGACGACAATTGTTTTTATGCGTTTTTTTGTGGATTGATTATAAATTAAGGTTGTCAACTTCCACTGGTGAACGATCCTCCTAGAAACCTTCAGCTGACTAACAACAACAGCAGGTAGTGTGTCACTAATTCAAAACGATGTAAAGTTGTGCTGTTTTTCTTCGACAAGGACTCCCTCGGCAATTAGATGACAAGAGCTCAGGGCGATAGAGAGTGTGGAAGGAATGGATGTGGGTGGTGGGCTTTATATACTCGTTTTGGGAGACATTGGGTGGCTGCGGGTAGTCTGCCAATGTCCTCTTCTAACTGGCTAGACGGGCGGTGTGAAATCATTTCTGCAGAGCCTATGGACATTCACCTTAGTCGAACCTCCCCAAGCGCTTGAATTTACATTCTCGCACAAGATCGTTGACTTCTACAAGGTCAAAACCTCAGATATCATTCAAAAACTCATCAACGGACGCCTCAGACTTGATGTCACTTTTCGCTATTTTCGGTCACCGAAACGATAGTAAACAAATCTCCGATCGGCGACGTCAAATACTTCGGCATTTACTGAGAAGACCGATTGGGAACGGGAAATAATGTATGCACATAAATTTGGCGACGTCATGGAATCCCCTCTAGTGGCCAATCCCAGTCAAATTATAACCACGGCGCCCAGACCGATATACCGGTCTATGGTTTTGAAAGAGTTTAGGTGGTACATGGCAAAAGCTACCAAAACCACTCTAATCGGAGTAAACAACAACAACATGAGAGATTTAAGGCTGTCGAACTTGTTGAATAGATTTTATTTTTCGGATGATAGCATTACTAGAGATGATATGCGATATCACCTCGATTCAAATTGATCAAGTGTCAATTTATCGGTAGCATTGTTGATAATGTACAGCGAGTTTTATCTGAACATTGTGACTTGTGATGAGCGATAATAAGTGTGATTGACGTGAAATATTGAGTTCGGTAACTTGAAACGTTGAAGTGGTCAGGCGCTGCATTAACACCACTACACTGTTCCCATCGAAGTATCAGGTCACGATCATCATAGTCAGAGGTTTTCACTAGCAAATAGGCTCACATTAGTTTTTTTTTTTTCGCGTTGCAGTAAAACATTATTGGCAGGCCTCTCTAACCTGCTAATTTTGATGCTTAAATAACTAGCCTGGCACGTAGCTAGTTACTAGGTACTTGCCAGTACTCTATGAACCCTGGGGGGGCACTTAGCCTAATTATGGATGGGGGTGTGCCGCAGGACCTCGAAAACCCGTACCCGTTGTACAAGGTCAAAATGGCCAAAAAGCATACCCCATCGTACAAGGTATTATGCGAATGTATAACACGTCGTCCAGATTTAAGCTGAAAAACATACCCCGTTGTACAAGTATGAGGCCCAAAAACCCCTCGTACAAGTCAAGAGTCCCAAAAAACATACCCCACCGCAGAGCACATATATACTACCTCTATACACTTGAGTGCCGCCCCGAGTCTATGACCTCCCCGTGAGCCTCATCGTGCTCAATTCGTATTTATTGTGAAAAACCAATTGTTTGCATAGTGTTCGACTACAAAAGCTCTGATATCCTTATTCCCTGTACTTACTTAAATTACTGATAATATATATTCATAGTCAAGAGTGCTACTGTGAGTAAATTCAATGGATGGAAAACCAGTTGTTATCATTGATGTAATTAAAAAGAGAAATAAACACCTTTTTTGTAACCAAAGGGCCAAGACATTTATTGTGAAACATGCACATAATACCAAAGTTATTCAAAGAAAGTATACAATCATATTTGAACTGTAAAATCCACTGCCAAAGACAATAACATTTCAAAATAAAGCATATCTTATACTATATTTCTTGCTTTATGCTGGGCTTCCCATTCTGGTTTCCGTTAGCTGGAATAGTTTCATAACACACATGCTGCTGATCAAGTTACTATATACAACTAAATTTTTGTGATGCTCACTCTCTCGACAGAATATTTACCTGTCCCTAAACAGTCAGGGATTGGATGGAATTCCATCCAGCTCTAATGTGAGACGGTATTCCGTCCCAGGTATGATGAGGGATGGCATTCCATTCCATGAAATTTGATGGTATATCTGGGACTGATTTCCATCCCACTCACTATCAGGGATAGAATCGTATCCCACTTCCTATTATTTGTGACCCTCTCACACACCACTGCAGACCTAATCAATTATGATTTCCCATCTTGGTGGTTATCAGGTGGTAATGCTTTTTTTGAAGCATTTCACTGAAGGTGAATGTTATCATTTCTATATTTTTAATCCCACTAAAAAGAACTTCTTCATATAATATCTACACAAGATTTAAATTCTTATGTTTTAATGGCATCATAAAGAATCGGGGATTTAAAAGCAGCACAGATTAAAGATTAAGATATTTTTATCAAGTGACATCATGTAAGAAACTTACGCAAAAGCCTGCTGTCTTTCACAGCAACAAACTATTCCTGGCATACAATTAGAGCAGTGTTACGAGAAATATACATAAATTAACATACATTTGTGAGAGGTAAGTATAAGGTTTAATTTCAAACCCACACAAAATATACTGGCAAACACAGCAACAATGTACATCTGGAATATGATAAGCTGTATCTGGAATAAACTAGCTCAACTACTAAGTTACACCAAGAAAATAACAAAACAAAAGTGTCACCAGAAATATACATATTATCATACATTTGTCAGTGGTAAGTATAGGGTTTAATTGCACACCCGCACAAACATACTGGCAAACACAACAACAAAATAAATCAGGAATATAATAAGCTCCATCTGGAATAAACTAATCTCAACTACTAAGTAACACCAACAAAGCAAACATAACATGTGTCTTTGCATTGAAGTAAATAATTGTGAACACAAACGTAAAACATACATACAGACAATATAAAAAACATTCACTATCGTTCCTTTCCTTTTCCTTTGGCCTTCCCTGCATTGTCTGACTTTCCACTCCGTTTACTGGCATAGATAGTGCTTAATCTTCGCCTTGCAGTGTTGGTGTATTGTTTATTAGTGACAGGCAGCTCTGATAACTTCAGAGGGGTTGTGTCCGCCACCACAGAGGACAAGTTGGGGGTTGATGACAAACCAGGTAAAAAAGACAAGTGATGCGAGCCTTTTGTAGGTGTGGGTGGAATGACATCCTTTTGTGTGACGGCCGACATTACTCGACACATGTCCACTTTTGAGGTTTTGGCCCTATCTGTCACAATTGATGGATCGACAAGGGGCAGGCCTGCCTCAAACTTGTCAATAAGAGTTGTTGCCCCACCATATGTGACTGCACCAGTCAGCTTATTTCTTAACACAATGACACCCTCCCAGTCTGTGCATATAAAATAGCATATTTCAACTTACCATTTGGAGCATAGAATTCGTTGTTTTCCGCCATTTTCGGGTTGTTTACATAAAATTCAGC
>CM067358.1:22267113-22388457 GCA_034190875.2 Urechis unicinctus | reverse complement strand
CTCCAAAAAAAAAAGAGGAGTCTGCGTGGCGGCCCAAATCCTTTCCAAATCCATCCTTCCCACCATAACCCATCCAACAACCACTATGGTGTGTAGTTGCCGTCAGCGTTCGCGTGATCATCGTGCAATGTTACGTTGGTGGTTGTTCCAACACGGTGAACAAGGCAATACAGTTGATATGGAACTCCAAACAAATAAGCAGATAATTCAAACTGCGTCAGGGAAAACGATTCTTTAGACACAGATTATGACAGAATTACAGAATTTAGATTCGACCCACCCCAACCCAGAAAAGCATACTACCGTTATGATTATCAGTCTTGATTGCATATGAAGGATCATAAAGTAACATATCATATACTGGAGACATATTGTAAACTGCTGTACGGTTTGCTGATGGCTGGTGAAATAATGACCGCACAATCTCAGGTCTGTTTGGCCATCCAGGCGTGACAGACATGTACGCAGGCTGGCGTGTCATCGAAAAAATAAAAATCTTGAATCCTTAATAACTCTTCAATAATGCTCCAATCGTAAAAACATTTTTATTTCCTTATAGCTAGGTTTAATTGCATAATTAAAAATAATAGCTGTTAATAATCCTTAAATTTGCTACAAATATCTCGATCTCTTATAAAAATCTAAATGCATTTTTATCACTTGATTAAGCGTATGGTAAATCTTCTATTTGTAATGTAGGATCTCAATTGCTCATAAGTTGGAGATGTCGTTTCAGAGTTACAAAATCTGAACATTACTATCGTATTCTAGTCAAGGTCCCCCAGCCTGATGGCTGCGGGCGCTGTTTACATGTTACTGATATTCAATAGTCTCGCCTTCAGGTCTGGGAGACCATAATGTCTTGAACTGGACAGGCATCCCAGATTTGGGATGCTCCAATCACAAGCCGTGTCTCTCGGTCTCTCTCGGTACTTTTGAGTCGTTGTCTCTCATTGGTCTATTCTACAAGTTCCGAAGAACTTGTCCAACCGGCCGAGTGATTTTTATGAGCCGGGCACACATTCTACAACACTCCGATTTGTTGTTTCACGCTGAGTGGCACCGTTTATCACACAGTCGACGAGGAAGCAGACGCACAGCTGGTTCTTTTTAACTGACTATCACGTAAACATACTATCGTGCAGCTACGCGATAAAAGCGCTGGTTGTAGTTCCAATTTGAACTTTTGAGACGCCGATAGTTCCAGAAGACCTTCAATGTGTTCTCATTGGATGCAGACCACTACAATGTCCATGACGTCACATGGAACCGAAGGGTGCGTATCACAAGCCAGTTTCATGAGCCAGGCGCAATTAAGGTCAATCCGGGTCACAACCTTTGTGTTGATTGGTCACGAAGATCAACGAACGTGTCTAATGAATATTCGGACGCGCCACTTTTAGACCTTGTCTGGCCGTAGACTCTAGGGCGAGAAGCGTAGCGGAACCCCTAGAGTCTGGGACGCAGACTAATCGTATTCCATTGGTGTGTAAAGTCGATGTTTTGACCCACAGGCTACCGTTTGTCACACAGTAAAGATGCATTTTTCTGCGATTTGGTGCAATTCTTATTTTGCTTCCATTTTTGTGTAAATGTTACAGTAACTCGTTTATAATCCTTACATGTTACTGGGAACTCCAAATCATCGATTAAGGTGCACTGAAAACAACCTCCGAACTTTGTTTTCAAAAAATGTTGACCACTGACTTTTGAAGTAAACTTGGTAATATGGTGCAGTGATATATGTACTATGAACAGAATTTATAAAAATGATAGGTTCACGTAATCTATGGGAAGCCACCAGGCCCGTAACCAGGAATTAATGTGGGGGGTATCTGAATTGAGCTATCGGATCTTCTAGCATAGACTGCCATTCTGACCATGAAAAAAGTATATATTTGGTATATGAGCGGAACTCCTTAGGCTGAGTGGGTGGTATCGTCCGATACCCCCAATAGCTCCTTGGTTACGCACCCGATGCGAATCGCAGCGACCAGTATATACTGCGCTGGTGACCGATTGTCCGCGCAGTGACCACTGCAGGCAATTTCTAAAATTATCCTAGAGCGCGGCCAGACCGACCAATGCGTATTGGTCGCTTCGAAAATGATTGAGCTGTCAACCATCGCTGGCCGAAAGTTGCTGTGATAATATTGGTATTAATGTGGTTTTTTCACTGTTATTTGTTTTTCAAGAGATATGAAATATATTATAATTAGGTATCAATATGTGGCATAATAAGCTGGTCTGGTGCTTGCCCATAATCTCTACACGCATCTTTTTTTTTATGCTGACGACAATTGTTTTTATGCGGTTTTTTGTGGATTGATTATAAATTAAGGTTGTCAACTTCCACTGGTGAACGATCCTCCTAGAAACCTTCAGCTGACTAACAACAACAGCAGGTATTGTGTCACTAATTCAAAACGATGTAAAGTTGTGCTGTTTTTCTTCGACAAGGACTCCCTTGGCAATTAGATGACATGAGCTCAGGGCGATAGAGAGTGTGGAAGTGTGGAAGGAATGGATGTGGGTGATGGGCTTTATATCCTCGTTTTGGGAGACATTGGGTGGTTGCGGGTAGCCTGCCAATATCCCCTTCTGACTGGCTAGACGGGCGGTGAAACATTTCTGCAGAGCCTATGGACATTCACCTAAGTCGAACCTCCCCAAGCGCTTGAATTTACATTCTCGCACAAGATCGTTGACTTCTACAAGGTCAAAACCTCAGATATCATTCAAAAACTCATCAACGGACGCCTCAGACTTGATGTCACTTTTCGCTATTTTCGGTCACCGAAACGATAGTAAACAAATCTCCGATCGGCGACGTCAAATACTTCGGCATTTACTGAGAAGACCGATTGGGAACGGGAAATAATGTATGCACATAAATTTGGCGACGTCATGGAATCCCCTCTAGTGGCCAATCCCAGTCAAATTATAACCACGGCGCCCAGACCGATATACCGGTCTCTGGTGTTGAAAGAGTTTAGGTGGTACATGGCAAAAGCTACCAAAACCACTCTAATTGGGGGTTCTCAATATTTATGCATGCCGCACATTCCGCGGCCAGAACGAGGCCATGGGTGTGTGGGTAGCCCCGTTGACCTCAGACCTCGTTAGCCTGACCGCAGCGAGTTGTAAACATGGCATCGTCTGCCGCTGTATCCCGACCAAATAGCCATCGTTATTGTTGCGTTCCGTTTTGTAAGAGTGATGGAACAGTTAACCCAGATATTTCATTTCACCGACTTCCAAAAGATTCTTCAAAAAGAAAAGCCTGGCTTCACAAAATAAGGCGAAAACAAGGTCCAGAACACGGGTTCATGGTGAGTTGATTACAACTTCGATCTAGAACATGTGACTGTGAGCGATTATAAGAAGGCTTGAGCTATTTGAATAGTTTCGTGTGTTTTAAGAAAGTAAAGCACATAAGAAGGAATACGTTGATACTTTTCATATTTATTATCGTTTTCATAATGTTTATGCACTCCAGGTATCAGACAGCACGTCTGTGTGTTCTCTCCATTTCACCAAGGACGATTTCAGGTGGACACCTGTAAGGAAGTGCCTAAAATCGTCAGCGATCCCCTCCATATTCGAATGGTCGTCACACAAAGAACCAAGAAGAAAGATTACCAAGCATGATTTGGAGTAATCTTATATTCATACAAATTTAATTGCTTTTAATTGCTCTTTACAAAAAGAACTTGTGTCAAATAACTTAAGAAAATAACTGCTGTCTTGCATGTGGACATAAACACACATGATATATATATATATATATATATATATATATATATATATATATATATATATATATCAGTGTAGTTGACAACTACCAGTTTTTATTAACGACATACCTTGATAATGATTGCAGGACTTCGAAACCAACAACCAGCACCAGTCAAGTAGACGACCAGCCCCTGCCTGTCACTACTGATCTTGACATCCAGATGATCGTGGAGGAGAGTGACAGCAAAGAAGCTCAGCTAGAGAAGTTGCTACAGGACATGCAAATCAAGTATGAAGAATCACAAAAACAGAATCAGGCCATGAAATATGAACTACAGATCGAAAAGTTCGGTATTTGTCGATTTTCCTATGATCCTGACATGGTACGGTTTTACACTGGGTTCAGGAACTATCTTGAATTTGTAGTTTTTTTTGAATGCCTACAGCCGGTGGCTAAGAACATGACCAGCATGTACTATGTTCCTAGCACAGATGTTACAATGGCAGGTAAACCTAGAGGCATGCAACTCATTGATGAGTTGTTTATGTTTCTGTGTCGTCTAAGGGTTGGGCTTAAAACTAAAGACTTAGGAGTCAGATTTAGCTGTTCTCTGGCCTCAGTCAGTAGGAAAGTTATAACTTGGGCGAATCTTCTGTTCACGGTACTTGGTAGGATACCAATATGGCTTCCACGAAACACCATAAGGAAGCAGATGCCAACAATTTTCAAGAACTCCTTCCCCAATACCAGAATAATCATTGACTGTTGTGAAATAGAAATCCAACAACCATCATCTCTAGCTGCCAACTAACAACTTTATTCACACTATAAGGGCAGAACGACAGTTAAGTGTCTGGTTGGTATCGCCCCGCATGGATCCCTGACATTTCTGTCCCCCTTATACAGTGGCTGCATGTCTGATGTTGAGATAACCAGGGACAGTGGGTTACTAGAGCTGTTAGAACCAGGAGATGAGATCATGGCAGACAAGGGCTTCACCATTAAACAGTTAGTTGCCCAAAAACATGCAGGAGTTATCATACCCAATTTTCTTAGAGCAAAAAAAAACAGTTCACCCCCGATGAAATATCAGAAAATGAACAAATTGCAAGTGTAAGGATTCATGTTGAGAGATACATCAGAAGGATCAAGGAATACAAGCTTTTTGACACTACCTTACCCCTCTCTCTAGATGGAACTGCTCCACAGCTGTGGACCGTGGCTGGGCTTTTAGGGAACTTGCAGGGTCCTTTGATTAAAGGTAACATTGACGTTGACTGAGGACTATTGACAAATATTAGGGTCAGTGCCCTTGGATTTCCCCTCAGTTGTCAACTTTGAAGCAAGGAAGTAATCAAAGAAGAAATTGTCTACCTTATTTTTTACTTCACACCACCTGTCCTGATTAAATGAGATAGTTTCAAGATGATACTCACTCTCACACCACACAAAAAAATCACACCAAGCCAATCCTGTTACGGCCATTTGGGCCAAAATTTGAAAATAATGTATGTGGTTTTCTTTCAGGGATAATTCATTTGTTTCTGAGCACTTCAGGTAGTTAACCTCCCTTACAGAAGAAAAACAGATGGGCACTTGATCTCCAGTAATCCAAAGGGTTGGCTTCGGGAGGGGTTGTAAACCTTCCTGTCTGGACTAGCTGCTAACCAGGGTGATGTTGGATTTATTACAATACCTGAAGGGTACAGGTTCACCTGGTCCCCCATGACCTTGGCATAGGCCGTTGCAGCCACGGGTTCAGAGGTTATACCATGGCGCATTGCCTCGGTGCACACATGTCTGCCTGTCTTCAGTCGGGTGACCAGGGTTTCATAGTCCTTCTGCCTCTTAAAAACTTCCCCCAGTTTTGACGCTGTTATCCTATTTGACCTTAGTTTGTGCCATAATTTGCTGTCACCCTGTCCCCTTGTGAGTTCCTCAAATGCATGGATATCAGATATATCAAGAATGACATCCTCCATAGCTAGACACTGTTCATATGTCAAAGCACAAGTGTAATTATTATTCATGACATCAGCATAAGGGAGTGTAGGGAATGGGACACCATCATGGATGTTGAAAATATAGGACGAGGACAACTTGTGGTGGTAACTTAATACACACCCCTTGGGCACAGGGCCAATCTTGGTCTCAACCATTTATCCACTACTATTGGAAGGGTCAAGGGCAGGGAGCATGAGAGAATCTGGGGAAATTTTGGAAAAATCTTCAAACAGTTTGGCAAAGTCAGGGAAGTCAGATCGAATAGGATTGTAAAAAGTGGACTTGATACTCCTGTGTTGTTGATGTTGCAGATCCGCTGAGGCGACCTTCCCCTGATAGCCCATCACTTCCATGTCGCTGATGTCCATTCCCCGTATACAAGGGCCTCTAGGCCGGTGCCAGGTCTGGGGTAGTCTTGGCCAAATCTTCTGGAATGACTTTGAATCCCCTGGACTTGAACTTCGCCATTTGGTAGAGCACACCACCAATATGCCCACACTGACCACTAAGGCCTATAGCACAGCTACTGGAGGCTGTTAGGATTGCTGTCGGCTCCTCTGTAGATAATGTGATCTGTTAAAAAACCATCATTGGGAATATCAATTGCATTTAATGATTATTTCTCAGATTTCATATTGATTGACTTGTTTTTGAGTTAATTCATAGAGATAGCATGAATCTGCAGATATTTTGAAACATTTCACCTCTTAATTTTATCCATGCACTACCAACCACACGGTGTGGATTTTATTATCAATATTGGGTCGATGCAGTGGATATGTTCTTAACTCTGCAAGAAATGGAAAAGCATGCCAGATTAGTATCTTAATGGTTTTATAATCAGGAAATATTAGTGAGGATTATATAAGTGTGAATCATCATGCCTTCATGCATACCATTTGTTGTCAAAAACAAATCTACAGCAGCATCTTTTCTCCTTATCTTCAGTTTTGATCAATAAAAAATGTTTACAAAAATTTTGACCACTACCATGTAGTCGAGTTTTTTCATCATGCTTAGAGACAGTAACCACATGCATTTATGGGCCACAATAACCATGCAAGTAAGACATGTATTCAGGTCGAGATGTCATACCTCAATTGAGTGGGCATCTTCATTTTTCTTCTGGGATCTGTGGCATCTTCCCTTTATGACACAGCCGTTACTGACAAGCCTTTCCACTGGAGAAATAAACATGATCAAATAAGCATCTATCCTGTGTTATCCGTCCTGAATGAACAGCGATCAACTACTTAAACACACCTCCAAACAACTCTATCAACGCCACCGGCAAGCGCCCAGATGCCAAGCGGTCGCCGACCATGTAGGTATATGTAATGATAAAATTACCTGTTATGCCGTGGACGTATTCCTCATCAAAATATTTCATGGCTTTTGCGATGTTTCTTTTCCCGGAAGCATCCGAAGTATTTGATAAATAGGTTTCGACAAACCCGAACGATAAGAAAGGAACGAGAGAACAACAACATGAGAGATTTAAGGCTGTCGAACTTGTTGAATAGATTTTATTTTTCGGATGATAGCATTACTAGAGATGATATGCGATATCACCTCGATTCAAATTGATCAAGTGTCAATTTATCGGTAGCATTGTTGATAATGTACAGCGAGTTTTATCTGAACATTGTGACTTGTGATGAGCGATAATAAGTGTGATTGACGTGAAATAGAGTTCGGTAACTTGAAACGTTGAAGTGGTCAGGCGCTGCATTAACACCACTACACTGTTCCCATCGAAGTATCAGGTCACGATCATCATAGTCAGAGGTTTTCACTAGCAAATAGGCTCACATTAGTTTTTTCGCGTTGCAGTAAAACATTATTGGCAGGCCTCTCTAACCTGCTAATTTTGATGCTTAAATAACTAGCCTGGCACGTAGCTAGTTACTAGGTACTTGCCAGTACTCTATGAACCCTGGGGGGGCACTTAGCCTAATTATGGATGGGGGTGTGCCGCAGGACCTCGAAAACCCGTACCCGTTGTACAAGGTCAAAATGGCCAAAAAGCATACCCCATCGTACAAGGTATTATGCGAATGTATAACACGTCGTCCAGATTTAAGCTGAAAAACATACCCCGTTGTACAAGTATGAGGCCCAAAAACCCCTCGTACAAGTCAAGAGTCCCAAAAAACATACCCCACCGCAGAGCACATATATACTACCTCTATACACTTAAGTGCCGCCCCCGAGTCTATGACCTCCCCGTGAGCCTCATCGTGCTCAATTCGTATTTATTGTGAAAAACCAATTGTTTGCATAGTGTTCGACTACAAAAGCTCTGATATCCTTATTCCCTGTACTTACTTAAATTACTGATAATATATATTCATAGTCAAGAGTGCTACTGTGAGTAAATTCAATGGATGGAAAACCAGTTGTTATCATTGATGTAATTAAAAAGAGAAATAAACACCTTTTTTGTAACCAAAGGGCCAAGACATTTATTGTGAAACATGCACATAATACCAAAGTTATTCAAAGAAAGTATACAATCATATTTGAACTGTAAAATCCACTGCCAAAGACAATAACATTTCAAAATAAAGCATATCTTATACTATATTTCTTGCTTTATGCTGGGCTTCCCATTCTGGTTTCCGTTAGCTGGAATAGTTTCATAACAAACATGCTGCTGATCAAGTTACTATATACAACTAAGTTTTTGTGATGCTCACTCTCTCGACAGAATATTTACCTGTCCCTAAACAGTCAGGGATTGGATGGAATTCCATCCAGCTCTAATGTGAGACGGTATTCCGTCCCAGGTATGATGAGGGATGGCATTCCATTCCATGAAATTTGATGGTATATCTGGGACTGATTTCCATCCCACTCACTATCAGGGATAGAATCGTATCCCACTTCCTATTATTTGTGACCCTCTCACACACCACTGCAGACCTAATCAATTATGATTTCCCATCTTGGTGGTTATCAGGTGGTAATGCTTTTTTTGAAGCATTTCACTGAAGGTGAATGTTATCATTTCTATATTTTTTAATCCCACTAAAAAGAACTTCTTCATATAATATCTACACAAGATTTAAATTCTTATGTTTTAATGGCATCATAAAGAAGCGGGGATTTAAAAGCAGCACAGATTAAAGATTAAGATATTTTTATCAAGTGACATCATGTAAGAAACTTACGCAAAAGCCTGCTGTCTTTCACAGCAACAAACTATTCCTGGCATACAATTAGAGCAGTGTTACGAGAAATATACATAAATTAACATACATTTGTGAGAGGTAAGTATAAGGTTTAATTTCAAACCCACACAAAATATACTGGCAAACACAGCAACAATGTACATCTGGAATATGATAAGCTGTATCTGGAATAAACTAGCTCAACTACTAAGTTACACCAAGAAAATAACAAAACAAAAGTGTCACCAGAAATATACATATTATCATACATTTGTCAGTGGTAAGTATAGGGTTTAATTGCACACCCGCACAAACATACTGGCAAACACAACAACAAAATAAATCAGGAATATAATAAGCTCCATCTGGAATAAACTAATCTCAACTACTAAGTAACACCAACAAAGCAAACATAACATGTGTCTTTGCATTGAAGTAAATAATTGTGAACACAAACGTAAAACATACATACAGACAATATAAAAACATTCACTATCGTTCCTTTCCTTTTCCTTTGGCCTTCCCTGCATTGTCTGACTTTCCACTCCGTTTACTGGCATAGATAGTGCTTAATCTTCGCCTTGCAGTGTTGGTGTATTGTTTATTAGTGACAGGCAGCTCTGATAACTTCAGAGGGGTTGTGTCCGCCACCACAGAGGACAAGTTGGGGGTTGATGACAAACCAGGTAAAAAAGACAAGTGATGCGAGCCTTTTGTAGGTGTGGGTGGAATGACATCCTTTTGTGTGACGGCCGACATTACTCGACACATGTCCACTTTTGAGGTTTTGGCCCTATCTGTCACAATTGATGGATCGACAAGGGGCAGGCCTGCCTCAAACTTGTCAATAAGAGTTGTTGCCCCACCATATGTGACTGCACCAGTCAGCTTATTTCTTAACACAATGACACCCTCCCAGTCTGTGCATATAAAATAGCATATTTCAACTTACCATTTGGAGCATAGAATTCGTTGTTTTCCGCCATTTTCGGGTTGTTTACATAAAATTCAGCGCGCGATAGTCCGGTTTGTCGATCGCAGGCGTCATCAATCAACCAACATCGTTATGATCCACGCAAATTATATAAAATAGTCGAAGAAAACAGGGATACTGTAGTTATCATTCTGAGTAGCCACGCTGCTGATGGTGGGATAGAATTCTATCTCATATTACAAAGACAATTTCAGGATGGAATTCCATCCAGTCCCTGACTGCTAAAATTCCCTTAACAAAGAATATGTGGTTTTGTCATACCCCATCCATAAATAGCTCCACTAGCCCATTGATTCTACTAGCACCCCAATATCAACACACTCAGGACATTACCGTACAGTCAATACTCAATCAATATTCATTTTATGTTGGTGTTTTCAATTACAAAACCCATATAGCTAGATACTTTCATGTGTGTATTACTTACTGCATAGCAGGTAAATGTCTGATTGTTGTTGTGTGTGTTTAGGTTTCTTATTTATGCTCCCTGTATTGATTTGGGGTGAAAGATACTGTGGACAAAATGCTCCTTTCACTACTGAGCAACAGCTTGGCCGGATCTTTCAACTGGGCAAGGAGTTAGAGATAAGTCTTGTCGGTGCTGTGTTGGGTTAGTAGATTAATGTTAATATTCAGTTGCCATACACAGCATTATTCATGCAATATCATCAATAACCTGCATAAATGGTTTAATCAGATGCTGCTAAAATGCTGTCAATTAAGGAGGCAGATGTTGAGGAATGCATCAACAAATGGCTTCTGGGTGATAGTGACAGGAATCGAAGATGAAAAAAATAAGAAGAAAAGGTTAATTTTTGTCAGTAGATATTGAAACTGTAACCACCATATTTCTGTTGGAAAATTCTAATTTTGTTTGTTTGTGTGTGTGTGGGGGGGGGGGGGGGGGGGGTGGGTGGGTGGGTGGGTGGTTGAAATGAAACGAGCCAGCATATAAGTGTCTAAGCTTCTCTCCAATATGATGATTCAGTGAAAAGCACATTGTTCTGTATTTTTTCTACATTATTAAGCTCACAATTTTGTACTTCTGTTTTACAGTGAAGCTCGACTCCAAGCAATTGCAGCAAGAACTCATGAAGTCAGATTCTGGTTCAGAATAAAAATATGATACTAAATAAAGTAGATGTTTTTCTGAGATGTGGTTGTTTTTTTATTTATGCACATGGAAACTACAACTACATCAGTTCAACCATGACCACCTAATCGTTGGAACACTAGGTCTAGGCCTAGGTAGGCTTGCCAATGTTGACAAAACAGCAAGCCTACATTGGTCTGCGGTATAAGACTACTGTGGGCCTATGTTGGTATGACTTTGTGCCAGCAGTTCAGCCAGTGTTGGCCCAGTGTTGTAGTGCTATCTGGGTTGTAACAACATTATGTGACTAACAGTAACGTTGGCGGAACGTTATGTGTTTGCTGGGTATGATATAAAATATATATATTGAAATACTACTCTTATACAATTTACCACATTTGAAAAGATCATTACAATCAATGGTTTATACTGTCTATCTGAAAACAATCTGTGAATGCAGGAAATACACCTGGCCGCACAATATCTATTATACTAAGATGTACTCTAGATTTTGGGCACGCAATTTGTATCGCTTTAACATGGACTAAACAAGGTAATATGCTAAATGTTGACGAAACACACCGCTTCTAGACAGTTGAAAGTACCCGCTTGTAGGGGTGTTCAGACGCTTCCTGCGCCGTCAACATGTCAAGTAATCCCATGTGCTCAACAGACACATCTGATCCAGGCCACTGAGGTCACCCCGTCTGAATATATCAGGCTCTGTCATGGCCCCGTCAATTACAGTCATATATAGGCACTGTATCCACTTTTTTTATCGCCACCCTGCAATACACGACATTGGATAATCCAGTGAAACAAGCCAAATACACAGAGCAAATAATCAGATGTAGGTATGCGCTGATTTCGTCGATGGACTGCAAATTATATTTGAATCTGGTAACTGTTGCCATGATATTAATGGTCTACTCGTTATAGGTGGACTTAATAGATTTCAATCAAGATTGTCTCGTTTACTAATTTGATAGAATACCCCAATGATGGTCAAAACATACATAGCAATATAAGATACTATGCAATTAATCTCTGAAAAAAATACCAGCATATGATTTTACACATACCGCGTTAAAATTATTGTTATACAACGAGCCTGTCGGTCATTTTTTTTATAATTATGCCAGAATATTCTCTTTCCCCGACAAGAAATCCGAAACATTTAACTACGGTAGGTAGCTTAATCAGGGTAAGGTGTAGTATGTGAGATCAATGAAGCGTTTGAAGAATAGCAGTTATCGAAATCCATCCATACGATATACTCATTTAACATATAAAGTCTAGTTGTGTCGGATCTATCCTGTTAAAAACATAAGTTATCATAGGCAGCTCGAATATTAAATATGGATTTAAGTTGGGGTGCAGCGGCGGACTCCGAAAGTGTTGTAAAGTTATGAACTATGTGGTTTCCCGCTCCGCCGTAGTCGCCGTTGACAGCTGATCCGGTAATGTGAGTTTTACAGGGTATAAACGCAACTGCTTTGATCCCAAGATAACTGATAAGAGGTGGAGTGAATCTGCCGATTAATCGTGCATAAGCTATTGCCATTCCTCTTATGATAAAAGCGATATGAGATTCACGTCCATCAAAATTCGTCTGTGTTGCGAAGCTAGCATTGAAAAACCCTTTTAAGTTTCTTAATAAAATATAAAAGCGAAGATGAATATATGTTACAATTTACATCACGCATATTGTCATAGACTTTGGGATAGAATTAGTAGTTAGCTATTGGCAAAAATTATTGCAACTTAACATGATTAGCTAAGCGTCTCAGTCTGGGCAAGGACTTGAGCCGTGGTATCGACAATACCGGGAATCGCATATGGTTAATTTGTACAGGTTAATATTTGTCGCCACCTGGGATGTATAATTCAGTCAGGATCGTTCATCAGGTCTGTTTGCTTATCTATTTGCAAGATATATTTAGAATATGGAGTTATATTTGGTCGCGTGTCAGGGAACAATTGATTTAATTTTCGATAAGAACCAACGTGTCCATGACGTCAACGTCATATCCGGAACCGCGTCAATCTAATCATTGACTATGGTCTTCACTCTGTAGTACATAGTTATGTCCGGGGGTTATTTTGAGTATACTACTAGAACTATCTTTGGTTATTTATCGAAGACCACGAATAGGACTGATATAAATCTTACATGTATAGGACCCCGGTATAGGACTAAAACGTGTGACGTCACATCGCTGATTATAACGACATCACCATGTAGCCCCAAAAAATAAAGATGTCCATGTTGTTGGGTCCATTTTCGCATATTTTCGGGGCGCAACATGGGATCGCACGGGATGATTACGGCATCACTTTGTAGCCAGATATATCCGGTGTCTAATAGCTACGTTATCAAAGCGAAATGGACGCTTTAGCGAGTGCTCTATTGACTGTCCTCTATTTCACTATCAAATGCGACTGATTAAATTAAATAGCATACAAATTTACGTCGGAAATTAAAATTTCCTATTCTAGCTCACTAAACGCTATAGTATTCTCGTTGTTTTACTTGCAGTCCCTGCACAAATGCCAGAGCTATTCTAGTCAATGTTCACATTGCTCGAGGTGGAATAATTCATCATTCCCCTATGTATTTTAGTGTATTCTGTAATGATAGTATTGATGGCACAATAAGTTCTTAAGCTTGATGGCCATGCATAAATCAACACTAAATGAGAGTGTTCATAATATCAGTTTATTTTATTTCAGACGTGCTGACAAGAGTACAGAAATATGGAGATAATTGAAAAAGAATGTGCAAGATGTTATAACAGCTTGATGGGGGCTGTCGAGCCTTGTTCTGTCGACCTTGGTTGCGTAGTGAATGGAGAACAAACAATCTAGCTGTTACTTGCTAATTGCAGTCAGCTTTTTGTCAAACCTGTAATCAAAATACATTTCTGACATTGTTTACAAAAAAATTCATTTAGATATAAAAAAATCAATGAGAGGTCAATATACCTTGAATCTCTTCATCTTTTGGCATGAATTTCAATTTAAAGTTATGACTAGATGACAATTAATAATAACTATTATGGTTTGATAAAGTATTCAATGACACACCAGGGATGAACACTAATTTATATATTTTTCATAAATAACTCGGCGATTTTTAGTCTGCAGGGTACAATTGGCACCAGATGGTTCTGTGTCATTTGTGCTATCAAAAGTTTACAAACAGACAGGTACTTAGTGAACTCTGCTGAACAGTAGAGTTAAAAACTGTTATGATAGTTACATACAACTTACAAGGTGAGACTATCTGTGATCCTCAGGGTAGTGTCTGCATCATCTGAGTCTAGCAGTCCAGACTGAGGCTGTGATCTAAAAATAAACATAAAACCACCCTAAGATAGTATAGTAAAACAATGACTAACACCACAACAACACTACTGTACTTGCATTATTATATCAGTTGATATATGAAGATAAAACATAAATACCTGATGAACATTTGATCATCTATACAGTAAATCCCTATTTATATGACTGGATATTAGCTAAAGGGAGTATAACAACATCATACTACAATATTTACTAAGTTTTTTTCTGGTACCAATCTTTTATATTGGACAAGAAGTGTCTCTTCTTCCTTCCTCTATTTTTCCATGAACATCCGGTTGGGAATGGGGTCTCCTGTGGCTTCTAGTACACAAAGGAGTAAGTAAACTATGTGCTAGAAGACATTATGAAGAACAGGTAGTTATTTCATAATGTACTTGACATAAGGCAACAGTTACCATCCAAAGTCAAGTCAAGTCAAGTTGCCCACTTGTCTGAAATGAGCAGCAAGACGATTCATTTAAGTATAAATGTGTGTTTGTGTGTGTGTGTGTGTGTGTGTGTGTGTGTGTGTGTGTGTGTGTGTGTGTGTGTGTGTGTGTGTGTGTGTGTGTGTGTGTGTGTGTGTGTGTGCATCTGACTATAACATTAAATGACCAAACCTTTGGGCAGGCTGGATATTCAATTAGCCAAGAAACAGGCAATGACAGTGATATTGGGGCATCCCTTATCTCCTGCCACAGTTGTGGATACTCATGGATCTTTTCATTGCAACTGATACTGAACAGGGTGAAAGATTCCTTTTGCAACACAAAGGGAAATATGAATTGATCACACATATCTTATCTCATTTGTTAATCATTTTTAAGATATCACGCAAATTACCTTGCCCAACTTTGAGGATGTGTGTTTATCAGTGGAAGTGACAAATGCCTGCACTTAAATATGTGCCTCATGTGATAGGCACTGCAGTTGGTCAAGCTACCTTACTATAACTCCTCGCTTGGTAGGGGTCAGTGACTAGAATCCATTCCTCAAAGGTTTGTGAGGTCCCTCTCTTCCAAGCTGCAACACCTGAGTGGGTGCACCCTGCATAGTAATATGCACAAATAGAGAGGCTTATAAGATAAGATGTATATATAGCTGTAATATGCACAAATAGAGAGGCTTATAAGATAAGATGTACATATAATCAACATTTTTAACCTCAGTTATTGCATTACCATAATACTTTTATAAAATCGATGAACAATTCATATGCATTTTTGCGATGTCAGGTTCAATCAATGTGTGAAAGAAAGAAATGGTTAGGTGTTTGGCTTATTTCGGTTAACTTACTTAAATATTAGTTAAGATGACAGTGCGTCCGGGGATTCATGAGGATCCTTGATTTGCTTCCAACCTGGAAGATCAGCAGTGATAAAATGGTTGCCCTGAATAGAGTAACACAATACAAAAAGGACCATAAGTAACTGTCAGCGATAGTTATTTCTTCATTAAAAATACATACAGCAGTGGAGCTATACTTGCCACTCATGAATGGGTGTTCAATGCGAGTCTACTGCAAAGCCATAGTAGAGTTATATTGCAGACAGGCAATCAGGACAACGATAGGGTGCATCTGTACTGCCACAGCACCAGCAGGGAGGGTGGTTATTATAGGGAGCTCCCTGTCGGCTATCAATCAACTATTTATGATTGCAACATTACCTTGGCAAGTAGGGTAGCAATCGGACAAGTGAAGCTGCCATCTAACTTGTCCAATGGGACGAGTCGTTTTTTATATTCTATTTTTTTTTAAACAAAGCATATTAAGATCGATTAGCGATACCTGGGAACGAGTGTTCGGTTTACAGAGAAAGAAAACCTAAATTGTCTGTATGGGACATCAAGGTCTAAACTAACTGCATTGCAAGACTCACCAACTCAGCGGGTGATCGGCGATTCCGGTAAATTCCTTGTCAGTAATTTTGTCATACTAGGACCGGGCAACTAGATTTTTCAATCGGACTAGTAAAGATTAGCAGGACTTGCCCTACTGGACAAGCATTTTTCAGAGTTAGTGTTTCTCCCTGAGATTGAAAAACATGAGGAGATGTTACAAAAGTGTTGTTTTAAGTCCATATCAGGAACAGTACTGGATATAACAAATTCAAGTTTAATTTCCACTTGCTGCAGTAATTTACAAGCTTAGGATGAGCACTCTGGTAGCCTCATTCCCCGGTCTCCAAGGTGTAATTTCAACAACTATGCTAGCTTAATTATCGCTGCCATATAAAAAGAAGCTGCGTCAATTTAAAGTACAGGGCACGAAAATGGCAAATATGTGAATTGGCCCTCCATTTTTGTTCAACTGGCCCTTCAACAAAAATGAACTAGCCCTGCCAGTATTTAACTGGTCTTCTCAACGGTCTTGTTATTCACAATGCCGAAAGTAGAAGTGAATAAGCCGAGTGAAGGTGGACCTTTTTCTAATTCATCACAGTTGCCTTCAGGTACAGGTTTGACAAACTTGTCCATTGTTGTTAGACTTGGGAGAAATATTTTGCGCGAAGTATCAAATCAACGACTTGTAAAGCCGGGAAAATTTTACACTCATTAGCATTGTGCATGTGACATAGACTGATCAATAAAAACGAGTTATACGATCTCATTGATAATCGTACACAAATAACCAAAGTACTCTAGATAAAAGCTGAGGTAAAGTCAATTTGGTCAGTTCAAATTATCAGGCTATTGTCAACATGTTTAACTTTTGACGTCGAGCATGGTAGCAGAATAGTTATCGGCCAGGCGGACCGACATCTGTGACAAATGAGTCAGAGGAGTAAACTTTAAGTCGGCGCGCGCCAATTTCGTGCCATGACATACTAACGTTGTTGAATATAAACGTCAGAATTTTAACGTTCAAACAAAGAGCCACAATACGATGAATTAATCAGTTATATGATATAAATAACGATGCTTGATTTAATACGCTTTATCAGAAGCCGGACGCTTGGAAAACGCGACGAGCTTATAGAGGCTAGGACTGAATCTTTCGAACTAACCTGCAGTCAAATCAATATGGGCGTGGGCGATAATATGAGTTAATATACGAGGAAAAAAACCTAACTCGCGTATAAACCTCCCCTGTATTGAAAGATTAAGAACAGAAGTCGTTCATTTAAATTACCTTGAAGTCTTTCTGTACATGGAAGAAAACATGGCTTAATCCTGTGCTTAGTGACACAAGATAAAATACGATACAGTAAATTTGTCGACTATTTTGTCGGTAGGTAATTCTAGGGATCATCGGTTATTTCACTTCTAAAACACGCTTATTGAACACAAGGATCGCTCCTCCAGCAGCACATCGAACCGCACATTGGGCACTGAGCGGATAATCCGTAGGCACGGGTAATTTTAGAAATTGCCTGCAGTGGTCACTGCGCGGACAAGCGGTCACCAGCGCAGTATATACTGGTCGCAGCGATTCGCATCGGGTGGGTTACGGGCCTGGCCACAATAGATTTGCTGTTGTATTCCATGAGTGCAGTCTATTACAATGTTCAAACCTTCATAACAAAAATTTGACCACTGACTTTTGAAGTAAACTTGGTAATATGGTGCAGTGATATATGTACTATGAACAGAATTTAAAGAAATGATATGTCCGCGTAGTCTATGGGAAGCCACAGTGGATTTTCTGTTGTATTCCGTGAGTGCGGTCTATTACAATATTCAAACCTCCATGAAAATAATTTGACCACTGACTTTGGAAGTAAACTTGGTAATATGGTGCAGTGATATATGTACTATGAACCAAAACAAAATGACATACAATGACTGCTAAGGATTATTATAAAATCTCTATGTTTATTTGTATAACACATAACTTTAAAATTGACGTACAAAATGTTATATCATTGTCATATACATAGCAAACAACATAACGACTAGTAAGTTAGAACGAGACTATCAATTTCCGAAAAGTAAAAATTCCAAAAGACATACCATTAACACTCAATGAATCATAGCCAGAAACATATACTAACATTGTTGACTCAGGTAACTGGCAACAAATGAAATTACTCTTTAACTTTTAGTAACTCTTATGTGCCCATTTATATCTGTGTCACCAAAAAGCGACACAAACCCTTCTTCTCCCTTTCTTCTGTATGCTAATAGTACATGCCGAAGTTGCAAACCACTTGCAGCTATCTTTCCTACCATTGCAGCACCACACATTTTGTCCCTGATCAAAACTTCGAGAGAACCTTCATTTTGTGACCTCGCAATGTTCCTCTCTATTTCCTGAATAACGACAGACACTGAAAATCCTGCTGGCTTCAACAACTTCCTGCAAAACTTTTGCGTCCTCTATAGCATTATGAGCATTATATTCCTTTTTCAAATTCCTCTAACAACCGTTGTTTGCTTAAAATCCCTTAACTGTCTCTTGTACAAAAACCTGAACATTGGCAGTGTATCTGCAAAACCTGCAACTATTTGTGAAAATTCCTCTACAATGGGACTTGCTACCACATGCCGCACCAATCTACTTGTATCGAAAGCTTTACAATTATGAGCAACTAGGATAACTTTTGCTTCAATAGCATCTCGAAGCCATCTAACAAACTCCAACATTTCTGTCTAAGAGTCCTGTTGTGTTGTACCGTGTGAGTGAAACTACCCCATGGTGATCGTCAGTCTGTTGACTACATGACACATCGTCACCACATTCATCAGATCGAAGATCATGCTCACAACTACTGATAACTGCTTTATTTAGATTCACCATCCGAGCTACAGATGCTCTTCGTTGTTCTAGCACGCTCGCCTTGACAATTCCTTTAGATTTCATCTTTATCTTGCGTAGGCAAAGAAACTCCGCCTCTGACAGCGCCGCGCTATTTGCTACTGTAGAGGCGAAGATCCGCCTGTGATATTTTCGAGGTTCAAAATGACTTCGGAACTCGCTAAAAACTTACAAAAGACCTCCATGCCCAAAAATTGGTGACAAAATGAAAGATTATATGACAAAATGACACGAGGACTGTTTCTATTACTACAGTTTTGTCTAATTGCTCTGTTTGAGCACTAAAATACGGCACATCATGAAACTTTGTTCAAAAACTCAACATGGCCGACTCCCACAATGCAACATAATGGCGTTAATACTCGTTAAAACGCTATGATATTGCTCATGTTTTCGATTCGCGCAGTAGCCATGTTGGACAACAATTTTAAAATTGCGTTGGATTTCGTCGATTCTGTTGATTAAGGAGTATGACTGTTGTTGCACTCTAGGCAAGATTGATGGTAAGACATTTATTGATATGAAAATCTATGTTTTTTAAACTGTCCCTTGTCTGCATTGCGAGAAGGAGCAAATTTGCTTATAACGCTCAAGAGTCTGCCATACGGCCCCTCGATCCTAAGGCGTCATCAGATCATCAAAACACCAGGGGCGAGTTGCCTTGCCTAGATCTTGCGTAGCACATGACAAAGACCAAGTGGAAGTATATTTTCTTTCTGAACCTTAGGTCATTCATATTTGAACTTGGATTGTGTCGTACATAAGGTGTGACTTTGATCTAAACTCAACGGAAAAAATTCGTCGCTGTGTGCGCACAAACTACTTTGAAATCAACTCGTTGCAGCGCCGACGCGGGCGCACCGGGCGTGAAAATACGCGCAGCGCGTCAAAGGTGGCTCCCATCAAAGGACGCGCAGTTACGCGACGGCCGCTGGGTGGCGCGGCAGTGAACTGTAGCATTAACACCTTTATCCGTTATTAATTTGGATACAAGTTTATACTTAGGTACTGCGAGTTTTAACAAGAATTAGTGATACTTAACATTCTGAAGATTGTCGTCTCTAATATTGGAGCATGGACGATTCCAAGTCAAAAATGCAAGTAGGTCATATATTTTAACCTATTTATATTCTGATTCATGGATAATTAAACTGCTATTTTTGAAGTTATTGCTGTAAATATAATACATATCGATTGCTTTGGGCGGATTAATGTTATTCAACCACTCTGAACAATGTTATCTGTCTGTCAACGATGTTGGACAACATCTCTCGTCCCTTGAATCGGGAGAGTCCAAACAGCTGTCACTATTTATCTCCGTTCGACATTGCGACAGTCTTGTCGCACATGGCTAAAGTTACAAAATCCGCTTAAATTTGGTGCAACAACAACAACAAGGTGATAATCTTAAATCCGTTCCAATTACATGAAAGAAGAAGTGTTTATATATAGTAAATGAAAGGCAAATAGATATGGTAATTTGAGAGCAAATAACTTTCGACTGAAGATATTTGGGTGTCGCCCAAATCGGTCGGGTTGACAGGCTTCTGTGAAGTTCTTGAGCAACTAGCTAGCTATTTAGTGAATGACACGGAGCAGTTGAGGCAGCATCACATAGCGTTATATTTTATGGTTCAATAATTTATTTTCGTATTGTTAAATGTTAACTGCAATCATGCAAACCAGCCGAGAAGTTTAGGGAACAGGGCACTAACCAAAGTATGTGCATGTCATATAATGATGTGTCCAACTGCATAAATTCATGTATCTATTCACAATTTGCTTCATCAAATGTCAAACTGACCTCCAATTGATTAATGGTGCATTCTTTATTACATGTTTTATCTGTTCACAAAAGAGCATCATTGTCTTGCCTTACATTAGATTTATTTTGAGAATTAAACTGAATCCCATCTTTCAGTGTGAATGATATAAATCCCCTCAGGACACCATGATTAAAACATGGATTAAACAACCTTTAAGTCTTAAATATATCACCTTTATTCAGTTTGCCACATAATAACATGTAGTTACAAAATTTAAAAAAAACAGCAGCATCTGCAGGCAATGTGTTGAAAGATTTGTTAAGGTCAGGACTAGGCAGAAGAAGAATTTGTTTTGTTGATTATAAAAATTTGATTGCTGTTCACTTGCCTATCTAGGGTCACTTAAATTCTACAAAAAAATGTATCCACAATATAGACAATCAGAGTTGATTCAGCTGAATAAATTGACTTAATGGACTGAATGTATTGACCTCATAAGGGTTAACAATATAAGGAAATCAATTATCAGGATATCATTATCAAGCAAAGCATATCTACAGATAAATTTGAACATGATCAGCAGGAACTTCGACAACAGCGCCTTATGTTGCACTATCAGTAATAAACTTTCAAGAGGTCCAGTCTTGGTGGGTTTCCATTACGACACAATTAGTGAATCCATACAACAGCTTGTCCACATGATTCAGCAAAAGATGATTCTCCTGCTGTGCCCCAGCTATAGTTGCACATTCTGTTACACACACAAAGTTAACTTGTCAAACTCCCTATCAGTCTTATACCATAAGAACTAAAGGAAGTCAGTGTGAAACATTACACAACATTAATTCTTACCCAACCTGATAAGGTTGATCATCAATACAACATGTCACATGAATCAATCTCTTGTTATTAAGGAAAGGAAGTAAAAACTAATCTCTCTCATGTGGCAGAAACTGAATCTACATTTGAATATAAACTAATAGAATATTGGTAAAACACATTGTAAGCCTGATCTTATCTATATGCACTTAAACTGCAATTATATAACCAATAACAAGCCGCCCACCCATCAATAATTAATGTTACCTTCATTCATTGACCACTGATGGCAACTTTAACATTCTCTTTCTGGGTATCGAGATAACAGGCATTGACTAGTGACCACCAGGAAGGTTGCTATGGAGCTTAGCATTGATAAATATACTAGAATTCAATGCTTGACTGCTCCCCTGGGTTGGCTATGGTGCACTTCCATCTGTCACTTAACCACTGATAAAATGGTGTCTCATCCACATAAGCCAGCTCTCTTTACCCTTAACATGAGGTCACATTTACAATTGTGCACATCTGAAAATCAATATATAGTGAAGATGAGGACATACATATCTGATGTTCATCTGGAGATGATTATGTGACAAAGCCAGATGTTCAGAATAAGCCTACAGCCCAGGGAGCTTAGTTCAGTCATCAGTAACAGGGCTGGAAGTTAACTAAAATGGCCACCCATCCTGACCTGTCCTGGTGACGGGTGGCCATTTTAGATGTTAACTGGCCTCAAGAAATTCTACCCCTCCAAACAAAAAAGATGCCATGTTAGGAGAACCCCAGGTCAGTGACATACTGGGCTGGTGACAAGAATCCCAGGTCAGTGTAACGACTGGCTGGTAATAAAGAGAATCCCAGGTCTGTGTCATGCTGGGCTGGTGATGAAGAGTTGAATTGAATTGCAGATAAATACAGAGCAGATTAAGTGTACATCAATTTGACACTGTACACAGGTGCATACATCATAACTGCAGGACCATCAAGGACCAGGTGGAGCTTAACAGTCTTCCTGGGTAAACAGTCCTCTGATAAAAATCTTCTACTTAAACCGACTGATGACCCAAACTCACACACAACCAATACAGATAATACTCATTGTTTTGGTCATTTTTGTCATTCTGATGGTTTTATGACAATTAGACATAACATGTCTTTTTAAGCCCCAGTGATTGATATATCTCAACAGGATATAATAAAAAGAGAAGCCAGAACATTTGTAAACAGTAGTGAAACCAAAACATTAATTAAGCCACAACATTGATGAAGCCACACCATTGACGAAGCCACAACACTGGTGAAGCCACAAAATTGGTGAAGTCACAATATTAGTGAAGTCACAACACTGTTGCAGCCACAACATTGGTAAAGCCAAAATATTGATGAAGCCAAAATATTGGTGAAGCCACAACATTGGTGAAGCCACAGTTTTGATGAAGCCACAACATTGGTGAAGCCACAGTTTTCATGAAGCCACAGTATTGGTGAAGCCACAATAATGGTAAAGCCACAACACTTGTGAAGCTACAACATTGGTGATGCCACAGTGTTTGTGAAGCCACAATATTGGTGAAGTCACAATATTGATGAAGCCACAATATCATCGAATCCACAACACTGGTGAAGCTGCAACGTTGGTGAAGCAACAACAATGTGGAAGCCATTACACCGATGAAGCCACAACACAGGTGAAGCCACAACATTGGTGAAGCCACAGTATTGGTGAAGCCACAATATTGATGAAGCCACAATATTGGTGAAGCCACAGTATTGGTGAAGCCACAACATTGGCAAAGCCACAGTATTGGTGAAGCCGGAATATTGGTGAAGTCATAATATTAATAAAGCCACAATATAATTCAATCCACAACTTTGGTGAAGCGGCAAAAAAAAACAATGTTGAAGCCACAACACTGGTGAAGCCACAACATTGGTGAAGCCAAATTATTGCTGAAGCCATTACACTGGTGAAGCCACAACATTGGTGAAGCCACAGAATTGGAGAAGCCACAGTATTGGTGAAGTCATAATATTGATAAAGCCACAATATAATTCAATTCACAACTTTGGTGAAGCGGCAACAATATTGAAGTCACAACACTGGTAAAGCCACAACATTGGTGAAGCCAAATTATTGCTGAAGCCATTACACTGATGAAGCCACAAAATTGGTGAAGCCACAGTATTGATGAAGCCACAATATTGATGAAGCCACAATATTGGTGAAGCAACAGTATTGGTGAAGCCACAAAATTGGTGAAGCTACAGTATTGGTGAAGCCAGAATATTGGTGAAGTCATAATATCATTGAATCCACAACACTGGTGAAGCCGCAACATTGGTGAAGCCAAAATATTGATGAAGCCACAACACTGGGAAAGTCACAACATTTGGTGAAGCCAAAATATTGGTGTAGCCACAGTATTGGTGAAGCCACAGTATTGGTGAAACCACA
Source organism: Urechis unicinctus (assembly GCA_034190875.2). Classification (NCBI taxonomy): domain Eukaryota; kingdom Metazoa; phylum Annelida; class Polychaeta; order Xenopneusta; family Urechidae; genus Urechis; species Urechis unicinctus. Next base: position 22,364,304 of record CM067358.1, on the reverse strand, counting down.
ACACTGGTGATGCCACAGTATCGGCGAAACCACAACATTGGTGAAGCCACAGTATTGGTGAAACCACAATATTGATGAAGCCGCAATATTATTGAAGCCACAGAATTGGTGAAGCCACAATATGGTGGAGCCACAAAACTGGTGAAGCCACAATATTGATGAAGTTGTGAATTTACTATTAACATGCATGCAGAAGAATTATTATGGTGGTTTAGCACATGGACCTTAATGTTGCAAATGTAACTCATCATGTAGAATAGGGAGGAGGTCATGTTGCTTCGTCTACATTGCTGTCAGTAATGTAGATGAAGCCACATGACCTCATCACTATTCTTATGTTAAACTATACATTTATCTCAAATCACCAAATGTCTTTTCACTAAGTAAGAGCCTAGTGGTCCTAAAGCAAAACACTGCTCCCTTTGATATAAGGAGGTATCAAGCAGAGATAGATGAGCATAATTGTGATGTTTGGACAGCTGATACTGTTGTCCATCTTGAACAAATAAATTTCCTAAATAGGGCAGATTAACCAACACAGAGGATATGTATCTCCAATATGATTAAATTGAGATACTGGGTCCATAATATTAAACCCAGAACAGGAGGTAAAGCAGTTAATCACTACCAGATCGCGAATGCTGCTGAGCAAAATGTCATCACAAACACTTAGACAAACTCACAGCCTAACAATAACTACAGAATGCCGATGGCTAGTAAACTCTGCTGCTTTTGACACTTACAAGTTATGACAGCATTTAATCATAGCGTTTATAGTATAACATTGTATTCAATGACACACCAGGGCTGAACAATATCCCCCAAACCCACTTGTCAAGCAACAACAGTCCATCGCCAAGTAGTTATGCAAAAAGTTTAAGCATTTAAGCCTAATAATTTAAATTTTTAAGAAATGATTCACCCAAACAACCATAAGCTAATAATAACTTAGCTTCATTTTTCCTTGAACAAGCAAATTTAATTTGCTTTTATCTAGCAAGTCAGGGATCAAAAGCCATAAAGCTATGAGTTAAAGTTTGCAAGATTTGGTCAATGTAAAGTTTCTAGCTTGCATTACAAGAAAAGTGCCATCAAGAATTATTCCCCATTGAGATAATTACTCAGGAACAAAAGGTATTGCAGTGCTGATATTTACTTTGTAAGTGATCATCAATATAAGAGTGATTCATGTTTAATTTGAAACAGGTATTCCCTATTTGGTTAACATAGCTAATGAGATTATTTTACAATAATAAGGTCACAAAGGGCTGATAGTTTGTTTGTAAGTGACAATCAATATAAGAGTGCCTTGCATTATCAAAAAAATGTTACACCAACAGTTTACAAGCAGACAGATGGACAGGGCAAAACTGTGCTGAGGAGCATAACTATTAATGGTTACTGCCTAATGGTCCCATAAATTATACCTTATAAGTGGCAAGCAACAGGTCCAGGATGGGCAACAAAAAAAGTGACCTCCCAAGCCATGCCTAACCAGGCAGTTTGTTACATCTTGGGAACTGCACTGTTCTAAAAAGGCCTCATGTGTGACTTGGGGCTTCAGATATGCTTAATAACCCTTCAACACTAGACCAGATGCACAGTGCTCAAGACTAACTGACAGATGACCATGTCATTTATAGCTTATACATGATATATTCAAATGATGTGATTGTACTATTGAACAATTGTTTGGATTACACACATTGAACATTTGACAACAATTTTATTACCAATATTGATGTGGCAGATACCCAGACAAAAGAGGCTCTTGACTTCAAAAACCTACTTAGGATCTGATTATTTCCCTAGCTGCTATTGAAATTTGGCTGTTAACTCAAACCAGCACAGTGGTTTTGGATAGCTATTTCTGAGATCTAAAGGATCACTCTGCAGACTAATTGATAACAAAAGTGTGACTCTGTCCAAGACTGAACTATCATATAATACATAATCAAACTTATAGGAATGTAATAAAGAACTCATGTTTTAGTGTATTACAATGATACATCATATTAACAGATCATGCTATTTCCATGTTAAGGGTAACATTACTGATGCAAGTAAATAATTCAAGGGTGTGGAAAGCAAAATATCAATCTTCAACCTTTGAAAAATAAATCACATTTGAAAGAGTAACCCCACCCCACTAACACAGAGCCACCAGCGCATGTCCGCTGTCACGATCAGGCGATGTTTACATCTGACAGATGGGGCAAAAGCCGTTCGCTAAAATGGCCAATAGTCAATACGGTTAAATGAACGTTAGGAAATACATTTAAAAACAAATCAATGGTAATCGGTAGATCTGTCCAACCAAGCTACAGGCATCTAGTCCTATTAACGTGGTATCTGGGTATTATTTGCCGTTGGAAAAGTGTAAGTGATCGGTAAGAGTGAGTCTGAACGTTAGAGCCCACGTGGCACGTGCGGAACAGCCCTGTGAAGCTCGCTAACCACTGTAAACTACGGGTATTTCATAATTTGTCGTACATGAAATTTCTTTCGGCAGCAATAACGTTCATTGTCACATTAATGATATTCAATATTTAAACGTTGGAATCATACTGACCAGATTAGAATCAAATGTAAAGAGAGCGTGTAAAATGGTCATGGCTGACCGATAAACTTTGTTTATACTCGCTCCTGTAACGGAAATTCCATGCGGTATGGAAAGCTTGAATTGTTACAATCCCAAAATATACCTTCAGCTTGAGCCCGCGGATGCGTTCGTGGGGACAATTTGATTTTAAGACATGAGCAAACTGATAAAATATAACGATCTGGCTAATCATTCCTTTGTTAAAAACAGTCCGTTGATACGATATGATTTCATTTATTACTTGAAACATTGCACATCATAGATCGGGAAAACCAGTGAGATTCAGCGAGATTCTCCAAACGTTTTGAATGCTGATCTGCGTCTCGAGTTCCAAGCTTAAGTGCTTCATTTGTTCTTATTTATCTAAATAAAACACTATAAAACTGATATATATTGAGAAAAAAAAGCACCAAAAATGAGTTGACAAAGACTTACAACCCCGGATTTTCCAGTAAAATCGCCATTTTTTTTATATCCGTCCGTAAAGATATTTGAGCGTGTGCCGCCAGTTTTTCGTTAAACTGCTGATTTATATATTCATTCAAAATTTGTATGTTCTTCATTTCAAGCGATAATTTGAAACAAAGAATTGTTCATTGAAGTTAAAAGTCGCACAAATCATGAATCTAAGTTTGAAGCAAATATACATCGAACAAAGCCAAATAATGACCGATTATTCAACATGGCCAAAATGGTCGTTAAGGCCAAAATGTAAATTCAGGGAAAGACAGTTAAAGCCAAAAAAAAGTGGATAGTTACACAAAATAATAAGTTTCCAACCTTAGGCGGAGTAGTAGCAAACAAAGTTACAATTTGGTGGGGAAGCGCAGTTGTGTAAGCCTCTATGAGATGACGCTGACTATTTTGGCCCCATGATCATCGTCCAAAATGTAAGTATGGGCCAAGATGGTTGGTGATTTGTACCAAAATGGTCGGACTTGTATAAATATATATATGCATTAAATTGTGGTCCCATCTCTGAAAGGGACGTAAAAGAATTTATATATATATATATATATATATATATATATATATATATATATATATATATATATATATATATATATATATATATATATATATATATATATATATATATATATATAACTATGTATATATATATATAATAATACGGACAGATATATAAATATATATAATACGTACAATATACATATATATATATATATGTATATATATATATATATTTTTAATATATATATTTATATCTATATATTTATATATATCTATGTATATATATATATAAATCTATATATGTATATATATATAGATGTATATATCTCTCTACATATCTATATCTCTATATATCTCTTTCTATCTCTCTCTCTATATATATAGATATATATATATATATATATATATATATATATATATCTATATATATAATAATATATATATATATATATGCATTAAATTGTGGTCCCATCTCTGAAAGGGGACGTATAAGATCCTCTGAGGACGACGTGCTCCCTGGCAGTGACCACCCTCAGAGTTATACTTACTGCTAGTCGTACATATCCTGAGTTACTATAAACGACTATTATTCGAACAAACAAACAAGGATTCAATTGCCAACAAGAATTCTACTTGGTAACGAGCTACCTTCGGCTAAAGCAACATTAAGATACGATCATAAGATTCAAAATAAGTTTTACAATCAATAAACCTTCCATAGGAACTGGCTCAATGCGTTCCTAACCGGAAGTAATACTACATAATATTTTAAAATTCGACTTAGATTCACTGGACGGTTATTTACGATGTTATATGATAAGTAATTTATTTTGTTAATTTTCTTCAGAAGTGACACCCGCTGTACTTCAAGCCTACTTTGTGCGAAAACTATCGATAATTTACTACGTAAAGGAATAGGTTATGTATTCAGAATTAGGCGGGCTTCTTTTCAGTGAAATTATATCTACGATATGATCATAAGTGACGGAGGAACGACGTGTTTACTTCAGATTTCAGTCCCGTTTTAGATTTGATTCGTTCGCAACCGGAAGTGACGACATCGATATCCATCAAATTAGAGGATTAGATTTGTGCTGCTCATGACAACAAATGGCACAATTTTCATTATTAACGGAGTAATTCATGATACCAGTTTTTCACTATTTTGATGACCGTGACCTTAGCTTGCGATCAAGGTCAGATCAAAACCTCTGGCTTCCGCGCATTAATGGGGCCAACCATTTAAAAAAACAAATTCCGATTTTTTTTGAAAATTGCGACCTGTATCGCGCGCCAAAAAGTGAGCTAACATACATACATACATACATACATACATACATACATACATACATACATACATACATACATACATACATACATACATACATACATACATACATACATACATACATACATACATACATACATACATTACATACATTCATACATGCATACATTACATACATGCATACATTACATACATTACATACATTACATACATTACATAACCACAAACTCGACCAACGTAACTTGGCGAATGCGAATTCGCCAAATTAAAAATAAGCCAATGGGACATGGGGGCACTTGGCGAACTGTATTAGGAAGTTCGAAACATTTAAGAATCGGCCCATCATTAACCAAGTTATTATGGAAATTTTTGGCAACCGCAATTAAACCAATTTTCATGACCATCGCATGTATATTGATGATTTTATAAGCAATCGAATTTATAAAAGGAATCATGCTGTCCGGGTCCGTGCAATCGACTTAAATCATAATTGTCAACTTGTGGTTTGGCAACCAACCACCTTCTTACATCGACGATATCTATGGTAAATGACAATTACAATACGAATAACAACACTTACTGCATTATAACATTTAGTGAAGCTTGAACATTATTCGAAGGCAAGGAAATACCATTATCTTTCAACTTAAGAGTATCCAATTGCACTACTTCTATGTTACTGAGAGGCATTCAATTCTTAACATTATCATTAATTTTCTGTTGGAATAATTTTAGTACAGATTATTCTTTAATAATACTGGGAATATGGCAATTCAATAGCTTCGCTTTCAAAACTAGCGTTGAAGTGTCGTTGGACCATGTCCTTAACACGCCAGCCTTCACCAACTAGCGAAAACAGTTCCGGTATTTGTACTCTGTTCACACCTCCCGTAAGTGAGCTTTTACGTTCACTCACACCAGAGCACATTATGGAGACGTCTTCACCCCAGGTGACGATCACAAACTCTCCTGGTCGAATCTCGTGGACTTCCGTCTTCGGCTACATTCTCCTTAGTGAAATTTTACATGCTCCCATCTGTTTCCTATCACCAGTTAACAGGGCGCAGGGGCACAGCATTCTGTATACTGGACCTGTGCTACATACGACAGGTTCCTGTCCAAGGCACGAATGGGGGTGAAACATTCCACCTCCTATGGTATCGAATCCAACTTCGCCAAAAGCTTCCATTTGTGCCGAGTAGCCAGATGTGTTGTACAGCAGTGGCCATGTATATATATTGAAGAACAGGTAATTGATGGGGCTGACTAACAGCAACTTAGCTCAATATATAAGCGTGTCGCCTTCTCTCCAAATAGGTCGTATTTCCACGTGCTCATAGTACCAGGTTATGTCAGGTAGAGGGTTATAGTCGTGGTCGTCAGCAAAGAGAATGTGCCGTAGTTCAGCTGGTGGAAGTCATTTATAAAATGTGACAAAGCTTGCCTCTCTTCCTAGCTTTTTGAATAGCTCGTTGACACTCCTCAGCGTCAGCTTCTGTTGCTGTTCCGAACAGAGTTTTACTAATATGTCCAACTAAATTGATGAATCCTCTTTTGAACGGTGGCGTGGAACCTTTTTGAGGGAATCTAGCCGATATCCCCATGCAGGCGTTGTTTTGTTGAAATCTGGTATTTGTCTTTGGATAATGTTCATGTAGTCTCGAATGTAGATGAGCAGGAACTGCCATTTGGATATCCTTGGGGGATATCCAAATGGCAACCTGTTCGCGAAGGTTTCCTTTGCTGATGACAAGTTTTCCCTCCGGGACTTCATGCACTTCAACACGGTTTGTCGAAAAGTTTATTGTTATTAAAACGGTGAAAAGATTCAATTGAAGAATTTTCTTACACAGCATATCGCAGCAATTCTTGCTCGCTTCTGATCAGCTATTGGGGGTGCAAATAGAGACGGTCTTTTTCGTAGGTTATAACGATGCGTTGTTGGCTCTTCCGAGTCCTGATGTGCGGACTTATCCTCCCCGGTCGTAGCTTTATCCGAGCCACCTTAGCTTAGTGTACGGTCAGGTGTACTGTATCTAGGCTCGTTGGATATGCTTATTAGAGGTGTCAAGTCAGCACTTCTGTTGACTGGCTTCCTAGAGTTTTGTACTGGTCTCGGGTTTACTTCATCCAAAATTAAGTTAGGGTACACTAGTTTAACCTTGCAGCGGTTCATAGTGCGCACTTTTCCAGTTGCTTGATTGCTTACCATACAACTTGATCTCTGACTCTGGTGACCTCGTATTGGGGATCTGTAACCTCAATGTGCCTTGACAAATATTCCAAAATACCAATTTCTAGTGAGAAACACTATTCTAACTTTGCTAGCAATATTTCTATAGGCCTGTAAGGAATAATTAGGGTATACTGATAACTGTGATTCTTGTAGAGGCGCAATCTTTGTTCATTTTAGGAAGTCTCATTCTGGTTTCATTTTAAAACATGTGTATATGTTTCAGATAACTCTCATTGGGCATGCTCCGTACAGAGACCTCTTTCACAGTTGTGCTTGTAATTGCTCCATGTTGATATTTTACTCAAGAATAAACATTTGTTATTTACCCATTGTTATGAACTTGATGCTGGAAGCTACTTTCAGCACATGGGGGAATACTGGCATGCACAAAGTAGCCTGAGTTTATAGATGTGGCTACTTTCAGCATGGGAGTAGCCAGGCATGCACAAAGTAGCCCGAATTTATAGATGTGGCCACTTTCAACATGGGAGTATACTGGCATGCACAAGTAGCCTGATATTAAGAAATATATGTGGCTACATTCAATATGAGAGTACACTGCCGTCTTTTAATTTCTTCCATGGCAAATAATCCCACTGCTTCACTTATCCGCATGAAGTACACTGATGTCTGCTATTAATAATGTCTGCAATTATATGTGAATTTAACTCTTTTTATTCCTACCGTGACCATTTATAGCTTAATTTAACTCTTTTTATTCCAACCAGACAAATAATCCCACGGATGATTAGCTCATGAAAGAACGAATGGTTAGAACTCTTTGTTTACTCCAATCGCCTAGTCTAGTGTCGTCTGCTAGTAATAATGTCTGCAATTATAGGTTAGTTAACTCTTTTTATTCCTTCCGCGACCATTTATAGCTTATTTTAACCCGTTTTATTCCAACCACGACAAATAATCCCACGGATGATTAGCTTATGAAAGAATGAATGGTTAGGACACATTGTTTACTTGAATCGCCACTTTGTGCATGGCCGCCATTTTGCCTAAATTCGCGCACGCGTAAACACAACTTTCTGCATAGGCTAATTTCTGCATACCACACCAAGGTACTGTAGGTACGGCGATTTCGAATGGACCTGCCACATTCACACACAAGGGAAGTTAACTACTGGCAATTGATTGCTTGGCGAAGTTTCTCCTAAAATTGCGCTTGATTCTTCGAAATGTATGGCCACTCCAGGATGGTCGTTCGGCGAATGAGAGCAACAAGAGAAGGAGTAAGCATGTCCTGCGGAATCGGCTCCAGAATTATGACAATAATTGTATTCTTTTTCTTCTCGAAACAGTTCAGTCGAGCCATTTGAAGTTCGAATTCACACCAGCCGCTTTGGAGGAAGCTGCGACTCAGGACCATGATGCTCTTTCTACTTCTACTGGACTTTATGCCTTCCAGAATGTTTTCTTCAATACTGTTTCCTGGTACAAAGTCCCTGTCATGCACACATAGTTTGAAAGGAGTCGAGGTATTCTGTTCCATTTTCGCCAGCAGTTTATTCCTGATCCACGCGAAATCATCATTGTGATATGCAACAAATGCATGAAACTCGAAGTCGTCGTGACGCTCTGTGTTCGCAAATAAATCCCATTGGCGTTTATACAAGCGGCGAACAATGAAGAATTTGATGTCCCATCTGTGGCGATAACAATGAATCGCATTTGTTAGGAACAAAACAACCGCCGCTATCAAATACGTCTCACTAGAGCATGAAGTCTCTAAGCTGTTAAGATAAGTATCATGTAAGATGCCAAATGGGGTTGTGCGGGATTTGTAAAAACAGTGGTAAGACCTGTAATGATCATGCTTGGTAGTTTTTGTTTCCAGAACCGACTTGATGAAATGTAAAGTTTCGCATGAACACACAAATGGATTTGATCGAAGGTCAAAATGGAATTCTCCACCAAGGCTTGATGAATGATCATCAAAGGACTGTAATGTTGGTGGATACAGAACGATAAACATGTTCTTTTTTAAATCAAGGATTTTGATATCAGGTGTATGCGACAAATCGAGTCTGAAATCGTTAAGGGAGTTTTGACTAAGATTAAGAATTTGTAATTTATCAAGTCCGCTAAAATTATCTCTTGGTAACATCTTGATTTCATTGTCAGATAAATTTAAACTGATCAAAGTTTTATAATTTCCGAATAAACCCCATTTTTACCTTTTCTATTAGCTCCCACAGGGAATTCTCTCCTAAATCAATGGCTGTGATGTTGTCATGTTGCAAAAAACCTGGGTTTAGTCGTGTAGCTCTGTTACCTCGGAGGTTTGCGGATAATCCATAATGTGGTTGATGATTAGAAAATCTAACAGGTCCTTTGAAATATCTGATGTTATTATACTCTAGGCGAAGTGTGTAGAAATGTGTACAGTTGTTGATAAGAAGTTCCGGTAACATTCCTCTTTCATAGCGAATGGCGGCGCTTAGATGCTGCTGTTGGATGGTTTGCGGCAGATACAATGTTCAAGACCCCCATTCCTGCTCAGTGTCTTGGTGTGGAATAGCGCCATAGTTGTCGCTGGAGTTAGGGCAATATTTGTAGCATGTTATCATCACTGGCAGGTTGCCAAATGAATAATCTTCTTTCCCACAATGCAGAATTTTAATCTGCTGCATGCGATTAGATTCGAATGATCGTCCATGTACACAAGATTGTCCCAACAAGGAACAATTCTTTTATCTGACTAGAAGTATTTCCAAGTTTGAGGAAAAAAAAGTCGCAAGGCAGTAAAGCATAGTTGGAATAGGGATTCATGATATGCTCAAAATAAACGCTTTCTGTTGGTGTGTATTTCAGTCTATACCAGGCGTTCTCAAGCTGATATAATCCTAAATGAGGATTATGTAACAATGCTAAAGTTTTTGAGTGAAGATAACGAAGAAAACGACATGGTGGCAATTTGTGACAGGTTGGTTGTTATAAGAGACACAAATTGCAGAGGGAGTCCAGATAGGTTTTCAAATGATTCGTTCGTAAGAACATTGAATTCCTTGCCGTATATTCGCATCCTTTTCTAACTTGCAAGCTGCTGAAATTTAACCGGAAATGGTACTCCATTTGAAATGCCGTCAAGTCGGATATTAACGAGCATAGAGGGGATTTTCTACAGGATCTCCTTTCTATAGATCCATTCCTTGGACATAGTTGTTCTGGAATTCCAGAGTACTAAGGTTAGACAGGGATTTGAAAAGGCGGCGCGGTATGGCGTACTGAGCCTAGATATGTTATTTGATGTCAGGTACAGGCACTGTAAACGAAATGCCAAGCCAGAGACAAAGAAATTATCATGACTTGACAAGCACAGACGACTATCCTGTTGGTAAGTACTATGATATATAAGCTAACTTACCAAAAAGCAACCCGGCGTTCAGCATCACGATCGCCAATAAAAAGAGCTTCATAATTCGGTCTTTTCTGTGAACAGGACAAATACTGAGACTATAGAATCCCGGATACTTTGACAGTAACCTAGGAATGTAGGTAATTTGACACAGCGCATGGACAATGCCACAAACAATACATTCCTAAGTTTCGTCTCAACAATTACTTTGTTAAATACACTCTTGTGATGAGTCAACTAAAACAAAACATATATTATTGCCTAATGTGTGAGTGTTTCAAATTGCGGTTCGTTTTTTATTATGACGAAATCGTTACATACACACACGCACACACACACACACACACACACGCACGCTCACGCACACACTCACACACACAGACACACACACATACATACATGCATCCATATATGCATGCATGTATACATTCATACATATATAGATGCATACATCCATACATATACACACATGCACACATATACACATATACACACATACTTATATACATAAATATATACATGTATTGCCACCCTGACACTTGCACGAATGTTGTTCCCGCAATGCCACGCAATGTGTCGTGCCAATGAGAGTAAAGTCTTCGTGAACGATGTTGTTCCCGCAATGCCACGCAATGTGTCGTGCCAATGAGTAATGTAATGAGTAAAGTCTTCGTGAACGAGCGTGAGGAGTGTGTGAAGGGTGCGGGGGTGCGTGCCATGTCGTAGAGAGAATTTTGAAATTTTCATACATACATACATACATACATACATACATACATACATACATACATACATACATACATACATACATACATACATACATACATACATACATACATACATACATACATACATACATACATACATACATACATACATACATACATACATACATACATACATCCATCCATCCATGCATGCATGCATGCATGCATGCATGCATGCATACATACATACATACATACATACATACATACATACATACATACATACATACATACATACATACATACATACATACATACATACATACATACATACATACATACATACATACATACATACATACATACATACATACATACATACGTTTATGGACTTACAACAATATCCCACCCCCAAATGGCTACTGTTTTGCCAATATATTATTGTGCCTATTTTGCGTAAGCATCAGTGACTCAGCTCGTGTTAGTGCTTTGGTTATACTGTTCAAAACAGTAACTAGTATTCAATTTATCAATAGGCCGTTTCCCGTTGACCCGGAAGTAGTTCTTCCCGTACCCCGTCTTGTTGCTACACGTAACAAGCTTTTCCTTAGCGACGCTGTATGAACAGTTTGTAGCTTATCGTAAATGATGTTTTGAATCTGTTTTTGTAGAATAATTTTCGATCACGTCGAACCAAAATGCCCACGAAACATTGCTGCTGGGGTAGGTGCAGCTCAGACAGCCGATATAGAGATCGTGAAAGAATGTCTTTCATTCTTTTTCCAAAGCTACGCTCCAATCCAAAGAAATGCAGAGAGTGGGCCAGGGCATGTGGACGGGTAGCCGTGCAAGACGTCTAATTAATATATTTATATTACCGTCGTGCGCGGCTAGTGGACGGGAAAATTTTGGGCTAGAGAAGGTTAATGAGGGCACCTATATCTGTACATAGCATTTCATCGGGGGAAACAGTCCAACAATTGAGCATCCTAACCCAATACCTGTTACTTCCCAATCAGAAAAGGATCTTCATATGAAAAAACAAAGGCCTGCACCTAAAGAAACATCCTGTGTTGACCCCCCCCCCCCCCCCATGATATAGCAGCAAAAACCTGGTGTGTGTAGCAAGAACCAAGTAACCATATTAAAACATAAACAGGTTCTCAAGACTCAAATATATGTTTGTGTTAAAATTATGATTTTTTTTCTTAACTGCAAAGTCAGGATCACAGGGCAAATTAAGTCCAAGTTTAACTCAATCTTGACGTCGGTAATCCGTCGTTTTATCCTTCCAAAAACTCCGCAGTTGTTTGACTTTCCAACGCGAAAAATCTGTTTTGTGCGCCAATGTTGTGAACATGAACCTCTTTGTTTGTACCGGGGTCACTTGCCTAGTTACACAGGTGCGCTGTTGCGCATGCGTAATAGGGGTTACCGGGAAATAGACTATTGATTAACTTGGCGACGAGCTAAAACCAGGCTTGCCATTGGAAGACATGCCGTTGGCGCTTGTGCCAAATCTAGTTTATATATCGAAATCTGTTATTGGCTCTCGCGCCTTTTGTTCATATAGATGTACATCATGATGCCTGCTGTCGATAGTTCCTGCTGAACATCATAGCGGTAATGCGATGACGATCCAAGCAATGTATATTAACCTTCATTAGCTTCGCGGTATAGGTCGATGAATTTATGAGCAGATTCGAGAAGTTTTGTTGTAACTTAGACTAAGATCTAATTCGTGAAAATTAAATTCTTAATATCTACGCCAATTATAGGTCGTGTGTAAATAAGTATCATTGAAATTATAAACCTTTGTTTAATTGCAAACTTTTAAATGATTAATTTTGCTAATCACGATCCTCTCTGTTATCAACCTTCACCATCGTCATCATGATCCACTTTGTCATCGGCGCCCAAAGTGACATCATTACCATCACCTACTTTGCCTAATAGGTCGTCTGCATCATAGTCATATTAAAAATTATTATTTTATCATCATCATCATCATCAATATAATTGGATTGATCTTTTCGCAGGCATGATGGCATCATTATGATAGTCATTGTCACCTTGATCATCATTGCCACCATCATCATTATCATCATCATCATCATCATCATCATCATCATCATCGTCACTTACCTTCCCTTTAGAGCATGATGATAGCCAACGTCATCATCTTAAAAATCTTAATCATCATCATCATAGAATTTTCGATGTCTTATCATCATTGCAATAATTACTCAACGTTCTTAATCATGATGATATATATTCCATTGTAAAACAACTGCATCATGATCATCATCATCATCGTGATCATCATCAATTAGTCAATGCAACTATCCATGATCTTATCAATTGTCATCACCATTACCCTTCATCATCATCATCATTATCACACCAATAAGTCTATATTGCTAATCATGATCAGATCTTTTCATCGAAATCCTCCATTGTCGTCATCATCATCCACACTGCCTTCGTCTTTCACAGGCTCATTCAAATTATCCACCACCTGCCGTCACGTGACCCACCACCACGTTAACTTTTTTCATGTTTAGCTGTTGAGTTCAGTGACCACTATAGGTTAAGCTACAGGTGACTACAAGTGACGTCTCGAAAAGGGGCCGACATGTCTGTTATTCGTATCAAGATGAATGTTGGACTCAACTTTTGATGCACTAATTTACAAGTATATCTGATGAGATGGGTGGGGTAAGGTCGGTAGTGTCACCCACATATCACAGCCGTCGCGTTGTCGCTCCTGTTTGACCCACACCGCTTGGCAGACCCTTTCGAGTACCCAGTATCCAAGTGCAACGGGGCGAAAAGGGGAGTTAGCCTAAATAAATCACCAATGAGCAGAGAGGCATACGCCGCTTTCGCGCGTGGATGCTTCGGGGCGAATGTGGCGTGTCCTGGTGTTGAAAGCGTCACTGTAGCGGACTGGTGCGCAAAATACATAAATTACCACTGACGACACTGATTGTCAACAAAATTTGCTGGGGTCAAAATCTCCTTCTTATATTAACCGTACCCTCGATGAAGCTTCCTTTTTTCCATCAAGATACAGTTACAAACTACAAACCTCTTACTGAAAAAAATCGAATGTCAGATGGTTAAACCTAACATTGATCACCCTTTTTATTTCCGTCATAGTGTGCAATTTAACATTTTTATTAAAAAACTGGAAACAAATTCATTTTCTAATCACATGCTTATGTTATCGCTATACAGTTTTACTACATCCTAGGCCAGTAAGTTTGATGATCCTCTGCTAGCATTACTACTCATCATGAGATACTAAGGGAGACGTAGTAAGGAATTGTCCCATGTAATTCAATATGGTAAATATACAGATAACAAACCGTACCTCTGTCAATTGTGCAATACATGACCGCACTGGGACTCTCATCCTGTTCCCAAACTCGACGTCAGCAACGGGGCAACCTCAATCATGTCCAGCTGTTAACCTCAATTAGGCATTTCTCTTGGGGGAGAATGGTAAACCGGCATGGGCTTGAGGGGTATGCAAGATTAAATTCCCTACTTGTCGCATCTGGTGGGGGGGGGGCGGGGTCACTGCTTCCCGCTTTGGCACAGCACTTCCGAGGTAAGGTATGAAAGTCATGAATTTGGGTTTCTGCTTATCTTCCTCTCCAAGACGGCAGCCCAGCATGCAACAGCAGCAGCGGCAGCAGCAATAGCAAATACGAGCTTTCCCGCCCATTCATGCCCACCCTTTCTGAGCAATATATTTAGCTTTTACAAATCGATGTTATCAATATCGCTGTTTTCTCGTGCTATTTACCCTTTCCGGGGATTTCTCATTACTTATTATCATTTCGTGATTAAAATATTATTGTTATGTCATTAAGTATGAGTAGACATGAGTCCTTGGCCTTTAGATATTTCGATAGCGATTGGTGGTCGTGCTCAACCAGAACAACAACATGGCGTTTTGATGCACATCAAAAAGTCATTAATATGTGACCTTTCAACCCGAGAATGCGCAAACAAAGTTGAACTCGGCGTCGTCAGTAAATCACAAGCAGAATAACTGGTCGACGACGCACCGCCACTGACATATATGTCATGTACAGCATTACACGTGGTCTCGAACACAGAACCTCAAACAATTCAGTGGTTACACGGATGCGGAGTGTGAACTTATCGATCCTTCTCATTCTTCGCGTTCCTAGTTTTCGCTTCCCATACCCCCCCCCCCCACCCTACACATATACACTTTCTCAAATTCCGCACCACAAGCAAGGGGAGGGCGGTATGGGTGTTGGGTGGGGTTGGTGCGTTTTGGGAGCCTTCAGAGAAGTGTGCTGTTGTAGTACAGCAGAGTTCACCATAGTTGCCTGATTTTTTTTAAAAATCCGAAATGTAAGATGGGGCTCCCTCCCACCTTAATCCTATTCTCCAATGTATCCACCCGATCATTAAATCACTCGACCACTCATTCAGCCACTTACTCATTAATGCACACACTCTCCCACTTGCTCCCTATTCCCACTCTCTCACCCACTCCTACCACCTCGCCCTCTTTCTATCCATCTCTCTTTCTCATTCTCACTCTCGTTTGGGCTCTCTCGCGAAATCTCAATTTTAATGCCAAATAAAATCCATCCGCTACATGAGGGCGTCCCTCTCCCATTTAAGAGGGAGCGTGTTTATGATTCTGGATGTAAATAGTATCCCATGTCGAAGTATCTTCCTGGTGCTGGGTATGAAGTCGGTCACTCGTAACACAGGGCAAGGTCAAGGTGTGGGCGACGCACGAGTAACTTCTTCTGTTGCCAAATTTTCCACGGGACAGATATGAAGTCGATCACTGACAGCATGGATCAATGTCACGACGTTGAGGGCAACACAGGCAGTGATGTTTTATATGGTCACAAGATGGTTCTGCTTAGAGATGGGAATTACTATGGGATTTATTTGAGGAGTGCAGCTCGGTATGGGGTGGTGGGGTGGGTTGGGGTAGGCGGGATCGGACAGAACATCCGGCGAAACATTACACTGAGAAGGAATGTTCGAATTTACCACCTCATACCACGTGCAGTTATTGATTTTAACTGAAATATTTTTGTCGTCGTTCGTCCTTGCCCTCGGTCCTAGGTATATTTGTATACTTTGGAAGCGCTTTGTGGTCTCGATGCCCAGCAAAAAGCGTGAGCGTGGGTGTGTATTATTATTCGCCAAGTTATGGTGATCAGTCCGGTTTGTATGTTTGTTTGTATGTTAAATTTTTTGGATCCGCGAAACTAGTCGCAATTTTTGAAAGTTTTGAATTTTTTGTTCTCCAATCGTTAGGCGTGAATGATGCGCAGAACCGAGAGGTTTTATTTTGACCTCGATTTGAAACTAAGGTCAAGGTCATCGAATAAGTGAAAAACTAGAATCTCGAATAACTCCGTTAATAATGGTTGGATTGTGATATATTTGCGATTCGCCAAGTTATCTATACAGTCGCGTTTGTCATTATGTATGTATGTTTGTATGTAAACAATTTTTGTTTCGCGATACAGGTCGCAATTTTCCAA
The DNA here is from genome assembly GCA_034190875.2 of Urechis unicinctus. Taxonomy (NCBI): domain Eukaryota; kingdom Metazoa; phylum Annelida; class Polychaeta; order Xenopneusta; family Urechidae; genus Urechis; species Urechis unicinctus. The sequence goes on along the minus strand of CM067358.1, from coordinate 22,347,577 downwards.
ATTTTCCAAATTTGTCGGGTCTAATGATGCGCAGAACCCAGAGGTTTTTTTTTTTTTTTACCTTGACCTGAAACTAAGGTTATCGAATAAGTGAAAAACCAGTATGTCGAATAACGCCGTTATTAATGGCTGGATTGTTACATAATTTACATCATTGTGTGGCTCATTCTAATTGCAAACTTTTTCTAATTACATATCTGGACATCGAACCAACGGTTTTCCCAAGCGCCTAAGGTCGAAAAATCGTGGTATCAGTCCAAATGTTAACAAAAGTTTCATAAATATTTCAAACGCTTATAAAACCGTCAATACATGTCCGCGACATATTAAGACGTATCCTAAAATATCGTGGATGTCGTTAGCGTCACTTCCGGTTAGAAAAGCATAAAAAATTTCAAAAAATGACACAAGTTCAATGCTCAAAACGTCCATGCTTTGGAATTCCATTTTAGAACAGTTTAGATATTCTGAAAGCGTAATATAATTGTAAACATTTTCTAAATATACTTTGTTGTAAATAATGCATTGTTAAAAAAATTATAGCAGGTCGAAAATTTCTTCTAGCCAAAATCTCAATACTTTTAATTTCGCAATAAATACCCTAATAATCGTCTGATCGTAACAAAATTAACATTTTTTAAAAGCTGATGCAATCACAAAACTTTGATAATTAACATATGCTACCAAAATATTCGTCGTTTTCAAAGCGCATTGAGTTGAAAAATATCAGTCAATTTTTGTCAAATTTTCTATTGCTTATAAAATCGATAGTATGCGTTCAACGGTCATATAAATTATGGGCCGATTCTGAAATTTTATGAACTTACTGATAAAGTTCGCCAAGTTCCCCCATGTGTTTAAAGTTGGTTAGCTTCTAAATAAATGTCTAAGTTCGTTTGTCTAGTGATACAGATTGTAATTTTCAATATATTATCCAAATTATTTCTTTAAAGTGCAAGTAACGTCTATTTCGAATCCCTAATCAAAGTTTAAATAGGTGACACATGACTCATCTAAAGAAGAAACCTATCTATATGCTCTCAGCCTCCTCCTTGTCAGGGTAGTCAACTGGAGTCCTTGGTCATCCAAAAGAAATGACATGCTTCGTTTTAGGCCTTAGATGCGAATTATTGCAGTACTGGGCCTCACATATTCGCACCATGACCAGACTGGAAGACATAAGTTATATGAAGCAAATTCGACAGTAGGCCAGGACTGGCTCACTGAGCACTGGGTATCGCCCGATGATTGTTTAGGACAAGTGCAAGCTACTGTCAGGCATACATCTACATATGGCAGCCTGACGAGACAAATCTATATGTTATCTGTGAAACAGCCTTATAAAACTTGAGCCGCCCGACACTCCTCACTACCGGCAATGTCAATTTTGTCAACGGGCAAGTGCAAATTCTGTCTTCAAAATCAGTACAGAAACAAAACTGATGAATTTTAATTCGACTTTCATATTGGAAATGTAAGGATGAGTATACTTACAGATTCTCAAGAAACGATGGTTACAAAATGCTGATGAGTGTCTGTAAATAGCGATAAATTAGTACGACAGCTAGTTCGCGAATAGAAACGGCGTCCGTGGCAACATCTTCTGGTGACATATAACGTCACAGCGCTGTCGTTCATCTTCGGCATGTGGTCGGGAAGTTCCGGAATGGGTTGTTTGTTTTCGCGTATTTCTTGTTTACTACGCGTCGGATCGAAAAAAAGAACTGCAAATTATTGATCAGAAAATCGCGTTCTATATGATCCCGAAAATTCATATTTTAGCCATTACTTGCACTTTAAATGGAAGGTGTAGTTGATGCGCAAAAACCCAGATGTTTTTTGTTACCTTGACCTTAAACTGGGGTCAAAGTCATAAAAAGAATTTTTTTATCATTAATATCTTCCTGGAAAATGATTCGAACGTAAAAACAACCACAGCTAATTGTAGCCCTATTAAATAATAAACTTTTTCGTTCAACGTTTGTCAGCTTCAAAATGAATCTTTGTTCACTTTTGTTTTTGTCTCGCGATGCATGTTTTTTTTATCCGTTACTTTTTTTTGATGAGATAATATCCGAATGAAAAAAAAATCCTCTGAACGACCTCGCAGTGTCAAACAATCGACACTTCCAGAAGCCAGACATGTCAATGACTGTTTGTAGATTTATTGACAGATGTACCGCTTTTGATATGCAAAGTTCAAACCAGAACAAAAGACACTCCCTGGTTATTGAGATATGTTATAGGGCTCACTAAATGACACATAGTTTGCACAGTTCATGATTTAAAAAAAAAAAGCGGATGTTAATAATTTTCCCAAAATATTTATACGAAAACATGAAAAAACAACCGATAAGGATGATTGACCTCAACCTGTAATCGTGTGCCAGGTATAGAGCGGGATTTTACCGACCAGCTTCACCCCACTTGTCCTCTAGCATTATCATTGACGGGTCACCTTGGCTGACGTCTTTGAAACACCACACGTACACCTGACCAGTTCAATCAATCAACTGTTGTTTTTTCTCGGTAGAGATGGTGGTCGGTGTCATTGAAGCTAATCAGTATCGCCTTTTTAATTAGTACAAATTGCATCGGGTCGGCTGATTCATCGAAGATAAGTCAGGGAACTGTTGGGCCAAATGAATAGATAACGCCAACTGAACACTTACCCGGTGACTCTTTATAGAAACAAATGTCTTTCTTCAAGGATGTCATTGATCTGATCAATAATGTTTGTAATCAGCTCAGGAACAGTCAGTACCTGGTTACTTATATGTGCTTCACAATAGGCGCTACTTCTCTTACATGTCACAGCGTGGTACGAAGGACGTGTGTGTCAATCAGACATAATCCTACTCAGGAGGGCGCCACCATCATGTACTCTAATGTCACTCAAGATAGAGAGATGTATCAAAGGTATTTTATGCGAATTCACACTAAAATGGATTTAGAATAAACATGCCTAATTTTTGCACCTTTCTCAGCAATCAACCGTACACCCCAAATTCACAAGTCACCTTTCTAACAGCATACCCCCGCTCACTGAATGCACTAATTGGTTCTGTATAGTGTATGAATGGGACTAAGAAGGTCAAGGTCACAAATGGAAGCTATATCAGAGTGAGAGTTGCGATCATGACATGTGAAAGGACATCAAGTTAAGTACAAGGGTGTTATGTCACTTTCAACAAAGCGGTTATATTGTGACGGTGATGGATGGTGTGATAGTGATGCTTGGACTGCTCAGCCTTCTTGGCATAAATTTGTTACCCAGACCGAGATGCAAATCCAACTCCACTGATGCGAAAGTCCAGCGCGATACCGTTGTACGACCAGGCTGGGAACATCCCCTTTCAGAGACGTCATTGCCGTTTAACGAGAACACTTGAGTCACGAGTTACGACTCATATTATCACTTCTAGATTCCCACCCTCATCCTGTGTGGTACAAGTTGACCCAGCTAACCACTTCGCCACCAGGAGTGGCTCGTCAATGATAAGACTGCCATTAATGAGACTCAACCATGTCAATGTACGGGTTAAAATGTATTATTTATTCAGCACTCGAACTATGATATATAGTGCTTGCATGGAGTTAAAGTAATCGCTATATAATTAAACATGTGGTCTCATAGCACATAGTAAACATATATCGGTAGTTGAACATATAATACATGTGATCTCAATCATATTGTGGTTGAAAAAATACAGTTTGACCCATATGAGGAAATGATGCATTATATTAAAAGACAAACACTTCCATAATCATATGCAGTAAGTTAGAATGGTACCTCTAAACTAACAAAATGACCATATGCCGTAAGTTAGAATGGTACCTCTTAACTAAAAAAATGATCATGTAGTAAGTTAGAATGGTATCTCTAAACCAACAAAATGACCATATGCAGTACGTTATAATGGAATCTCTCAACTAAACAAATGACCATATGTAGTAATGTAGAATGGTACTTCTAAACTAACAAAATAATAACCATATGCAGTAATGTACAATATTACCTCTAAATTAACAAAAGACCATATAATGGTACCTCTAAAATAACAAATTGACCATTAACACATCAAAGGTGACCCATGGAGGCATCTCATACCTTTAGGAGTCTCTTACTGGTAGGGTGAGCCATACATTGACCACATGTGAAATGTGATATAACTGTTTGACCGCACGAGTCCTAACCGACAAAAAAGTATAATGAAGATGACTAAAAGATGTTTACCTTATAGAAAATGCTTTGGATATATTCGACAATAGACATGTAAGTGTGGGAGCTTGTGAAACTGCCATAAGACATGCCTGGCTCCCAAACCAAACAAACCCCACACTCAAACCCCTAGAACAAAAAAGGATGAATACAGAAATGCAACAACTTAGAATGGAATTGAACTGCCTTCTTTTGATCAAGAGTTTAAGATTGGTTAGCTTCTAAATAAATTTTTGTTATGTTTTTTGGTCTCGTGATACAGATTGATATTTTTTTAAAAATGGTATTCATGGTATTCATGCGCAGAAGCGAGAGGACTTGTTTATACCTTTACCTTAAACTAATCTTAATTCCTGAATATCTCCATGGATAATGGTCCGATCGTCATAAAATTTACATCATTTTGTAGCTTAAATATATCCGCGTAGCATAGTTGCATATGAAGAACGGTTTACGGTTTAGCTATTGTTGTTCGTTTTTGTGTTTTTGTTTTGATAAACAAAAAACGGACCGTAAAACTATCAAGCGCTTATAAAATCGAAAATAATGGTCCAATAGTCATTAAACTTGAGTCAAATGTTGTCGTGGACAGCGAAAATCGAATCCTAAAATTGTATAGTATGGATGTAAATGTCATGCAGAGGGCCTTGGCAAGTATCGATGTTAACCGCTTGTTCTTCATATGGGTGACGTTTAACATTCAACACAAATGCACCAGAATAGGACATTGATATAGAGGCTTGATGGGTTGCGGAGATTATTACATGCATTTGTGTATCCCCATAGATCAGTCTGCTACAAGCTCACGATTATATTATTCAAAAGGACTCATCTGTGAATAAATGTATATTTATGATTATACCACACAGAGAGTATGCTTTTAGAGTGTATGCCAGGGAGCGACAAAGCTGATGAGATAATAAATGAGATAATATAGTTGATACTACCATGTGAGCACATCTTCCAGCTAGGACTGATAACTTAAAGAGTACACCTAATTAATGTTGTCGTATATAGAATGTGAGGTGTATTCTATATTTTCCTCGTCACTGTATTTAAAGCACAATGTCTTATATTATATATCCACCCCACATTGTAATATCTCACCTCGCACACATTCCAGTGTATTCGAGTCACGTCCTCTTAAGTGATCACCCTCAACTGCAGAATTCCGTTCATGTCATGGAAGATTAGCTTTACTCCAGGTTCGCTATCTACAAATATCATTGAAGAAAAGCATTCAAAACTAGTATGCACTTAACTGCAAAATTGAGTACCTTATGGGGGACGCTTGGCATCAACCTGTGTTATACGATGTGTGTCAGTTTTGTCAACATCAAACATTTCTGAATATCTCCACTGAGATCAAACGATTTCATGTAGACATATACCGAATGATTATAATGGGGATCACTGCTCCATTGCATTTATAGTTGAGGATCTACAATGTTTTTGAGTAAGTTATGTATGTCATCATGTTAGAGCAGTTGAAGGTTCGTATCAACATTACAGCGACAAAATATATTGATTGCGCAGCCTACCATACTCGCTCTGGTCATATAATAGATGCAAGTGGCAGCCTATACAATCATTAATTCCCCCAAGTATTTATTATTCAGCGACGGTTCATTCAATGGATGGAAACAACATTAAATTTATCGCAGGTAAAATACAATATGCAGTGTTGTAATATAGCGTGTAATCTATACTCACTACAACACATACATAACGTGTCATCTATATTCACTATAGCCCAGATAACATATCCTCTACACCCAGAATTAGTCAAACAACCTATCATCGAATGCTCAGATAATAAATATCAAACCAACTTGCGATAAATACTAAAATATTGAGTCACCACTTATCCTACACAGGCCAGGAGGTTGGAGTATTGGCGTTGGGTATTGGCATGCAAAAATGAAGATCAGGTTAGCGCTCTAACCATTATGCTACATATAGCGTAAGCACATCAGTGTCAGGCAGTAGAGATAGTAACAAAAACCTCAATGATGATAAAAACGGAACCCAAGGTCAAAACTGCACCTTATGTAACAACTCTACACAGCTTAACAACTGTACCGAGTTAAACAACTGTACCCAGTTTAACAATTCTCTCCAGTGTCAAAACTTATACTAAGGGTGAATGACTGTACCCATGGAAAGAACTGCACCCCATATAATAATATGCTACGAGAGTAACAACTACATCTGGAGGTACAACTGCACAGAGTGTAGAAGTTGTACCCAATACAAAATCTGTACCTAGGGTAACAACTCAATATGACAATTGTACCCAGTGTAACAACTGTGCCCGTGGTAACAATCGCACTCAGCATAACAACTCTACCCAGAGTAACAAATGTACCCAGTGAAACAACTGTTACCTGTGTAACAAATGTTCTCAGGGTAACAACTGTAACCAGGCAACAACTGTACCGAGTGTTACAATCGTATCCATGGAAACAACTGCACCAAGGGTAACAACTTTAATCGGGGTAATAACTATATACAGAGTAATAACTCGACCAAGCATATATATATCCAGTGTAGTAACTATACAAAAATATCCTTCTTAACCAGAGTCACAACTGTACCAAGTGTAAAAACTTTACGGAGGGTAGAAACTGTATGGAGTAGAAACTGTACCCTATGTACCAACTGTATTAAATGTAACGAGTATACAACAACAAAATCCAATGTAATACCTTTACCAAGGGTAACAACTGCGCACAATGAAATAACTGTGCCGAGTGTAGCAGATGTCCGAGTGCATGGGCTGTACCAGTGATATTTTACTTCTTATTTTAGTGAAAAACTAGTATCTCGAATAACTCCGTTAACAATGGTCGGATTGTTACTTTTTCTAATGACATATGTGGCCATCCTAAGGTTGAAAAATCGTGGTATGGGTTGAAGTGACAACATAAGTTCCATGAATATTTTGAGCGCCTGTAAAACCGTCAATACATGTTCGATAATGATAAAAAATTGGGTCACATGTACTCCGCAACATGCCAAGACATATCCTAAAATATCATGAATGGATGACGATGATGACGAACTCGGGTAATTATGGGCCGATTTCGAAATTTTCCTGATACAGTTCGCCAAGTTCCCCCATGTACCCATGGGCCTCTTGTTGGTTTGTTAACATTTTTTTTGATCTGCGATACAGGTCGCAATTTATTTTCTTCAATCGTTAGGCGTCAATAATGCACAGAACCGAGAGGTTAATGTCATCGAATAAGTGAAAAACTAGTACCTCGAATAACTCCTAGTCAAGGTCCCCTAGCCTGATGGTTGCGGGCGCTGTTTACATGTTATTGATATTCAATAGTCTCGCCATCAGTCTAGGGCACGATAACGTCTTGAACTGGACTAGCATCCCAAACTTGGGATGCTCCAATCACAAGCCGTGTCTCTCGGTCACTATCGGGAACTTTTGAGTCGTTGTCTCTCATTGGTCAGTTCTACATTTCCCGAAGATTTGTTTTTGGTACGCTCCGTTTGAGAGACTTGTTCGCTCGGCTGCTTAATGGGTCGTGACTGTTCTGGAATGTGGCTGCTGGGACGGGAAAACATTTTGCTACACGTTGTTAGCTGCTGTGCTTGGAATGGGTCAGGGTTCGACACCAGTGGTTGTCCGCTTGCAGGGACATTTGTCATGTCGGACAAGTGACTTGTCAAGTCAACTTGTCCAACCGGACGAGTGATTTTTATGAGCCGGGCACACATTCTTCAACACCCCGATTTGTTGTTTCACGTTTAGTGTCACCATTAATCTCACAGTCAGTTTGTTGTTTCACGTTGAGTGTCACCTTTAATCAGCGAGAGAAGCAGACACACAACTGGTTCTTTTTAACTGACTATTACGTAAACATACTATCATGCAGCTAAGCGATTAAAGCGCTTATTGTGGTGCCAATTTGAACTTTTGAGACGCCCCATAATTCCAGAAGACATTCAATGTGTTCTCATTGGACGCAGACCACAACAATGTACATGAGGTCACATAAAACCGAGGGTGCGTATCACTAGCCAGTTTCATGAGCCAGACACGCGCAATTAAGGTCAATCCGGGTCACTACCTTTGCGTTAATTGGTCACGAAGATTAACAAACGTGTCTTCTTATTTTCGCTATTTTTATGCCTATCGTGTGATGTGTATTGGTAGCAGAAAGAATCTGCGAAACGAAATTTTTCCTGCTCTCATTAATTGCTATTACATCAACTCAGTATATACATGCAATATTCCGACGCGCCAATTTAAGACCTTGTCTTGTCGTAGACTCTAGGGCGAGAAGCGTAGCAGAACCCCTGGAGTCTGGGACGCAGACTAAATAACTCCGTTAATAATGGTCGGATCGTTATATAATAGTGTAGATCATTCTAATTGCAAACTTTATCTAATGACATATGTGGCCATCCAACCAGCGGTTTTTCCAAGCGCCCCAGGTCGAAAAAAAGAGTGGTATCGGTCCAAATGGCATATATAATGGCATAAGTTTCATGAATATTTTGAGGGCCTAGAAAACCGTCAATACAAGTCCGATGGTAATAAAAAATGGTTCACATGTTCTCCGCGACATACCAAGACGTATCCTAAGATATCATGAATGTCGATGTCGTCACTTCCGGTTACAAAAGCATCAAAATTTTCGAAAAATGACTACAGTTCAAAGCTCAATACGTCCATGCTTTTGGAAACAATTGAAATATTCTGAAAGTGTAATGTAATTGTAAACTTTTTCTAAATATACTTAGTTGTAAATAATGCATTGTTAAAAAAATTGTAGCAGATAGAAAATATCTGGTAGCCAAAATCTCGATTTTTTTTTATTTCGCAATTGCTTCATTTATTATCGTCCGATCGTAACAAAATGAAAATTTTTCTAATAGCTGATCCAATCACCAAACATTGATTATTGACATATGCTACAAAATATTCGTCGTTTTCAAAGCGCGTTGAGTTGGGGAAAAAAATCACTAAGTAAATTTTCGTCAAATTTTCGATTGCTTATAATGGTCGATTTGTAAATTGGTTTGCTCTCAAAGGAAGTCCATTCAATTCTGAACATAGTTGTAAAATTTTCTGCTCTAAATACCCAACAGTTTTCTCACAAAGTAAGTTTGAAGTACAGTGGGTGTCATTTCTGCTGACTCTTCACTGCAGCCGACCTGGCGCGCAGAACAAAGGAAGCGGATTGCGAGGCGCGGCTGCCTGTTTCCCGCAGGCAAGTGGCAGCACGGACCAGTCCATTTGATTGTCAAAATGCATGTAAGATACAGAGCACGTTCACTCCCTGCTTCATTGTGAATTCTACGAACATCACTGATGTTATTGCTTACGCCAACATCCATAAATATAGTTTCAGCCAAATTGATATTATTTAACGTGTCTGGATACAATAGCCTATTTGCAAACATCGTTAGAAGACATCCCAAACCCCTTGAATTGGGCGATTCTAACCAGTTGTCGAATAACTGACATGATTAATGTTTTACAGCTGTTATTTCAAGAGTTATGTGAGTCTTTACTTCTCAGGAACTTATTGAAATATGATGTCAGTTCTTGTGTTTATTTCATGATAATGGTATGCATGAGTATGCGGGTTGTTGTTGCACAGCATAAATATATTGATTTACTTTATGTGATATATTGCTTAAGTATAGTCGTGTCATGAAATTCCCCTAAATAATTTTAGCATATCGATGCAACACAGAGGAAACAAAACCATGAAATATTAGATCATCGATAAATCCATAGTAACTTGGTAAATTTTGGGCCAAATTTGAAATTTTTAAAAGTTTCTGATACAGTTCGTCAAGTTCACCCATGTCCCCATGGACATCTCACGTTTAACGTTGGTTAGCTTCTGAATCAACGTTTGTTAACTATTTTTAGTCTCGCGGTAAAGAACGCAATTTTCAATATATTTTTGTAAATATTTTTCAAAATAGAATTTTTCAAAGATGCTCAGAACCCAGACCGAATTCGGCGGCTCTGTTCATGACCCGCACGAGGTTGTTGTTGCACTCTTGCGGCTCCCCAACACCACCAACCGGGACGAAATTAGCCTGGATACGAGAGTAGATGGCATATACCTCGACGACATCGACACCAAGCCCATCTCACTACTGAATTTCGTGCCAAGCCGCCTGAACCAAATCAAGGAGGAGACGACGAAGGAACCGGCACTATCACACCTGAGATAAGTCATCAACCTCGGATGGCCCAGCACCATCAAGGAATGCCATCCTGACATCCGCCAGTACTACAACTGCCGGGAATGCCTTGCCGTGGAAGATGGGGTTATCACCAAAGGACGACAAGTGGTTATCCCTAAACCAATACAGGCATATATCCTCCGGCAACTCCATCTGTCGCACCAGGGGATCAAGAAGATCCAGGCTCTGGCCCGCGAATCTGTATACTGGCCTGGCATCAACACGCATATAGAGAACCTGGTTGCCTCTTGCCAGACCTGCCAGATACACCAACCCCAGCAGCAACCTGAGGAGACCATGCACCACGACATCCCGCCACACCCGTGGTGGAAGCTAGCATCCGATATGTGCCAAGTGGGGAGTAAGACATACCTCATCATCGTGGACTACTACACCAAATTCCTCCCCCCGTAATCGAAATGCGGGCAACCACATCGAGTTCACCACGGCATGGGGCATCCAGCATGTCACATCAAGCCCCCGCTACCCGAAATCAAACGGACTTGCCGAGCGCACGGTAGGCACGATCAAGCGCCTCACCAAGAAGTGCGCAGAATCAGGAGAAGATCTAAGCCTATCTCTACTCAACCTGCGTGCAACACCAATCGACAACAAAACGGCCAGCCCTGCCGAACTTTTATTCGGCAACCCATCGCGACAGACCTGCCAAGCCGTTGCGAACCGCAGCAAAGAGCAGTAGACACTCGGAACCATTTAGTGCGGCGCCTGGTAACAGCACCCGTCAACAACCTTCCCGCCCTATACCCGAACCAGCCAGTCCGTATACTGGACCATGCATCCAACACATGGTTACCCGGATCGATCATCAATATGTCCAATGAACCACGATCATACAACGTGAAGACCAACCGCGGGAGTGAGCTCCGACGGAACAGATCACACATCCGTGCAGTACCACTAACCCCATCTGACGTCCGCAAACCACCACACCCTGAGGCGACGTGACAGTACCCCATACCCAACCCAATGGTGCGGCTGCAACACCTAGCACCCCCGAGCTAAACGTACCTCATATCTACCAGTCACACTGCCCCAGCACTCCGACCCAGGGGAATGCATGCCCCGACCCCAATAGCACCCCACGTACCGGGTATACTCGTTCGGGCCGCCGTGTATAACCACCTCAGAGATACCAAGAATAATTTACCTGGAAATGTAACGAGATCTATCCATAACTATATTAGTTAATTAGAATGTGTTGATTAAGTGTTGTTAAGGGGATACTGAATAAATAATTCACCTCATCTTTTTAAAATTACGAGAGGGGGGATGTCATGTATCTATGTCACGCGTAAGAATGAATAAAGTAGTTCTTAGTTCTCATACTGAGCCATAGTGTGCTGTTATCTATCTCCTATGTTATCTTCTCACCATCCCATATCTACTTCGTTTGTACAGATCAGCACGACAGTGTCTGTTTTCTCTCGTTGAGATAGACTAAGACACATGTACTCTCACAATCTGCGCGTGTGTAGTTATGGGGCTGGGGGTTTTCCGTTCCTGTTTTTGAACATGGGTGAACCAGATAAACAAATTCTTAATATATAGTGGTTGAGTCGCTGAGTGTTATTTAACACGAACTGGGGGGTATCAAAGGGGGCAACAATTTTGGCTTCATCACGCGTTCCACCGAGTTTTTTTGTTGTCTTAGAGCTATATAAGCATCATGCCCTTCGAAATTGTCAGCAGAGGTGTATTCGACATCCGATCAGAAGTATTTTCATCTTCGAAAAGTGAGAGACTACGCATAGAGTAAGCTTCAATTTTGTGGTCGTGAAATCATTGAAAACCACCGAAAATCAGCCATGGTGAGTTCTAAATTAAGCATTCTGAGGTATACAGCAAATATATGTGTTTATGTCGTTCTTGCTTTGAATTTTCAGGCCTGATACTGTCACTTTTAGTTAAATATTTTCATTCATATAAACTATTCATAAAAACGACGAAAATATGTAGCTCCAAAGCAAAGCTTGACCGAAATTGGGACAATTATGACCGATATGCGAGGGGTCAGCCCGAGGTGCTGTGATTGTAGATGTGAATTTGTGCGCTTGTGAGTGCACCCATGATGGGGTGCGACCCGGAGTAGAACAAGTAGTATTATTCGTAATTCAATTATTGTTCATTTCAGGACGTAGTTGCGCAGAACCAAGAGCAACTGACTAGCATGTTGAAGCTGACTACAGCAAATCAGGAATTTAAAGCCACAAAGGAGAACTATGATCTCACCACCCAGATTTGGAAGTTCCAAGGATATGAGAAAACAGCTAAAATGTATGAGGATGTGTTCAAAAACTTGAACGTGGGCCAGGATCCAAGTGGAGTGATTGCGCGGGCCAAAACTCATGCGAGTCATGCAGGGATGAATTTTTATGTAAACGCTCGGATTACAGATGGTATGGTTACTATCTCAGCAAATTAACCTTCGTGCAGTGAACAATTGTTTTTTTTCCATTGAAGCAATTAAGATACCATTTTGAGCTTAGTCTGACCATTACTTTTATGATCTGCAGATAACAACTTGGCACATATGATTGTAGCATTATCATCTTCTTAAATGTTGTATTAGACTTCAACAATATGATTAAGAAAACAAAATGATCATGTCTTTCAATACAGATTTGCCAACATGGGTTGTGAATGTAAATCAATAATTAGTTTGGGATTAATCATGTTCTTTGCTAGATTAACATTTGTTTATAAACGTTTCTCTTGTCAACATTCATTTTAACAGATTGGCTCAAATCCTTAGCTTGAATAAAGAAAATATCTAACGACTTTCGGTTTTTTATTATTCTAGAAGTTGCTCTGCTAATCACGTGGACGTGACGTGACGTGACGTCGGCGGTTCATACTAGATTGGTTGACATTATTGAAACCAACGTGTTAATTTTATAGTATTAAATGGTGGAACTTAGCAAATGGTAGATATTCTGGTATTCCTGGGCATGAAAGAAAATGTGCAAACTATGAATTTGATGCCATTGGGACAAAACACATGTACTAGTGGACTAACACAGATATATTGATGGCCCAACTACCAATAAAGACGGTATTAGCCATGTTGATCCAACGGAGAATAATTGGAAAAGCTACAGATTCCCGTACATAGTCAGAAAAGGAGTGAAAATGAGACAAGTATAACGTAGCAGGTTCAGAACAAATTTAAATAATCGAAGATAAATGACCAACGTTAACGAAACATAAACATGAAATGCGATGTCTATATTAGTGTTTATTTCCTGTAAAACGACAAGCACCTCTCTCCCAACACTCTAGCTCAACACCAATCAACAATTACTATCACTATCTTCCCTGGCTCACAGCCGTTTTACATATACCGCCTCACATAACAAAAATACATTACAATCATGGACAATCAGCTTATTTACAGAAGCTGGCACCGATGCCTCAGCCGGCTACCAGAGCCGCAGCAACGATCGCTTATGCCTCACACGTCTCCTAACATGCTATCCTGCCTTTGTTGTCTTTTAGTTTAGAACTCTTGAACCTGCGTGCACATGTGTACACGCCAACATGTGGCCTCATTACAAAAGGGAGTAGTCATTATTGCAACAGCGGCCATTGTTCAAGCGCCCCCAAGACAAGGCCACAAACGGCACCCATTGAGATAAATTGGCGAAAGCGTTCGAAATCAATGGAACACGAGAGAGACCTAGTCTGCGTCCCAGACTCCAGCGGTGCTGAGATAGTTACCATGCCATCTGTGATCCGAGCGTTTACATAAAAATTCATCCCTACATGACTCGCATGAGTTTTGGCCCGCGCAATCACTCCATTTGGATCCTGGCCCACGTTCAAGTTTTTGAACACATCCTCATACATTTTAGCTGTTTTCTCATATCCTTGGAACTTCCACATCTGGGTGGTGAGATCATAGTTCTGCTTCGTGGCTTTAAATTCCTGATTTGCTGTAGTCAGCTCCAACATGCTGGTCAGTTGCTCTTGGTTCTGCGCAACTACGTCCTGAAATGAACAATAATTGAATTACGAATAATACTACTTGTTCTACTCCGGGTCGCGTCCCATCATGGGTGCACTCACAAGCGCACAAATTCACATCTACAATCACAGCACCTCGGGCTGACCCTCGCATATCGGTCATAATTGTCCCAATTTCGGTCAAGCTTTGCTTTGGAGCTACATATTTTCGTCGTTTATATGAATAGTTTATATGAATGAAAATGTAAGAACGACATAAAAACATATATTTGCTGTATACCTCAGAATGCTTAATTTAGAACTCACCATGGCTGATTCTCGGTGGTTTTCAATGATTTCACGACCACAAAATTGAGGCTTACTTTTTGCGTAGTCTCGCACTTTTCGAAGATGAAAATACTTCTGATCGGAAGTCGAATACACCTCTGCTGACAATTTCGAAGGGCATGATGCTTATATAGCTCTAAGACAACAACAAAACTCGGAGGAACGCGTGATGAAGCCAAAATTGTTGCCCCCTTTGATACCACCCAGTTCGCGTTAAATAACACTAAGCGACCCAACCACCATAAATTAGCATTTGTTTATCTGGGTCACTCATGTTCAAAACAGTAACGGAAAACCCCAGCCCCCATAAACTAGACATGCGCAGATTGTGAGGGTACACGTTTACGTGTCTTAGTCTATCTCAACGAGAGATAACAGACACTTCTAAAATCTGGATTATAATCCTTTTCTTAATACCATTAACGGGGACCCATAATTCATTGCAACGGCATGGGTAAGTAAATAAAATTAATAATCATGTTCACCGATAAGGTTTCATTCGGTTTCAAGAAGAAAACTACGAACGCCCATAATTCTTGCATAAGTACAAAAAATCAGAGAATTTGACTGCGAGCGAGCGAGCGAAGCGAAAAAACGATTGTTTGGATTTTAAAATTACACCGTTTTGACAAGCCATGTCGTCTTCTGATGAAGTTTACGAGTCCCCATAGCATAACATTGGGGCAAATCATGTCCATGACTATTTATTTGAGCCAATACGGACGGGAGTTGAAAAATCCAAGTCACACTACGAAATGACACCGGAGCTCTAATTAAGTCTAACTCAAGGGTCCGCTTCGGATGAAGAATCAACAAAAGATTTCGATGAATGGTAAGTTTTAGAATACCCTTCCCAAGCTTTATTGAACTATATTAACTGGTAAAAAATAATCGTTAGTTTCATTTACCCAATAAATTTACACATTCTGTAAGTTGAGGATGGTATGTTGACAGACCTAACTACTACCCTACAACAGGTACAAATTCAATTACCGTACGTAAACTTGGCTAGTACTTGGCTAGTGAATGTAGCTTTGTCATTGTACCCTGAGCACATTGAATATTGTGGACAGATGTTTGCATGCAGTTTATAAAGTATTTTTCTTTTATATTCATTCATTGTACCACAAATATAAATTTACAATGACTCTTTAATTATTTCTCTAACTTAGGTGTAGATGTCATTACTGCATCCCAATGGACACAGCCAGCCACAGAAGTTTGGAGAGAGTGATGGCTCTAACGGACAATGGACATGCATCACCAAGCATCCCAGATTCCTGGCTAGCTGCATGAATAAAAATGTGCTGGAAGTGTCCAAATTTGAATCTATTCAAATGGACAGACCTGTTGGAGATGAGGTCTCTACAATGAGTAAGTTAGCCATTATTGCTACCAAAAAGGATGGTTTGAGGTTGAACAATCATATTTATTACAAAGGGAACATTAATTCCACTGTGTAAAATATTCAGTGTTCATATTGATGAACTACAATATATTTCACATAGCCAAGAATAAATAATGCCAGTTACATGAAATCCAGAGGCAGAGCTTACAATAAAATTATGAAGTGAGGGAAATGGTTGACAAATGACAATTGTTTTTTTTTTACTATACAACTTATTTTAAAACCATAGACAACTAATTGACATATTGCTTCAGATTATTCAGGTATCTAGCCTACAGCCAGTTTACACTCTGGATATGGCACGGACTGGGCAAAAGAAACAGGAAAGTGCTGGCAGCCTGTGTGGTAACAGCTGTTAGAAAATCCTTCCCTGACCCGGGCGGCAAATATACAGGTTATCTTCAATGGAGCGGAAGATTTCTTGGTCAGGTTGAATCGACACCTGTGAGCACCTACGAGAAGATCCTTTTCAGGTTTCTCGTACAAGGGAGGCAATAGGTGGTGGGACAGTCCTATCATCTGCAAGGACCTCAGCAAGTTTGTAGCTTGGGTATTTTTGCCTTAGATCAAGCACCTGATGTACATAGTCTGAAGCAAATCAATGATATTCATATTTTTATGATAGTTATAATAAGTAAGTTTATATTTATGCCATTTTTAATTGGGTAACAATGTCAAATGAAACTTATTCAGGTTTTGGTAATAAATGTCAAAATAACATGTGTTTCATTTTTAATGCTGTTCACACAAAAAAGAAATTGGTACTTTGACAGGCTTGGGATTTTCCCATACCTGAACATGTTCAGTGTTCTAATAGCATTACTTATGCCACTAACAAAAATCCCTGAAGCCATAAACAAATTCCCTGCGGGCATAGCTCCTGTAAAAAAAATGGCAATGTCGGTGTCCATTCACGCTGATCAAAACAAGCAATCTTTGTTCTGACTAGGGCCAAGCCACATCTATACGGTGGTCCATTCACGTCCAAGCAAAAACTATCATCACTTCATCATATAAGCATTCATGTGAAAGTCATAGTCAGGGTCAGTTTCCATCTCATCATCGCTGTCCACCAGTCCATCCAGATTCCTCCTAGGAGTCTCATATTGGGTGCCCCTGGTGACACTTTTGGTGAGATGGGCCAACTTGGGTACCTCTTGAATATTTCTTTATCCCAGGAAAGATAGAACTCTGTGTTTGTAGAGACTTGTCAGCCATCTATGGTATCAATACAATAAGTATGCTACAATTTCATTCATCATAGCCTTTAAGGATGTCAATGTTTACAAATTGACTCTGAAAAGACACATGGAAACATACAACAGAAGTTATCCCTGCCAATGCATTTCACCATATATAATAATGCAGTTGCCTTGTGACACTCACCAAAACATTTGCCTTCACCCCTTATGACAAGTGAGAGCAAGCTTCATGGTCGGCAGACGGCAAGGCACTCGCCCCTGGTGTAGCAAACAGTGCGGACGCTGACAGGCGAAGTTTCTTCGCCTAGCCGACGTCGGCAGTACTTGAGTGTGACACCTCAGTCTGAGATTCACCACTGTCACTTGATTTATCTATCTGCTCAGCTGCCAATACCATTTCGGAGCCTAGGTTTCTTACGAAATCCTAGACTTTTGAGCAGCTCTGGGTCAGTCTCATAAGCACTTTTCTCGAAATGGTCAGAACATAGAACTGTCGTATAACTATAACTATAAGGGCAAGGACTCCAGTGTTTACGCTTGACTTTCGACACCCATATGCGGCGCATATGTCTTTTAGAAACAAAAAAAAATCACGCCTGACTTCACATTGTTCCGACAACCAAACGCACAACAATAAGGTATAATCCACACCAAGAAACGCACCAGACCGTGAAGAAAGACGAGTTAGTCACACGCTGTCAACCAACCGGGAAGGCTAAAGATGGCGATGAATATTCGCAAACAACCTGAATGACGTCACTGTTACGGAAATTCACGAATTTTACCGAGCGGTATCTTGTCAGATTCGAACGTGGGAAATATACTTTAATTTAAAAATCATTTTTCTTAAAGAAAAAAGCGCGCAGTCACCTTATTTTGGTCACGATTCCCTTTTAAAACATAGAACTTTGGAAAAAAAAAAAAAATCTTGTAGTTGACCTTTAATATTTGTTTATCAAATCTTCCAACCTTCATTTCAACAACTCATTGGCTCAAATCCTTAGCTTGAATAAAGTCTTCCCCCCCCATCGCCACTTTCGGTTTTTTACCATTCTAAGAAGACACATCTCTGCTAATCAAATTCATGACGTCGGCGTTTCAACTAGATTGGTTGTATTTTGAAGCCCACGTGTTACTATAGTATTGGGGGTGGATGACACATCCTCATACATTTTAGCTGTTTTCTCATATCCTTGGAACTTCCACATCTGGGTGGTGAGATCATAGTTCTGCTTCGTGGCTTTAAATTCCTGATTTGCTGTAGTCAGCTCCAACATGCTGGTCAGTTGCTCTTGGTTCTGCGCAACTACGTCCTGAAATGAACAATAATTGAATTACGAATAATACTACTTGTTCTTCTCCGGGTCGCACCCCATCATGGGTGCACTCATAAGCGCACAAATTCACATCTACAATCACAGCACCTCGGGCTGACCCTCGCATATCGGTCATAATCGTCACAATTTCGGTGAAGCTTTGCTTTGGAGCTACATATTTTCGTCGTTTATATGAATAGTTTATATGAATGAAAATATTTAACTAAAAGTGACAGTATCAGGCCTGAAAATTCAAAGCAAGAACGACATAAACACATATATTTGCTGTATAGCTCAGAATGCTTAATTGTAGAACTCACCATGGCTGATTTTCGGTGGTTTTCAATGATTTCACGACCACAAAACTAAAGCTTACTCTATGCGTTGTCTCGCACTTTTCGAAGATGAAAATACTTCTGATCAGAAGTCGAATACACCTCTGCTGACAATTTCGAAGGGCATGATGCTTATATAGCTCTAAGACAACAAAAAAACTCGGTGGAACGCGTGATGAAGCCAAAATTGTTGCCCCCTTTGATACCACCCAGTTCGCGTTAAATAACACTAAGCGACCCAACCACCATAAATTAAGCATTTGTTTATCTGGGTCACTCATGTTCAAAAACAGGAACGGAAAACCCCCAGCCCCATAACTAGACATGCGCAGATTGTGAGAGTACACGTGTACGTGTCTTAGTCTATCTCAACGAGAGATAACAGACACTTCTAAAATCTGGATTATAATCCTTTTCTTGGCACATATGATTGTAGCATTATCCATCTTCTTAAATGTTGTATTAGACTTCAACAATATGATTAAGAAAACAAAATGATCATGTCTTTCAATACAGATTTGCCATTATGGGTTGTGAATGTAAATCAATAATTAGTTTGGGATTAATCATGTTCTTTGCTAGATTAAAGGTCAACTTCAACGATTTTCATCATTTCTTTATAATGTGTTTCAAATTGAAGATTAATAACTCATAAACCAACGGGGACCCATAATTCATTGCAACGGAATGCATAAGTACTAAAAATCCACCGATAAGGTTTCATTCGGAAGAAAATACGAAGCCATCTTCTCGATGCCATTTTGCCTCAGTTGGCCGCTAGGTGCACGTTGCGTGACGTCATTCCTGCTGCGCTGTCTCCAAGAGAATTTGACTGCGAGCGAGCGAGCGAAGCGAAAAACGATTGTTTGGATTTTAAAATTACACCGTTTTGATAAGCCATGTCGTCTTCTGGTGAAGTTTACGAGTCCCCATAGCATAACATTGGGGCAAATCATGTCCATGACTATTTATTTGAGCCAATACGGACGGGAGTTGAAAAATCCAAGTCACACTACGAAATGACACCGGGAGCTCTAATTAAGTCTAACTCAAGGGTCCGCTTCGGATGAAGAATCAACAAAAGATTTCGATGAATGGTAAGTTTTAGAATACCCTTCCCAAGCTTTATTGAACTATATTAACTGGTAAAAAAATATCGTTAGTTTCATTTACCCAATAAATTTACACATTCTGTACGTTGAGGATGGTATGTTGACAGACCTAACTACTATAGCCCTACAAGACGTCTGAGGTATAAATTCATGTTACCGTTACGACCGGAGCTAAACTACTACAACAAATAGTACTTGGCTAGTGAATGTAGCTTTGTCATTGTACCCTGAGCACATTGAATATTGTGGACAGATGTTTGCATGCAGTTTATAAAGTATTTTCCTTTTATATTCATACATTGTACCACAAATATAAATTTACAATGACTCTTTAATTATTTCTCTAACTTAGGTGTAGATGTCATTACTGCATCCCAATGGACGCAGCCACAGAAGTTTGGAGAGAGTGATGGCTCTAACGGACGAATGGACATGCATCACCAAGCATCCCAGATTCCTGGCTAGCTGCATGAATAAAAATGTGCTGGAAGTGTCCAAATTTGAATCTATTCAAATGGACAGACCTGTTGGAGATGAGGTCTCTACAATGAGTAAGTTAGCCATTATTGCTACCAAAAAGGATGGTATCATATTTATTACAAAGGGAACATTAATTCCACTGTGTAAAATATTCAGTGTTCATATTGATGAACTACAATATATTTTACATAGCCAAGAATAAATAATGCCAGTTACATGAAATCCAGAGGCAGAGCTTACAATAAAATTATGAAGTGAGGGAATGGTTGACAAATGACAATTGTTTTTTAGCTATACAACTTATTTTAAAACCATAGACAACTAATTGACATATTGCTTCAGATTATTCAGGTATCTAGCTTACCGACAGTTTACACTCTGGATATGGCACAGACTGGGCAAAAGAAACAGGAAAGTGCTGGCAGCCTGTGTGGTAACAGCTGTTAGAAAATCCTTCCCTGACCCGGGCGGCAAATATACAGGTTATGTACAATGGAGCGGAAGATTTCTTGGTCAGGTTGAATCGACACCTGTGAGCACCTACGAGAAGATCCTTTTCAGGTTTCTCGTACTGGGAGGCAATAGGTGGTGGGACAGTCCTGTCATCTGCAAGGACCTCAGCAAGTCTGTAGCTTGGATATTTTTGCCTTAGATCAAGCACCTGATGTACATAGTCTGAAGCAAATCAATGATATTCATATTTTTATGATAGTCATATAATAAGTAAGTTATATTATATGCCAATTTTTAATGGGGTAACAATGTTTGTGCAAATGAAACTTATTCAGGTTTTGGTAATAAATGTCAAAATAACATGTGTTTCATTTTAGATTAATGCATGTTCACACCAAAAGAAATTGGTACTTTGACAGGCTTGGGATTTTCCCATACCTGAACATGTTCAGTGTTCTAATAGCATTACTGCCACTAACAAAAATCCCTGAAGCCATAAACAAATTCCCTGCGGGCATAGCTCCTGTAAAAAAAATGGCAATCCCACATCTTACGGTGTCCATTCACGCTGATTTGTTCAAAACAAGCAAAACTCCCCCGGAATCTTTGATTCTGACTAGGGCCATCCTCCAGATCAACACCACTGTATATAAGCATTCTGTGAGCTAAATTTTTTCTTCCATCAAATAAAACCCTGTGATTACACTACAAACAAAACAACATTTACCTAACAGTTCTTCAAACGCCATGTCATCATCAGTTTCCATCTCAGCATCATCACTTCGTCAGTGAAGTCATAGTCAGGGTCAGTTTCCATCTCATCATCGCTGTCCACCAGTCCACCAGATTCCTCCTAGGACTCATATTGGGTGCCCCTGGTGACACTTTTGGTGAGATGGGCCAACTTGGGTACCTCTTGAATATTTCTTTATCCCAGGAAAGATAGAACTCTGTGTTTGTAGAGACTTGTCAGCCATCTATGGTATCAATACAATAAGTATGCTACAATTTCATTCATCATAGCCTTTAAGGATGTCAATGTTTACAAATTGACTCTGAAAAGACACATGGAAACATACAACAGAAGTTATCCCTGCCAATGCATTTCACCATATATAATAATGCAGTTGCCTTGTGACACTCACCAAAACATTTGCCTTCACCCCTTATGACAAGTGAGAGCAAGCTTCATGGTCGGCAGACGGCAAGGCACTCGCCCCTGGTGTAGCAAACAGCGCGGACGCTGACAGGCGAAGTTTCTTCGCCTAGCCGACGTCGGCAGTACTTGAGTGTGACACCTCAGTCTGAGATTCACCACTGTCACTTGATTTATCTATCTGCTCAGCTGCCAATACCATTTCGGAGCCTAGGTTTCTTACGAAATCCTAGACTTTTGAGCAGCTCTGGGTCAGTCTCATAAGCACTTTTCTCGAAATGGTCAGAACATAGAACTGTCGTATAACTATAACTATAAGGGCAAGGACTCCAGTGTTTACGCTTGACTTTCGACACCCATATGCGGCGCATATGTCTTTTAGAAACAAAAAAAAATCACGCCTGACTTCACATTGTTCCGACAACCAAACGCACAACAATAAGGTATAATCCACACCAAGAAACGCACCAGACCGTGAAGAAAGACGAGTTAGTCACACGCTGTCAACCAACCGGGAAGGCTAAAGATGGCGATGAATATTCGCAAACAACCTGAATGACGTCACTGTTCGGAAATTCACGAATTTTACCGAGCGGTATCTTGTCAGATTCGACGTGGGAAATATACATTTAAAAATCATTTTTCTTAAAGAAAAAAAGCGCGCAGTCACCTTATTTTGGTCACGATTCCCTTTTAAAACATAGAACTTTGGAATAAAAAAAATCTTTGTAGCTGACCTTTAATATTTGTTTATAAACGTTTCTCTTGTCAACATTCATTTTAACAGATTGGCTCAAATCCTTAGCTTAAATAAAGAAAATATCTAACGACTTTCGGTTTTTTATTATTCTAGAAGTTGCTCTGCTAATCAGTGAGGACGTGACGTCGGCGGTTCAAACTAGATTGGTTGGCATTTTGAAGCCCACGTGTTAATTTTATAGTATTAAATGGTGGAACTTAGCAAATGGTAGATATTCTGGTATTCCTGGGCATGAAAGAAAATGTGCAAACTAAGAATTTGATGCCATTGGGACAAAAAACATGTACTAGTGGAATGGACTAACACAGATATATTGATGGCCCAACTACCAATAAAGACGGTATTAGCCATGTTGATCCAATGGAGAATAATTGGAAAAGCTACAGATTCCCGTACATAGTCAGAAAAGGAGTGAAAATGAGACAAGTATAACGTAGCAGGTTCAGAACAAATTTAAATAATCGAAGATAAATGACCAACGTTAACGAAACATAAACATGAAATGCGATGTCTATATTAGTGTTTATTTCCTGTAAAACGACAAGCACCTCTCTCCCAACACTCTAGCTCAACACCAATCAACAATTACTATCATTATCTTTCCTGGCTCACAGCCGTTTTTCATATACCGCCTCACATAACAAAAATACATTACAATCATGGATAATCAGCTTATTTACAGAAGCTGGCACCGATGCCTCAGCCGGCTACCAGAGCCGCAACAGCAACGATCGCTTATGCCTCACACGTCTCCTAACATGCTATCCTGCCTTTATTGTCTTATAGTTTAGAACTCTTGAACCTGCGTGCACATGTGTACACGCCAACATGTGGCCTCATTACAAAAGGGAGTAGTCATTATTGCAACAGCGGCCATTGTTCAAGCGCCCCCAAGACAAGGCCACAAACGGCACCCATTGAGATAAATTGGCGAAAGCGTTCGAAATCAATGGAACACGAGAGAGACCGAGTCTGCGTCCCAGACTCCAGCGGTGCTGAGATAGTTACCATGCCATCTGTGATCCGAGCGTTTACATAAAAATTCATCCCTACATGACTCGCAATCACTCCATTTGGATCCTGGACCACGTTCAAGTTTTTGAACACATCCTCATACATTTTAGCTGTTTTCTCATATCCTTGGAACTTCCACATCTGGGTGGTGAGATCATAGTTCTGCTTCGTGGCTTTAAATTCCTGATTTGCTGTAGTCAGCTCCAACATGCTGGTCAGTTGCTCTTGGTTCTGCGCAACTACGTCCTGAAATGAACAATAATTGAATTACGAATAATACTACTTGTTCTTCTCTGGGTCGCACCCCATCATGGGTGCACTCACAAGCGCACAAATTCACATCTACAATCACAGCACCTCGGGCTGACCCTCGCATATCGGTCATAATTGTCCCAATTTCGGTCAAGCTTTGCTTTGGAGCTACATATTTTCGTCGTTTATATGAATAGTTTATATGAATGAAAATATTTAACTAAAAGTGACAGTATCAGGCCTGAAAATTCAGAGCAAGAACGACATAAACACATATATTTGCTGTATACCTCAGAATGCTTAATTGTAGAACTCACCATGGCTGCTTCTCGGTGGTTTTCAATGATTTCACGACCATAAAACTAAAGCTTACTCTATGCGTTGTCTCGCACTTTTCGAAGATGAAAATACTTCTGATCAGAAGTCGAATACACCTCTGCTGACAATTTCGAAGGGCATGATGCTTATATAGCTCTAAGACAACAAAAAAACTCGGTGGAACGCGTGATGAAGCCCAAATTGTTGCCCCCTTTGATACCACCCAAATAAATAACACTAAGCGACCCAACCACCATAAATTAAGCATTTGTTTATCTGGGTCACTCATGTTCAAAAACAGGAACGGAAAACCCCCAGCCCCATAACTAGACATGCGCAGATTGTGAGAGTACACGTGTACGTGTCTTAGTCTATCTCAACGAGAGAAAACAGACACTTCTAAAATCTGGATTATAATCCTTTTCTGGGGGATATTGGGAGCACCAATTAATATCTTTAAATAATATATACGAGTAGCACAATTCCATATTTTTCGGGTATGTTCACTTTAATTCCGCCCGTTTTCAGCCGCATTTGCTTATAAACCACGCCCCGGCACAGATTAGCAATCGGATTTAACAACGGCATAAAAAGATAGAAGGGGTCATAGATTAGACTTGATTTCACGGATATCATTTCCAAAAGTAGCAGAGAATGTAGTATTCCTCCACTAACCCCTGCCCTGAACTCAATCTGCGGGCCAGGTTCTGAGCTTATCGGTCCGGTTTCTGGTTCCAAATCACTCTCAAAGTGATCTGTGCAGGGCTAATCTGCCTAACTTTACTAGCGTCTATCGACCAATCATCCCAGCTAAACATTTCCGAAGCTTTCACTCAGTGTTCATAGGAAACAGTTCTCATTGAAAATGTCTTCTTTTCAATCTGTTTATGTTCATTTAGGTTTGTACAAGTATTGGCGTCATTGTCAAATTCCTTCGTGCACAACTAAACCTTTACTCCTGATGTTAATGAAGGGTAATGGTGATGACAATTGATAAGATGATAGATAGTTGCATTGACTAATTGATGATCATAACGATGATGAAGATGGAGTAAATATCATCTTGATTAAGAACGTTGAGTATTCCTTGCAATGATGATGAAAATGATTATGTTAAAGATGACATCTGAAAATTTATGATGATGATGATTAAGATTTTTAAGATGATTACGTTGGCTATCATCATGCTCTAAAGGGAAGGTAAGTGACGTTGCTGATAATGATGATGGTGGCAATGACTATGATAATGATGCCATCATACCTTCGAAATGATCAATTAAATTATATTGATGATGATGATAACATGATTATTATCAATATAATTATGATGCTGACGACTCTTTAGTTATGATGTCCAGCAGGAACTATCGACAGCAAGCATCATGATGTATACTATATGAACAAATGGCATGAGGGCTAATGAACACTTTCGATATCTAAGTTCAGTAGATACTACCACTAATATGAACTACTAATGTTTGTGCTAAGTGACATGCGATGACGAAGCATGTTAATTATCACATTGTGTCTTCTCGTTTATGCTTGCTACATTTGGATGAAGCATGTAATTCACTACATTATGGAAGAAACGGGGAAGTTAGAGGTAATGCTGCCATCGAGTTATGAAGTGTAGGGTGGATTCACTACAGAAGGTACACAGGAGGAACAATTCTGTAATTATGATATTAAGGCCCGATGTGCGTCGTTATGATCAAGGAATCGTTATGAAGGTAAAGTCGGTAACTAGTTGAGTGTGCTGCTGCCACGACCTCCGCGGTATTTAATTGCTTGTCAGCAGGTCAACATACTGCGCGGGTTGCTGTTAAGATCAGCGCGTTGTCTTCGTAAAAACAGGCGGCTTGTGCGCAGATGAAGAAATACCGTTTGCCGTAGGTTTTGATGAAGCATATAGTTTATTTCATTATGGTAGGAATGATAAAGTTAGAGGCAACAGGTGGCTTGCGCCGAAAGGTTTAAAGACTATGCAAGTCGGTTTAAACGAGGGAACAGTTGATAGTTGCCTTACAAGAAGGGCGTAGGTCCAAGCATGCATTAATAATCTTTATACTGCATGGTTTGAGTGAGTTGGTGACCAGAATACAACGACCTTTATGAATCCTATGAAAAATAATCTATGAAGAGGTATTTTTGTAGTTTTATAAATAAGCGAACATATATGTACATATATATACACACAGATATATATATATATATATATATATATATTTATATATATATATATATATATATATATATATATATATATATATATATATATATATATATATATATATACATATATATATATATATATATATATATATATATATATATATATATATATATATATATATATATATATATATACATATATATACACATATATATATATATATATATATATATATATATGTTTTATATATATATATATATATGCATATACATATATATCTATATTTTATAGATATATATATATGTTTATATATACATATATATATATATATATATATATATATATATATATATATATATATATATATATATACATATATATATATTAATATATACATATTCGTAGGTTATACACGGTAGAATCATATATTGATATATATATATATATCTATATCCTTTGAAATAGCTGCTTGATTATATTGTGTATATATATATATATATATGTATATATATATATATATATATATATATTTGGATGTAGTATAAAATAAACAAATATAGCTTGATGCATAACAGTTTCCATATATCAGGCTTTGTATTGGTCATAATATATAGAGCCTATTGTTGCAGGTATTGTAATAACCTGTAGGTTCTGTTGACCCCTGCAGTTCCCTTAAGTCTCAGCCGGACAATGGGTACATTCCGTCACCTGCTCCTTGTGCGAATTTCGTATCGATACCAGCGATGGCTGCTTTTGAATTGGTTCGATGTCGCCGTCTCGACAGGCGTGAATAGCACGATTGACTTTGTTCTCTAGTAGTGGGCAGATATGTTGCGTCATCTGAAACGAGACGTGAGATTTATCGACGTTATTTCTTCTAGACCTTGATGTTAAGCGCTTAACAGAGTCGTTTGATGATAACTATCTAGATTAGCAGAGATGTCTAAGTTATTTGTGCCAAACTGCAGCGGACTTTGGTGTCATTTATGATATTTGCTTTGGCGATTATTATGGGGCAATTTGTTGTTGGGGGTTGCGACTCGTGTCGGTTGGCAGTGGGATCCTGGTGGTTGAACGGAGAGGTCCTAGGATAATGTTTTCATTCTCCGTTTTGTCCTTGTTTTGATCTCCATCAATATCGATTTCCACTTTTCTCCATTCATCCTAGAAGGCTGCTGCTTAATCATGCTAAACTTTTCTGTTCGGGCGGCTGTGTGGGGTGTTAGGAGGACGAAAGAAATTTATTAGCGCATATGAATAATCAATCTGATTTATATGTCTCAAATAATAGTTTTTTATCTTTTACTTGATTTCTTCCGTAAGCCGATTATATGCTAGAAAATTAATAAGGTAACAAGTAAAAGGAATGTTGTATGAGCCAAACAAATGTATCATGCTTAAGCAATATATCATTTACTTTTCTATCAAGAGAAACATTCTTATTCATTGAACCACATTATACAGTGGTTTCCTTTTTGTTAAACAACATCTGATGTGGCTCATATTTCTATCACTTCTTTGTAATAACCAACTAATGAAGAAAATACTCAATATTCAATTGCGCGTGTGTGGGCAAAGTTATCAAATCTACATGTTATATTAGTAATCACTTCTGTAGTCTTACATATATATTTGGTTATGATGGATATATGGGTGGAATGGGCGGCTGTGGGGGGAGTTGGGAAGCCGCATGTTATTTAGTATCAATATGATTTATGTTTCATATAATAGTTTTCTATATTACAATTGATTTCTCTTGTAACCTAATATGGTTACAAGAAAATGGAATGTTGTGTGAGACTAACAAATTTATAATGCTTAAGCAATATATTGTTCCCTTGGGCTATCAAGAACATTATAGTTTTTCATTGAGTCCGATGGTATTGCCGATTAAGTTTTGTGAAATAACATCTGATGTGGTTCGTTATTTTATGTGATAGCAAACTGGTGAATAAAATATTTGATACTGAATGGTCCATGTGAAGGCATATCATATAAATTTATGTATCATATTAGTTAACACTTCTGTGGTAACACTATATATTTGCTGATGATGGATGTATGAGTGGAATGGGCGGCTGTGTGCGGAGTTGTGAGGCGCTTGTAATTCATTGATATATATGAATAATTCATCTAATTCTAATGTTTCATATCTTTTTCATTATTCCTTCTGTATTGTTATTGTTCGCTGATACGTAACATCTAAATGGAATACAAATAATTAATCATGCTGAAGCAACCAAGAACAATAATGCCATTTGCTGAGAGGATGGTATTGTCAATAAATTTTCTTTTATCAACGTCTGGATGTAAGGGTAGAATGGGCCGCATGTAATGTATCAATATGATTTATAGGTTTCATTTATAAGTAGTCTATTTGTTACATGATTTCTTATTGTTCATTAGACAATGAAATGATGAATTAGATTACACGTAAATAGAAAACAGTACGACCAAAATGATATGTAATTATCTCACAGCAATTTATTTATTCCTCGTAATATTTTATTGGTTGAGCCAAATAGTATTACTCAGTCACTTTTGTTGGACAACAAACTTCTGTTGATCATTAAATTTGTCTCTTTTGTTTTTCATATTGGTAATCTGATGAAGAAACTGCTTATGTTTATGCGTACAATATGATTGTACATGTTTTGTAACTTTACACGTCGGTTCATTCTATATCTTATCTGATGAAGAATGGTTTGGGTGGAATGAGCGCGCGTAATTGATAAACATATGTGTAATCATCCTGATCAACATGCCTCACATAATGATTGTCTTATATTGTACTTATTTTTCTGTATCCATACTATGAATTATATTACAACTAAATGGAATATACCAAAATGATATGTAATCAATAATGGCAATTTATTTATTCTTCAAAACATCGGGAGATATTATTATTATTCACTGTGTAAGATAGATATATTTCATGTCCTGCTTAACAGAAACTGCATGAATCTATTACGCTAATAAGTACAATTTACCATATGTCTCATTATTTTCGTTTTGTAAATTGCAGTATTTATTGAAATTCGCTTGTTTTCACAAGTAACTCAATTAAGATATCAGTTAATTTAGAAGGTTTGTTTCATTAAAGGCACAAGAAAATAAAAAAGCTCTTTTAAACAGAAAGATAAATATTAGAATAAATCAGCCTAAACTACATCAACTCATAAATACACTTTTTTTTATCATACATTGTGATAGGTGGTATTAACATAACATTTTGTATATGGTTTGATATAAGGAACAAACAGGTTATCAATCTGTGAGCTATGAATGTGGATCCGTCCAATTCCTCCTCCAGGGTCCAAAACTTATAAGAAGATTATCGATTTGATATATCATATTAACTGCCATCAGAAATAAAATTGTTTATCTTTACGTGTTGTGGGTAAGGGGCTATAAACACCGACATCCAGTTTACCCTAACTGAAATATAATAAATTATTTTTTCACATTAAAAAATTCCGAGCACCATAAACACTGCCACGTTGATATCCCAGCTTCATAGAGGTTTCTAAGTAAAAACACGTATCAACTACGATTGATGACAATAGATTGACGTCACATCAAGACATCAAGCAACCAATGGTATGTCATTACCAATGCCGCTCCCATGTATGATGGATATGGTTGACTTCATTCAATAACGTCACCAGTAGTTGTTATTATTGCCCAGTTCATTCATTGATAAAAGGAACAATATTGAAACTTTCCCAACAACGTATATTTAATAAATTCCATGCAACATTTGCAATTGAATCGATGATTCCGAACTATGTAAATAATTTTTCTTAAACTGTATACTATGTACATAGGTTTCTATATGATACCCAATAATCATTTGACATCAAGTTGCTGCTTGTGACGGCACTTTTATACTTCTTCCCATTTTATTGTGTGACGAACGAAAAATAATGTTGAGCCCATGCTCTGAAAGACGGGCTTATTTTTTTAATAAAAGCAGTATTATTTTTTAATTGCCATCTCACATTAAGAAGCCATGGAATAAAACGAGAATTTGATGTAAGCGCTGAAAAGACGCATACCAGTTTTACATGGCTTCTAACCAAGCTATGATCCCAACTACCTACACTACACTACTCAACCACTCAAACAGAGCGATAAGAGAGAGGACACCATGGGGTAGCGGGGTTTAGGCCGTTGGAAGACGTAGCTTAAACCGGCGCAAGGTGCGCGAAGGTGCAGCACTCTGGATACTTTGAATGCGTGGCACCGAAAGACCTTGCACCGTTTTCGGTATGTTCATTAGTACAACTCACGAACAGCATTATGCAGGATCGAAGGATGAACCCATAAAAACTCTCCATCGACCTCTGAAATCCCCACCAGTCTGGTGCTAGTTAGCGCTATTATTTATCATGTTCGTTGAGGAGAAAGAGATAATAATTTGAGGGGTCTGCGTGGCGGCCCAAATCCTTTCCTAATCCATCCTTCCCACCATAAACCATCCAACATGGTGTGTAGTTGCACTATGGTGTGTAGTTGCCGTCAGTTCCAACACGTTCGGCAATGTGATCATCGTTCAATTAACGTTGGTGGTTGTTCCAAAACGGTGAACAAGGCAATACAGTTTTAGATATGGAACTCCAAAAAAGCAATTAAGCAGATAATTCAAACTATTGCCAGAAGGATCATAAAGTAAAAAATATACGATTCTTTAGACACAGATTATGACAGAATTACAGTAAAGTAACATATCATATACTGGAGACACAATCTCGGTTTGCTGATGGCTGGTGAAATAATGACCGCACAATTTAGATTCGATGCCATGTACCCCAACCGTGACATCGAAAAAATAAAATACTACCTTAATAACTGATTATCAAAAACATCTTCGTTTTCTTATAGCAAAATATAGAAGGATCCTTAAATTTGTACAAATATCGATCTCTTATAAAAATCTAGACATTTTTATTGTAAATCTTCATTGTAATGTGGATAAAGTGCTCGATGTTTTGATTTCGTTTCAGAGTTACAAAATCTGAACATTGTCCATTGAGTAAAAGTCAATGTTTTGACCCACAGGCTACCGTTTGTCACACGATTTTTTGCAATTTGTTGCAATCTTATTTTGCTTCCATTTTTGTGTAAATGTTAACAGTAACTCGTTTATAATCCTTACATGTTACTGGGAACTCCAAATCA
Organism: Urechis unicinctus; assembly: GCA_034190875.2. Classification (NCBI taxonomy): domain Eukaryota; kingdom Metazoa; phylum Annelida; class Polychaeta; order Xenopneusta; family Urechidae; genus Urechis; species Urechis unicinctus. The sequence continues at coordinate 22,315,650 of CM067358.1, read as the reverse complement.
TCGATTAAGGTGCACTGAAAACAACCTCCGAACTTTGTTTACAAAAAATGTTCAAATGAATAGCGATCTGAACTAGTAACTACGCATTCTGGTATTATCGCTCAAACTCCGCCCGTTTTTAGTCTAGGATTTATTGTAGAGTCTAGCGTGTGCCATATTTGGAACGTCCCGTAAAAAATAAGAAATCGAACTTTACAAAGGCCATAATCATAGCTGGGGTCATCGATTGGACTCGAGTTTTTGGATATCATTACTAAACTTAATAGGGAATCGATCGACGAATTTTTTTTCAGAACATAATTTTTTATGAAAAGCAACTTTAATAAAATAAATTTAAAGATCTAATATTCAACCCTCCTTAATAGTTCTCGTTTATGTGGAAGAAATATTTTGCCTATTTCGTAAATGAAAATGACAGCATGGCCATACATGTTCATATTGAAATACTTTCTGCAAGTATCGGGTTTTACAGTTGTTTTAATTCATATGCGGCTTTGTATACGTCTGATGTCGCAGCTCTTGTGACGACTATTGCCCTCTTGTTGCTTATGCTTCTGTCGTAGGGTTCTAAATATACACGACTATCTTAGCTAGCCCCGAGTCTTAATTCTTAAATGATTGAAATAAAGCGTTCGCTTTCATTTGTCTTACACAGTCTTGTCTGGCAAGGGAAAATCCCAGGCAATGTTTTGCGATCAAAATGTCCGCGACTGTCAGATATGTTGATGGTAACACTAACAGCTACATAAAAACAGGCGCGTATCGCGTGCTATGAGTGGCAGTGAAACTGACGCCCAGACAACGACGTGAAGCACTGCACAAGAAATCCACCTTTGTCTTGGTTTATTTATCAAGCTCGCCACAACTTGTAGTCTCATTGTTTCTCTTCTCGTTGTAAACCACGTACATCGCTCAAGAGGAATTCAACAGTCAATTGGCAGTCGTTGGCATCAGTGTTTGTGTTGTGTAAAACATTCCACCACTTGTGCTATCACAGCGGGGGGAAAAACACAGCAATAGAGAGCTTTGAATTACTCTTGAGGCAAAATTACAGCGCTGAACGTATCTGTTTCATTTCCACGTCTTGTCTGCAGCAATATTCCATTTATCTTGTAAACATAACATTTTCCTTCGGGGAGATTATTTAAAAACCACGGTTGTCTCCTCCCGAGCACTCATACATAAAAATGCACACACACACGCATCAAAGTAATCCCTCAATGCATTCTTCTGTAACACCCTCAAAACACACATATACATGCCAACGTGCACACACATACACACACACATACATACACATATACATACATACATACACACACGCTAACATACAAACACACAAACACATACACACACATAAACAAACACACAAACACACACACACACACACACACACACACACACACACACACACACACACACACACACACACACACACACACACACACACACACACACACACACACACATACCTAGGACTCCTCGCCGACTGCTTCCCACTCATCTCCATTCAACATCGCTGTATTTGTCCCTCCAGATCACACTCTGTTAAAAGCAAGCCTCATAACAAGGATCCTCGGGGGTCAGATCAAACGATCAGCCATCATATCATCATCTAATCTTTTCTGTTGCAAACATCGTTCCCCATAGCACCTTCATTATTTCCATAGACTATTTTTTCTAAGGCCTCTCTATCAACCACATCAGCCCTATTAACGCGGAGCTTCCGCTTATTTATGTTTTTAAGCGTCGGACTCACAATCACTTCTCTTGTGTCTGGAATGTCAACATACACAAACTAGCACCTTGTGGTTATGATTTGTATCTAATGTCGGAAGAAGAACACGAGAAGTTCTGGGGCACCGCCACTTATCTATACTTCACGTTAAATTATGGCTTATACAGGATTTAGATTTTTCGCTCCCTGTACACTTTTGTTGCTTTTAGGGTGAGCTTTACTCGAGAGAAAGGTGGGTCGGGTTCAACCGCCAACGGGCCCGACTTCGCCGCGTAAGTTTGCCGGTAAATTAGCGTGACCATAGGCCAGGTGTCTACGACGTTTGAGGCTATCCACCGTTTTGAGGGGAGAGTGACATCGTGTTAACACGCTGACCATATATCTTTTGATTTTCATACCATGATGGAATCGTTACTTTGTGAACAGAGATTCCATGAACTGTGCTTCTTCAACACATCCTTCGTCACTCCCTTTGCCTTCTCGTCAGACATCAGGATAGAGTGCCTCTTGGGGCGCATGCCCACATACTCCTTGATAGGCACACTGGCGCAATCATCCTTCATTTTTCCAAAGACCTTCTTATTGGTGTCCGTGTGGAGGGTGTGATAAGGCGAGTATTTGCTGGTGCCAAAGTGGGTGAGGTCCGCCTGCATATCTGCGTACACGTCAGCTGTACAGATCTCCTTAAGTAGCGAATCCGTGTCTGTGTCTAGCAGGCCCAGGTCGCTACCATATCTGGACTTATTTGTGTTGTAATAGAAGTCGTACACCATGTGCATGGAGAGGACGACTATGCACATGCCTACCTACACCGGGCGGTTTAGCACTAGGCGGGTCTTGTGCATATGCAGGTCATCATGGAATGCTTTGTGACGAGCATAGGTGGGACTGGCCTCAAGCCTGCGTATTTTTTCCTCTTCTGCCGAGCGCACAATCATAAAGTTGACTCGCCTTCGGAGATTCTCCATAGTCTTACTGAACACGTATTGTTCATCAGCTTGTACAGGTCCTTCTCAAAGTCGCTGGTGGCAACCTTACGCAGGTCTGTATTCATGTGAATGAAAGGCTCCATCCAGGGGCTCTGATTGAATATAAGCACACAGTGTATCTTAGAAAGCCGCATTCCCGTGATAGGTAGAGCTTGAGATTCTTGTAGTGGATCACAACCTTCTCTTTGCTGCGCAGGATGGGAACAAGCTTCTCAACCTCCGCGTTTCTTGCCAATACGCCTAGGAGATTCTTTTGGTATTCTGGCAACCATTCATTCAGTAAAGACATTCGCTCTGGTGCTAGTGGATAATCATTGTGATCAGCATGTAACTCAGGGTATTCCAGATCAACTTCATGTATATATTCGGTTTTGGCATTGTCATAATGGTCCTGTATCTGCATAGCAGCGAGCCCTGGCTGATCCACCCCTCCATCCCCCCCCCCCCCTCTGTGTAGGGGCTGGCTCATTGTCCTCCCATACAGGTTGTTGAGGTCAAAGTACTGGACGTAGCTAGCTGGCTCATCCTTCTCGAAGCCTTTCAGTGTGTGACAGTGTTCGCCGACGAAGTCTCCGCCTAGTTCTTTTTTACACACATGACAGTGGGTTGCTACCTTGTGGGTTTTTCTATCCTAATGCGTCACGTGGATGGGATGATGATTTGACAGAGCTGCTTTGTTCTTGCCCTCATCCTGTTGCAGAGCTCGCAAGAATTTCTCCACAGTGTTTAGTCCTCTGTACACCACAGAGGATTCGGTCAGACTATCAAATCGGACAACTACATAGCCATGCCCGTATGGCTCATGTTCATCTGTCTTTTGCGTGTTGCTCTTGGTAGGATCAGGTGCAGGGCCCGGAAGCTTCACGATGAGTGCCTCAAAGTCCAAATGTCCATCCTCAGAGTTGCGACTGACTCAAACTCCCAGCTGGAACCTTTGTTGGTCCACTTCCAAAACCGCTCTTCGATATCGGCATTGCTCCTGTTCAGGATATCACCAATATAATACTCAGTGTCGGAAGCTCCGGTTCCACCATCGCCTGGGTGCTTCATGAGCCTCCCCTGCAGAGAAAACTGACACTTGATTCCATTAAGTTCTTTCAGCTCATCGGTCAGCATCTTTTTACTTACGTCTCTTAAGAACATCAGAGCGTCCCTGCCATGAAACCCTCAGGAACGTTCATGACCCATCCTCGCAGATAGTTCTTAACAGCCCACTTAGTCTTCTTAAACTTTAGATGTGTTGTGGAAACTGGGGAAGCTTTGCTACCGCATAGCGCAGGTACAGGCCTAGCCGCTGCGGTCATAAGTCTCTATAATATCTCATTGTACACACGGTCAAAGTCAAGGCGCTCCTCGAGAGCTTGTAGTGCAGAAATGGGTAGGGCGGTTTAACCCAATGAGCTGCAAGGTAATTGCTTTGGGCTTTACATGCTCGTATATTGTGAGTCATTTTCCATATAGATTCAGGTGTCTAAAAGTAAATATCGTACAGGTGAAAAACCATAACAGGGAACAGAGCACTGCGCAGTAGACTTTTCAGGTCAAGTGGACTGCTCTACCAGTAAAAAAAACCTAATTCATGGTGAGTCAGAGCGGTTAGGAGTTTTGAGCCAGCTTACATCATTTGGTTTCGCAGTAATCCGGATGACTTTATGTGGGTTCTTTTTCTGGTGGTATGCAAGTCTGTGGTTGATTTTATCAAACCCACAATACATGCACACCCTTAGAAGATTAACGACTCCGTGTTTCATCTGTGTACAGGGCCTGTTACAAGGGTCTCTTTTCCCCAGCAATATCCAAAGAAACTTGTTTGCAAATAACACCATTCTTGTGTATATAGTCTATATGCTTAATGTCTAATTGAGTACACCATCTGGCGGCAGCTGAGTGTCAGGTGGCATCACAAGCATCTCCTCCTTTACAGAATGGTCCATCCAATAAATAGCAGGGCACAGGCTCATAGGGCTTAGTGACAGAGTGTTCAAGCCGGTAGACATCGAGTGACCACACAGGGTCAGTTGCGCGATGGCGGCCATGCTCCAGCTCCCTAGGCTGGTAGAGATAGCAAACGCCAACACCAGAGGGAAGCTTTTACACTTTGAGCCATACATAACACCCGGACCAGCCAAGAAACCCACTCAGTTGATCGTTCCCTAGATGGAATTTTTAATTCCATAGGGTGCTGGTGTCCAAAAGAGCCAAGAGCAAGAGTGCTGTTAAAGTGTTCCACTATAGCATGGTCTCGAGAGGCATCCACACGGCCACGCCCGACAGAGACCCCATGTTTGGCCAGCAGCTGGTTCACTGGTTCACTGCCCATGAACTCCCATCCTGGGTCGACCTGAAGTAGGTGAGACCAATGCAGTGGTCTTTGCTTGTAAATCCTTTCAAGTGCACTTGCAACCGCTGAAGCATCTTTTGTAGTCGATGGCTTAGCCGCTTTGTAGCGTGAGGCCACGTCCACTACTGAGATAGGGCCTTAAGCCGCTGCAGGGTGCTGAGACTCAACATCCAGAGGAAATGATCAATGATGATATCAGGATCCATATTGCGTTTAAACTTTCGAAATCTAATATATTGTGTCTTTAGGAAGACTAATACCTAGATTATTACCTAACCCAGCAACCGTTGATACAGCTGCTGTCAGGAGCAAGATAGTTTCAATCGTGGTCTACGGCATACGCAGTAGGTTGATCAGTCTTCAGCAGCAGTTTTGTGTGCTTGGTCACTGCTAGTAGCTGGCGTACTACGTTCCTTCCTTGTAGGGATAACATCATTCTCATACAGGGTGTCTTCAAAGGAGTCACGGTCCTTGGTGTGAAAGAGCACCACCCAGCCAGTCTGCTCTCGGAGGTCCTTCGTACAGAGCAGTATTATGGGGTGATGACCCGGACACTTTGTTGCGCATGGTGGCCGATGAAGGCTAGTTTGGACATCATGTCTTTCTTCTTGATTAGCGCCTTTGTTGCTGAGCAGTCATGAATAATGTACAGGATAGCCTTGCCCTTAAACCTAAGATAGAAAGCCCTCAAGTAGTCATGGAGATGTTCCCATGGATCAACCACATGCACCTCTGAATCAGACCACACCCATGGCCGTGACTGATAGGCTTCTTTGAAAGGGATGGTGGGACAGATGATCACAAAACGCTCAACGCACCCAAGAAGGTCCCTTCAATTACGTTGAGCATGTAGACGGTTTTTCCGCATCATGTCTGCCCACAGACAATAGCCGAGCCGGCACCATCTTGGTATGTGAACTTAGTAGACTGTGTATGCAAGCTTTCTGTGGCGGAGCACACGCTCATACAGTATCCTGAGCCGACCTGGGTACTGGGTGCGGATTGTGCCGGCAAGCTGTGGTTGGGTAACCATGTCTTACTCTAAGGAGATGCCATCGATTGTGTAGCTGGCATTGGTGTCAGCCGTTGCGTGAATCACACGACTGTAGTCGTCGAATGTCCAGTCTGTCACCAAGCGCACTCTGGTAGAATGGCATGTGGCTCTTGAGGAGTTCAAAGTCAAGCGGATATAAAATCGGTTGCCATAGGCATCAGCTATTGCCTTGTCCTCTACCTCATTCTCATCCTTATCTTCTGCCCCCAGGCACATTTTCATCATCTGATGTGTCAATGCCCTGATACTTGGCATAGCTCTCTCCCGTCCAGTTTTCCATAGGTCACCGTTGCAGTGGTACACATCGCTGTCATCGATGGACATGACCTCGTTGCCACATCTCTTGATTGTCGTTTTATTAACAAAACAGCTGAACTCCTTGGCAAACGACCTGAAGGGTCTAGCCGGTATTGCCTTGTCCTCTACCTCAGTCTCATCCTTATCTTCTGCCCCCAGGTAAGGCAGCAGCTGCCCGTCCAAGGATCATTGGCTCCATCGTATCATGGCTGCTCAAGTCAGCTGCAAAGGTGGCTGGTTGGATAACAGAGCATGTCTGGGCCACAGTCTCAAGGCTGGGGGAGTTATCCTTCTGATGCTCCGTGATCTACTACGTAGCAAGCCAAAGCACAAATAAGCCTATAGCAATTCCACCCACAATGTGGGTGGGCCGTGGGTGAAACAAGTACTTCAGACGCTTCCGTGGCCGGGCTGCCTATATCATCTGGTGGGTCCTGTGTCTCAAAACGTCCTCCATTAGAAGGTGCAGCATCCACGTTGACATCAGTGTTGTTGCCGATCTGCTGTTGCTCATTCGCGATGGTAATCAGGTTGTTGTACCCAGCTACTTTTCCAACGTCGATGCTCATGTTTGACGGCGCCATGTAAAGGCCCATTTCAAACACATAATCAACCTTTGACAAAGCGTTCTGGGGCCGGTTTTGATACTTGCTGATGGACGATGGAATGTCAACTGGTGTGTTGATAGCATCCTCAATATTAGCCTGAAACTGCTTTTGGGCGTCAAAGGATGTGTCTGTATCAAGAATGGCCCAAACATAGGTTCGAATACTGTCATTAATCCGTGAGATACCTTGAGCTGTGAACTCCTTTCATTTTTATGGAAGTACTCCAGACAGTACTGGCACCTACAGTATCTTGCTTGATGTAATCAGGATGTAGCGAGCAATCGTGGAAAACGAACCCGTTTGTTGGTTTGGTAAACACTTGTATTCCTGGTTCGTACTTGTTGGGATTCCCGTAATGAATGATTGACCGTACTTTATCTGTTTCAGGGTCAGTGAAGTAAATTCGCCCGAGACCTTGGACCTTTTATTCTCCAATAAATATTTTCTGGCATAGTTCATGGTGCATTCTCTTAGGTATTATCAGTGGCTGACTATGTAGCGTCATCCGGTAGTGCTACCCTCATTTCGTTCTGAAGTCTCTGAATGATGTAGTACATAAAATATCCCTTATGGGTCGGACTCCAGAGTAAAGGTAGTCCAACGCGGAAACACCCCAGCGGGAGGTTGCTCACCATACCAAAAAAATTACCTGTTTCTTGAAGAATTGCATTGCTTCAGCCAACTATAAGTTTATTGTCGCTTATGTTTGGCACCACGTAGTGTTGAAACAGGTTGGATATCTCCACCTTGAACGCCACTGTACTGTCCTCATATGCACCTGGGTGAGGAGATGTGTCAGCTGCTCAGCTGCTACACGGGGCGGTCCCAGTTTGTGTGTACCATTCCTATTGAATATGAAAACTTGTGTATCCATAGTACTATGTGTATTATTTACCATACTCTGTCTAATGTTCAAAGCGGTGAGGTTGTGCCCCTGCAGAATTCTATTGACAACATTGCAGGTGATATATGTGTAGGTCTGAGGTCAATCAGGTATAGTGTGGGTTGGTACAATCTGGTAAAATTGGGATCATTGCATGGCGGTAAAAAACTGCTGAAAAAGGAGGAGTTATCCAATTGAAATCCAGCCTCTGGAGTTTCAGCCTTCTTCAGCAGCAGATTACATCATTTGGTCTTCGTATTGAAGTTGAACCTGTAAATGGGATTATTACCCTCTCAATTCCAGATGGGCCTGCGAGTTTTGTTGATGGAGTGTTGACTATGTTCGGTCTTGATGACCTCGGGAGGCGGTGGATTTATTCAGGCGATTACACAGGTGACTGACCCATCAATTTTAGCATCTTCAACACACTTTATACCCACATCAATTAAGTCAGTACCACGCACAACATGCTAGATAGGGCTTAGATGGTGGCTCTTTCGGTGATATGATAACCACGAACATCGCTAATCCTATATCTAAGCGTGTTGCTAGCGGAACTGTGCTTGAGTAAAAGGTTCAGATATTGGATAACCACGACTTTTCTGTTAGCGTTGTTCTTGAATTTACAAGATGTCAATGAAAACTAGTATGTATGGACCTAGACAAAAAGGCGAGCTCTCAATCTGACCTCTCTGAATTTGCAATAAAGGCCTGTGTATCTATTGGTGAAAAAATTGCTAAAGGTGGCGGTACTATGACTGGAAACCTTTAAATGAGAGATAATAAAATCCTTCAGTTGGGAGCCCCAACATCACTATGGGATGCATCTAATAAAAAGAATGTTGTTGACAAACATAGACTGCAGCACAGGGACATGAGACAATATGTAGACTCACGGTGAAACCCCTAATTACTATCTGGGCAGAAGCAAGTGGCCCCCTTCGCAGAGGATATGAGTGGTCGTTTGGTGATGGGATTAGGGGTCAAACCTCACGAGACTCAAGCTGTGGATATACCATGTTATCAAGAGGTAAGATCATTCATATGGGGCTGTCTTCTGGTGTGGACGCTGATGCTGATACAATAACAGTTGTTCCTGTTATAAATGGAAACAAACAAAGCGGTTGGGATAAGTAAGCCTGCTGATCGGCGGGCTGTTGTAATATCTTTAGACCAACCGTTACAGCAGGAACAATGCACCATTATCAACTTTTATACAACCACTCCAAACAGGACGGCGACTTGTTCTGTAGTATCACTCCTAATTGAACTTGACTTCAGCGTTTTGTCCTGAGCTGCCACCAACCGATGAGAATCTATGGCACTCCTATCGGTTGCCTCACGAGTGTTGGGTGTTACTGGGGCCGTTTGTGGGCTACTGGGAAAATTTATCAGTGGGCGACTGACCATCAAGGGAACAAAACATGATCAGATCAACGTTCTTGCGCAGAGCAAATTAAATACCATTGCTGACATTGTATCGACAGCACTTGAAGATGGTAATTTCTCGGACCATGAGTTTAAACTCGTCTTAGCTGAGGTCACAAAATATACCCAAATGAAGGGGGAAATTAAGGATAGATCGATGATAAAAACGGATGCACCTGTTTCTTCACAGACCAGCGGACTGTGAATGATATCGACCCACCTAAATACACACTCTCCGTGGCAGACATGTTTGACGCTAAGCTAACATAACATCTCTGCAATAGTTAACGGAGCGCATGCGATTTGACCCGGTTTTGACCTATGACAGGGCGATAACAAGCAGCGAGCGTCAAACATAAACAAACATGAATGGTCAACATGAATGGAGCTTATCGGGGAAGCTCGGAAGTGAGCCCTTCTGTGGGAAATAAAGCTGTGTTTTACTGCCCACAAAGGCAGCATTTTGATGTCTTTGATTATGAAAGTTCTTTGCTTTATACGCTGCAGTTATTTAGGTTATATAACCAAGGCCCTGCAGTCACAAGTATTAAATTTTGGCATATCTTATTTTAACATTAGCTGTCCAAGCTTTCTTGGTTGTGTGTTTTTATATTTTTTCCATAAAACATGTGAACTCCTATCGGGGGGTTGGGGGGTTGGGGGGTGGGGGGACGGCAGCTAATCTGTGAGCAAATGGTATATCAGGCTCTTCCCATGCCCCGTTGGTAGATAAGCAACAACATCTTTTCCCAAGAACAACTTCTCCAAACACTCTCGCTGCTTGTCTAGTCAAGGTCCCCTAGCCCCTGGCTGCGGGCCCTGTTTACATGTTAATGATATTCAATAGTCTCGCCTTCTAGGGCGAGAAGCGTAGCGGAACCCCTGGAGTCTGGGACGCAGACTACTGCTTGTCTGTCATTTCCAATCCCGGCTTGTAACTCTCTATTGCTTTTATCAGTCGATTTTCGATAACAAATTCGTTTTCACAGCTGACTGCCGCCATTTTAAAAAACGCTTGATGGTCATGAAACGTCCGCGGAACTATCCGATAAATGCCTCATTTTGGACCTACAGAAAAGTTTTCCATAACAAAAGGTATATTATTCTTCTAATCGAACACAGTAGAAAATATTTTTGTAACATTTAAGAGTTGATAAACTCGTGGTCGTACATCAATCCTCCTCAGGTCCTCACGGTGAAAACCAGCCTCCTATAATGCATGTCTTCATGGTGTCACCACCAACTGTGCTTGGCCCCACTCCTCCCCCTGTCAACACAGTCTGCGACGTGAGCCATGCTAAGTCCCCACTGACGTTACTGAATGCCCCCCAAGGAGCGACTACTAATGACACCCATCTAACTGACCCACCTGTCATATCTGCGGAGGTAAGCTCTGTGTCGGAATCATCCTCACAAGCTCCCGGGGCCCTACAGGAGGTAATTCTCCGCCAAGCTGAAGTCATCTCCAAGCAGATGGAGGACGGCAGTTACGAGACTTTGATTGCTCCTAACCTGGAATGAATCGTTTTGACTGGAATAGCATGGTGGTAGTCCGAATGCAGCAGATGAGTTAACCCTAGTTATGTTTCGCTCTGGTGTGTGATAATTTTATCTGTGACAGTCGCAATTGTTTTGTCTTACTAGTGAATAGACCTTTGGTTTGGGGGGGTGGGGGGGTGATGTTATGAAACACTACGGTCAATTGTGTTATGCTATTGCTTTGTATGTTTGTGTGAAGAAATCCCATCATCTTGTACACAGTTGTATCCTGTTACTTTTCTTGGACTCGTGTGTCATTTGTAAAACTGTTGCTCATGAGTTAGAAAATGTTGAATTAAGAAAGATGAAACCCTGTTTGTTTTTGTGGCTGGAGATATATTTGTAGTTAAGCAGTGATGGTAACTGAATATCTGATGTCTAAGCAATATGTAGGTGTAAAGTTAACTGATATTTCAAACCCAAATTGCCATAAAGTAATTAAATTGACTTTGCCATGGTAGGATATTAATTGACTGTAATGAAAAATATTTAATGGCACTGTTGACATATATTGACATTCATCACTGCTGTTTGGCAAGAGGAATGCAATGTATGTTTTTTATTTTTTGGTTAAGAATTTTCCAATTGTATCAATCCTTAAATTGCCGGTTTTATTTATAAATTCAGTTATATTTGGAAAAACTTGGCTACTTATCATAGGTAATGAATAAGGCCATTCATGGGAAGGTGAAGTGTAAACTTTTGTATTTATTTATTTATTAAACTAGTGTCAGTAGTGATTATTAGTTGTTTCATATTTGAGACAAATAATTCCAGTGTATGAATTCAGTTCTCAAGGTCACCAATCTGTATAACATCATTGGATTAAATTATACAAGCCCCATTTTTTCCTGGACTGGGTATAGTGTGCTGTTAACCATATTTGTCCAGCAACTAAATGTCCAATTTGTCCATTTTAGTGGGTCATGAGATGCTGTTAACAGCTCTATCCCATTTTGGATTTTATAGGCCTAACTCCAGTAAGCTCTGAATTTGCATACAAGTGGATTCATTCCCTGCGAGTGCATAAATGTCAGTCATTCAGGAGCTTTGACATGGGCTCGATTCCAAAATTTTCAAGATCTACTTGATGTCTCTCTATCATCGATTCGTCAGACTGTAGTATATACAAAGGGGGTTCTGGTTCACGTACCTATTCAAGCCCTGATTCATTCTCTGCACACTCACTGTCTCAGTATTTCGTATATATAAGACGGGTTAACTGTATGCAAACAAGCAATACTAAACTAGACTCGCACCCCCAAATAGTTCTCAGAATCATTTCTTATACGTATCATAATAAGAAAAGATTGATCAGAGGGACACATAAGATCAGGGAAGTCTTGTGTGGAGGATATCTTATTTGAAAGCACCAAGCTGAAATTTTCAGAGGTAATAAAATAGTACATGCATCGAGTGTGGATTGGGCGTTGCAAACAAAATAACCATGTGATGATCACTAAGGGAAATCCGAATGTCAGATGGGTTGGTCAAGTACTGCTTTAGGGGGTTCCAATTTGTGAGTGAATAAAATGAACATTCAAGACTAAACAAACTGTCGGTGCAAAAAGAGGGAATAAAGTAAAATACTTGGAAGCAATTTTATTTCAGGAAATGACCAGTAAATGAAACATGACATGGATATTCTCTAATAACTACCAGTTAGAGATTGGCAGACCGTGAAGCGGAAAGAGACACTGAGAGTAAATGAAAAATGAAAAAAAATTGACCAGGATATTTATATCTAATGTATGATTTCTAATATAATGAAATTAAGAATGAGCGTGGTGGCAGCTGTAGTTCTCAGTCAAGGAATGGCTTCTCATCGAGATCAAAGCGAAGTGCTTATAGCTACGCTTAAAGGGTTCACTCCGACTAGCTGAAAGTGATCATAAAAAAAATGAAACACACGTCCGTCATCAGGTGGCGCTACCATGTAATCAATAAAAGCACATCCATTCATCCAACGTCACGGGACTCGGCCTCTGTTAAAGATAAGGAGTTCTCTGGTTGGCCGAGGCAACCACGCCCCCGAATTGATCAGATAATTCCATGCAGTTTCAACATACGGTATGACAAAGCACCATGCTGCTCACACGAAGCGTGATCATATATTTTCTTGGGTGGAGGCACGAGTGACCCCACTTAGCATCAGACATCCAATGAGCCCTTCTTTTCGGAGACACCATGATTTAAAAGCAGTTGAGATACAGATCACATGAACTCCCAAGCTGCGTCCATATTGTGAAATTCAAGCGCGACGTAGGAGTGAACTAGAGTAGATGCGCGAGAGAGCAAAGGCAATCCGATTCTTTCACGAGGAAGAAGCAGAAGCATTTTTTTTCCAATATGTTGACACCCCTAAAATAACATGATCATTTATCAATCAGTTGACAAATTTATAGGCACCTATGCCCAGCAACAAACGCAGTGACAGTCATCCATGCAATGATAAAACAAATTTTGTGATCTTTTTAATTAGCCGTTGATACATAAATATCAGAGTCAGGACGAGTCAAGTTTATTACCAAAATATTTACGCAAATTCTTCACATTCTGATATAAATCTTCTCTTGGTGTTTTTGTCTGTGGAGTTCTTTATTGATCCAATCTAGTCTACTCTTTGTTTTATTCGTGTATATACATATAATGCCAGTTCAATGTGATTGCATGGATCAGAAATCGCTTCACCAATGCATCCTTTGTTTCCATTTATAGGCCCCCATCTGGAACCACCATGGGGACAAACCTTGGTCCTGGATATTGCAACACTTTTTACCCAGCATCGCAAGTCTGCTAAGCTAAATGCAATTGCTAAAGGGCTGCATTAGCGCTAATTCAACCATCGGGGTTTTGAGAAGGCATGTTAACCGACATACCTATGATTTAAAGATCCGCTTCGTTCCTAGGGTGATCTGCTTGCTGCCATTGACTTCTCGCCTGTCCTATCTGGATCATGCGGGTATGCATGTTATATATAATAACTGACCACCGCCAAGAAGTAATAGAATTCAAAGGCATGACCCTCTGAGTCGGCAGCAAGGCAGTCAGCTCCTCTTCTGCTGCTGTTGCGCATCCAGCTGTTCATATGTTCTCGCAGTGCATCCACTTTCTGAGCCTCTCGTCGTGCGCCACCAGCTTTTACACCCTGTTAAGTGTCTGGAGTGGAGCTATGTTCCTGTGTTGCTATTTCTGAATGGTCAGCTTTATGCTTGATCGGGGTTTTCTTGATAACATCCACCCCCAAACCCTACCCCATTCCATGACTGTGAACTATCATCCTGATGCTGCATTTTTATGTTCAACTTATGGTGAAAGGCAAGTGAACCGATCCGGGTACAATGACGCTGATCATTATCGCTGGGGTTGTAGAACTGTGTTGATGAATATGTATCTATGCACCTCATAACGTAGATATCATAATGAGCACACTTCCTCTTACTGTTATCAGCCATGTGGCTAGAAGCTGAGCTGGATGCTCGGATTGTAACAGCAATAAAATACGTGTGCATCCGTCTTACATTTATGTGTAAATGTTCGCCATTATCAATTAATGATTACGCTCGGATCTCGCAACATGGTGGTAAGCGGATGGAAACTACAACCTACACATTTTGGAAGAAACTGATGCAATTATCAGGGAAGTGACTTTTGTTATTGTAAATGTCTGTATCGCAACTTGTGATGACACTGTGAACGTCGCATTAGAAAAGTGCCACTATATATTTAGTGTATGTTCAAGTGTATTAACTCCTTTATAAAGAGATATTGTGTCAGTCACTGGCGAAAATGGCTGCATCCAATTTCAAATGGGATACATTCCTAGATGTACATGATCCAAATTTGAGCGAAAATCACAGAAAATGGCGTAGAAATTGGGATGTGTATCTGGTAGCATCTGGAATTAGTGAGAAATCCAAGGAACAACAGAGAGCCACTATCCTCTACTGTGCATGCAATGATATTATATTAGCCTCTGGACATTTCACTTGGAAAAATTCCGATGGAACTGCCATGTCAGAAGAAGACAAAAAGGAACCGGCAAATCTGTTGTCAATGATTGAAAATTATTGCAATCCCCGACAGTCGGAAGCCCTCATGAGCTATCGATTCTGGAATGTTCCGTGGTCAACTCCATTTGACATTTTCATAACAGAGCTGAGAAACAAGGCCGATGCTTGTAACTTTAAAGAGCGCGATCGAATGCTTCGTGATAAGATTGTTTTCAATACAAAAGGAAAAGTGCAGGAACTACTTCTTCGAGAAGTGATCCTCGATTTGCAAACGACTATCAAAATTTGTAGAAACCATGAACAATCTGCACGACATGTTCTAGAAATGAACAACTCAAAATCCATAGAGAAAGTGGATAAGACTCGCCCAAAGGAAGCTAAAAGTTCCAAACAAATGATTGATGATTGTAATTTCTGTGGGAAGTCAAACGAGAAATACAAAACGAAATGTCCAGCGTTTGGAAAGCAGTGCAGAAACTGCAATGGTTGGAATCACTTCAGCACAAAATGTAAAAAATCAAAGGTCCAATCAGTAGACAGGGATAGTTCGGATTGCGACAGCAGTGAGAAATTGTTGTCAGCATTCCACTCTTCAAAGGACCCACGGTCTTACGCTATGAGGACTGTCAATGATTGCCAGGTCAAATTTCTTTTGGACCCAGGTGCTACAGTGAACTGTATAAACTCACCATGCTTTGAATGACCTGGAGGGTGTCGTGTGTGTAGCAGATGATATTGTAGTATTGGGCTGTGGGAACACTCAACAAGAAACGGGTGAGGACCATTCTGCTAACCTTGAAAATCTGCTAAAAAGATGTGAGGAAAGAGAAATCATCTTGAACAAATAAAAGATGCACTTGAAGAATAGTGAAATTGATTTTTTGGTGCACAGACTCTCAAAAGATGGAATCAGTGCCAGCAAGGAGAAAGTCAAAGCCATTCAGGAGATGCCGATACCTGATGATGTGACTGGAGTGCGTCGTTTGTGTGGAATGATTCAATATCTTGCCTGATACACTCCCAACTTGGCTGACGACCTTGAACCTATCCATCGATTGACAAGGAAGGACACTGATTTTGTGTGGTCTGAAGACTGCGATCAAGCATTCAAAAAGCTCAAACTCAAAATGTGCAAATCACCTGTTCTCACATACTACGATCCCAACAAGGAACTCGTTCTCTAAGTTGACAGCTCAGAGAAAGGCCTTGGTGCTGTGTTAATACAGGATGGAAAACCTATAGAGTATGCTTCAAGAAATTTAAGGAGTAATGAAAGGAAATGGTCACAACTAGAAAAAGAACACTAGCTGTTGTATTTGGTCTTGAGACATTTGACCAATATACCTACGGAAGGAAGGTAACAATACACTGACCACAAACCTTTGGAAAACATCCTAGCAAAACCTGTGAGCCAAGCAAACAAAAGAGTACAATCTCTAATGATGAGAATGTTCAGATATGACTACGATAATATCTGGATGAAAGGAGAAAATCTGTATTTAGCTAAACACTTTAAGTCGCACTTACCTGGAAGTGCAGGGTGACAACCCTGACCCAAGAATCTGTACTGTTACCCAAATTGACATTCTGGACAGGAAAGCAAAGGAAATTCAACAGGCTACAGCCATGGAGAACATTGTCAAACGATAATACACTACATCCTGAAGGCTGGCCAGAGCAAAAACACAAAATAGCAGAGGAAGCCAGAGGATTCTACGATGTCCGAGATACATTATCACACGAAAACGAAATGATCTTTAAAGGGGAACGCGTGTACATCCCCAAGAGTCTTTGTAAACAAAACCAAACAGAAACTGCACTCCTCCCACAATGCTGCGGATACAATGATGCGTCGGGTCAGGGAAACAATTTATTGGCCTGGTATGGCAAAGGAAATCCAGACTATGGTTGAAGAATGCAAAGTCTGTCAAGAGAACAAACCAACTAACCCCAAAGAACCACTCACTATGCATGACATCGTTGAACAACCATGGGAGAAAATTGGTTGCGATCTGTTCCAGCTTGAAAGTCGTGATTACCTCGTAGTGGTGGACTACAACACAAATTTCATTGAAGTGGAATTCCTTAGTCAAGCATCAAGTCGGAAAGTGACAAATGCTATTGAAAAAATGTGTGCCAGATTTGGAAGCCCCAAACTTCTCGTTAGTGATAATGGTACACAGTTCACATACGTGAGTTCAAAAAGTTTGTAGAAGAATGGAAGATTGAGCACCGAGTGTCTTCACCATACCATCAACAAAGTAATGGCAAGGCTGAAGCAGCCGTGAAGATTACCAAGAACATGATGCGGAAATGCTTGAAGAAGGCACAAATATGTATTTAGCACTGCTAGAACAACGTAGCATGCCACGCCAAGATGCAAAAAGTCCAGCTGAAATTATGTTCGGACGGAAAATCAATACACAGTTACCATATAAGGGAAACAACATTGGAAAATCCAAAGACAGATATCTGTGGAAAAACATTACAACAAATCAGCTAGGAACTTACCAATACTTGCTTCGGGGCAGACCATAATGTGGAAAAATGGAAACACTGAAATATTCTGGAAACCAGGTCGTGTACTTAAGCAACTGAGGGATCGCACATATCTCATTCAAGGAGAGGACGGAGGGAATTATATCAGAAACCGTGTCGACATACGCCCAAGTGCAGTCGAATTTGAGTTGAATCAACACGACCCTTACCAATACACCGATTACAATCTCCGCACAGAAAGTCTGGAAAACACTCTGCAGCCATGCGATGAAAAAGCTGTAAGTTCAAGCAACGAAAATATACTAATTAACAGCTCCCTCTAATGTGCCTCTAAAACATGTGGCAAAACCAAAGAATGCGAAGATGCCACAAGAAACAGTACAACCTATGGAGAGGCCCCAGCGGAATAGAGAGTTGCCATTACATCTGAAAGACTACGATTTCGAAGTGACTGAGACATTTTAGGTCTGGCATACATGGAACGCGAATATCGTTCGACTGATCGAGGTGTGACGTAACTTTCGGTTTCATGCCAATCTATGTTACTGTTTCCATATCTTGTGTTTGTCACAAGGGCACCTAGTTATTGTACAGTGTATATTGTTCTGTAGAGGCATTATCTTTTGTTTAAAGAAAGAGGGATGTTGATGAATATTATCTATGCACCTCATGACGTAGATAGATAATGAGCACACTTCCTCTTCCTGTTATCAGGGCATGTGGCTAGAAGCTGAGCTGGATGCTCTGATTGTAACAGCAATAAACCATACGTGTGCATCCGAGAAGCATTTATGTGTAAATGTTCGCCATTATCAATTAATCAATCCCCGACAGTCGGAAGCCCTCAGGGTTGAGCTATCACATTCTGGAATGTTCCGTGGTCATACTCCATTTGACAACTTTCATGGATGCGATGGGCTCTCTCATTGCCGATGCTTGTAACTTTAAAGAGCGCGATCGAATGCTTCCTGATAAGATTGTTTTAAGGACAACACAAATCGACAGGAACTACATTTTTGTCCTGTGCTTGATCCTCGATTTGTCAAACGACTATCAAAATTTGTAGA
Source organism: Urechis unicinctus (assembly GCA_034190875.2). Lineage (NCBI taxonomy): Eukaryota > Metazoa > Annelida > Polychaeta > Xenopneusta > Urechidae > Urechis > Urechis unicinctus. Next base: position 22,297,194 of record CM067358.1, on the reverse strand, counting down.
AACCATGAACAATCTGCACGACATGTTCTAGAAATGAACAACTCAAAATCCATAGAGAAAGTGGATATGACTCGCCAAAGGAAGCTAAAAGTTCCAAACAAATGATTGATGATTGTAATTTCTGTGGGAAACTCAAACGAGAAATACAAAACGAAATGTCCAGCGTTTGGAAAGCAGTGCAGAAATGCATTGGTTGGAATCTTCAGTACAAAATGTAAAAAATCAAAGGTCCAATCATAGACATGGGATAGTTCGGATTGCGACAGCAGTGAGAAATTGTTTGTCAGCATTCCACTCTTCAAAGGACCCACGGTCTTTAAGCTTTGCTGTCAATGATTGCCAGGTCAAATTTCTTTGGACCCAGGTGCTACAGTGAACTGTATAAACTCAACTCATGACTGTTGAATGACTGTGGTTGCGTGCATCCCTCCTACAGGATGATATTTCATTTTTGGGCTTTTTCGCGACTCAACAATTTTTCGTGAGTGCTATTCTGCTATCCTCCAAATCTGCTAAAAAGATGTGAGGAAAGAGAAATCATCTTGAAGGCAAATAAAGGATTGCCATCAATATGAAGAAGAGGAAGAAGAGGAAACGTTACGGACAGACTTCAAAATATGGGTCCGTGCCGAATTGCTCAAGAAAGTGACGCCATAGTCAAACGGATATGCCGATACTGACTGATGTGACTGGATATGCGTCGTTTGTGTGGAATGATTCAATATCTTGCCTGATACACTCCCAACTTGGCTGACGACCTTGAACCTATCCATCGATTGACAAGGAAGGACACTGATTTTGTGTGGTCTGAAGACTGCGATCAATTTTATTCAAAAAGCTCAAACTCAAAATGATTATATTTAAATCACCTGTTCTTTACATACTACGATGATGCTGTGACATTCAATTACAAGGAACTAAAGTCTCGTTCTCTACAGTACACAGCTCAGAGAAAGGCCTGCAGTGTCACTGATTTATCGTGTGCATGATACAGAGTAAAGTGGAAAACCTATAGGTATTTAAAGTCAAGAAATTTAAGGGGCTACTTAAAAAATGACTTGGTGTTACTAGAAAAAGACTAGCTTTGAATTTGGTCACTTGACCAATAGCAACGGAAGGACTTACAATACAAGGACCACAAACCTTTGGAAAACATCCTCGCAAAACTTTTGTTACTGCAAACAAAAGAGTACAATCTCTAATGATGAGTTGTTCAGATATGATACGATAATATCTGGATGAAAGGAGAAAATCTGTATTTAGCTAAACACTTTTTAGTCGCACTTACCTGTAAGTGCAGGGTGACAACCCTGACCCAAGAATCTGTACTGTTACCCAAATTGACATTCTTGACAGGAAAGCAAAGGAAATTCAACAGACAGCCATGGAGAACATTGTCAAAACGATAATACACTACATCCTGAAGGCTGGCCAGAGCAAAAACACAAAATATCCAGAGGAAGCCAGAGGATTGACGATAATAAAGATTTATTATCATACGAAAACGAAATGATCTTTAAAGGGGAACGCGTGTACATCCCCAAGAGTCTTTGTAAACAAAACCAAACAAAACTGCACTCCTCCCACAATGCTGCGGATACAATGATGCGTCGGGTCAGGGAAACAATTTATTGGCCTGGTATGGCAAAGGAAATCCAGACTATGGCTGAAGAATGCAAAGTCTGTCAAGAGAACAAACCAACTAACCCCCAAAAGAACCACTCACTATGCATGACATCGTTGAACAACCATGGGAGAAAATTGGTTGCGATCTGTTCCAGCTTGAAAGTCGTGATTACCTCGTAGTGGTGGACTACAACACAAATTTCATTGAAGTGGAATTCCTTAGTCAAGCATCAAGTCGGAAAGTGACAAATGCTATTGAAAAAATGTGTGTGCCAGATTTGGAAGCCCCAAACTTCTCGTTAGTGATAATGGTACACAGTTCACATACGTGAGTTCAAAAAGTTTGTAGAAGAATGGAAGATTGAGCACCGAGTGTCTTCACCATACCATCAACAAAGTAATGGCAAGGCTGAAGCAGCCGTGAAGATTACCAAGAACATGATGCGGAAATGCTTGAAGAAGGCACAAATATGTATTTAGCACTGCTAGAACAACGTAGCATGCCACGCCAAGATGCAAAAAGTCCAGCTGAAATTATGTTCGGACGGAAAATCAATACACAGTTACCATATAAGGGAAACAACATTGGAAAATCCAAAGACAGATATCTGTGGAAAAACATTACAACAAATCAGCTAGGAACTTACCAATACTTGCTTCGGGGCAGACCATAATGTGGAAAAATGGAAACACTGAAATATTCTGGAAACCAGGTCGTGTACTTAAGCAACTGAGGGATCGCACATATCTCATTCAAGGAGAGGACGGAGGGAATTATATCAGAAACCGTGTCGACATACGCCCAAGTGCAGTCGAATTTGAGTTGAATCAACACGACCCTTACCAGGAGAGGCATTATCTTTTGTTTAAAGAAAGAGGGATGTTGATGAATATGTATCTATGCACCTCATGACGTAGATATCATAATGAGCACACTTCCTCTTCCTGTTATCAGCCATGTGGCTAGAAGCTGAGCTGGATGCTCTGATTGTAACAGCAATAAAATACGTGTGCATCCGTCTTACATTTATGTGTAAATGTTCGCCATTATCAATTAATGATTACGCTCGGATCTCGCAACAAACTGTACACGGAGGTTGTGGACAATACAGAAGAATCAGTGATTCGACTGATCGAGGTGCAATTAACATTCGGAACTAATGCCAATCTAGTTATTATTGCATCCACAATAGGTGACCTGTGGCTGGGAAGGGCAGATTACGCTAACGTAGAACAATGACCCTCATATGTCTGTGTCTTGGTTTGAGAAATCTGGCGCAAAGTTTCCCATACGCACAAACATGGGCCAGAGAGAAATCAACTGACGAAAGTTCGATAATGTTACAAGGGCATGTGTTTAAGGGTTTGTATGAGAAAAGACAAGCGAGACTTGAAACCATATCGGTAAATCTCGAGAAGCGGTTCATACAAACCAATCGAATACAATAATTAATAGCCTACTATATCAAACACTCAGTAATATATTTAGCACTTCCTAAAACAACTGCGTGGTTTGTAGAACTTCCAAGTTGTAAGTTATGGCACACAAGAGCCTAGGGTTATCACCAAATAAGCACATTGCAACCACAATCATTATAAGGAACAACTTACATGGATGCGATGGGGCTCTCTCATTGCTGTATTTCATATCCATACCTTGTCCTCCTGCGATGATTACATCTACCTACACATAATCGACAATTGGTACATGTTTTGTCCTGTTGATGGTTGAGGGAATGTCAAATGGTGAACTTATAGCGTCCTTGACGCTTGACTGTTTTAAGTCTTTTAAACAAACTCACAACATATGCATTAATGCGCTCTGTGAACTGCGATTGGGCAGTGGCTGTTGATATGATCTGGGTAGCAAACTCCGCAGTATGTTGTTACAAACTAGGGTGCAGTAATTACATGATATTTATAGATATCTGTGAGTTGTCAACAATACTGTATTAATCGACCTGGGACATGTAGTATGTTAAGATGTTGCTGAAAACCTTCAGTAAACTTACTTTTAAGTCTTCTAGCCATGGGATTTGGCAGATAGAGCAACTCTTGACTGTCACTGTTTCTGTGGTTGCGTGCATCCCTCCTACTTGGACTTTTTTTCATTTTTGTGGGCTTTTTCGCGAGCTATATTTTTCGTGTGCTATATTTATCTCCATCGACATGATTTTGGTATTATTTCATGATATTAAGGCAAACAGAGGATTGCCATCAATATGATGAAGAGGAAGAAGAGGAAACGTTACGGACAACTTCAGTTAATATGCGGTCCGTTACCGAATTGCTCAAGCAACTGACGCCATAGTAAAACGGATAAGGCCTACTGACTGTATCGACATGGATATTCCTAACAAAACGACAATATCAAGGATGAGTGCTAGGCACATTCACTGGATTATATTTTATGAATGTCAGAATCACGGGCCACAATTATTGCGCTAAGATTGACACAGGAGCGAATTTTATATCACATAAGGTACTATTGTTAATTGATTATATTCTATTCATCTTTTGTCCTTTACGATGAGGTTTAATATTTAACTGATGCTGTGACATTCAATTACATCAACTAAAGTCAATATGACACAGTACACCCTTATACAGAAGTGCCTGCAGTGTCACTGATTTATCGTGTGCATGATACAGAGTAAAGTGGATTTTTGCATAGGTATTTAAAGTCAAATCAGGGGCTACTTAAAAATGACTTCTTGTTACCTGATTACTTTTGAATTTGCACTTGGTGAGCAAGGCTACTTACATTAAAAGGACATTTTCTTCTATTAATTGATCGTTCGCACAACTTTTGTTACTGCTGCATAGTTAGTTCAACTATATTGTTGTTGCATCGTTCATTTCTTTGGTATTGTTATTACAGTCAAATTATAAGACTTCTGTAGCTAAACACTTGTTAGCATTACTGTATCGTCTTTAGATTTTAGACTGTCCTAAGTTATTGATCTTTTGTCAGGAAGTTATTTAGACAAGCAAATACCTGAGAGTATAATCAGTGTATCCAAGGGTCGCCTTCTTGTTCTATATTGACAATAATAAAGGTTTATTATCATACGAAAACGAAATGATCTTTAAAGGGGAACGCGTGTACATCCCCAAGAGTCTTTGTAAACAAAACCAAACAGAAACTGCACTCCTCCCACAATGCTGCGGATACAATGATGCGTCGGGTCAGGGAAACAATTTATTGGCCTGGTATGGCAAAGGAAATCCAGACTATGGCTGAAGAATGCAAAGTCTGTCAAGAGAACAAACCAACTAACCCCAAAGAACCACTCACTATGCATGACATCGTTGAACAACCATGGGAGAAAATTGGTTGCGATCTGTTCCAGCTTGAAAGTCGTGATTACCTCGTAGTGGTGGACTACAACACAAATTTCATTGAAGTGGAATTCCTTAGTCAAGCATCAAGTCGGAAAGTGACAAATGCTATTGAAAAAATGTGTGCCAGATTTGGAAAGCCCCAAACTTCTCGTTAGTGATAATGGTACACAGTTCACATACGTGAGTTCAAAAAGTTTGTAGAAGAATGGAAGATTGAGCACCGAGTGTCTTCACCATACCATCAACAAAGTAATGGCAAGGCTGAAGCAGCCGTGAAGATTACCAAGAACATGATGCGGAAATGCTTGAAGAAGGCACAAATATGTATTTAGCACTGCTAGAACAACGTAGCATGCCACGCCAAGATGCAAAAAGTCCAGCTGAAATTATGTTCGGACGGAAAATCAATACACAGTTACCATATAAGGGAAACAACATTGGAAAAATCCAAAGACAGATATCTGTGGAAAAACATTACAACAAATCAGCTAGGAACTTACCAATACTTGCTTCGGGGCAGACCATAATGTGGAAAAATGGAAACACTGAAATATTCTGGAAACCAGGTCGTGTACTTAAGCAACTGAGGGATCGCACATATCTCATTCAAGGAGAGGACGGAGGGAATTATATCAGAAAACCGTGTCGACATACGCCCAAGTGCAGTCGAATTTGAGTTGAATCAACACGACCCTTACCAGGAGAGGCATTATCTTTTGTTTAAAGAAAGAGGGATGTTGATGAATATGTATCTATGCACCTCATGACGTAGATATCATAATGAGCACACTTCCTCTTCCTGTTATCAGCCATGTGGCTAGAAGCTGAGCTGGATGCTCTCTGATTGTAACAGCAATAAAATACGTGTGCATCCGTCTTACATTTATGTGTAAATGTTCGCCATTATCAATTAATGATTACGCTCGGATCTCGCAACAAACTGTACACGGAGGTTGTGGACAATACAGAAGAATCAGTGATTCGACTGATCGAGGTGCAATTAACATTCGGAACTAATGCCAATCTAGTTATTATTGCATCCACAATAGGTGACCTGTGGCTGGGAAGGGCAGATTACGCTAACGTAGAACAATGACCCTCATATGTCTGTGTCTTGGTTTGAGAAATCTGGCGCAAAGTTTCCCATACGCACAAACATGGGCCAGAGAGAAATCAACTGACGAAAGTTTCGATAATGTTACAAGGGCATTGTTTAAGGGTTTGTATGAGAAAAGACAAGCGAGACTTGAAACCATATCGGTAAATCTCGAGAAGCGGTTCATACAAACCAATCGAATACAATAATTAATAGCCTACTATATCAAACACTCAGTAATATATTTAGCACTTCCTAAAACAACTGCGTGGTTTTGTAGAACTTCCAAGTTGTAAGTTATGGCACACAAGAGCCTAGGGTTATCACCAAATAAGCACATTGCAACCACAATCATTATAAGGAACAACTTACATGGATGCGATGGGGCTCTCTCATTGCTGTATTTCATATCCATACCTTGTCCTCCTGCGATGATTACATCTACCTACACATAATCGACAATTGGTACATGTTTTGTCCTGTTGATGGTTGAGGGAATGTCAAATGGTGAACTTATAGCGTCCTTGACGCTTGACTGTTTTAAGTCTTTTAAACAAACTCACAACATATGCATTAATGCGCTCTGTGAACTGCGATTGGGCAGTGGCTGTTGATATGATCTGGGTAGCAAACTCCGCAGTATGTTGTTTACAAACTAGGGTGCAGTAATTACATGATATTTATAGATATCTGTGAGTTGTCAACAATACTGTATTAATCGACCTGGGACATGTAGTATGTTAAGATGTTGCTGAAAACCTTCAGTAAACTTACTTTTAAGTCTTCTAGCCATGGGATTTGCAGATAGAGCAACTCTTGACTGTCACTGTTTCTGTGGTTTGCGTGCATCCCTCCTACTTGGACTTTTTTTCATTTTTGTGGGCTTTTTCGCGAGCTATATTTTTTCGTGCTATATTTATCTCCATCGACATGATTTTGGTATTATTTCATGATATTAAGGCAAACAGAGGATTGCCATCAATATGATGAAGAGGAAGAAGAGGAAACGTTACGGACAACTTCAGTTAATATGCGGTCCGTTACCGAATTGCTCAAGCAACTGACGCCATAGTAAAACGGATAAGGCCTACTGACTGTATCGACATGGATATTCCTAACAAAACGACAATATCAAGGATGAGTGCTAGGCACATTCACTGGATTATATTTTATGAATGTCAGAATCACGGGCCACAATTATTGCGCTAAGATTGACACAGGAGCGAATTTTATATCACATAAGGTACTATTGTTAATTGATTATATTCTATTCATCTTTTGTCCTTTACGATGAGGTTTAATATTTAACTGATGCTGTGACATTCAATTACATCAACTAAAGTCAATATGACACAGTACACCCTTATACAGAAGTGCCTGCAGTGTCACTGATTTATCGTGTGCATGATACAGAGTAAAAGTGGATTTTTGCATAGGTATTTAAAGTCAAATCAGGGGCTACTTAAAAATGACTTCTTGTTACCTGATTACTTTTGAATTTGCACTTGGTGAGCAAGGCTACTTACATTAAAAGGACATTTTCTTCTATTAATTGATCGTTCGCACAACTTTTGTTACTGCTGCATAGTTAGTTCAACTATATTGTTTTGTTGCATCGTTCATTTCTTTGGTATTGTTATTACAGTCAAATTATAAGACTTCTGTAGCTAAAACACTTGTTAGCATTACTGTATCGTCTTTAGATTTTAGACTGTCCTAAGTTATGATCTTTTGTCAGGAAGTTATTTAGACAAGCAAATACCTGAGAGTATAATCAGTGTATCCAAGGGTCGCCTTCTTGTTCTATATTGACAATAATAAAGGTTTATTATCATACGAAAAACGAAATGATCTTTAAAGGGGAACGCGTGTACATCCCCAAGAGTCTTTGTAAACAAAACCAAACAGAAACTGCACTCCTCCCACAATGCTGCGGATACAATGATGCGTCGGGTCAGGGAAACAATTTATTGGCCTGGTATGGCAAAGGAAATCCAGACTATGGCTGAAGAATGCAAAAGTCTGTCAAGAGAACAAACCAACTAACCCAAAGAACCACTCACTATGCATGACATCGTTTGAACAACCATGGGAGAAAAATTGGTTGCGATCTGTTCCAGCTTTGAAGTCGTGATTACCTCGTAGTGGTGGACTACAACACAAATTTCATTGAAGTGGAAATTCCTTAGTCAAGCATCAAGTCGGAAAGTGACAAATGCTATTGAAAAAATGTGTGCCAGATTTGGAAGCCCCAAACTTCTCGTTAGTGATAATGGTACACAGTTCACATACGTGAGTTCAAAAAGTTTGTAGAAGAATGGAAGATTGAGCACCGAGTGTCTTCACACATACCATCAACAAAGTAATGGCAAGGCTGAAGCAGCGTGAAGATTACCAAGAACATGATGCGGGAAATGCTTGAAGAAGGACAAATATGTATTTAGCACTGCTAGAACAACGTAGCATGCCACGCCAAGATGCAAAAAGTCCAGCTGAAATTATGTTCGGACGGAAAATCAATACACAGTTACCATATAAGGGAAACAACATTGGAAAATCCAAAGACAGATATCTGTGGAAAAAACATTACAACAAATCAGCTAGGAACTTACCAATACTTGCTTCGGGGCAGACCATAATGTGGAAAAATGGAAACACTGAAATATTCTGGAAACCAGGTCGTGTACTTAAGCAACTGAGGGATCGCACATATCTCATTCAAGGAGAGGACGGAGGGAATTATATCAGAAACCGTGTCGACATACGCCCAAGTGCAGTCGAATTTGAGTTGAATCAAACACGACCCTTACCAGGAGAGGCATTATCTTTTGTTTAAGAAAGAGGGATGTTGATGAATATGTATCTATGCACCTCATGACGTAGATATCATAATGAGCACACTTCCTCTTCCTGTTATCAGCCATGTGGCTAGAAGCTGAGCTGGATGCTCTGATTGTAACAGCAATAAAATACGTGTGCATCCGTCTTACATTTATGTGTAAATGTTCGCCATTATCAATTAATGATTACGCTCGGATCTCGCAACAAACTGTACACGGAGGTTGTGGACAATACAGAAGAATCAGTGATTCGACTGATCGAGGTGCAATTAACATTCGGAACTAATGCCAATCTAGTTATTATTGCATCCACAATAGGTGACCTGTGGCTGGGAAGGGCAGATTACGCTAACGTAGAACAATGACCCTCATATGTCTGTGTCTTGGTTTGAGAAATCTGGCGCAAAGTTTCCCATACGCACAAACATGGGCACAGAGAGAAATCAACTGACGAAAGTTCGATAATGTTACAAGGGCATGTGTTTTAAGGGTTTGTATGAGAAAAGACAAGCGAGACTTGAAACCATATCGGTAAATCTCGAGAAGCGGTTCATACAAACCAATCGAATACAATAATTAATAGCCTACTATATCAAACACTCAGTAATATATTTAGCACTTCCTAAAACAACTGCGTGGTTTGTAGAACTTCCAAGTTGTAAGTTATGGCACACAAGAGCCTAGGGTTATCACCAAATAAGCACATTGCAACCACAATCATTATAAGGAACAACTTACATGGATGCGATGGGGCTCTCTCATTGCTGTATTTCATATCCATACCTTGTCCTCCTGCGATGATTACATCTACCTACACATAATCGACAATTGGTACATGTTTTGTCCTGTTGATGGTTGAGGGAATGTCAAATGGTGAACTTATAGCGTCCTTGACGCTTGACTGTTTTAAGTCTTTTAAACAAACTCACAACATATGCATTAATGCGCTCTGTGAACTGCGATTGGGCAGTGGCTGTTGATATGATCTGGGTAGCAAACTCCGCAGTATGTTGTTACAAACTAGGGTGCAGTAATTACATGATATTTATAGATATCTGTGAGTTGTCAACAATACTGTATTAATCGACCTGGGACATGTAGTATGTTAAGATGTTGCTGAAAACCTTCAGTAAACTTACTTTTAAGTCTTCTAGCCATGGGATTTGGCAGATAGAGCAACTCTTGACTGTCACTGTTTCTGTGGTTGCGTGCATCCCTCCTACTTGGACTTTTTTTCATTTTTGTGGGCTTTTTCGCGAGCTATATTTTTCGTGTGCTATATTTATCTCCATCGACATGATTTTGGTATTATTTCATGATATTAAGGCAAACAGAGGATTGCCATCAATATGATGAAGAGGAAGAAGAGGAAACGTTACGGACAACTTCAGTTAATATGCGGTCCGTTACCGAATTGCTCAAGCAACTGACGCCATAGTAAAACGGATAAGGCCTACTGACTGTATCGACATGGATATTCCTAACAAAACGACAATATCAAGGATGAGTGCTAGGCACATTCACTGGATTATATTTTATGAATGTCAGAATCACGGGCCACAATTATTGCGCTAAGATTGACACAGGAGCGAATTTTATATCACATAAGGTACTATTGTTAATTGATTATATTCTATTCATCTTTTGTCCTTTACGATGAGGTTTAATATTTAACTGATGCTGTGACATTCAATTACATCAACTAAAGTCAATATGACACAGTACACCCTTATACAGAAGTGCCTGCAGTGTCACTGATTTATCGTGTGCATGATACAGAGTAAAGTGGATTTTTGCATAGGTATTTAAAGTCAAATCAGGGGCTACTTAAAAATGACTTCTTGTTACCTGATTACTTTTGAATTTGCACTTGGTGAGCAAGGCTACTTACATTAAAAGGACATTTTCTTCTATTAATTGATCGTTCGCACAACTTTTGTTACTGCTGCATAGTTAGTTCAACTATATTGTTGTTGCATCGTTCATTTCTTTGGTATTGTTATTACAGTCAAATTATAAGACTTCTGTAGCTAAACACTTGTTAGCATTACTGTATCGTCTTTAGATTTTAGACTGTCCTAAGTTATTGATCTTTTGTCAGGAAGTTATTTAGACAAGCAAATACCTGAGAGTATAATCAGTGTATCCAAGGGTCGCCTTCTTGTTCTATATTGACAATAATAAAGGTTTATTATCATACGAAAACGAAATGATCTTTAAAGGGGAACGCGTGTACATCCCCAAGAGTCTTTGTAAACAAACCAAACAGAAACTGCACTCCTCCCACAATGCTGCGGATACAATGATGCGTCGGGTCAGGGAAACAATTTATTGGCCTGGTATGGCAAAGGAAATCCAGACTATGGCTGAAGAATGCAAAGTCTGTCAAGAGAACAAACCACTAACCCCAAAGAACCACTCACTATGCATGACATCGTTGAACAACCATGGGAGAAAATTGGTTGCGATCTGTTCCAGCTTGAAAGTCGTGATTACCTCGTAGTGGTGGACTACAACACAAATTTCATTGAAGTGGAATTCCTTAGTCAAGCATCAAGTCGGAAAGTGACAAATGCTATTGAAAAAATGTGTGCCAGATTTGGAAGCCCCAAACTTCTCGTTAGTGATAATGGTACACAGTTCACATACGTGAGTTCAAAAAGTTTGTAGAAGAATGGAAGATTGAGCACCGAGTGTCTTCACCATACCATCAACAAAGTAATGGCAAGGCTGAAGCAGCCGTGAAGATTACCAAGAACATGATGCGGAAATGCTTGAAGAAGGCACAAATATGTATTTAGCACTGCTAGAACAACGTAGCATGCCACGCCAAGATGCAAAAAGTCCAGCTGAAATTATGTTCGGACGGAAAATCAATACACAGTTACCATATAAGGGAAACAACATTGGAAAATCCAAAGACAGATATCTGTGGAAAAACATTACAACAAATCAGCTAGGAACTTACCAATACTTGCTTCGGGGCAGACCATAATGTGGAAAAAAATGGAAACACTGAAATATTCTGGAAACCAGGTCGTGTACTTAAGCAACTGAGGGATCGCACATATCTCATTCAAGGAGAGGACGGAGGGAATTATATCAGAAACCGTGTCGACATACGCCCAAGTGCAGTCGAATTTGAGTTGAATCAACACGACCCTTACCAGGAGAGGCATTATCTTTTGTTTAAAGAAAGAGGGATGTTGATGAATATGTATCTATGCACCTCATGACGTAGATATCATAATGAGCACACTTCCTCTTCCTGTTATCAGCCATGTGGCTAGAAGCTGAGCTGGATGCTCTGATTGTAACAGCAATAAAATACGTGTGCATCCGTCTTACATTTATGTGTAAATGTTCGCCATTATCAATTAATGATTACGCTCGGATCTCGCAACAAACTGTACACGGAGGTTGTGGACAATACAGAAGAATCAGTGATTCGACTGATCGAGGTGCAATTAACATTCGGAACTAATGCTAATCTAGTTATTATTGCATCCACAATAGGTGACCTGTGGCTGGGAAGGGCAGATTACGCTAACGTAGAACAATGACCCTCATATGTCTGTGTCTTGGTTTGAGAAATCTGGCGCAAAGTTTCCCATACGCACAAACATGGGCCAGAGAGAAATCAACTGACGAAAGTTCGATAATGTTACAAGGGCATGTGTTTAAGGGTTTGTATGAGAAAAGACAAGCGAGACTTGAAACCATATCGGTAAATCTCGAGAAGCGGTTCATACAAACCAATCGAATACAATAATTAATAGCCTACTATATCAAACACTCAGTAATATATTTAGCACTTCCTAAAACAACTGCGTGGTTTGTAGAACTTCCAAGTTGTAAGTTATGGCACACAAGAGCCTAGGGTTATCACCAAATAAGCACATTGCAACCACAATCATTATAAGGAACAACTTACATGGATGCGATGGGGCTCTCTCATTGCTGTATTTCATATCCATACCTTGTCCTCCTGCGATGATTACATCTACCTACACATAATCGACAATTGGTACATGTTTTGTCCTGTTGATGGTTGAGGGAATGTCAAATGGTGAACTTATAGCGTCCTTGACGCTTGACTGTTTTAAGTCTTTTAAACAAACTCACAACATATGCATTAATGCGCTCTGTGAACTGCGATTGGGCAGTGGCTGTTGATATGATCTGGGTAGCAAACTCCGCAGTATGTTGTTACAAACTAGGGTGCAGTAATTACATGATATTTATAGATATCTGTGAGTTGTCAACAATACTGTATTAATCGACCTGGGACATGTAGTATGTTAAGATGTTGCTGAAAACCTTCAGTAAACTTACTTTTTAGTCTTCTAGCCATGGGATTTGGCAGATAGAGCAACTCTTGACTGTCACTGTTTCTGTGGTTGCGTGCATCACTCCTACTTGGACTTTTTTTCATTTTTGTGGGCTTTTTCGCGAGCTATATTTTTCGTGTGCTATATTTATCTCCATCGACATGATTTTGGTATTATTTCATGATATTAAGGCAAACAGAGGATTGCCATCAATATGATGAAGAGGAAGAAGAGGAAACGTTACGGACAACTTCAGTTAATATGCGGTCCGTTACCGAATTGCTCAAGCAACTGACGCCATAGTAAAACGGATAAGGCCTACTGACTGTATCGACATGGATATTCCTAACAAAACGACAATATCAAGGATGAGTGCTAGGCACATTCACTGGATTATATTTTATGAATGTCAGAATCACGGGCCACAATTATTGCGCTAAGATTGACACAGGAGCGAATTTTATATCACATAAGGTACTATTGTTAATTGATTATATTCTATTCATCTTTTGTCCTTTACGATGAGGTTTAATATTTAACTGATGCTGTGACATTCAATTACATCAACTAAAGTCAATATGACACAGTACACCCTTATACAGAAGTGCCTGCAGTGTCACTGATTTATCGTGTGCATGATACAGAGTAAAGTGGATTTTTGCATAGGTATTTAAAGTCAAATCAGGGGCTACTTAAAAATGACTTCTTGTTACCTGATTACTTTTGAATTTGCACTTGGTGAGCAAGGCTACTTACATTAAAAGGACATTTTCTTCTATTAATTGATCGTTCGCACAACTTTTGTTACTGCTGCATAGTTAGTTCAACTATATTGTTGTTGCATCGTTCATTTCTTTGGTATTGTTATTACAGTCAAATTATAAGACTTCTGTAGCTAAACACTTGTTAGCATTACTGTATCGTCTTTAGATTTTAGACTGTCCTAAGTTATTGATCTTTTGTCAGGAAGTTATTTAGACAAGCAAATACCTGAGAGTATAATCAGTGTATCCAAGGGTCGCCTTCTTGTTCTATATTGACAATAATAAAGGTTTATTTTATTTACTAGCGCTGTTATATCCCCTGCTCACATTCGTCGAGCATTACGGACACTTAAACGAAGAAAATCTTGCGGGGTAGATGGTCTTGCTGCTGAACATTTTATTAATGCTGGGTATCTTCCAGTTTCTTTCATGAGGTCTGCTATTATACCAGTAATCAAAAATAAGAATGGGGATACTAGCGATACAAATAACTACCGGCCCATTGCTCTCCTCACATCTTGTTCAAAACTTTTCGAATTAGTGCTACTCGATATCGCAGACGGGTATCTTACTACCTACGACAATCAATTTGGCTTTAAGGCCGGTCACTTAACGGATTTATGTATTTACTACTCAATGTTACTGCCAAGAGCATAATACAATACTATAAAGATCTTGCAAGCCCTGTGTACACATGTTTTTTAGATGCGTCAAAGGCCTTTGACAAGGTCAATCATTTGTTGCTGTTTAAAAAGCTCATCAACCGTGCCATGCCATTGGTTTTAGTCAGAATTTTAATGTTTTGGTATCAGCAACAGTTAATCTGTGTTAAGTGGGATGGTGAATCGTCTCGATATTTTACTGTATCTAATGGCGTTCGACAAGGTGGAATTTTATCCCCTAAAGTATTTAATGTGTATGTCGATGATCTTTCAAGTCTGTTGTTGAAATCCTGCACCGGGTGTTATATTAATGATATTTGTATCAACCATGTATTTTATGCGGACGATCTATGTCTGATGTCGCCAAGTGCCAATGGACTGCAAAAACTTCTGGACCTTTGTTCTCGATTCGGAGCTCAACCTGATATAGTGTTCAATCCATCGAAATCTGTTTGCACTGTGAATCAACCAAAGACCCGCAAACTGTTCTGTCCAATAGTATCGTTGAATGATATGCAATTGCAGTATGTTGAACAATGGAAATATTTGGGGCTTATGGTAAATGCAAATTCCAATGATGACGATGACATGCAGAGGCAAATGCGAGTTTTTTATTGTCGGTCAAGCAGTCTTAAACAAAATTTCTCCCAATGCTCATTGCATGTAAAACTTAAAATTTGTCAAACCTACTGCAGCATCCTTTAATTATTGTCCATATCTATGGGTTAATTATACACAAAAATCGCTTAATAAAGTTAGAGTTGCTTACAATGACATGTACCGAAATATTTTGGGTGTATAAAAAAAGACAGTGCCAGTCATATGTTCGCCTCAAACAGTATCTCAGGATTTCATGCATATATAAGAATATCGACCTACGCATTTATAAGGAGGATAGAACTCTCCGATTGTCACATGGTACGGTCTGGTGCCATATGGACCCATTGGTACCGTATTTTGCATGCACTGCATTGAACGCTTACTTGCATGCATGTCCTGTTTACTACGGGTCCTGTGCCTGAAATAAACTATTATTACTATTATTATTATTCATTATTATTATTATATTAATGTCTAATTATATCTCACATGGGAGTGCTGTTGGTGTCCTTTGGTATGTCCGGCATTTGCACCAATATTCATATTTATTTTATATTTTTTAAACCTGGATACCATACGCGCCGTGTCGATTTCACTATATATAGGTGGCCTACGATTATTTTCATACACATGTGCCTTGTACTCACTTTTTATGATGGAATATATATATATGTAAATGTATGTATGTATGTGCATGAATATATAAATATATATGTAATACGATATTTTGTGTATGTATGTATGTGCATGAATATATAAATATATATGTAATACGATATTTTGTGAAAGTATAAGATTTCATGTATTCTTTTACTGTTATGAGTAATGTCTACCGGATTTGATATATTTGATATCATATTAATTTTACACTTATCAACTACTACATCATTTACATGCATGTTATTCGTGGCATTTGATATATTGCCTATTATTAGACTCGTCATAGTCATTGGTTTGACAAATATTGCATGACATAGTGATAATGTACCTCATTTTTACTAATTCAATAATGAAACTAAATTACATTTTTAACTTAAAACCTTCCTCTCTTAATCACTATTTCAACTTCCCCACAAGATATTTGCTTTTGTTATTTCATTCTTTAGTAATTTACAAATTTCTGTTGTTATTATTGTCATATTTTGCTTGTATATGTTTTACTCCAATCATGGCCATTTACTCTCACCTTCAAATGAGCAGTGGAAGCTTAACTTTTCTAAGGAGGGGGAGTATGTTATGACGATATTTTCAAAATATCTGCTGAAAAGCACAAAGTTAAGATAAGCAAAGAGATATTCGACTTCCGATTGACAGTCCAAAGAGAGTGTCCCAATGATTTTCTGTGCAGATACACATCTTTTGATTATAAATGAGATTTTATAAAACTCAAAGCAAGCCCCATTGGTTGCTATTTAATAGGCAAGTGCAATATAATATCAGTATTCAGTCTAGACTCACAAAAATGGAATGAGGTTTATACAATTAAGACAGCTTGTAATTAAAAAAAAGTCGGTAACACACGTCCGATGGTAATAAAATTGGCTCACGTATTGTCAATGACAGCGTCCACCCCATAGCAAAATTACATGGACTTCAATGACACTTACGAGCGTTACAAATATTACCATAAAAATTATAATTATGAATATCACATAATATAACGGTCCTATGGTTGATCATTAAAAAGTTTATATATTCAGACCCAGATAGCACAACGCCGGCGGTTCCCAGCTGACGGCGGCCCAACGGCGGCTGGTCTTCGGCTGGATGTCTGCCACAGCGCCATCTAGCTGCATATTTGCAAATTACAACCGCCCTTCGCCGTAGTTCAGTCATTGAATTTTGGCGGGTTTTTTGTATTTCGTCAAAATCGACCAGTGATAATCACTTTTACTGTGCTAGGTGAGTAACCATACTTTTATCCATTTTAAATACGTAATAATAGAACACATGGGATATGAAAACATATTGTATTCATCGCATTTCTTTGTATTAGGTTGTTTTTTCATGCAATTTACCCGAGTTGAATTTAAGTGGTAGGAAGGACAAACGCGGCGCCGATCTTGTTTGGACAGGGCCGTTTTGGGGCCGTTTGGTAGTCTCATGTAAATGACCACTGACAACAAATGATGCAATTATACATTTTGTTCTTTTAATACATCATTAATGAAGAATAGCTTTTTCATTTGATACCATTTTCGTTTTTCTTGGTGGTATTTAATGTGGTTTTAATCGACAACGAAAATGGCGAAAAGTTTCGAGGCCATAAAAGTTTTGTCGCGATTTATGTACCTAAGGAAAAATGGGCCGTACCACTTTATTCTTCCAACGATTGCTATATAAATTACACCAAAATGTAGAAGAATGAAAGTGATATGCAGATCCGAGTGATAATCGATCAGATTTTGGGGTTAAAAGTGTTAAATCTCGATTTTGCCGCTTCAAACTGGATAACTCTCCATTTGGCGTGTGATAGTGAAACTGTTGCCATACTTGAAATACTTTTTAAAAGATTTATGTCATCTCGTTGAATATTTCAACCCTGCTTATTGGAACATCCCAATGAACTATTTGACCTGCATTGGTTTGGAAACTCACCTCTTCTCTCCATCCCGTATCTTTTAACAAATATGGTAGAACTCTGTCATGATACTCAGAATGCGACAAAGCGGGTGTTATTCGAGGAGGTATTCTCCTTATGTAATCGATAGGAATCTATCTGGGCAATAGAACCTTTACCTTTCCACATGGCACAACCAGATAAAAACGATCCTCCAAGAAAATGTTGTCCTTCCGTCTAATATATAAACTTTCTCTGCTTCAAAGAAAGATCTTATTTAGCCCTACGCGGACATATAATTATGCTACTGCCAACCTGACAAACCGCAACATGACATATGCGTATCCTGTATGGGTTTTCTAACCATGAAAGTTTTGTCGGACTTGCACGTACAACATCCTCACACGCTAAGGAACTTATCCAAAACAAATTCAGTTAGACCTTTATCAGATCCACAGGAGTTGACTTGTCGGTAAACACCAACACGAATTAACTGGTGGTATATTGTAGTGCCCAGGAAAAGCAGTTGTAACTAGCTTTTTTGAACCAAGTGGAGCTTGTGCTCCATCTTGACAAGGGAATACCCGATCGAATATTGGTCCGTTGGGCTATATTTGTTTTTGTGGATTGGGCACTCCCTCCGGTGGTGTTGGTATAGGAAGTAAATAATCAAGAGAGGTCTGCATACAGCATTAGAATACTCAAATTAACTGGTGGTATATTGTAGTGTCCCAGGAAAAGCAGTTGTAACTAGCTCTTTTGAACCAAGTGGAGCTTGTGCTCCCTCTTGACAAGGGAGTACCCGATCGAATGTTGGTCTGTTGGGCTATATTTGTTTTTGTGGTTTGGTCACTCCCTCCGGTGGTGTTGGTATAGGAAGTAAATAATCAAGAGAGGTCTACATACAGCGTTAGAATACTCAAATTAACAGGTGGTATATTGTAGTGCCCAGGAAAAGCAGTTGTAACTAGCTCTTTTGAACCAAGTGGAGCTTGTGCTCCATCCTGACAAGGGAATACCCGATCGAATGTTGGTCTGTTGGGCTATATTTGTTTTTGCGGTTTGGGCACTCCCTCCGGTTGTGTTGGTATAGGAAGTAAATAATCAAGAGAGGTCTACATACAGCGTTAGAATACTCAAATTAACTGGTGGTATATTGTAGTGCCCAGGAAAAGCAGTTGTAACTAGCTTTTTTGAACCAAGTGGAGCTTGTGCTCCCTCCTGACAAGGGAATACCCGATCGAATGTTGGTCTGTTGGGCTATATTTGTTTTTGTGGTTTGGTCACTCCCTCCGGTGGTGTTGGTATAGGAAGTAAATAATCAAGAGAGGTCTACATACAGCGTTAGAATACTCAAATTAACAGGTGGTATATTGTAGTGCCCAGGAAAAGCAGTTGTAACTAGCTCTTTTGAACCAAGTGGAGCTTGTGCTCCATCCTGACAAGGGAATACCCGATCGAATGTTGGTCTGTTGGGCTATATTTGTTTTTGCGGTTTGGGCACTCCCTCCGGTTGTGTTGGTATAGGAAGTAAATAATCAAGAGAGGTCTACATACAGCGTTAGAATACTCAAATTAACTGGTGGTATATTGTAGTGCCCAGGAAAAGCAGTTGTAACTAGCTTTTTTGAACCAAGTGGAGCTTGTGCTCCCTCCTGACAAGGGAATACCCGATCGAATGTTGGTCTGTTGGGCTATATTTGTTTTTGTGGTTTGGGCACTCCCTCCGGTTGTGTTGGTATAGGAAGTAAATAATCAAGAGAGGTCTACATACAGCGTTAGAATACTCAAATTCATTATTTTCACATGAAACTCATGGTTTCCTTGGAAATGAAGAAAATGATCACCAGAACTCCCGGATTGATAATGAAGGCAATATAAGTGAAGCTGGTGAACTGGCTGTAGCAGATATTTCAATGGAACCAACTGTTTACAGAGAGTCACTCGATGAAAATGAATATTCTTTATCAGATAACGATAGTGTTGATGTTTGTGATGATCGTTACAGGGATGATAATGATGATGATGATGATCATGATGATGATGATGATGATCATGATGCGTTACACTTCAGAGAGCAGCTACGCGAATGGGTACTGAACAGCGGAACACCACTTGTTCACACTAATAGCTTACTGTCTTTGCTCAAGCCTCATTTTCCAATGCTGCCAAAAGATGGCCGCACTTTGCTCCATACCCAGAAATCTTATCCCATTGAAGACAGAGCGGGTGGACAATACCACCATTTTGCCGTAAGGGAAGGCATTCATCGTCAGCTACAGCTTGATATTAATCTCCGTTTGTGCGATGAACTGTCCCTTCAAGTAAACGTCGATGGACTGCCTCTCTTCAAAAGTACATCCCATTGTTTCTGGCCCATATTAGGATTAATCACGGAGAGAGACGAGTTAGAACCTTTCATTATTGGACTTTGGGTCGGAACTTCAAAACCTTCCGATCCCAATATCTACCTCGAACGTTTTGTTGAAGAAATGGAGGATATTAGTGTGAATGGTGTACCATTCCAAGACAAGATTCACAGGCTATCATTGAAAAACGTTGTCTGTGATACACCAGCTAGGTCATTTGTCAAACTAACAAAAGGACATTGTGGATATCAGGGTTGCGACAATTGTGATCAGAGGGGTGTTCGCTACATGAACCGCATGATATTTCCAAACCTCACTGCTCCAAGCAGAACTGATGTTGCATTTGACGAAATGAGGTGCGAAGAACAGCTGCTCTCTGAAGTGTAACGCATCATGATCATCATCATCATGATCATCATCATCATCATTATCATCCCTGTAACGATCATCACAAACATCAACACTATCGTTATCTGATAAAGAATATTCATTTTCATCGTGTGACTCTCTGTAAACAGTTGGTTCCATTGAAATATCTGCTACAGCCTGTTCACCAGCTTCACTTATATTGCCTTCATTATCAATCCGGGAGTTCTGGTGATCATTTTCTTCATTTCCAAGGAAACCATGAGTTGTGTCGTGCTGTTCCTCGTCTGACGAGTGTCTCTGACTTATCATCGTTTGGGCTCGTGCTGCTGCTCGCCGCCATATTGTCCTGTCTGAGAGTATTTCATCCTCACCACGGAAGGCATACATTGTCGCATTCAAAAATTGAAGTGGACACGTAAGATATATTATCGTTCAACCTGAGTTGACAAGGAGAGTCGACCTACAAGACAAATATGTACAATTCAGCATTAGAGAAGCTATATCTTCTACCTATAATAGCTAGTGAGTACTTTCATGTGAAAATAATGAATTTGAGTATTCTAACGCTGTATGTAGACCTCTCTCGATTATTTACTTCCTATACCAACACAACCGTGTGTGTGTGTGTGTGTGTGTGTGTGTGGGTGTGTTGTGTGTGTTGGGAGGCTTCACCCCCAAAGACATGATGGACCGAATCTTGAGTAGCCTCTTCACTAACTCTCTTGCCACACAGTATAACTGGCACGGCAAAAGCCCCAAGAAGGGAATAGGGAGGCTAGCTATTGCTACGGCAGTGAAAGGTAGATGCACATAATAATTCAAGAATCTTATCACCTTTCTGCATAACGGTATCATTGGGAATAAAAAGCATGTTGTTAAAAATAAAAACATTTTGACAAGTTATTTTCCAGAGGCTGGTAGACGTAACCAATTGACAGTCGCTGATGTGGGTACGTCAGTGGCTGAAAAACGCTAGTGATCGAGATGGTGGCTGGAAAAGGAGAGCGGAAAAAAGAGAGGTATATTTTATATTCATTTTTGCATAGTATATTCTGTACCTGCAATATATTACACAACTGATATATTCAACAGTTATAATACCTCTTATAATATTCAGTGTTTTTTATATTGGGCATTTACCTACTTAAAGTTAAACGTTGATTTCAATTAACTTTGCTAAATCATAGAATTTATAGGTAATCGGGCTTCCAGAAACATTCTAGTGGTGGGGGTGGAGGTTGGGGTGAAGGGGATGTGTGAAACTAGAATACTGTATACCTATGCCATATCTGCCGACAATGTGAAATAGTGCAGTGAACAAAGACATGGGTGAAAAGCTAATTTAAGTTCACAAAACACCACATAAAATATCCCATATAAATGTGTATTTGTGGTGTAACACTTCATGCCATTATTACATTTTTCTCCTTGTTTACATTACAGAGAGAGAAAGGTGCAATTGTCCGCTGTGAGGGCCGCCAGCATCCTAACCAGCAGTGACGACGAGAAATGATTATTTCACCGTATTTATATTGACAATAAAACACTTAATTTGCATTGAGTATTGTT
Organism: Urechis unicinctus; assembly: GCA_034190875.2. Taxonomy (NCBI): domain Eukaryota; kingdom Metazoa; phylum Annelida; class Polychaeta; order Xenopneusta; family Urechidae; genus Urechis; species Urechis unicinctus. The sequence continues at coordinate 22,275,063 of CM067358.1, read as the reverse complement.
TTCTGTTATGGAAAATGGCAAAAAGCATACTAAAGCAGTATTTCTATCCATTACCATCGGTCCGACGGCGGCCCACCCTCGGCCCGCCCTATTGTCGCCATTAGTGATCTGCCGCCGCCGGGCCGACGTCGGCCCGCCGGTCAAACCTCTGATGGCCCGACGTCGGCTGTAGCTGGCGGGCCGCTAGTGCTGCCGATGGTGGGCCGCTCTCGGGCCGCTAGAGTAGAGCTATCTGGGGATAGCCTAGTTCGATTGCAAACTTTTCTAATTATGAGAAATAGTAAATAATACAGTATCTGATGAGTACACAGCATATTTTCCTGCATAATATTAATATCATATTTTAAGTACATCTAAACTGTTCATGATTTCTTCTTGTCCATCCGGGTACTAAGCGGCGTATCTACGGACAAGAGCGCCCATGACAAGCATGGCAATTTCGCCCCTGTCTAAACATCGGAAACCCATTTTTAAGAAAACTTTTATATCAGTTAAAAAATGTAGTCTCGTTAATCTTTTGATCATCAAATTGTGTTACTAAATAATGCATTGTTTAATAAATCCCTGCCGGTCGAAAATTTCTGGTTGCCAAAATCTGTAAATTGCTTTATATTCGTAATTCATTGTCGCCCGATCGTGAACGTGAAAGTTAACATTTTCTGAAAGCTTTTATAATTGGCATGATCTATCAAAATAAGCGTCGGTTTCTAAGCGCTTTGAATTCAACAAATTTTTGACAGTGACAATTTTCATAAAGATTTCTATCCCTTATGAAATCGAAAATATCAGCTCGATAAAAAATTTGCTTAAATGTTGTCATGGGCAGCGTCAACCGTATGGTTGGATTTCATGGATGTCGATGACGTTACTTCCTGTTCGGAGCGCATTAAAATTACAACGGAAGTGAAATCGGAAGTAATCGCGCCGTTTTTTCCGTCGATGATGGTTGAATCGTAATTTTGTTTTCAGCTGAAGGTAGCTAATTACATGGGGGTGTAAATTCTTAAAAGTTATCTCGTAATTTGAGCCCAAAGTGTGATGATGGCACGAACATTATTTTAGCTTATGGACTCCAGTGAAAGAGCAGTCGAAACTTAGTCAAGGTCACCTAGCCTGTTGGCTGCGGGCCCTGTTTACATGTTACTGATATTCAATAGTCTCACCAACGGTCTAGGATATTGTCTCGTCTTCAACTGGACTAGCATCTCAGATTTGGGATGCACCAATCACAAGCCGTGTCTCTCGGTCACTCTCGGGTACTTTTCAGTCATTGTCTCTCATTGGTCAGTTCTACATTTTCCGAAGTTTCGGCGCCATATTTATTTTGGTACGCTCCGTTTGAAAACTTGTTCGCTCGGTTGCTTGATGGGTCGTGACTGTTTTGTGAATGTGGCTGCTGGGACGGGGAAACATTTTGCTACACGTTGTTAGCTACTGCTCTCGATGCAATACTTGGAACTGGTCAGGGTTCGACACAAGTGCCGGGACAAATGATTTGTCATGTCGGACAAGTGACTTGCCAAGTCAACTTGTCCAACCGGACGAGTGATTTTTATGAGCCGGGCACACATTCTTTAACACCCCGATTAGTTGTTTCACGCTGAGTGTCACCATTAATCACACAGTCAGCGAGAGAAGCAGACACACAACTGGTTCTTTTTAACTGACTATTAAGTAAACATACTATCGTGCAGCTAAGCGATTAAAGCGCTTGTTGTGGTGCCATTTTCAACTTCTGAGACGCCCCATAATTCCAGAAGACATTCAATGTGTTCTCATTGGACGCAGACCACAACAATGTACATGTCGTCACATAAAACCGAGGGTGCGTATCACAAGCTAGTTTCATGAGCCATACGCGCGCAACTAAGGTCTATCCGGGTCACAACCTTTTTGCGTTGATTGGTCACGAAGATTAACGAACGTGTCTAATGAATATTCGGACGCGCCAGTTTTAGACCTTGTCTTGTCGTAGACTCTAGGTCGAGAAACGTAGCGGAACCCCTGGAGTAAGGGACGCAGACTAGTCGAAACCGGAGCATATTAAAATTATGTCGGTTTTCATGGGACAATTTGTCATCATAACGGTATATTGCGGCATACAGGAAGTTCACTGAGTGGGCGTTATGATTTGATAATGTTGATTAGTATGACTACGATGACAATGATGATGGGAATTATGATGGCAGTGATGATGATGATGATGATGAAAATGGTGAATAAGAAAACATTTTTTACGGTGATCATGATGATGACAATGACCTGTATCGCGCGCAAAAAAAAAGGTTTACAAACAACCGAACATACATATAAACAAACGCGACTGATCGCCATAACTTGGCAAATTTACATTCACCGAGTTAAAAATAAGCAAGCATTTCCAGCGTTTAAAGAACATCCGCCTTCATGCTGCTTTAATGTGGCTACGATTGCTACCACGTTTCGGCATTGAAATTAAATTTGTGTATTAAGACCCTCAATATTAAATTTTGTCAATCCTGTCTACATAAGGAGAAACATTCCAACCGACGTTCCTACTCAGCATATATCTTCAGCGGAACGATTAATAAAGAAGATGAAGAGGAAGACAACAATGATGATGATGATGATCAAAAAAATGTCGCCCATGTATTCATGGTCTTTAATACGGCATTGAACTGGTAGGTCAATGCCTCGGTGTGGGCGACGCCTTTCTGTACCTAGTCAAACAAGGGAATAATGAGGTATCTCTCTCCCTCCCTCTCTCGTCCTCCCTCATGCTCTCTCCCTCCCTCACCCTCTCTTTCCCTAACAATTACTTTCTCCCATTCTCTATAGCTGGGCTGGTCGACCCTAGGTTACTGGCGGACGAAACGCAGGGTGAGAGAGAGCTCTCTCTCTCTCTCTCTCGGGTGAGAGTATCTCGATCTCAGCTCCATCTCTCTCTCTCGCTCTCTCTCGCGCGATCTCTCTCTCTCTCTCTCTCTCTCTCTCTCTCTCTCTCTCTCTCTCTCTCTCTCTCTCTCTCTCTCTCTCTCTCTCTCTCTCTCTCTCTCTCTCTCTCTCTCTCTCTCTCTCTCACACACACACACACTCTTTCTGCAAAATATAATCCACCCGCTACCTCTGGAGCTGAAGTCGGTCACTAGCGACATCGGGTAACTTTTAACCAGGGCAATTTCTTATGATGCCAAATATTCCGCCACTGAGAGACAGAGAAGTAATGTTCGTTGAAGTCGTCATTCGTCCTTGCCCTCAAACCGAGGTATATTTGGCTACATTGGCGACGCTTGGTGGTCTCGATGCCCAAGCTAAAAAAATATTAATTTCTTTTAACACATTTCTTTTAAAAACTACTGTTGAAGCACATCAAGAAGCCATTGATCATTTATTTATCTGTCATTCGTCACTTTGCCAACAACGCAAACTTTAATGTCGTCAGTAAATTTGAAATGACGCCCAGATACGACCAACCGCATCGCTTGCGCCCTGATACACAGCACCTCCCTTTGTCACCATCACGCCACTACAAACACCATTCCTGTCTGTGTGTGTGTGTGTCTGTATGCGTATGTGTATTAGTGTGTATAAGTGTGTGTGTATGTGCCTATGTGTGTCTATGTGCATGTGTGTATGTTTGTGCATGTATGTATATTAGGCCAAAAAAAACTCCGCCTCTGACAGCTCCACGCTATTTAGTACTTTCGATCTCTCACATCCGCGCTGTAGAGGCGAAGAGCCGCCTGTGAAATTTCCGAGGTTCCGAAGTCAAAATGAGAGATGAACTCGCTTAAAACTTACCAAAGCCCTCCATGCCAAACAATTTGTGACAAAATGAAAGATTATATGACAAAATGACACGAGGACTGTTTCTATTACTACAGTTTTGTCTTCGCTAAGAGACCTCACTCGAGTCTTCCGCCCGAGGAAATATGTGAAGGCGCCACCTGTTAACCGAAGCGTTATTGTCATAGCGTCTTGTCATAGCGTCTCTTAAAACTACGTGGAATTTGGAGCTGTAGTCGCCTCGACCAATCAGATGACTCCATATCTTTAACAGCCGCCGAGCCCCTAGACGTTGGATAAACATTCCCATGTGCTTTTGTTGATTTCATGGTATCGTCGACTGATGTCGGGGGTGTCTTTCATGTAATTTCATAATCGTCACGAAGCTCAGCGTAGCTATTAACTCCTCGCTCGAGACCTTCACATGCCCCTGACATGCCAAAAATGTTAATGTCGACCCCAGGCCAGTTTCCTCGCTCCAGACAGTTATTGAACTGTTTTCCATAGGGGTATCCCAGACCGGGTAATTTATCAAGTTGACATTTTTTTATTAGTGTATTTTCGCTATACATAAGCCTATTGTGCAACGTGTTTTGGCAGCAGCAAGGAAGCGGTCACCGCAGAGTCACTCGAAGAGAGCCCTCTTAGCGTAGCTATAAACTCTTTGGTTGGGCTATCAATATATCAGTGTAAGTACATTCCACTAGTATATGTTTTTTGTCCCAATGGCATCAAGTTCATAGTTTGGACATATTCTTTCATGCCCAGGAATACCAGAATATCTACCACTTGCTAAGTTCCACCATTTAATACAATAAAATTAACATGTGGGCTTCAAAATGCCAACCAATCTAGTTTGAACCGCCGACGTCACGACCTCACTGATTAGCAGAGCCACTTCTAGAATAACAAAAAACCGAAAGTCGTTAGATATTTTCTTTATTCAAGCTAAGGATTTGAACCAATCTGTTAAAATGAATATTGACTTGAGAAATGTTTATTAACAAATGTTAATCTAGCAAAGATCATGATTAATCCCAAACTAGTTATTGATTTACATTCACAACCCATGTTAGCAAATCTGTATTGAAAGAAATGATTATTTTGTCTTCTTAATTATATTGTTGAAGTCTAATACAACATTTAAGAAGATGGGTACTGCTACAATTATATGTGCGAAGTTGTTATCTGCAGATCATAAAAGTAATGGTCAGACTAAGCTCCAAATGGTATCTTAATTGCTTCAATGGAAAAAAGAAATGTTCACAGCACGAAGGTTAATTTGCTGAGATAGTAACCACGTTCTCTGCAAAATTAGCCTTTATAGCAAATGCTATCCCATCATGATTCCCAGGACCTCTGGCCTTCGCAATCACTTTATTTGGATCCTCGCCCACGGTCAATTTGTTGAACAATTCCACATACATTTGAGCTGTTTTGAGATAGCCAGTGAAAGTCCAAATTTCGATGTTGTTACAAGTTACGCTCTTCGTGACTTTAAATTCCTGATTTTCACATTTCAAATCCAACATCTGGACCAGGTCTTTTTCTTCACTCGCAATCTTTTCCTGAAATGAACAATAATTGAATTACGAGGAATACTACTTGTATAACTCCGGGTCCGCATATCGGTCATAATTGTCCCAATTTCGGTCAAGCTTTGCTTTGGAGCAACATATTGTCGTCGTTTATATGAAAAGTTTATATGAATGATAATATTTAACTCATAGTGGCAGTATCAGGCCTGAAAATTCAGAGCAAGAACGGCATAAACACATTTAATTGCTGTATAGCTCAGAATGCTTAATTGTAGAACTCACCATGGCTGATTCTCGGTGGTTTTCAATGATTTCACGAACACAAAATTGAAGATTACTATGTGTGTAGTCTAGTACTTTTCGAAGATGAAAATACTTCTGATCGGATGTCGAATACACCTCTGCTGACAATTTCGATGGGCATGATGCTTATATAGCTCTGAGAGAAAAAAACATGGGAGGAACACGTGATGACGCCAAAATTCCATTGTTGCCCCCTTTGATACCCCCCAGTTCGCGTTAAATAAAACTCAACAACACAGTCACTATATGCTCTAATTTTAAGAATTTGTTTCACTCATGTTCAAAACAGGAACGGAAAATCCCCAGCCTCATAACTACCCCCACGCAGATTGTGAGAGTATGCGTGTACTCGTGTCTAAGTGGAATTTTGCTGTATAGTCTGGTCCTTTTGTTGACGCGTTAATAAATTAACGACCGTGACATCAGTGTCAATGTCCTTAAATGGAATAGTTATTATGTCTAAGCCTTTGTATAGTACGTATTTTGTGGTGTAAGCAGTTGTTTGTATTGTTATTTTATGTCATATTTTGGGAATATTTTAAGTCGTACCTTAATATTTTTAGGTTAACACTGCGGATACCATAAGGCTTACTGATTATTTTTCATTACCCCGAAGGCTGTGTTCCAGAGCTGTTTATCATTTGTTTTGATTTTGTTTATGAATTGCTGAATAAGCTAGCGAGTTGGTTTACGTGCTGCATTTCTTAACACCTGAACTGACTCCCCCATGCAGCAACTTTCGCTGACTGGAAGGCTCATTGTCTATATGCAGTGGGGATTACTTTGCGCCTGGTAGTATACAGACTATACCTCGGGCTCTCCAGCCTCGTTGTTAGATCTTCCCCAACTTTTCCCTGTAGCATTCAAGTCTTGTCTCTCCCGTCGAAAGCCCTGTGCGTACGAATCATTTCACAATTTAAATAAAGACGTCCTGTTAGGCTATCCCAACAAGAGAAAACAGACACTACTAAAATCTGGATTACAATCCTTTTCTAGGGGGTTTGGGGGCACCAAATAATATCTTTAAAACATATATACAAGTAGCCACATGCACAATTCCATATTTTTCGGGTATGTTCGCTTTAATCCTGCTCGTTTTCAGCTCTGGATGTCTAGTAGCGTCTACTTTCGAGTCATTGTCTCTGATTGGTCAGTGTCACATTTTCCGAAGGTTCGGCGCCATATTTGTTTTTGTACGCTGCGCTTTAGACCTCTTTTCACGTGAACTGAGGTATTTGCTGTTGCATTAGGCAAGGCACTCGCCCCAGGTGTTTTGATGATCTGATGCCACCTTAGGGGCGAGGATCCGTATGACAGAATCGAAAACCGCGAATCGAAAACCTGAGCGATATCACAGCGAATTATGTTGCATTGTGGGAGTCGGCCATGTTGAGTTTTTGGACAAAGTTTCTTGATGTGCCGTATTTTAGTGCTCAAACAGAACAATTAGACAAATCTGTAGTAATAGAAACAGTCCTTGTGTCATTTTGTCATATAATCTTTCCTTTTGTCACACATTTTTTGGCATGGATGGCTTTTGTAAATTTTTAGCGAGTTCATCAGTCATTTTGACTTCGGAACCTTAGAAATTTCACAGGCGGCTCTTAGCCTCTAGAGCGCGGATGTGAGAGATCGAAAGTAGTAAATAGCGCGGCGCTGTCAGAGGTGAATTTTCTTAACCTACTGTTGCATAACCATGGAAATGATTCCAATGGAAGCCCTTGTTTCCGCTTGCCCGGGACTAGCTCCGGTCGAACGGTAATATGAATACATACCGTTCTGATTCAACATTTTACGCGCGTCGCCGAAAACGCGTTTGGGTTAAATTGCTGCAGGACGCATCTAGAAAATAACATATATCAAGAGCCTGTACAAAAAATAGACAGCACGCACCATAAAATATCGTTTCCGAAAAATCGAGATACGATGACCGCCATTTTGGAACAAATTGGGTCGCATGATTTCCCGCCGCCGCATGGCCTTAGCATCCCGGGTGGGGGGGGGGGGGGGGGGGGGGGCTTGGCCCTAACTCGGATAGGGGTGTGCCGCGGGACCTCGAAAACCCGTACCCGTTGAGAATACAGGGCTTAGCATTAGTCGTCGATGGTTCACGTCATTCTGAGCATGCACAATGCACGTGGTCTTGAACTTGAAAACAAGCATGTTGCTGTGTTTCGGACTTTTTACCGCTTCCCAAAGTGATTGAGCTATAAATAATTACCATGGATGAAATTACCCGCCGAAAAGAGATAAAATTTTCCGTAAAACATCATTGCATTCTATAACTCCATCATCTTGTAGGGCTAGCCCGGCACAAGTGACTTGTGATTTTTATGAGCCGGGC
>CM067358.1:22259613-22262113 GCA_034190875.2 Urechis unicinctus | reverse complement strand
GAACTATGTAAATAATTTTTCTTAAACTGTATACTGTGTACATAGGTTTCTATATGATACCCAATAATCATTTGACATCAAGTTGCTGCTTGCGACGGCACTTTTATACTTCTTCCCATTTTATTGTGTGACGAACGAAAAATAATGTTGAGCCCATGTTCTGAAAGACGGGCTTATTTTTTTAATAAAAGCAGTATTATTTTAATTGCCACCTCACATTAAGAAGCCATGGAATGAAACGAGAATTTGATGTATGCGCTGAAAAGACGCATACCAGTTTTACATGGCTTCTAACCAAGCTATGATCCCAACTACATCTACCTACACTACTTCAACCACTCAAACAGAGCGATAAGAGAGAGGACACCATGGGTAGCGGGGTTTCGGTCGTTGGAAGACGTAGCTTAAGCCGACGCAAGGTGCGCGAAGGTGCAGCACTCTGGATACTTTGAAGCGTGGCACCGAAAGACCTTGCACCGTTTTCGGTATGTTCATTAGTACAACTCACGAACAGCATTATGCAGGATCGAATGATGAACCCATTAAATAAAACTCACCATCGACCTCTGAAATCCCCACCAGTCTGGTGCTAGTTAGCGCTACCATTATTCAGCATATACGTTGAGGAGAAAGAGATAATAATTTGAGGAGTCTGCGTGGCGGCCCAAATCCTTTCCAAATCCATCCTTCCCACCATAACCCATCCAAAAACCACTATGGTGTGTAGTTGCCGTCAGCGTTCGCGTGATCATCGTGCAATGTTACGTTGGTGGTTGTTCCAACACGTTGAACAAGGCAATACAGTTGATATGGAACTCCAAACAAATAAGCAGATAATTCAAACTGCGCCAGGGAAAACGATTCTTTAGACACAGATTATGACAGAATTACAGAATTTATATTCGACCCACCCCAACCCAGAAAAGCATACTACCGTTATGATTATCAGTCTTGATTGCATATGAAGGATCATAAAGTAACATATCATATACTGGAGACATATTGTAAACTGCTGTACGGTTTGCTGATGGCTGGTGAAATAATGACCGCACAATCTCAGGTCTGTTTGGCCATCCAGGCGTGACAGACATGTACGCAGGCTGGCGTGTCATCGAAAAAATAAAAATCTTGAATCCTTAATAACTCTTCAATAATGCTCCAATCGTAAAAACATTTTCATTTCCTTATAGCTAGGTTTAATTGCATAATTAAAAATAATAGCTGTTAATAATCCTCAAATTTGCTACAAATATCTCGATCTCTTATAAAAATCTAAATGCATTTTTATCACTTGATTAAGCGTATGGTAAATCTTCTATTTGTAATGTAGGATCTCAATTGCTCATAAGTTGGAGATGTCGTTTCAGAGTTACAAAATCTGAACATTACTATCGTATTCCATTGGTGTGTAAAGTCGATGTTTTGACCCACAGGCTACCGTTTGTTACACAGTAAAGATGCATTTTTCTGCGATTTGGTGCAATTCTTATTTTGCTTCCATTTTTGTGTAAATGCTACAGTAACTCGTTTATAATCCTAACATGTTACTGGGAACTCCAAATCATCGATTAAGGTGCACTGAAAACAACCTCCGAACTTTGTTTACAAAAAATGTTGACCACTGACTTTTGAAGTAAACTTGGTAATATGGTGCAGTGATATATGTACTATGAACAGAATTTAAAAAAATGATAGGTCCACGTAATCTATGGGAAGCCACCAGGCCCGTAACCAGGAATTAATGTGGGGGGTATCTGAATTGAGCTATCGGATCTTCTAGCATAGACTGCCATTCTGACCATGAAAAAAGTATATATTTGGTATATGAGCGGAACTACTTGGGCTGAGTGGGTGGTATCGTCCGATACCCCCAATATCTCCTTGGTTACGGGCCTGGCCACAATGGATTTGCTGTTGTATTCCATGAGTGCAGTCTATTACAATATTCAAACCTTCATAACAAAAATTTGACCACTGACTTTTGAAGTAAACTTGGTAATATGGTGCAGTGATATATGTACTATGAACAGAATTTAAAGAAATGATGTCCGCGTAGTCTATGGGAAGCCACAGTGGATTTTCTGTTGTATTCCGTGAGTGCGGTCTATTACAATATTCAAACCTCCATAAAAATAATTTGACCACTGACTTTGGAAGTAAACTTGGTAATATGGTGCAGTGATATATGTACTATGAACCCAAAAAAAATGACATACAATGACTGCTAAGGATTATTATAAAATCTCTATGTTTATTTGTATAATACATAACTTTAAAATTGACGTACAAAATATTATATCATTGTCATATACATAGCAAACAACATAACGACTAGTAAGTTAGAACGAGACTATCAATTTCCGAAAAGTAAAAATTCCAAAAGACATACCATTAACACTCAATGAATCATAGCCAGAAACATATACTAACATTGTTGACTCAGGTAACTGGCAACAAATGAAATTACTCTTTAACTTTTAGTAACTCTTATGTGCCCATT
>CM067358.1:22151914-22259513 GCA_034190875.2 Urechis unicinctus | reverse complement strand
TATAGCAAATGCTATCCCCGCTCATGATTCCCAGGACCAGGGTCTGGCCTTCGCAATCACTTTATTTGGATCCTCGCCCACGGTCAATTTGTTGAACAATTCCACATACATTTGAGCTGTTTTGAGATAGCCAGTGAAAGTCCAAATTTCGATGTTGTTACAAGTTACGCTCTTCGTGACTTTAAATTCCTGATTTTCACATTTCAAATCCAACATCTGGACCAGGTCTTTTTCTTCACTCGCAATCTTTTATAATTCTGAAATGAACAATAATTGAATTACGAGGAAATACTACTTGTATAACTCCGGGTCCGCATATCGGTCATAATTGTCCCAATTTCGGTCAAGCTTTGCTTTGGAGCAACATATTGTCGTCCGTTTATATGAAAAAGTTTATATGAATGATAATATTTAACTCAAAAGTGGCAGTATCAGGCCTGAAAATTCAGAGCAAGAACGGGCATAAAAACACATTTAATTGCTGTATAGCTCAGAATGCTTAATGTAGAACTCACCATGGCTGATTCTCGGTGGTTTTCAATGATTTCACGAACACAAAATTGAAGATTACTATGTGTGTAGTCTAGTACTTTTCGAAGATGAAAATACTTCTGATCGGATGTCGAATACACCTCTGCTGACAATTTCGATGGGCATGATGCTTATATAGCTCTGAGAGAAAAAAACATGGGAGGAACACGTGATGACGCCAAAATTCCATTGTTGCCCCCTTTGATACCCCCCAGTTCGCGTTAAATAAAACTCAACAACACAGTCACTATATGCTCTAATTTTAAGAATTTGTTTCACTCATGTTCAAAACAGGAACGGAAAATCCCCAGCCTCATAACTACCCCCACGCAGATTGTGAGAGTATGCGTGTACTCGTGTCTAAGTGGAATTTTGCTGTATAGTCTGGTCCTTTTGTTGACGCGTTAATAAATTAACGACCGTGACATCAGTGTCAATGTCCTTAAATGGAATAGTTATTATGTCTAAGCCTTTGTATAGTACGTATTTTGTGGTGTAAGCAGTTGTTTGTATTGTTATTTTATGTCATATTTTGGAATATTTTAAGTCGTACCTTAATATTTTTAGGTTAACACTGCGGATACCATAAGGCTTACTGATTATTTTTCATTACCCCGAAGGCTGTGTTCCAGAGCTGTTTATCATTTGTTTTGATTTTGTTTATGAATTGCTGAATAAGCTAGCGAGTTGGTTTACGTGCTGCATTTTCTTAACACCTGAAGTGACTCCCCCATGCAGCAACTTTCGCTGACTGGAAGGGCTCATTGTCTATATGCAGTGGGGATTACTTTGCGCCTGGTAGTATACAGGACTATACCTCGGGCTCTCCAGCCTCGGTGTTAGATCTTCCCCAACTTTTCCCTGTAGCATTCAAGTCTTGTCTCTCTCCGTCGAAAAGCCCTGTGCGTACGAATCATTTCACAATTTAAATAAAGACGTCCTGTTAGGCTATCCCAACAAGAGAAAAACAGGACACTACTAAAAATCTGGATTACAATCCTTTTCTAGGGGGTTTGGGGGCCACCAAATAATATCTTTAAAACATATATACAAGTAGCCACATGCACAATTCCATATTTTTCGGGTATGTTCGCTTTAATCCTGCTCGTTTTCAGCTCTGGATGTCTAGTAGCGTCTACTTTCGAGTCATTGTCTCTGATTGGTCAGTGTCACATTCACATTTCCGAAGGTTCGGCGCCATATTTGTTTTTGTACGCTGCGCTTTAGACCTCTTTTCACGTGAACTGAGGTATTTTGCTGTTGCATTAGGCAAGGCACTCGCCCCAGGTGTTTTGATGATCTGATGCCACCTTAGGGGCGAGGATCCGTATGACAGAATCGAAAAACCGCGAATCGAAAACCTGAGCGATATCACAGCGAATTATGTTGCATTGTGGGAGTCGGCCATGTTGAGTTTTTGGACAAAGTTTCTTGATGTGCCGTATTTTAGTGCTCAAACAGAACAATTAGACAAATCTGTAGTAATAGAAAACAGTCCTTGTGTCATTTTGTCATATAATCTTTCCTTTGTCACACATTTTTTGGCATGGATGGCTTTTGTAAATTTTTAGCGAGTTCATCAGTCATTTTGACTTCGGAACTTTAGAAATTTCACAGGCGGCTCTTAGCCTCTAGAGCGCGGATGTGAGAGATCGAAAGTAGTAAATAGCGCGGCGCTGTCAGAGGTGAATTTTCTTAACCTACTGTTGCATAACCATGGAAATGATTCCAATGGAAGCCCTTGTTTCCGCTTGCCCGGGACTAGCTCCGGTCGAACGGTAATATGAATACATACCGTTCTGATTCAACATTTTACGCGCGTCGCCGAAAACGCGTTTGGGTTAAATTGCTGCAGGACGCATCTAGAAAATAACATATATCAAGAGCCTGTACAAAAAATAGACAGCACGCACCATAAAATATCGTTTCCGAAAATCTAGATACGATGACCGCCATTTAGGAACAAATTGGGTCGCATGATTTCCCGCCGCCGCATGGCCTTAGCATCCCGGGTGGGGGGGGGGGGGGGGGGGGCACTTGGCCCTAACTCGGATAGGGGTGTGCCGCGGGACCTCGAAAACCCCGTACCCGTTGAGAATACAGGGCTTAGCATTAGTCGTCGATGGTTCACGTCATTCTGAGCATGCGCAATGCACGTGGTCTTGAACTTGAAAACAAGCATGTTGCTGTGTTTCGGACTTTTTACCGCTTCCCAAAGTGATTGAGCTATAAATAATTACCATGGATGAAATTACCCGCCGAAAAGAGATAAAAATTTTCCGTAAAACATCATTGCATTCTATAACTCCATCATCTTGTAGGGCTAGCCCGGCACAAGTGACTTGTGATTTTTATGAGTCGGGCACGCTGAGCGGCACCCTAAATCACACAGTCAGCAGAGAAGCAGACACACAACTGGTCTATTTAACTGACTGTATTACTAAACACACTATCATGCAGCTATGCATTACAGCGCTTGTTATGGTGCCAAATTGAACTTGTGAGACGCCCCCTAATTCCAGTAGACATTCAGTGAGCTCTCATTGGACGCAGACCACAGCAATGTATGTAACGTCACATAAAACCGAGGGTGCGTCTTACAAGCCAGTTTTATGAGCCATACTGAAGGTCAATCCAGTTTTAGACCTTTACTTGTCGTAGACTCTAGGGCGAGAAGCGTAGGGGAAGCCGTATTGTCTGGGACGCAGACTAAAATCTATGAATGGCAGGATGGAGAAATGGCATGAAGGAGTGATTTATTGAAAATTTAATGGACAGTTAATAAGTGAATTTAAAATCTCTGATGCAGTCCGGTAATTATATTGAAGAGGAGTGGAAAATTTCCCTACGCGTTTGAAAAAAGATACAATCAAATATAGAAAGATATTTTGGTGTGTGGGTGTTATGGTGGCCTCTGGTATAATACAATGATTGAGATTTTTTCATAATCACGTCAAGTTGTCGGGGTAAACAGCTTGTTTGATTGATTATAGCGTCTTAAAATATCTTCGTGGTTAACGCCTACGAAGGTAACCAACCAGCCAGGACAAAAACAAGTGTCTGGTTGCAAAACCTGACTGGCCTGGTCGATCTGATGAGATTTTTTGACCGCAAAAATAAAAAAAATTTATGCATTAAATAACGGTCTTCAGGTCGCCGAAAGACCCACAACCGTCTGGTTTTCCGAGTGAAAGAGAAAAGAACGCTGACAGGAAACTGGTCTGTTCCTGGTTTCGTCAGACAGTGTGGGTGCCTCGTCAGAAGTTTTTAATATGCATGTCAACCTTTTGCTGGGGCATAGAGACCACCAAGCGTCGCTAAAATATCCACATATACCTTGGACCAAGGGCAAGGACGAATAATGAATAAAACGTTAATTTAAAAACCATAACTGCACGTGGTATGAGGTGGTAAATTCGAACATTCCTTCTCAGTGTAGTGTTTCACCGGATTTTCTGTTCGATCCTGCCTACACCCACCCACCCCACCATCCCGCCCCCCAACTGCACTCCTCGAATAAATTCCAGAGTAATGCACAATACGGCAGAAGTTCGGACCAAACAGTCGTAAAAATGACTTGTTTGAAGGGGACGGTTTCTCTGGAGAGTAAGCGTATCTCGCATATATATATATATATACATATATATATATATATATATATATATATATATATATATATATATATATATAGATATATATATATATATATATATATGTATATATATATATATGCATATATCTATATATATGTATATATATATATACGTATATATATATATATATATATATGTATATATATATATATATGTATATATATATATATATATGCGAGATATGCTTACTCTCCAGAGAAACCGTCCCCTTCAAACATGTCATTATATATATATATATATATAGATATATATATATATCTATATATATATATATATATATATATATAATATACATATGTATGTTTATATATATATATGTGTATATATATATGTATGTATCTATATATATATTATATATATATACATATATATATATGATGTATATATATATATGTATATATATATATATGTATCATCTATATATATATAAAATATATAGATATATACATATATATATATATATACTATATATATATATATATGTATATATATATATATGTATATATATATATATATGCGAGATACGCTTACTCTCCAGAGAAATCGTCCCCTTCAACATGTCATTATAATATATATATATATATATATATATATATATATATAGAGAGATATATATACATACATAGATATATATATATAAATTTATATATATATGCATACATATATATATATATAATAATTATACATATGTATACATATACACCTATATATATATATAGATATATATATATATATATATAACTATATATAGATATATAGAACTATATATATATGTATATATATATATATATATATATATCTATATCTATCTATATATATTATATATCTATATATATATATATATATATATATATATATATATATATATATTATAAAACAAGCAACTGCATTTTTGCATTTTGACACCCAACTTTCTTTTTGGGCAATTGATAAAGGGAACGTGGGAAGAATGTGTTACCTAACTGATAGAAACTGAGCCATTATTTTTTTTTATAACAAAAACAAAGAACTCGAACAATAAAGTGAAAGTTTGAAGAACCATCAAAGAGTTTATAGCTTCGCTTCTTGGAACCATCTTGTGACCACATAAAACATCACTGCCTGCGTTGCCCTCGACGTCGTGACATTGATTCACGCCGTCAGTGATCAATTCAAAATCTGTCCCGCGGCGGAAAATTTGGCATCAGAAGAGGTTGCTCTGGTTAAAAGTTACGCGTGCGTCGCCCACGCCTTGACCTTGCACTGTGTCACGCGTGACCGACTTCTTACCCAGCCCTAGAACCTTCGGCACGGGATACAATTTTCACCCAGAATCATAACCCGCTCTCCTCTAAATGGGAGGGGGACGCCCTGAGGTAGAGGATGGATTCTATTTGGCATAAAATAATCTTCGTTAAAATCCCGCACCTCACCACATGAGATGATTGAGATTTCGTGAGTGAGCCAGGGAATTGGCCCAAACGAGAGTAAAAATAAGAAACCGAGGTTCATATAGAGATGGATAATGGGGAGCTTAGGAGTGGGTTAGAGAGTGGAAAAAGGGAGCAAGTCAGAGTGTGTGTGCATTAGTGAGTAGGTGGCTGAACGAGTGGATGAGTGAGTTAGGCATCGGGTGGGTACATCGGACAATAGGGGGAATGTGGGAGGGAGCACTAGCATATATTTCAATGTTTTTTTAAATTCCAGGTAACTAAGGTGTATTCTACTGAAGTAAAACAGCACCCTTTTCTTAAGGTTCCCCAAACGCACCAACCACATATACCCCTCCCCGCTTGTGGTATGTCAGCCATCAGCTCTTCAGTAGGTGATTTACTGACGACGCCGAGTTCAGCGTTGTTTGTGCATACTCGGATGAAAAGGTCACAAATTAGTGGCTTGTCTGTTTGAATCGAAACCTAAAAAGCAGTTAAAGGAAAACGCCATGTCGTTTCGATTCACCGCGTGACCAAAATATCTAAATATACATCTCACCATGGCCAACGACGTATAGCGGCTACAAAGTTTCATTTTATATGAATAACAAGTGTGTGTGTGTAGGGGGGGGGGTGGTGAGGCGATATATACAAACACGTTTCATGGAGTATCTAATTGATCCATGCGGCGATGAGAGCCCTGTTTAATGGCGAAATTGAATTACATGGGAAAATTCGTTGCTACTCCATGCGCCATGGGCGCAGCATGCGGTGACAATGACTATGATAATGATGCCATCATACCTTCGAAATGATCAATTAAATTATATTGATGATGATGATAACATGATTATTATCAATATGAATATGATGCTGACGATTCTACCGTTATGATGTCCAGCAGGAACTATCGACAGCATACATCATGATGTATATTACCGGAACAAATGGCATGAGAGATAATGAACACTTTCGATATCTAAACAAGTTCAGTAGATACTACCACTATTATGAACTACTAATGTTTGTGCGTTGACGAAGCTTGTTAATTGTCACATTGTGTCTTCCATTTTATGCTCGCTACATTTGGGTGAAGCATGTAATTCACTACATTATGGTAGAAAAATGGGAAAGTTAGAGGTAATGCTGCCATCGAGTTATGAAGGGCGAATTCACTATGGAAGGTACACAGGAGGAACAATTCTGTAATTATGATATTAAGGGGGGAGGCCCGATGTGCGTCAGAACTAGCGTCGTTATGATCAAGGTATCGTTATGAAGGTAGAGTCTGTACGCGCAGATCAGGAACCAGTTGAAAGTGCTGCTGCCAAGCCCTGCGGAACGCCTCCGCGGAATTAACCGCTTTTTGCATCATTTTCGGTTTGTAAATTGCAGTATTTATTGAAATTCGCTTGTTTTTACAAGCAACTCAATAAAAAAGTTCTTTTAAACAGAAAGATAAATATTAGAATAAATCAGCCTAATTTTTATGACAAAAATTTACAACTACATCAACTCATAAATACACTTTTTTATCATACATTGTGATCAGTGGTATTTACATAACATTTTGTATATGGTTTGATATTGGGAACAAACAGGTTATCAATCTATGAGCTATGAATGTGGATCCGTCCAATTCCTCCTCCAGGGTCCAAAACTTATAAGAAGATTATCGATTTGATATATCTTATTAACTGCCATCAGAAATAAAATTGTTTATCTCTACGTGTTGTGGGTAAGGGGCTATAAACACCGACATCCAGTTTAACCCATCTGAAATATAATAAATTCTTTTTTCACATTAAAAAATACCGAGCACCATAAGCACTGCCACGTTGATATCCCAGCTTCATAGAGGTTTCTAAGTAAAAACACGTATCAACTACGATTGATGACAATAGATTGACGTCACATCAAGACATCAAGCAACCAATGGAATGTCATTACCAATGCCGCTCCCATGTATGATGGATATGGTTGACTTCATTCAATAACGTCACCAGTAGTTGTTATTATTGCCCAGTTCATTCATTGATAAAAGGAACAATATTGAAACTTTCCCAACAACGTATATTTAATAAATTCCATGCAACATTTGCAATTGAATCGATGATTCCGAACTATGTAAATAATTTTTCTTAAACTGTATACTATGTACATAGGTTTCTATATGCTACCCAATAATCATTTGACATCAAGTTGCTGCTTGTGACGGCACTTTTATACTTCTTCCCATTTTATTGTGTGACGAACGAAAAATAATGTTGAGCCCATGCTCTGAAAGACGGGCTTATTTTTTTAATAAAAGCAGTATTATTTTAATTGCCATCTCACATTAAGAAGCCATGGAATAAAACGAGAATTTGATGTAAGCGCTGAAAGGAAGCATACCAGTTCTACATGGCTTCTAACCAAGCTATGATCCCAACTACCTACACTACTTCAACCACTCAAACAGGGCGATAAGAGAGAGTACACCATGGGTAGCGGGTTTAGGCCGTTGGAAGACGTAGCTTAAGCCGGCGCAAGGTGAACGAAGGTGCAGCACTCTGGATACTTTGAATCGTGGCACCGAAAGACCTTGCACCGTTTTCGGTATGTTCATTAGTACAACTCACGAACAGCATTATGCAGGATCGAAGGATGAACCCATAAAACTCTCCATCGACCTCTGAAATCCCCACCAGTCTGGTGCTACCATTATTCATCATGTTCGTTGAGGAGAAAGAGATAATAATTTGAGGGGTCTGCGTGGCGGCCCAAATCCTTTCCTAATCCATCCTTCCCACCATAACCCATCCAACACCCACTATGGTGTGTAGTTGCCGTCAGCGTTCGCGTGATCATCGTGCAATGTTACGTTGGTGGTTGTTCCAACACGGTGAACAAGGCAATACAGTTGATATGGAACTCCAAACAATTAAGCAGATAATTCAAATTGCGCCAGTGAAAACCATTCTTTAGACACAGATTATGACAGAATTACAGAATTTAGATTCGACCCACCCCAACCCAGAAAAGCATACTACCGTTATGATTATCAGTCTATTGCATATGAAGGATCATAAAGTAACATATCATATACTGGAGACATAATGTAAACTGCTGTACGGTTTGCTGATGGCTGGTGAAATAATGACCGCACAATCTCAGGTCTGTTTGGCCTTCCAGGCATGCCAGACATGTACGCAGGCTGGCGTGACATCGAAAAAATAAAAATCTTGAATCCTTAATAACTCTTCAATAATGCTCCAATCGTAAAAACATTTTCATTTTCTTATAGCTAGGTTTAATTGCATAATCTAAAATAATAGCTGTAAATAATCCTTAAATTTGCTACAAATATGTCGATCTCTTATAAAAATCTAAATGCATTTTTTATCTTGGTAAATCTTCTATTTGTAATGTAGGATCTCAATTGCTCATAAGTTGGAGATGTCGTTTCAGAGTTACAAAATCTGAACATTACTATCGTATTCCATTGGTGTGTAAAGTCGATGTTTTGACCCACAGGCTACCGTTTGTCACACAGTAAAGATGCATTTTTCATCGATTTGGTGCAATTCTTATTTTGCTTCCATTTTTGTGTAAATGCTACAGTAACTCGTTTATAATCCTTACATGTTACTGGGAACTCCAAATCATCGATTAAGGTGCACTGAAAACAACCTCCGAACTTTGTTTACAAAAAATGTTCAAATGAATAGCGATCTGAACTAGTAACTACGCATTCTGGTATTATCGCTCAAACTCCGTCCGTTTTTAGTCTAGGATATATTGTAGAGTCTAACGTTTGCCATATTTGGAACGTCCTGTAGAAAATAAGAAATCGAACTTTACAAAGGCCATAATCATAGCTGGGGTCATCGATTGGACTCGAGTTTTTGGATATCATTACTAAACTTAATAGGGAATCGATCGACGAATTTTTTTCAGAACATAATTTATTATGAAAACCAACTTTAATAAAATAAATTTAAAGATCTAATATTCAACCCTCCTTAATAGTTCTCGTTTATGTGGAAGAAATATTGCCTATTTCGTAAATGAAAATGACAGCATGGCCATACACGTTCATATTGAAATACTTTCAGCAAGTATCGGGTTTTACAGTTGTTTTAATTCATATGCGGCTTTGTATACGTCTGATGTTGCAGCTCTTATGACGACTATTGCCTTCGTGTTGCTTATGCTTCTGTCGTAGGGTTCTAAATATACCCGACTATCTTAGCTAGCCCCGAGTCTTAATTCTTAAATGATTGAAAGAAAGCGTTCTCTTTCATTTGTCTTACTCAGTCTTGTCTGGCAAGGGAAAATCCCAGGCAATGTTTTGCGATCAAAATGTCCGCGACTGTCAGATATGTTGATGGTAACACTAACAGCTACATAAAAACAGGCGCGTATCGCGTGCTATGAGTGGCAGTGAAACTGACGCCCAGACAACGACGTGAAGCACTGCAAAAGAAATCCACCTTTGTCTTGGTTTATTTATCAAGCTCGCCACAACTTGTAGTCTCATTGTTTCTCTTCTCGTTGTAAACCACGTACATCGCTCAAGAGGAACTCAACAGTCAATTGGCAGTCGTTGGCATCAGTGTTTGTGTTGTGTAAAACATTCCACCACTTGTGCTATCACAGCGGGGGGAAAAAAACAGCAAAGAGAGCTTTGAATTACTCTTGAGGCAAAATTACGGCGCTGAACGTATCTGTTTCATTTCCACGTCTTGTCTGCAGCAATATTCCATTTATCTTGTAAACATAACATTTTCCTTCGGGGAGATAATTTAAAAACCACGGTTCTCCTCCCGAGCCTCTGAGCACTCATACATAAAAATGCACACACACACGCATCAAAGTAATCCCTCAATGCATATTCTTCTGTATTCACCCTCAAAACACACAACCTCTCCAACATTCCAACGTGCACACACATCACACACACACATGTACACACACATATACTCATACATACAAACACACACAACATACGCAATCACACAAACACATACACACACAAAAACACACACACAAACCAACACACACACACACACACACACACACACACACACACACACACACACACACACACACACACACACACACACACACACACACACACACATAAACACACACACACACACACACACACACACATACCTAGGACTCCTCGCCGACTGCTTCCCACTCATCTCCATTCAACATCGCTGTATTTGTCCCTCCAGATCACACTCTGTTAAAAGCAAGCCTCATAACAAGGATCCTCGGGGGTCAGATCAAACGATCAGCCATCATATCATGTCCATCATCTAATCTTTTCTGTTGCAAACATCGTTCCCCATAGCACCTTCATTGTTTCCATTGACTATTTTTTCTAAGGCCTCTCTACCAACCACATCAGCCCTATTAACGCGGAGCTTCCGCTTATTTATGTTTTTAAGCGTCGGACTCACAATCTCTTCTCTTGTGTCTGGAATGTCAACATACACAAACTAGCACCGTGTGGTTATGATTTGTATCTAATGTCGGAAGAAGAACACGAGAAGTTCTGACGCACCGCCACTTATCTATACTTCACGTTAAATTATGGCTTATACAGGATTAAGATTTTTCGCTCCCTGTACACTTTTGTTGCTTTTAGGGTGAGCTTTACTCGACAGAAAGGTGGGTCGGGTTCAACCGCCAACGGGCCCGACTTCGCCGCGGAAGTTTGCCGGTAAATTAGCGTGACCATAGGCCAGGTGTCTACGACGTTTGAGGCTATCCACCGTTTTGAGGGGAGAGTGACATCGTGTTAACACGCTGACCATATATCTTTTGATTTTCATACCATGATGGAATCGTTACTTTGTGAACAGAGATTCCATGAACTGTGCTTCTTCAACACATCCTTCGTCACTCCCTTTGCCTTTCTAATCTCGTCAGACATCAGGATAGAGTGCCTCTTGGGGCGCATGCCCACATACTCCTTGATAGGCACACTGGCGCAATCATCCTTCATTTTTCCAAAGACCTTCTTATTGGTGTCCGTGTGGAGGGTGTGATAAGGCTAGTATTTGCTGGTGTCAAAGTGGGTGAGGTCCGCCTGCATATCTGCGTACACGTCAGCTGTACAGATCTCCTTAAGCAGCGAATCCGTGTCTGTGTCTAGCAGGCCCAGGTCGCTACCATATCTGGACTTATTTGTGTTGTAATAGAAGTCGTACACCATGTGCATGGAGAGGACGACTATGCACATGCCTACCTACACCGGGCTGTTTAGCACTAGACGGGTCTTGTGCATATGCAGGTCATCATGGAATGCTTTGTGACGAGCTTTGGTGGGACTGGCCTCAAGCCTGCGTATTTTTTCCTCTTCTGCCGAGCGTACAATCATTAAGTTGACTCGCCTTCGGAGATTCTCCATTGTCTTACTGGACACGTATTGTTCATCAGCTTGTACAGGTCCTTCTCAAAGTCGCTGTTGGCAACCTTACGCAGGTCTGTATTCATGTGAATGAAAGGCTCCATCCAGGGGCTCTGATTGAATATAAGCACACAGTGTATCTTAGAAAGCCGCATTCCCGGTGATAGGTAGAGCTTGAGATTCTTGTAGTGGATCACAACCTTCTCTTTGCTGCGCAGGATGGGAACAAGCTTCTCAACCTCCGCGTTTCTTGTCCAATACACCTAGGAGATTTTTTTGGTATTCTGGCAACCATTCATTCAGTAAAGACATTCGCTCTGGTGCTAGTGGATAATCATTGTGATCAGCATGTAACTCAGGGTATTCCAGATCAACTTCATGTATATATTCGGTTTTGGCATTGTCATAATGGTCCCGTATCTGCATAGCAGCGAGCCCTGGCTGATCCACCCCTCAATCCCCCCAGTGTGTAGGGGCTGGCTCATTGTCCTCCCATACAGGTTGTTGAGGTCAAAGTACTGGACGTAGCTAGCTGACATCCTTCTCGAAGCCTTTCAGTGTGTGACAGTGTTCGCCGACGAAGTCTCCGCCTAGTTCTTTTTACACACATGACAGTGGGTTGCTACCTTGTGGGTTTTTCTATCCTAATGCGTCACGTGGATGGGAGGATGATTTGACAGAGCTGCTTTGTTCTTGCCCTCATCCTGTTGCAGAGCTCGCAAGAATTTCTCCAAAGTGTTTAGTCCTCTGTACACCACAGAGGATTCGGTCAGACTATCAAATCGGACAACTACATAGCCATGCCCGCATGGCTCATGTTCCTCTGTCTTCTGCGTGTTGCTCTTGGTGGGATCAGGTGCAGGGCCCGGAAGCTTCACGATGAGTGCCTCAAAGTCCATATGTCCATCCTCAGAGATTGCGACTGACTCAAACTCCAGCTGGAAACTTTGTTGGTCCACTTCCAAAACCGCTCTTCGATATCGGCATTGCTCCTGTTCAGGATATCACCAATATCTTCTGCAGAGAGAACCACCTCCTGCTTATTACGCAGTACAGGCTCAACATGCTCAGTGTCGGAAGCTCCGGTTCCACCATCGCCTGGGTGCTTCATGAGCCTCCCCTGCAGAGAAAACTGACACTTGATTCCATTAAGTTCTTTCAGCTCATCGGTCAGCATTTTTTACTCACGTCTCTTAAGAACATCAGAGCGTCCCTGCCATGAAACCCTCAGGAACGTTCATGACCCATCCTCGCAGATAGTTCTTAACAGCCCACTTAGTCTTCTTGAACTTTAGATGTGTTGTGGAAACTGGGGAAGCTTTGCTACCGCATAGCGCAGGTACAGGCCTAGCCGCTGCGGTCATAAGTCTCTATAATATCTCATTGTACACACGGTCAAAGTCAAGGCGCTCCTCGAGAGCTTGTAGTGCAGAAATGGGTAGGGCGGTTTAACCCAATGAGCTGCAAGGTAATTGCTTTGGGCTTTACATGCTCGTATATTGTGAGTCATTTTCCATATAGATTCAGGTGTCTAAAAGTAAATATCGTACAGGTGACAAAACATAACAGGGAACAGAGCACTGCGCAGTAGACTTTTCAGGTCAAGTGGACTGCTCTACAAGTAAAAAAACCTAATTCATGGTGAGTCAGAGCGGTTAGGAGTTTTGAGCCAGCTTACATCATTTGGTTGCGCAGTAATCCGGATATGTGGGTTCTTTTTCTGGTGGTATGCAAGTCTGTGGTTGATTTTATCAAACCCACAATCCATGCACACCCTTAGAAGATTAACGACTCCGTGTTTCATCTGTGTACAGGGCCTTTTCCCCAGCAATATCCAAAGAAACTTGTTTGCAAATAACACCATTCTTGTGTATATAGTCTATATGCTTAATGTCTAATTGAGTACACCATCTGGCGGCAGCTGAGTGTCAGGTGGCATCACAAGCATCTCCTCCTTTACAGAATGGTCCATCCAATAAATAGCAGGGCACAGGCTCATAGGGCTTAGTGACAGAGTGTTCAAGCCGGTAGACATCGAGTGACCACACAGGGTCAGTTGCGCGATGGCGGCCATGCTCCAGCTCCCTAGGCTGGTAGAGATAGCAAACGCCAACACCAGAGGGAAGCTTTTACACTTTGAGCCATACATAACACCCCGGACCAGCCAAGAAACCCACTCAGTTGATCGTTCCCTAGATGGAATTTTTAATTCCACAGGGTGCTGGTGTTCAAAAGAGCCAAGAGCAAGAGTGCTGTTAAAGTGTTCCACTAAAGCATGGTCTCGAGGGGCATCCACACGGCCACGCCCGACAGAGACCCCATGTTTGGCCAGCAGCTGGTTCACTGCTCCCATGAACTCCCATCCTGGGTCGACCTGAAGTAGGTGAGACCAATGCAGTGGTCTTTGCTTGTAAATCCTTTCAAGTGCACTTGCAACCGCTGAAGCATCTTTTGTAGTCGATGTCTTAGCCGCTTTGTAGCGTGAGGCCACGCCCACTACTGAGATAGGGCCTTAAGCCGCTGCAGGGTGCTGAGACTCAGCATCAAGAGGAAATGATCAATGATGATATCAGGATCCATAATGCGTTTAAACTTTCGAAATCTAATATATTGTGTCTTTAGGAAGACTACTACCTAGATTATTATACCTAACCCAGCAACCGTTGATACAGCTGCTGTCAGGAGCAAGATAGTTTCAATCGTGGTCAACGGCATACGCAGTAGGTTGATCAGTCTTCAGCAGCAATTTTGCGTACTATGTTCCTCTCTTGTAGGGATAACATCATTCTCATACAGGGTGTCTTCAAAGGAGTCACGGTCCTTGGTGTGAAAGAGCACCACCCAGCCAGTCTGCTCTCGGAGGTCCTTCGGTACGGAGCAGTATTTTGGGGTGAGGACCCGGACACTTTGTTGCGCATGGTGGCCGATGAAGGCTAGTTTGGACATCATGTCTTTCTTCTTGATTAGGGTCTTTGTTGCTGAGCAGTCATGAATAATGTACAAGGTAGCCTTGCCCTTAAACCTACGATACAAAAACCCTCAAGTCGTCATGGAGATGTTCCCATGGATCAACCACATGCACCTCTGAATCAGACCACACCCATGGCCATGACTGATAGGCTTCTTAGAAAGGGATGGTGGGACAGATGGTCGCAATACGCTCAAGGCACCAAAGAAGGTCCCTTCAAGTACGTTGAGCATGTAGACGGTTTTTCCGCATCATGTCTGCCCACAGACAATAGCCGAGCCGGGACCATCTTGGTATGTGAACTTAGTAGACTGTGTATGCAAGCTTTCTGTGGCGGAGCACACGCTCATACAGTATCCTGAGCCGAGCTGTGTACTGGGTGTGTATTGTGCCGGCAAGCTCTGGTTGGGTAACCATGTCATACTCTAAGGAGATGCCATCGATTGTGTAGCTGGCATTGGTGTCACCCTGCGTTGCGTGAATCACACGACTGTAGTCGTCGAAAAAAACAGTCTGTCACCAAGCGCACTCTGGTAGAACGGCACTCTTGAGGAGTTCAAAGTCAAGCGGATATAAAATCGGTTGCCATGGCATCAGCTATTGCCTCAGTCTCTCTCCTCATCCTTATCTTCTGCCCCCAGGTAAGGCAGCAGCTGCCCGTCCAAGGATCATTGGCTCCATCGTATCATGGCTGCTCAAGTCAGCTGCAAAGGTGGCTGGTTGGATGACAGAGCATGTCTGGGCCACAGTCTCAAGGCTGGGGGGGTTATCCTTCTGATGCTCCGTGATCTACTACGTAGCAAGCCAAAGCACAAATAAGCCTATAGCAATTCCACCCTCAATGTGGGTGGGCCGTGGGTGAAACAAGTACTTCAGACGCTTCCGTGGCCGGGCTGCCTATATCATCTGGTGGGTCCTGTGTCTCAAAGCGTCCTCCATTAGAAGGTGCAGCATCCACGTTGACATCAGTGTTGCTGCCGATCTGCTGTTGCTCATTCGCGATGGTAATCAGGTTGTTGTAGCCAGCTTCTTTTCCAACGTCGATGCTCATGTTTGACGGCGCCATGTAAAGGCCCATTTCAAACACATAATCAACCTTTGACAAAGCGTTCTGAGGCCGGTTTTGATACTTGCTGATGGACGATGGAATGTCAACTGGTGTGTTGATAGCATCCTCAATATTAGCCTGAAACTGCTTTTGCGCGTCAAAGGATGTGTCTTTATCAAGAATGGCCCAAACATAGGTTCGAATACTGTCATTAATCCGTGAGATACCTTGAGCTGTGAACTCCTTTCATTTTTCCAGTATGGAAGTACTCCAGACAGTACTTGCACCTACAGTATCTTGCTTGATGTAATCAGGATGTAGCGAGCAATCCTGGAAAACGAACCCGTTTGTTGTTTTGGTAAACACTTGTATTCCTGGTTCGTACTTGTTGGGATTCCCGTAATGAATGATTAGCCGTACTTCATTTGTTTCAGGGTCAGTGAAGTAAATTCGCCCGAGACCTTGGACCTTTTATTCTCCAATCAGTATTTTCTGGCATAGTTCATGGTGCATTCTCTTGTCATAGGTATTATCAGTGGCTGAGTATGTAGCGTCATCCGGTAGTGCTACCCTCATTTCGTTCTGAAGTCTCTGAATGATGTAGTACATAAAATATCCCTTATGGGTCGGACTCCAGAGTTAAGGTAGTCCAACGCGGAAACACCCCAGCGGGAGGTTGCTCACCATACCAAAAAAATTACCTGTTTCTGGAAGAATTGCATTGCTTCAGCCAACTATAAGTTTATTGTCGCTTATGTTTGGCACCACGTAGTGTTGAAACAGGTTGGAGAACTCCGCCTTGAACGCGACTGTACTGTCCTCATATGCACCTGGATGAGGAGATGTGTCAGCTGCTCAGCTGCTACACGGGGCGGTCCCAGTTTGTATGTACCATTCCTATTGAATCTGAAAACTTGTGTATCCATAGTACTATGTGTATTATTTACCATACTCTGTCTAATGTTCAAAGCGGTGAGGTTGTGCCCCTGAAAAATTCTATTGACAACATTGCAGGTGATATATGTGTAGGTCTGAGGTCAATCAGGTATAGTGTGGGTTGGTACAATCTGGTAAAATTGGGATCATTGCATGGCGTAAAAAACTGCTAAAAAGGAGGAGCTATCCAATTGAAATCCAGCCTCTGGAGTTTCAGCCTTCTTCAGCAGCAGATTACATCATTTGGTTTTCGTATTGAAGTTGAACCTGTAAATGGGATTATTACCCTCTCAATTCCAAATGGGCCTGCGAGTTTTGTTGATGGAGTGTTGACTATGTTCGGTCTTGATGACCTCGGGAGGCGGTGGATTTATTCAGGCGATTACACAGGTGACTGACCCATCAATTTTAGCATCTTCAACACACTTTATACCCACATCAATTCAGTACCACGCACAACATGCTAGATAGGGCTTAGATGGTGGCTCTTTCGGTGATATGATAACCACGAATATCGCTAATCCTATATCTAAGCGTGTTGCTAGCGGAACTGTGCTTGAGTAAAAGGTTCAGATATTGAATAACCACGACTTTTCTGTTAGCGTTGTTCTTCAATTTACAAGATGTCAATGAAAACTAGTATCTGTGGACCTAGACAAAAAGGCGAGCTCTCAATCTGACCTCTCTGAATTTGCAATAAAGGCCTGTGTATCTATTGGTGAAAAAATGGCTAAAGGTGGCGGTACTATGACTGGAAACCTTTAAATGAGAGATAATAAAACCCTTCGGTTGGGAGCCCCAACATCACTTAAGGATGCATCTAATAAAAAGAATGTTGTTGACAAACGTAGACTGCAGCACAGGGACATGAGACAATATGTAGACTCACGGTGAAACCCCTAATTACTATTTGGGCAGAAGCAAGTGGCCCCCTTCGCAGAGGATATGAGTGGTCGTTTGGTGATGGGATTAGGGGTCAAACCTCACGAGACTCAAGCTGTGGATATACCATGTTATCAAGAGGTAAGATCATTCCTATGGGGCTGTCTTCTGGTGTGGACGCTGATGCTGATACAATAATAGTTGTTCCTGTTATAAATGGAAACAAACAAAGCGGTAGGGATAAGTAAGCCTGCTGATCGGCGGGCTGTTGTAATATCTTTAGACCAACCGTTACAGCAGGAACAATGCACCATTATCAACTTTTATACAACCACTCTAAACAGGACGGCGACTTGTTCTGTAGTATCACTCCTAATTGAACTTGACTTCAACGTTTTGACCTGAGCTGCCACCCACCGATGAGAATCTAGGGCACTCCTATCGGTTGCCTCAAGAAGCAATACCTTGAGAGAGAAAAATACTGTGCTATGTAGAAGAAATATGGGCGTAGTAGAGATTGCTTAAGTTACTGTTGGTATGTGTCTTGGCGCATGTGGCGTTGGTGTAATGTCTACAGTAGTTGCCATTCCTATTGCCAATGTGTTGGGTGTTACTGGGGCCGTTTGTGGGCTACTGGGAAAATTTATCAGTGGGCGACTGACCATCAAGGGAACAAAACATGATCAGATCAACGTTCTTGCGCAGAGCAAATTAAATACCATTGCTGACATTGTATCGACAGCACTTGAAGATGGTAATTTCTCGGACCATGAGTTTAAACTCGTCTTAGCTGAGGTCACAAAATATACCCAAATGAAGGGGGAAATTAAGGATAGATCTGTAAAGCATAATCGATGATAAAAACGGGTGCACCTGTTTCTTCACAGACCAGCGGACTGTGAATGATATCGACCCACCTAAATACACACTCTCCATGGCAGACATGTTTGACGCTACGCTAACATAACATCTCTGCAATAGTTAACGGAGCGCATGCGATTTGACCCGGTTTCGACCTATGACAGGGCGATAACAAGCAGCGAGCGTCAAACATAAACAAACATGAATGGTCAACATGAATGGAGATTATCGGGGAAGCTCGGAAGTAAGCCCTTCTGTGGGAAATAAAGCTGTGTTTACTGCCCACAAAGGCAGCATTTTGATGTCTTTGATTATGAACGTTCTTTGCTTTATACGCTGCAGTTATTTAGGTTATATAACCAAGGCCCTACAGTCACAAGTATTAAATTTTGGCATATCTTATTTTAACATTAGCTGTCCAAGCTTTCTTGGTTGTGTGTTTTTATATTTTTTCCATAAAACATGTGAACTCCTATCGGGGGGGGGGGGGGGGGGGGGGGGGGGGGGTCAGCTAATCTGGGAGCAAATGGTATATCAGGCTTTTCCCATGCCCCGTTGGTAGATAAGCCACAACGTCTTTTCCCAAGAACAACTTCTCCAAACACTCTCGCTGCTTGTCTAGTCAAGGTCCCCTAGCCCCTTGGCTGCGGGCCCTGTTTACATGTTAATGATATTCAATAGTCTCGCCTTCTAGGGCGAGAAGCGTAGCGGAACCCCTGGAGTCTGGGACGCAGACTACTGCTTGTCTGTCATTTCCAATCCCGGCTTGTAACTCTCTATTGCTTTTATCAGTCGATTTTCGATAACAAATTCATTTTCACAGCTGATTGCCGCCATTTTAAAAAACGCTTGATGGCCATGAAACGTCCGCGGAACTATTTTTTCCGATAAATGCCTCATTTTGGACCTACAGAAAAGTTTTCCATAACAAAAGGTATATTATTCTTCTAATCGAACACAGTAGAAAATATTTTTGTAACATTTAAGAGTTGATAATTAGTTGATAATTTTGGACCTACAAAAAAGTTTTCCATAACAAAAGGTATATTATTCTTCTAATCGAACACAGTAGAAAATATTTTTGTAACATTTAAGAGTTGATAATTAGTATAAATATTTCCTCGCGTAATGGCCCGAATTTGCCCCAAAGCGATCTATGTGGTGCAGAGGCGAATCCTAGCCTGCGCAGAAGCCGATCGCTCAATACACAGAGTAATTTCATTGCGCTGACTTTGACGCGCTGTAAATACCGGCCTATTGAATAAACGAGGATGTAGAATGAACACCGAAAAGCGAACAGCTTAGCTGGAAGGTTGTGTAAAATAGATGAAGTTAGATATTGATTATCTGAAAGATAAGATAATTGATTTAGAGATCGAGCTGAGAGATGTTGTCAGTGATTTTGAGACGATGACCTAATGGAATGAGTGAAACACCCGCTTGTCAGCGGGTGTGAGATGCAGGCCACGAGCTTGTGAAAGGCACTGTTGAAGTGGTGCACCTGTATTAAATATATATATTATCATAAACAACGGGGGGAAAACTGTGCTATCAGAAAGTGACAGATCCATTTGACTCAAAGCGGTGGTACGGCGTAGACACCTTGATCTATGGTCACGTTAATTTACCAACAAACTAACGTGGTGAAGTCGGGCCCGCAACAAAAGTGAGCAGGGAGCTAAAAAAAAATTAAATCCTATATAAGCCATAATTTAACGTGTTATATAGATAAGTGGCAGTGCACCAGAACCACCACTTTCTATACTTCTAAACGAGGAATATGAGAGGTGGCAGGGATAGCGGTCATGCGAATGAGGACACGATGTGACCCCCTTGTAACTGGTGACGGAATGTGGGACGACTGTTGAGACATATCTGACACCTGATGATAACATTTGCAGGCATCAACCTCTGTCCATCCCATCAGCACTTCAGACTCCACCCCCCCCCATTCCCCCCCCCCCCATCTACAACTCGTCTCTTCTAACTCCCATCCCCACGCCGCCGCCCACTCCCCCCCCCCTCCAACCACACACACAGCCTAATTAATGAGCGTTCTATCAGGACAATGCAACTCGTTTCAACAATGCACCTGGTCTCGGGTCGCCTATCAATGCCTGGCTTATCGGAGCCCCACATTAATCCACTCATTCATATCAGGAAACTAAACTCGGGTCGTTTTTTTCAATGTTGGGCAGATTAATTCATAGAGCATACCCAAGTTATTTGGGTTTTTGTACTGGTGTGTGATGTGTTTGCTTAGCTGTTGGGTATTAAAACCTAAGTTCAAAGTTTAATTTTAATATGAATAAGATATAATATACATGCATTCTTCGTATTTTGTTCTGCGTCTGAATTTTGAGAAATAATTGAAGGGGAAAAAAACGTCAAGCATGAGACCTAAATTGTATTGTTTATTGAAACAGATAACTTGAGCCTAAGTGGTGGGTCTTGATATTTTTCAGATCGTTGATGCCTAACAGCTGGCTGAGATGGAAACCCGCGCAAGGTATCGCCAAGGATACATTGCATATGTGTGGGGCGGATGACCCTGTACTTGTCTCCTTGATTTGAACTGACGTTTCCACTTAAATGCATTTTAGGCATTTGAACTTCCCTCTTATCTGCTAAACATACACTCGGAATGAATAATACATCGGGGATATACAACCAGGAGTCGTGCAAATTAGTGTTCGGTAGAGATCACAGGCGCTCGGTTCCCGATGCCAAACTTTCAAGCCCCGAGTCACTATCTATATACCACATAGATAGTGGATCGGCGGCTCGGCGCTCGGAAGCTTGTCATCGAGAACCGAGCGCCTGTGGTAGAGATTGTGCATGCATGGGAGAATATGAAAGAGATGCCGCTTGACGGTGAGAAAGGCCGACTCACTGGAGTGCGCGAGGGAGAATTTCTGACAGAAACGCGCTGAGTGCCATCTGTCGAGTAGTTGTGACACGTGTTTAGACTCAAACACGACGTGTGTCAATCGTCAACCTCTTCACAAAGCACCCAACGCCAGGCAAAACACAAATTATCCGTACGCGTGTCCTTGACCTTGACTCATAAACAGGCCTTATCATACCATATAATCTCCGCGGCCTCCGCTTCACCTTAATCTAACCAATTCAATGATGTTTGACACAAATGTTCACTGGCTCAGTATATCAGTCGGGTCATATACGATGATTATTTACCTCTGAAGTCCAACTGCTCCGTCACCAATTACGTATAGCTCGGAACAACGCCATTCATCAGTGCGCCCGCTCACATCAACGCTCCAGCTAAAACCTCATATGAGACAACTGCCATGGAGATAAAGAAAGAAGGAGTCTGCATCCAGTTACAGCTAGTTACAGCCGGATGAGAGAAAAATAAAAAAACTCAAAGCGAGGCCAGAATCAAGAGCAGTGTTGTCAGGTCTGTATATATAAAGCCGAGGGTCAGTCTCTTATTCTCCGGGCGATCAGATGCTGATGACAGCTGTTTCTTAACTGTATTCGTAGGAGAATATCACGTGATTTAAAGCTGGGTATTCTTCGCCGTGTGTTTCCCAGCCACCTTCACGGTGTGCCGGTGACAATGTTTCCCACTATATGGAGTATGCTGATCAATCTCGTCACGCACAAGGCACAGTTGAGTCAGCCCAACATAGTGGTAATCTTGGCAGACGATCTCGGTGAGTAGAAGTATAATCATTCAGCCGATATAAACTCGAACATATTGGTAGTTCATTTATGTTGAAAGGGTTACCTTTTCCTCAAACAAAACTAAGAGCGTGATGGCTATTTGATAACTAAAATACTGTCATCCTGATGTCATCAGTCATGTGACCGACAATTGAATGCTATGTGTGCTGATGTAGTCATGTCGCTGACACCATACCGATCTCCAGCAGAATGTCCATTTATATATAGCCTCACAATGTTAGCATTACACCGAAAGGAAGAAACGCTGTCTACATTATATAGGATTACAAGGAAATAGGCTATGACATGCTTTCTTTGATTCACATGGTAAATGGGCGGCTGGGCGGGGGTTGGGTGTGCGGAGGAGTGGGTACTATATATTTTTCCCGCACGCATTCCCAATTCGAAAACACTGCATGCCTTTAAATATATACAGTATTATAACTTATATCACGATACATGTATACCGACAGTTTTGTGTAAAGTGATTCATCTACAGGAATATCTCTTATTGTGTGCCATAATCAACTCAGAGATAATCTTAGCTTCAACGAGAGATCTAACAAGCCAGACTTTGGCCTAACAATTGTTAGACTTGTCTGTAGCCTGAAGTTGCCAGGTTTTTTAAAAAAAAAAAAGTTATCTTACTGACAATCAAGATACGATTCAAGTAAATACACCCAACGCTGTCAGATTAATGTACTACTGAAAAGCAACCATCTTGAAACAAGATAAATTAGGTATTTACTGAGACATGGATAGGCTTCTCATTTAATCCATGTAGATAAGACGATGGGGAAAGGTCGATTTTGGTGGGGGAAAAATCATTAAAATGTTTTGCAAATTGAGCAAGCATAAAATATGCTGGAACACTGTAGAATTATTCATATCGACTTATATATTTAAAAATGTCTTTAAAAAATCGTACAAACCTTATCTGACTGAATGGGGTCATTGTTGGATTTAAAAATAAATATATTATTGAATTGATGATATTCACAGGCTGGTATCCTGCTTTCATGATACCCCAATTTTCCTTGTTCAATACATTGACTGGTTTTTATAACGATATCTTGGGTACGACATGCAAGCCCTTACTATTCGGTTTATTTGCCATGAATGATGGAAAAGTCAAGGGACCGATTTTATAACGATTTTTTGAAAAACGATATCTTGGGTACGACATGCAAGTTCTTACGCCATGAATGACAAAAGACTGGTTTTTATTTTCAAAAGATGCGATTTTCTCATAAATAATCACATTGACGACGATATCAAACAAGCCTTACTATTCGGTTAAGTTGGTGGCAGTATGCCATGCATGAGGGAAAAGGGACCGATTTGGCGTTTTCAAAAGTGCGATTTTCTCACAATAATCACGGCGATTTCCAGGAGATCGCCGCTTCCGGAAGCGCTCTCCCTGGCCATGTCCCTGTCACTATATATGTGTTTTACTGTGCTGTCCAGGTTGGAACGATGTTGGCTGGAACAACCCGCGGATCTACACGCCTAATATGGATACCCTAGCCCACCAGGGCATCATTCTAAACGCCTCATATGTCTCTCAAGTCTGCTCACCGTGCGTATATAACCAACTGCTCTCCTTAATTCTCACATCGACTCATCCCGAACACACTCACTGGTTGATCGTTGTTGTTGATCTGACGGGTGAGATTATTGATTGAGGGATTGGCGAAATAACTGATTGGCTTTATAGACGTACAATGTCATTTAACTGATTGACAAGCATATATCGATCAACCGACCAAGTTAGACAATCGCTGAGTAACGAGCTAAGTGACGCAATTATTGCGGTTTCAACTGACGTATTCCTGGTTTAACTAACTGGGGTAGTCATGTCATAAATCAAGGATGGACTGGTTGAATCACAGATCAAAAGTGAATACCGCGATTAAATTGCTAACGTATGTATAGACTGAAGTACTCACGTAGACATTCGGTCAGACCACCAATAACGGGCTGGTTTTCATACACTGATTCCTATGCGATTATACTAACTCAACTTTTGATTTGTATTGCTGTCTCAAAAATGCCACTGTTGTTTACCCTCTAGACGGCACAATTTCGCTCACTTTGCTATGAACGTGACAGGTCTCGTGCATCGCTGTTGACAGGATACTACCCATTTCGTATGGGTCTACAGGTATTTGAAGCTCCTTTACCTTTGAAAAAAAGAATATTACTCCCTAAGCA
The DNA here is from genome assembly GCA_034190875.2 of Urechis unicinctus. Classification (NCBI taxonomy): domain Eukaryota; kingdom Metazoa; phylum Annelida; class Polychaeta; order Xenopneusta; family Urechidae; genus Urechis; species Urechis unicinctus. The sequence continues at coordinate 22,234,912 of CM067358.1, read as the reverse complement.
GATGTAACTAGTCAACATAACAAAGCAGACTGTATTTAAAGAGTAATAAATGAAATCAGTAAAATATTATGTAAATTTGTTTCCAGCATGGCGTCTTCAATAAATTGAAACCTCACGGCCTTCCCACCGAGTTCACGTTACTCCCCGAGAAACTCCGAGATCTTGGTTACAGCACTCACATTGTTGGGAAGTAAGTTAGCATATTGCGCTTTTACCGCTTTCTTAAGTCTTTTTATATATATATATATATATATGTTTTTGCAACGACATTATATGTTCGTTTAAACTTCACTGCATCATCTAACCTTAAGAATACCAATGTCAGTCTGGTCTTCTCTCGAAACACGTCAGCTTTGAGAAAGAGGTGGTAGTCCATGATCATCTGCGATATAAATTTTGCCCTTGGTTTATGGTCCTGTTAATTCTGCCATATAATTTGATGGTGGCTGTATATCACAAGTCACAGGGCTATCCGTGTTCGTTTCGTTTAAGTTTTTCTTGTCACGGGAGTGGTAGACGCCGTACTTGACGTTCTTCAAGGCCCCCAATGTCCGTAGTGGTAATTGACGGAAACCGTCTGCGAATGTGTTCTCAATAAAATGATTGTAAGAGGGCAGGAAAAAAATATAAAAGCTGTTGGTTGGACGCAGTTGAATGCTCGTTCTACTCATAAGCTGCATCAATCATAACATCAGTTTTCTCAAAGATTCTTTGATTGTGTTTTGTCCCGGTGCCGACGGCTGCCGTGGGAGTTTCTTGAACATGACCATCTTGAACTTGTACGTAATGCATATGGGTTTGGGAACGGATTTTGCATTTTATGTTTTAAAACCACTAACAGCCTATTTACATGTGCGATGAAATTTTATTCCTTGGAAGTTTCCTTTAGAACGAACACTATATTTTCCAATATAACCCCTGTTGTTAAAGGTGCATTTCATATAAAAAATCATCGAAATTCTGTTCTGAATTTTTTTTCGACGGTCCATTCCCTACTAGGTTTATTAAAGATATCCAAAAACATGAGGCCAATCGGTGACCTCAGCTATGTTTATGGCCCTTGTAAGGTTCGATTTCTTATATTTGACGGGACGTGAATTTTATCCTAAATATGGCACACGGTAGACTCTACAATACATCCGAGGCTGAAAACGGGCTGAGTTTGAGCGATAATACCAGAATATGTTAGTTTTACGCATCCGTATAGTAACTGGTTCAGATCGCTATTCTATTCAGATGAATATTTTCTTTAACTAAGTTCGGAGGCTGATTTCAGTTCGTCGTAATCTATGAATTTGGTGTTTCCAGTGACATGTGAGGAATATAAACGAGTCATTGTAGCAACTGCACAACAATTAAAGCAAAATAAAAATTGCACAAGATCGCCGAAAAATGCATCTTCAAGCAAAGCTATGACAAAACGTGTATCACAAAAAGACATGGATCTCGTGGGTGAGACATGTCTCGAGGTTTTCGGAAAAGTGCAGTGTCTCTGGTCGATCTGAATGTGATTATCGTGTTAAGGCGTATAGTGACAACAGAGGTTTTCACAACCTCCATGGCAATTCATCCTAAGCAAAGAGCTGATTGCAAATCTAGGTTGAATCAACAACATTTGTCAGGTTTTCATCGTGAATAAGTGCATGCTGTTTATGTAAGACGATGCGTCTGTTGTCAGGTGGCACCTTGGGTTCTGCAAATGGGAGTACACGCCTACATACCGCGGGTTCGATAGTTTCTATGGTTCCTATACCGGCGCCCTTGACTACTATACGCACATGACCGAAACCAATGGTACCTACTTCTGTGAACCAGTTGTTTCGTTAGGCACATAGATCATCACCTTTCTAATCCTGTTATTTATATTAATGGTATTTGAGTATTGAATATATAAAAAATATAGATAATCTGCGATGGTGTTTTCTTAAACCAGGCGAAAGGGGTTATGACTTCCGGAAAAATAAAGATGTCTTTCGACCAAAAGTTCCAAGGTATTCAACGGTAAGATATTCTATTTGAATTCTAGTAAATAAGTGTGCAAAACATACTCAGATATCCTGAGATTTTTATTATTCACGACATATGTTAGTTTTTTACCACTTACTGTCATTTCGAAAATTAATATACTTCGTCAAAGAATATGCACTGCAAAGGCATCGTTAATTCGATATTTTCCTTATGCGATGGGCGATATTTTGAATATTCGAATCAACAACTAATTGAGATCCTAATTTGTTGTCTGCGTCATAGAAAGAACTTGAATTAACAAGAAAATAGATGAACTCACACTTGACACGGATATCAGGCTAATTCGCTCTCAGAACTAGCATTGTTGCCTGTTGGAATAGTTTTCATATTGTATGTAAATCTACCCCCAGCCCTGGCTGATATTTGATGCAGAGTGACTACGGTCGACATGCGGTGCAGCTCATCAACAACCACACTCAGTCATCACCCTTCTTCTTGTACCTACCGTTCCAGGGAGTCCATACACCACTGGAGGTACTGCTTTTATAAATCTCAGCACATTCTTCTCAGCCAATCAGGCCTCGTGAAAAAGCTCGATATTTTCCCCATATCGCCTCTAACTCTATTGGACAATATGGGGAAACACGCCGCGCGTCCTGGTATTTTAATCTCCAATGCAGCCACATAACCTTGCGATATCTTACATCCTGAGGGTATTATCGCATTCAGAAGTCAATACCTTCCAAAATGACCATTTCAATCATGATTCAATGTTAACGTGCCTATGTGAAATATGCGAGGTATTTTATTTGAATAGAATATCTGACTGAACCTGCTTGTCCACCTGCCGCTGCAAGTAGTGTGGGGAACCAGTCTGTAACGTGAACTAAGCTGACAACATCCACACACTGACACAGATTAACCAAACTTCGCTTAAACCGGGAAACCTCATATTTGATAAACAACACCGTATACAATTTTTGTATAAATGACAATTCTCACACTAGAGTACACAACAGAAGACTCCTTGCTCACGCTACAACACTTGGTACTCGTTAAACGTATGTGTGCGCAACACCCTCGCACACACGCGAAGGTGTCAGTATATTTTTATTTTGGTCAGTGAATGCATTCATCTAATGGTTGAGGTCCATCTTAAGTGCATTGATTTCCTTGGATACGTGCAATTCATAAGCTGAGACGGAAAGGCAATAACCGGGAAAATGATGTGTTTAAGGCTCCTGCGAAATACGAGCGGATGTACTCGACGATCAAAAACGCCAATCGCAGGGTGTTTTCAGGCAAGTAATTTAGAAAATGATGATGGAGGTGCTAAATTTGGTGATAATGGTTGGATGATGATGGCGACGGTTATGATGGAATGTGTTGCTATAACGACGATAATAATGATGACGATTGTGATTGTGTTTTAGCTAAGGTGACGGCTTTAGATGACGCAGTCGGTGGCGTTATCAGAGCTCTGAAGAAGAACAATATGTACAAAAAGACCCTCATATTATTCCTATCCGATGTGAGTTTCGTTTTTTACGTGATTAAATTGTTTTATGTTTTAAGTATCTTTGAATCTGTTACTGCTTTTATGTCTGTAAAAGAATGCATAGAAATAAAACCAACCCTTCGTTTTTCTCTATCAGAGGGATTAACGTTTTATTTTTATGTAGAACGGAGCAACTCCCTATTATGGCGGGAACAATTGGCCATTGCGTGGCGGGAAAGCAACTCTCTGGGAAGGGGGTACAAGAGTGCCAAGTTTCATCTGGGGCAGGATGTTGAAAAAGGCTGGTAGCGTGAGTAACGAGTAAGTGAGGTGTGCAGCTATAGTTGTCCATATACTCTAGTGTGAGAATTGTCATTTATACAAAAATTGTATACGGTGTTATCAAATATGAGGTTCCCGGTTTAAGCGAAGTTTGGTTAATCTGTGTCAGTGTGTGGATGTTGTCAGCTTAGTTCACGTTACAGACTGGTTCCCCACATTACTTGCAGCGGCAGGTGGACGAGCAGGTTCAGTCAGATATTCTATTCAAATAAAATACCTCGCATATTTCACATAGGCACGTTTACATTGAATCATGATTGAAATGGTCATTTAGATCAAACGAAATGTTGTAGATAAGAATATTGACGGAATTAACCAGTGGCCATACCTCCAGAAGAGAAGTATCCCGTCCAGGAAGCGGGAGTTTGTCTACGGGATCAACCAGGAAAATGGACGGGCTGCCATCAGGTGAAAACCGGGAAAATATATCCAAGAATCCATAACATATAGTGCATATTTTTCCATTATGAGTCCAGTCAATATATAAACTCTGAATGGCTTCCATGGCTGCCGTTCATGGTTTAAGTGTTCTGTGTTAGAATTGGGAAGTACAAACTCATCCGTGGCTCTGCTGGGTTGTACAGCGGCTGGCATTATCCCGTGTACACTACAAGGGATATCAACAAACCCCGAAGAAAGAAGGATCGACTGGGCTTACGCCAATTAAATACCACAATGTTATTCAATGTAGTAGGTTAGTCATGGGGATCATTCATATTCTTTATCGCATGGAAAGATAAGTGTGACATTAAGAGTACATGGCTTACTTGTTAAACCGCAGCATACAGCGCCATGCTGTGACGTTATTCGGTTGTTTATCGCGATATAGTTAGAGCAGCTCCCCTTGGATTAATGTATATCTGAATACCTGGAATGAGATATTTCTCGAGTACTGTAACCCCGCAACGTTGCATATGTAAGAATATCGTGAAATTATTTTTTCTTTGATCGTGATTTCAGATGATCCTATTGAATCTAACGACTTATCAAGTAAGTATCCACTCATTGTCAAGAAAATGCAAAAGCGACTGGCAAAATATGCTGCCAAAGTTATACCAGCCTTCAATCCGCGAAAACTTAGAAAAGGGCATGCCAAATTTTTCAATCATACGTGGTCGCCAGGATGGTGCTGACATCAGAATCTTGTATTGTATTGTCATAACTAAATTTACAGAATAAAGTGTTCATTGAACAGAGTTGTTTGCCAGAGAATAAAGGAATGCTGTCACTGCCAACCTTGTACGTTATTCTGGAAAATACATTTTTGTAGCTACCATTAACAGTAAGTAAGTCTTCTTTCGATATTGCATGGTCAGCAAACATTGATGAAGCTGCACAAAAACAATTATATAAGCACGTATGTAACCAAGTACTGTTTATCAACTCAATAACCGAATAATGACGGCAGATGTGAGACAACAAATAGCCCCAAACAAATAGAAATATCAGAATGAAGGAATGTTCATAGTCTATTGTCATGAGAGGGTCTCCAACAACCATAGCATCCCGCTGGTTGTGTGATATAACAACTTATTCTGTCGGGGAATTATTTCTAATATAGGTATATTAAGCAAAAAACCAGGGATTAAATGGAAAAGGGTCTTAAGCAAAATTATTTGAACAACTCAAATACTATTACACGAAAATGAAATGCTACAAAATGAACACTCAACGAGGGCACTTATCATACCGGCGCTATGTAACAAGGCGGAAGGCAACAAGCATACACACATTATTTATAAAGGGATGTAATTAAAGAATTACATGAAAACCGTTGTTGCTACAAGATGCTTTTTCGTTTAATCCGTGATTTTTTGCACTATATATCTATATCGTATACGAATTCAGTTAAACACATGCTTTTTTTAGTTTATACAAGCATAATAAAACATTGAATGAGTGGCATATCCACTTCATAGTGATACTATGGTAATTGTTGCGGTCTGTTAATCGGATTTACGCGGAATCCTTTAAACGAATGCTGCACGAAGAGTTATGTATTTTGTACATGGTTACATGGTGTGCACAATGTCTCAGTTGTACACTAATGTGACGACTCTAATTACGCGACTATAATTTTAAACACGACAGCAAACTTTAAAGCCAGTCCAGGAGAAACAATATAAATTGATGTCTCTTCCCAGTTTCTGTACTCATAAATCACGCTTAAACGACGATTCTGTGCCAACGAAGCAGAGACTCTCATTATCTTACAAATACGGGTGAAGAAGTAGTTGTCCTCTTCCCCAATCACCAGCAGATTGACGGTTCAATATTTATTTCCACGACGATAAATCGGTCTGTCTTTGAATAGGATTGGGTTTACTTCGTGGTCTAGATTACCCTACTATCTACGACGCCCTGGGTTAATCACTCGCCCCTTTCACCAACACTTCTCATCATTTAAGCACAAAGAAATTATATTTTCTCAATCAAATTGAACCATAATATAACCTCCGAACTATTTCTGAAAATGGATTATTCGCGTGTCTTGGGGCCAGCAGCAGACAGTGTCTGCTGTGCCCATTTAGTTGTAAGTGAGTGGCTCATCTGTGGTGTTAATTAATCTGGAACAGTAACAGACACTTTTTATCTGATATATTCAAGAGCTTCGTCCCTACCATGTTGAATAACGGAGGATATATATTCCGGTTGTCATTATTCGTAGCAACTTTATGAGCTTTCACGGAATATTCCTGAATTTCTTCTTTAATTTTGTCATATACGGTAACCTTATATAGGGGGAGTCTGAACTCGTGATCGGAAATATTCTCAGTGCAGCAGACATAAGATAGGCAATAGTATTTAAATAACTCTGCGCAGGAGTCTGTAACTGGTCATGCTTATTCCACCATATTAGACTGATAAAACTCTCCAGCAATGGCCAGTAGTCAAAAAAAGACCTGGCAACGGACACTGTCACTGCAGTAGACATCATTCCAACTCTTAGAGCGCCTATACATATACAAAAGTAGCAAAATACGTATAGCTGCAGCGTATAGCTGCAGCTAAATGGACGTTGTCGGGTTTTTTGTATATTTGAATATATATATATATATATATATATATATATATATATATATATATATATATATATATATATATATATATATATATATATATATATATATATATATATATATATATATATAAAAAGAACTTATAGCTTCGGTAAGTGGGCTCACTATGGCCCGCTGTGTGGTGAACATTTCCATGATTGAACAGCACGCCCATCGTTGGGTGGCGCTACCATAACATCAACAAAAACACTAAGAACTGTTGATCCAATGTATCTGGGGTTGCCCCTTTGCGCCTTATGTTGAAGAAATTGGATAATTGTATTTTCATGTGGTTTAAATATAGACGTTATGACAACCAGCGTGCTGCACGCAGATGGCCTGTTCGCATATTGTGTCGCGAGTGAGCCTTCTTAGCGTACAGAGAGGATTATACCGTTATGATAATGTATTGTGTATCAGCAAAGTATTAATGGATTAGGAAAACCTCGTGCGTTGAAAAAAACACTCAAATCGTGAAATGGACCCTAGATATCCCTAAAGAATACAATTTTGACCCGCTGAGCTGCTTCATAACAGGTTGTGACTTCAAGGGAAAGGCAATCCACTGTTCATGTAACCTAATCTCTGACCAAGAAACACGGTGTAGCTTCTGAGTTTGCGCTTACAAAAGACATACTGAACAAAGAGAATGGCTGCTAACTCAAAATTTGAACTCTCTCCTTAACAACACACGTTAGTAAACACGTTGGGTGGCCCCAAAGACAGCACTTTTAGCGACCAGGGGATATTTTTTCGGGTCGGTGCTACTTCGATCCCTGAATGGCCTATCATGTTTTACAAAACATTAAAAGCATATCTATTCATGCTTCTTTTATAAAAATCTTTCAATGTTTTTCCTCTTTTCAGATATTCATCAATTACTGACTAAAATAATTAGCTCTCTTATTCAAAATTTAGAGTTAATTCCAAGAGGTTCAATTTGTCTTCAAGGTGTGTATTGTACTGGTGGTCTGGGTATCTTGTCTGCAGATTTAGGTAATGATTGCTGAAAGAGCTCTTATGATTCATTTATTTCTTTGGGCATTCTCCAAAAGGCGTCTCGATGTCCTTTTTGAATTATCCCTCAGGGGCTCATGTTAACGAAATGGATCTTACTAGTCGAGGCAACAGTGCCCCCAAATTAACCAACAATTTCCATAGGGATTTAATATAGACTTTATGACAAGGAAGATGCCTCTTTGTGTAGCTTTTGGCTCTTTGGTTGGACTGCTAATTATCATAACGAATGATGGTTTTCAAATAAAATCTTGGTGAGCGTTTTCATGTATGAGACCGTGCATTAGAAAAAAAAAACAGGTGTTTGTAGTCATATAGGATCATTATGATCGGAAATAAATAAATGATATATTTGTGATCATTGGGCCATAATCAGACAGGTGGAGAGCTGGGTGATAGCAATGGTTCAGAAAACTCGACAGCTATGGATTCCTGTATGATAACTGATTTTGAAAATACTTGAGGTAGAGCATTATGATTCCAATATCATGATCACATGTCCCAAAACACACACACACACATACATAAACTCACACACGCATATATATATATACATTCTGTGTCTACATCAGCCGTCATTAGTTGTCCACCTCACGCCAGACTTCACTGGAAATGGGTTCAAACAAAAAAGGACGTTGGTGACGGTGAATGATCATAATGTTATGTCCACATTATGATCGTTCACCGTCATAACGTCCCTTTTTTTTTTAGCACAATCAACACTTTTTTCTAAGAGATCGGTCCATTGGAATATATCTTGCAGCAACCAACAGGAACAGTCACTCATTTCAGCAGTAGCCAGTATCAGCATGTCAGTATTTCAGTGAGCTAATATACAGGAATTATCGTGGTCTCAATCTGACCGTGAAATTTTAACCTGTGTGCATCATCACTGGCACTTAGTGTATGGCAGGGAACTTCCATATTCATCAGATACCAAATTAGAAAGCTACAGTATAGCCTTTTCTACAATATGGTAATTTTCTCATGAACCACTTGATCTGGTTATCCAATGTAACGTTATGACATAACATACTATTATTGGAATCTTCTTCTTTTCAACCTTAATGTTTTAACTTGTGTTTAGGATAAATAAAACTGTTTCAAAATATCGATTGATCCCGCATCTTATCGCGACACAATTTTGTTATATGGGGGCCTTTGTACATAATTCTCACTCACCCCTATTGTCCCCTTCTTGTGAAGTTGTGGAGTCACCATTGCGCATGGTGTCCGGGTAAACCCAAGTCGAGAAACACAGTCGGATATGAGATGCACTGTGGGATGTTTATTGATTTTGCTGGTTGACGTCAAATATGCATTAGCATCTCATTTCTGTGGCAAATTTCCTTATTGGCGAAGAGACCTGAGGTGAGTAATGTTGTACATATACAGATATATGCCAATTTTGGAATTCAGTTCATGTATTAAAATGTCACCCCAGCATTACGCACATGTTAAAGGAACATCGGACTGTGTATCTGTTTGGTCTTTCGTTAGCCTTTAGGTTTTTCGACAATGATGCGGTGTATGATGGGTCGAACAAGGCATCAATATTTCTTGATGGAAGTTCACATGTATTCGGCCGTTAATTGCGTTAAAGCAAATTGTCAGGGCTGCTATTTCGCTGGACGTATATTTCAATCGCTTATGGTTATGTTAACAATTTTGGTCCATAAGCTATAGTATTAATATAACTACCAAAAACCTTATTCTCGATATTATTATTTTTTATTATCATTTAGCCCAACAGACCAACGTCAGGTTTTATCACCTTGTTGGTCTTACAGTACAATCGCCATTTTTGAAGTTGCTTCGGTACATGCTTACAGAACTCAATACTTCTTTCACGAAATATGCATGTTCTGACAGGTTTCAGACGATCAGTGTCGAAAGTGATAATTTAGTTTTGATTAAGATAATGTTTCAAATTCCTATCACCAGCCGAAAATATATTTGAGATAACTTTCCAAGTTTACTGGTGATATTTCCTTCTGAAATACAAGCATATCCCGGAGAGCCCCAGAAACTTTCGATATAGGGCGGTGAGAACATAGGCAAAAACTATAGCTGATCGTTCCTGTCACCTTTTCGTTGTTTAGTGATTCGGTGTTATATTTGTGTGACAGTGATTGTTGGTGGCCTTTTCTACTTGTTAGACAAGATCATTTTAGCTTTTAGCTTTGTGCCACAAATAGTCCCTGCGAACCCGTGTCTTGCGAGCTGCCTCGCCTATGTTCCAATTGGTGAAAGCTTCCGCCGGTCAGTTGCCGCCATGTTGGCAAGTTGGAACCAAGTTATCACCGCTTGGTGTGATTTTAGGCCGAGATACTCATTCACAGGAGTCTTAATTGGTGATTTTATTAGATAAAACTATATAAAACACGGGAACTCAGATCATTCTGTTGAATTAGCAAATTTAATTGCGGTTAGACGCCAGAACTTAGAGGGAGTGCAGCACTCCCGTAATTAGTTCAAAAGAGCTATTATCATTATACATTATGGTTCTAAAACGTTCCTCATGTTTCGCTTGAATAAAATAAAATAAAATTAGATCTTTTTATGGATTCACTCATTTTGTAGAATGGTCCATTTATTCCGATATGTTTGGTCCCAGTTTTGTTTTTGAAGTGGGTATGTGTTTTAACCTAAATCATCAATACTTCTGAAACAGAACCCCAGTTGATGGATATTCTTATGTCCAGCATAAATTTGTTTGTTTTGCAGAGTTTTGTGTACTTGGTGTGATCATGAAGAGCTCTAAGCACCAGCTATGCTTATGCTGATGGACCCAGGGTAGTCATGAGGCCATGGGCCGACAAGTCCTTTGTGACTCCGGGACATAACATTTACAAGATATGATTGCCATACCTGCATCCCCACCGAGTCCTTAGTGGGCTCACTCGTGATAAGCAATAAGCAATAGTCGTGTGTGTTAGACCTCTCATTGCTCTCAACATAAGTGTGTGTGGGTGGAAATACCTGTAGCTACATGATCATAGTTGATATCTGTAGAAGAAATTGATCGAGCTGAACAAGGAGAACCACATTCAACATGAGTGATTTTCAGAAGAAGTTTTTCTGTCCGAGGTTGCTGGACTACATAGTGATAGTAGGGTCACGTAATCCATGTCGTAACAACTCTGTGGCGCAAACCCCAGAGCTGTTGAGAAGGTATCCACAAGAAGATCACAAGGATTTTCCGTTGGCACCTGATGTTATTTTCTTCTGCCAACCAGAGGGATGCATCAATGTAGGTCCCAAAAGGATGAGTCTGAGGGAATGTACGTCATTCGTATTTACTCTCACAGAAAAAGACACTGGACGGACTCGCTACGGTATATGTGTGAATTTTTATCGGCCTTTTGAGAGACGTGGGAACTATTCCGGGGACAGAAACAAGTCCGAGCGGCACACGTCTGTAGCATCGAGTACCTCGACTAGCAGTGGTGAGCAGGGGGTGCTGCATCCTCCCACCACTGACGATGAAAGGTCAAGGTCACCCAGAACAAAGCGCAAGCAAAAAACTGCCAGTCGAGTCCGAAATAACACCCTCACATCATTGTGTATCATCAGTCATCACCCTTTCTTCTCCACCTTTAGAGAGTGTCTCTTTGTGTTACGAAAGCTTATAGACTCCTGTAATGAACGCTCCTGTAGTAAACGCATCGGTGGCTCCCGTGCTGGCACAAGGTGAGTGCAATTTGCCAATTCATTATGTTCATTGCAACACTTAAGTTATATTGTTGGTGCTTGAAAATTCAATGATCTCAACAGCAAGCTCATTATAACTTTGTACATACATCCTTTATTTTTATAACTGAACAGCATGTCCCAGTGCAGCTGCTTCTGAGAGATGTGCATGTTAAGCCTGGCTTATGTATACTATGGGTCAATACATGCCACATTCCCAGCATAATCCTGCATTTCAGCTTTATTATAATGACATTTATACCAGTGATTCTAAAGGATGTGCGCCTTGTGTATTCACAATGGCTGTGCATTTGTGTTTGTGTGATGTGGTATTTATAACATTCATTCATCTCATAACGCATGAGTGATAAGACCCACATACAAACAGCATATTTACACTGGTTGTTATGACTGTGTATGATCTTTAACACAGGAATGTCATGTGGTTTATATAACTATTGTTTAAGCGCCACTATATATTGCATTGTTACGTAATCTACTTTACATGAGGGTTTTGGAGCCTTATAGTCATGAGTGTGTTATGTCCATACCCTATACTCAGGGCAAAGGCCTCCAGCCTGAATCATAAGCTTTACTGTAGCTGCAAATATTGATGATGCTTTATAGTTTTTTTTTATAAAGCCCCTGATGTAAGATGTCACAATTATCTGAGCTGACATGGGGCTACATATATTCAGTTACCATCATACCATATACAGTCTTACTGTGGTGTATATTTAATGGTTGCCGATACAAGAGCAGATGTGATATTCATTCATAGGCTTGTGAATGCAAACACAATATGTCCGTTGCACAGGGACACTGTGTGGGGTCTGTTGACGGGCCAGGCCAGCGATTGTACCCCTAGCCTTGTGATGCATGACGTGCGGGAGATAGAGACGTGGATTCTACGTCTTCTAAGCGCGCCTGTACCTGTTCCTGGACGCACTCGAGTCGAGGTCTGTATCCACCTCAGATCTTCATACATAAGTCTTCAGTGCTGTTAATTGTGTTATAATGCAGAACTTAATCCCAATGTAAAGCTCCTATCATTATACACTGAACATGAGTTCACTTAATGAAGCTAATGACATTTCCTCACTAACTGCAAAATTAATATAGGTTATGATTATATCAAAGTATTACTTGTTTACCGTGTATTTCTGACACAAATGTAATTGTATTTCCAATTGTCGACTCATTGACACAGGGCCATTTATGATTCTTCTGTGTGGTCAACAGGTGTCTGTCTTGCCAAGGGAACTCCATCAGTCCATGGTGTTTGCCCTGCCTGATCATACCCGCTTCTCATTGGTCGATTTCCCATTGCATCTTCCATTAGAGCTGCTGGGGGTGGACATGTGTGTGAAGGTCCTCACCTGTATCATCCTGGAACATAAGGTAATGAGACCTTCTCTTAGGTCATTATACTGGGGGTGAGGTGGGTGGATGGAATTGCAATGGTGGTTTGTGAAGATCCATTCATCCTCATTTCTCTCCATCACTGTCACCCATGCTGTCTGGGAAAGTTAACGTGAAATGATGGTCGTATTCCACTGACATTTATCATAATATACTGATTATTTACTGTCTGCAATATCTCGCCTGTGGTTAAATATTGGATTTATTATGTTTATTCTGTGGAGTACAGCTTCCAGTAGTTCACGTTACCCCCCCCCCCTTACACTCCCACACCCCTCCTGACATCACCCATGAGACTTCATCTGTTGATGATAACACCTTGATTCGGATATCTGTGGGTCACATAAACTGTTGTCATGCTGTACATGGTCTTAGTAGTCATTCTTGGTTCAGTCCTGACACTGAAGCCAGGTGTGAATTGAAACCAATTAATGACAGAAGAGAACCCACACACATGGCTGTTGCATGGTGGGGGCAATGACCTCATGGCTGTTGGATGGTGGGGGCAAGGGCCGGGTCTATTTAGAGCTTTAATAAGCCTAACACAATCAACTTCATTAAAGGGGAGAGAGACTGGCCTCCTGTGGTGTTGTATAGCTGGCGACTTGTGAAGAGAGATTGAAACTCCTATCCTTTCAGATAGGGCTTTTGTTAAATGTAATTTCATGACAACATGGGTGAAGAGTTCAGATATTTCACCCATAGGCATTCCATGGCCGTGTCAAGCAGTTGGCCACGTATTGTCTGCTCTCACTTTGAAAGAGTTCTCTTGGAACTGCCACAAACGTAAGAGAGAGAAAAAAAGTCATTGTTGTAATGGAGTAGAAGGTTAGGGAACTATTTCTTCGGGCTTCCCAATATGGGCCGAATGTGGGTCTATGATATTGACATGTTGCCATGACAGCCACACAGAGCTCCTACTTGTCGTCGATCGGGAGGGTTATTATATTGGACTGACTGCTCATGGGGGCCTTTCGTCAAAGGCACGACCTCTCCTCGGCTCATAAAATCACCTCTCGCGAGATGGCTCTGCTGGTCAGAATGATGTGGACCTCGTACGTTAAGAACGTTATGAGGAGACTTGAGTTAATTGATACGAGTCGAGTGAGATTAGCTGTAATCTGCGGCGCGGGTTCGGCTTGGAGAGGTCTGCAATTACTGACCAGAATAATGGAGATTGGACTTGCCTAACTAAGGGGCTTCTCAATGTCAGCAAGATGGCTGTTGGGGGGTGGGGTCACGTGGGGACGAGGAGAATGAAGATCAGTCGATGATCAAATGCTAAACTTATGTCATGGGTGTGGTATCATGTCTGCTCGACCCCTAGCGCGACCACAGCGTAGCCGCCCGCATCCATCATATGATATCCAACCCCTCCACCCTAGGTCGTCCTCGTGTGCGTGGTTGTATTGGCACTATATTACGCAGCATACATCATTTCATTCGTGGCTTCCCTACTATTTGGTCTTTGTGTTTTTATAAATAATTAACCTCTGTTTCCGACTTAAAGATTCTGGTCTGGTCGAATTATATCGGGATCGTGTTGACTGGCATTCTTTGGTATTTGGCGCCTGTTACTTTCGGTTTCTAATATATTTGTGCTTGCTCCATCAAACGCCCGTAAATGCCAGGTTCTCTGTCACCTTGTCAGCAAACTATGTTTTTCTCCCTTCTCGTACTGTACCTATCAAAATCCCCATCACGGACAATGCCTTGGCTCTATAATCTCTATAGCTATATCTATAACACCAGATGCAGTAAAATATCCAGGGTCTGTGTACGCACTCCATCAAACAGGATCGCGTGAGCGCTTGGACACTTATCTGTGGCGGGTAATGTGACTTTATCGTAGAATACAATCACCAGTCTCTGTTTTATAGCGTGTTTAGCTAGCCCAGTTAAGGCCTTCTGCTAGAAGGTATAGAGTCGGTATGATTACACTGCCTGTGTGCCTGGAATATATACAGCTTTTAGGGCTACAAAGTGATGTCGTCATAATCCCATCCGACCCCACGTTGCGCCCGCCAAAAAGGCGCGAAAACAGCCAGATTGGCTCCAACAACAGGGGGTCCTTATAGTTATGCAAGATAAGGACTTTCGACGCCTTGCATTTTGTCCCTAAACAAATGTTCTACTTGGTGAATCATTCATATTTAGCCCCGGTGATTCTGTAAATAACCATGTAAGTTTGATATTTTTCCGATTCGTAGTGACCGAGATATTGCCTCCCAGACATGACTAGAATGCTTCAGCAAAAAGGTGTTAAGGAGCCAATTTGGACCGTAATTAGCGATGTGACGTCGCCCTATAGCGGCGTGTCTCCTGTTACTTGCTATGTGTGCATGGACCTACCCTATCTCTCCTCTATCGATCTCTCTCTCTCTCTCTCTCTCTCTCTCTCTCTCCCTCTCTTTCTCTCTCTCCCCTCTCTCTCTCTCTCTCTCTCTCTCTCTCTCTCTCTCTCTCTCTCTCTCTCTCTCTCTCTCTCTCTCTCTCTCTCTCTCTCTCTCTCGCTCTCTCTCTGTTCATTTTCACCCTTGGAATAATTAGCCTGATGAAAGCAATGTGAAGTCAAGGTACTGTTTTGATGTGGACAACATCAGCAGTCGTAGGCCTACTTTCTTGTCGCATGTGCTGGATACAAACCGTTATCTATTGCATAGCTTTGGGCGTATGACCACTCTGAGAAATATTTACACAAGATATCTGGCCCGTCAGTTCTCGACGAGGTTTCATTACCATGTATATTGCCCGAAATTGGCGGCAGTTCAGTTTTGTATATGTGGAATGCGGGATGGTACCGTCCATAAAACCCAAGTGGCCACTCTAAGCACTTGTGATGACGCGCGAGACACTCATTGTAATCAGTTATGAATAGGGCGACCATCTCAAAGAGCCGTTAATTAAGTGCACACTAAACACGGTGCAGAACAAGGGTAACTTGGATGTATGGCTGTACTATATCGGGCGGCTGGCTAAACTTGACAGGCGCTTAGGATAGGCGGGGTGTGGGGTTGTGAGGAAGGCTTTTGTGTGATGTGGTCGGCGTATTGCGTACGTTAACTCTGTGTCAGCATATCGTACAGTGTACGCCCATATACGTATACCATACAGTTTGTCTTTCAGGTGCAATGTATCCTGAAGGTCGATCCCATCATGATACACGATATGTCCGCCCACGTCTCCCTTCCACATCCGCGTCTGATTTGTTAGTCGTACTGTATTTGTAATGCGCACGCAGATCTGGTCACGCTTGGTAACCTGTGGTCACGTGTTAGGTCCATACACAGCGCGGCTGTTGCACAGTTGAGGGGCTTTATTATTTAATGAGAGCTATTGTAATCATACAATATCTCATTACCAGCCTTCGTGTGCTGAACGTGGCTGAACCACTGCCAAGTTCCCAGTCGATTATATGTCCATACATAGCTATGCAAATCCATATATCATATTGAATGATTTGTCTAGCAACGTTACCCCGTCAGAATGCATCAGCCGAGGTCAAATCATGTGCGAGATGGCTGGGTTGTTCATTGTGTTCTCATCCTGAGTGATGCTGCTGCTGCTGCTGCTGCTGCTGCTGCTGCTGCTGCTTATGATGATCCATTTGCTGATGACGATGCTTGGACTCACTAGTCCCTGGTATTGATCCAAATTCTAGCCTCCATTCCACTCGGCTTATCCTTCAGTGTGTGAGTTAGTGTGCTTATGTGCCTGTGTATAGGAGTGTGTGCGTGTGTATATATAATCGTGTTTTTTTTGTTGCGCGGTACACAGTCTCATGTTCAATTGGGGTATTTTTTTAAAAAATCAACGAGTTCAGGTTACAATGTCTACATCCCAACCCCCTCCTCTTCCTTGCCCTGCCTCATACACTCGAGAAAATCTCCTCAACACGAGTGCGCGCTCAACATCTGGAGAGTGGCAAGTAGAGCTGCACTTCATGTGATACGAATGGAAGTATTGTGTAACGATGGCAAATATCCGTTCCTCGGTTGCATCGACGTCGTATTTTCCTCTGGTGTTTCCACACAATCAAGTCCCCCACCAAACACCCCCATTGACCACCCCAGCCCCATATTGATCTCAGTTACGGTCGAACGTGCGCAGCACCGGTTGGGGCCGATGCTAGGACGTCGATAGCTGATTTCATTGCTATCGAATTCTGTAGTCGTACTGCTTTTGAAGAATGCTGAAGGTGTGCTTGGTGTGTTTGAAGGCCGCTTGTTGTGTGACACCATATGACTGCCAGCGTTCGGTTATTGCGCTGATGTGCAAAACTGTGTGGGTCAGGGCAGACATGAGTGTGTGTGTGGGGGGGGGGGGGGGGGGGGGGGGGGTGCGTTGGTGGGGGGATATTATTTTGGTATTAAACTGTATTTGATGCTTTTAGCTTATGGCCCTAGAATATATAATTAAAGTGTTTACAAATTATTTAACATGTTTCTATTTGACTGTGTGCGTTCTGTTGTTGTTTAACCCGGCATTAACTTTGTATCCATGTGAACCTAAACGGGGTGTTGCGTGTTATGGTGCGTCCGCGTTGTAAAAAGAAGCTGTGTAAATGATGGCGTAAAAACGGACATACTGCTCCCCTCGGGCGCGTTTTGTATGGCTATCGCATCGCAACAGATGTAGTCTGTTGCATGAGGGAGTAAGGCCTGATACGTCCTGTGGTGTGAGGGAGTAAGGTCAGATACGTCCTGCGGCGTGAGGGTGTAAGGTCAGATACGTCCTGTGGCGTGAGGGAGTAAGGTCAGATACGTCCTGCGGCGTGAGGGTGTAAGGGTCAGATACGTCCTGTGACGTGTGGGAGTAAGGGGAAGTTTAACAGATGTAGGCAAATGTTGTTGTTTGATGACTTCATAGCTTCTGACCCTGTCAAGATGCTGCTTGGTACTATATGTATCCTAGACGAGTCCGTGTCAATGCTTCATGGTAATTCATCAAGTGTTTCTCCAACTTAATCAATGCATTTACGTCACACTCAAGCAGTGGAGACATTATCCCAGCTGGTTTGGGGGATGTTGGAGTAGGGGGAGGAATATGGGTATGAGGGTTAGGTGGGGGGTAATCTGTTAGGATTCCGACCATCCACTTTCGCTCACTTCAAACAGACGTGCTGGGGAAAAGCGCATCAATAGACGCAGGCCTGTTGTTCTCATGGTGCTTACATCACGAACCGTAACGCACTGCTCACTCACTGCACGCTGTTATGATCTGACTTGATGTGATTTTTGTCTGGCCTTTCGTGGAGACAGACTGCGCGCTGGTTCATGCAAAACTAATTTGGTAACACATTACTGATGGGTGAATTATTATGTTCAACCATTTTCCACCTACTAGGTAGCAAGATGTTACTGATTGTCTGTTAGCTGTGAGGTCTATGGTGCCGCCCTGACATTAGCCGTGCACGACGTTTATTAACGTCGTGCAAAGATCGTAACCGAATGCGGCGTGAACGATACATGAGTTCCAATTATACAAGATAATTACACAAATGTACATATGAAGAATAATTTTTCACATAAATGAATGTTTATTTACAAGTTGAGTTAGTTTACCTGTGAAATTTCGTCTAAGGCGATTTAATCCTGCCAGAAAAATTTTGAGAAGTTCATGTTTATTTTGAATGACAAGATCGGTTGCTGCGCGCACGCGCAGACAAGGTTCTTCACAAGCGAACTTTTGCTTTCCGAATTCTACTATTTAAGTATATGTGTCATTTTGTCAATGATTATCTTTTGGCAATACCTACATTAGAGGGGGGATATGTATTCAACGATATCACATTGACAAACTGAAAAAAGATAACACTTATTGATTCCTGCAGCCTGGAGGGGGCACTTGGCCTTGTCCTTAGTAGGGGTGTGCCCCGGGATCTCAAAAACCCGTACCCATCATACAAGGTGAAAATGGCAAAAGCATACCCCGTGCTACAAATATGAGGCCCATCAAAACCCGTCGGGAGGCCGAAAAAACATACCCCGGCACATGTATACTACCTCTATATACTTAAGTGCCCCACCTCGGGACCTGCTGCCACATGGCGAGTGAAACTGCAACTGCGTTATGTGACGTCATATTTCCAAGATATTTCTAAAGTTGTGATTCTCAAAGTTCATGTGACAATTGCTAAATAATCACGAGACAGTGGATAACCAAAATAGTCATGATCAGCGGATATTCATCTCATTTGTCGACATATATATAACCTAAGTACACAACATTGATGAGAAGCTACCCGCACGCGAAATAAAAAAATTGCCACACGACCAACATATCTTCAGGCACGACGGTATATATTTATATTACCGTCGTGCGCAGCTACCCTGACATGAGTGCTGGCAACCATTATGTTGAAGTCAATCAAGGCATTTCTATTCCTCCGTAGATGATTGGTGCCAATTCATTTTAAATTCCTGGGTTGATTTGCAGTGTAAAAACCATAGTGTCTGTAATGCCTTTTACATCCCAGGGGACAGGTATGAAAAATTCTGTGCAGAGAAGATCAATATTAAGTAGCCTGAGTTTTCTCAATGGGTCTCTACAGATGAATGGTGGGAGTGTCCAGGTGGAAGTGACAGTGCTAATGGACCAGGCCAGTGATCTAGAAAGGTCATTTGTCACACAGCCACCTAATGTTCCCACAGCTCACAGGGAGTTTGTTAAGATCAGTGGATATTGTTAGTGGCACCATATTGATATGATATCTTAGATTATGGAAGGGGGTTTAAAGTTATGTGAAGAACCATTGCATCTTCCTTCCCAGGATGTCATGGCTTGGAGCTGTGTATGCACCTTAGAAATGGGGTCCATTTCTGCGTTTTGTTACTTTGTGGGTGTCAAGCTGGGTCTTAAGTCTCCAGACTAATAGTCCCTCTCTGTTTGTGTGTGTATAGCTTGTGTTACAGTCTCGTGACTACAACGCACTCACTATGAGTGTCATGGCCTTTGTGACAATGCTCTATCCGCTGGAGTACATGTTCCCTGTCATTCCCCTCCTGCCTACCTGTATGAGCTCTGCTGAGCAGGTGAGATGCATCGCATATGTAACTACTTATAACCATATCATAACCATTTTATGACCATGTGATTATCACCTCATAACCATGTTGCATACACTTGATAAACATGTAATAATCACCTTATAACCTTGTTGCATCCACTTGATAAATATGTGATAATCACCTTATAACCATGCAATAACCACCTTATAACCATATCAAAGCCATTTTATGACTATGTGATTATCACCTTATAACCATGGTGCATCCACTTGGTAATCATGTAATAACCACCTTATAACCATGCAATAACCACCTATAAACATGTCATTACCACCTTTTAACATAAAATAACCACCTTATAACCATGTTATAACCATCTGGTTATCATGAAATAATCACCTTATGACTCTTTTAGTCACTTTACAACCACCTTGTTATGTCATCATTCATTATATCTAGTATGTATGATACTCATCTTCAATATGACCCTGCTATAACTGTGATCCTAAAATTCAATTGCCTACAAATGGCACAACATCAATTACATAACATTGAACCCTTCACAACCAATAACTCACTTACACTACCTGCATTTTTGCCTCTGTAGACTCACTTATTTCACAATACTGCAATGTATATTTGGTGGTATACAAGAGTGTGTTCAGAGTACTGCCCAAATTATGCCTTGTTATGTACAACAGACCTAGTCCACTATGATATATGACTTCCATAAGAGGACAACTATGCACAAGATGTTTAATGCTCCCATGCACACTGTACCCCTATGTAAACTCACATTGTCAAACAACATGATGTTTCAAAACTATTCATGTACGTACCACTAGGCTTTTACTGATCTCAGCATAAAATCACCTGCTTTTAGTTATGGCTACCAACCTGAGTTTAATCCTTAAAGGTGTGGTTTGTTGGCACTTAAAGTATAATGCATACTTATACAAATATATGCTAGAAAAGTGAGGTTATGATCTTGAAAGGAGTGAGAATCGCACAAATGATCCAATCCATGTGTACACATGTAGAATGATGTGTATGTGGTGTAGCTTTTGTTGGCACCAACACCCTACATCATTGGACTTCCAACCAGCTTCCTCATGTACAAAAAAGGCTTCCACATCCCGGATGATGTTTGGCTTGTGGACCTGGATTCTAACAAGGTACTACCTTTATTTACCGTGAACGTTAATACACATCCTAAGCTGTCGACATTTGTGTTGACTATACTGTTTATGGTGACGCTGAGGTTTGTGTCATTGATGCAATAGCAATTAAGCTGGATATGATGGCTAGGGAAAGTAGCATGCATTAGCTTTGGAAAAGAAAATATTGGCATATAGATTTTAAATATACTGGAATGTTATGTTTTGGCATGTCATTTGCCGGCATTTTGACTTGACCTCAAAAATGACCTTTAGTCTCATCCATGATATCACACAAATCATCACTGACTGATTAACAATTGACCAATGAGTGATGCCCTAGTTGCCATGTGTTCCAGATGACTCCGCCTCCTGCCGCTGAGGAGTTGACACAACTTCCTGAGCCCGAGGGATCTGTTCTCAAGAACCACCTGAAACAGGTGGGTTAACAAGCTAACTCCTCACCTGTCCTAGTAAGCTCAAGGTTTACCTGCCTTAACGAGCTTTTTCCTCGTCTGATTTTCAGCTCTTTCTGTTATGATAAGCATTGGTTTTTGTTGTTGTCACATGATATTCAGGTATTTTTTATTTCAATCTTTAATTTTAACTGGAAAGAAATCTCTGTATTTTTATCGTGTCATGTTTTGTGAACTGGCATGTGTCCTTTGAGGGATTATTGTATAACTGCTATATTCATTTATCATTATCACCATCACCAAACTCATATTTCTGTCGCCAAAATCATCTCTATCTGGACATCATGTTTGTTGATCATATTCATTCCCTGTGTTAGGATTTGACCACATTAGTTCTCTAGTATGGATCGATCTCAACTCAATATGTCACCTGGTAATTAACACCAGCTTATGGATCTGTTCACCATGAGTCCTTGTGTGTGTGTGCACCTGACTTGTTTGGTTTTATATGACTCATGGCCAGTGGTCAGGCTGCTTTTAGGTCAATTGTTGGTAGCTCAGATCAGGTGTATTGTGTATAAACATAACTACTGATGCATTACCATTGGTTTATGTTGTAACTTTACTGAAATGGCCTTCACAGTTGCCACTTGATGTAGACCACCCGCTCATTGTACTGTGGGACGTACAAATAGCACAACTAACAATCCCATAATGCATCAGGGCTCAGCTGCTGTACCAGGGACCAATTAACCAGCACACAGACACGGACAATGGGTCTGTTTGCAGAATTAGTGTAGTCTTATATTATTCCTCCATTCTCCATCTTCAAAGCTGTCAATTACTAGGCACCTAGCCATGATGGAAGATGGTTCGCTCGTTGTTATGGTGATAAGTGGTCGTTACGCTGCTCTGGATATGCAACAGTAACACATGGAACAATGGCGTCTACATTAGTTTTCCATTTTTAGCCATTTGGGGAGACAATATTGTATGTCTGCCACTGCAATTCCCAAAGCAAACTGCAATTTCCTTGTTCCTGTTCGTCTTGTGTGTGCCAATAACATATATGTTTGTGCATTCTATTTATTATGGAATTGGCTTAAGTTTGTAGGATAATCATTCTGCTAAGTGATAGCTTTATTATGGTTTTGTTGTCGTGTCCTGTCATTACCTGGGAATATACGAAGGCTTTGAGGGGTTGTTAAGTCTATGTATGTACAGATTAAATCCATGCGTCATGTTGCTTGTTAGAGCAGCTTCATTTCCGGTCTAGTCTAAATCACCATCCGGTGGTGCTCTATGGCAAACCCAGCTGTGTGTGATCCCCCTTAGAAAACTTAGGAACGTGGCTGGGTTTATTGATTAGTTTCCATGTTGTTTTCATATTGAGAATGCGACATGGCAACTCTGTCGTCTCCATTTGTGATGTAACTGATGTGGTTGTGCAGCTGTTGTAGAGCTATATTATGGTGACGTATGTGCCAGATGTTTGGCTCGTATTAAATCATGTGGAGTGTGTGTTGACTTGATAGCAGCAGATGGGGTCCTGTAACGCAGGTTGGGCGGGGCTGTGACTCTCTGATTAATAGCGTTATATTCTGCAGTTAGCTGACCTGCACTTAATGCAGGTTACATTGTTGGCATTTGTTACAACAGTCTGTCGGATAATATATGGCTGTAAATTTGAGTGGGCTGAAAGTGAGTACCGCCGGTATGTTGCCTATTGGCGTGTTATAACCACAATGCTTCTCACGATAGCACTTATCCATACCTCCCTTGTATGTCAACTGATATTTTTTCTGGAAAGGATGAACTCTTGTTAATAGCCCCATGGTAACAGCAGCCTCAGTTGCTTAGCAACCACAGGCTGAGATATGGAATGCTTCTGTATGATGGCAGTTCAAATTAGCTGGTCACAGGGGATGTTATCAACTCAGTCACCATGTCCTTAAATGATGCAGGCGATGCGGGTGGGAGTTGAGTTCTCCAGGGACTCAACTAATGACGAATGTAACTCGCTATGTCTCGCAAGGTTTCCCATGGTTACCTCAAGAGACAAAGTGTTTTTGTCAAATCTTCTGTGTAAAGTGGATGACCTGCCCTTCATGCAGTCGGCTCGCACTTATAAGTTATAGCGATTATTCTCTATTTGTTAATATAATATGACATATGGCTATGAGTTTATTATCTGTCATGTATGGCTGGTTCAATCCCTGCTGGTGAAAACTACCGCACTTTATTAGCCTTTCATTGCATGTATTCAGAGCCTTGCTGTTTAATATCTGCTACAGAATGAAAGTATCTCTATTAGATGTATATGTTGATATTTAGCACCTTGTGTGGTTATTGTGGACTTCTCCACCAGGTGTTGGAGGTGAGAGACGAGTGCTTTGTCGATGAGAACGCTTCCCATGTCACTGTAAGTGCAGCCTTGTCCCACTCAAATGCTTGCACATTTCTCATCAACCTTGCTCTGATTGACCCTTGTCTCACCTGGCAGCAAGGAGCACCTGTCTGAGTCAATCAGGGTCTTTGCTGAATCACCGACCACAGCATAATCTAATGGCATTTACAAGATGTCATGTACAGCTTTGTTCACAGCTAGCTTTTTCTGATGAACGGTGATGGTAATCTTGACCATATTTGTGCTAATCATGTGTTTGTAGCCGTATTTTCATATGCGCTTCTCTCATGGCCATTCAGCAGGCTGCTGAAATTCTGTTCATCTTTTTTTTTATTGATTTAATAATGTATGTACTGTTATTTAACATATATTAAACCAATCTATGTTCAATCAAAAAAATCTTTGTAAATGTGCTCTATTGCTATTATTGCATTCCATGTGACAAATAATTACATGTAATTCACATGCCAGTCACATGACCCCAATGTTACTAATCTATGTATGTATGTCGGATCTTACCAGCTTGTTGACGTGAGTTATTTCCGAACTCATCCTGCACTGCATGCAAGATGCAAGATTTAGACTAGTAGTGATTGTCTTGCTGGATACATACAATTAACACGAGAAACTGATTCCTTCCATAAATAATTTCAGATGGAAAGCCATCCGAGTGTGAGCCATCTTATTCCTCCAATAATTCCTGCACAAGTTGTATATATCTTTCTATCCTTGACTCTGCATATTTTCCCATGTATTTCACACCTGTCTCCTTTCGGCTACTTGGACCATGGTCAAATGCATTGTGTTTCATACAATTTAAAATAAGTTTGTTTGATTATGTAAACTCTAGGTTTACAGAGCTGTGACAGGCCAGGTATTGTCACTTATATGTTTTCCATGCTCCAACCTGTGTAAAATTTCAATAAGGGGCTTCATTAATTTGCCATGGGAAGTAACGATGACAGAATAGTCTGGTGCAGTCAAATTAAGTTGCCAGTGCCTTGGTAAGAATCAAAGATGATAAAATTGTTGTAAGCTGTGTGTATTCTCTGCTAAGATACAGCAAGCTTGTATAAGTTGACCTCTATCCTGGCTTGGCTGGGTGCAGATGATTTAGCCTAGAGCATTGTTATCATCTTGCCCCATGTAAGTGTCTCCTGCTCGCTACTCACGGGAATGCTCTTACAATAAGGTGCTTGCCTATCCTTCTTGCCATCAGGCAGCAGATTACACATGGCATGCAGGGTACAGTTCGTAAATCGTACCGGTGTATTGATAAACGATCAATTAAGTCTAATCTTTGGTAATTTCTTTTCATGAAAACCAGATATTTTACAAGAATTGGATTTACAATTATTTGTAAACTTGGGTAACATTGAATCCAACTGAAATCTTTAAACCAGAACCCATGCATTTGTGATTCATTATATAGAGTGGGTCTCAGCATCAATACCGAAACTGCATCAGTTTTTATTGTTCACTAATTCTTTTATGTGATAAGGAGAGATTGGAAATATCGTTCTCATCATTGATCCAATCAGGAGACCAGTTACTGTTTACATGAATAGTCCATTATTATAAATGTTTTTCTGCTTTGAATATGATTATGATGGCATTTATCTTAATTATACTGGTATGTTTTGATATTACCTGGAGCTTCCATTCCACTTGGTATGGAGTAATGTTACTCAGGAATGTGGTAACAAAAAGGACATCAAATTAATCGGTCATAAGTGGCATCATTTGGATTATTATTAGTGTGTTTTGAAACTTATTGTATGAAAAAGCATGTCTATATTGTGCTTTATTTAACATATTAACTTCTGTGCATTACCGTATTTTCCAAATGAGAGATTGTGTCATCGTTGTGTTCCAGGCTTTAGCCAGCATGAGCATGAGTCCTCAACCAATCAAAAATCTTGATGCAATAACACAGAACCTGGAGATGTTAAAAAGAAAGCCAAGTTTTTCATCTGCTCATGGTTTCAACCCCCTTATTTATGGCAATGATGTGGACTCTGTGGATATAGCAACCCGTGTTGCCATGGTAAGTCCAAAAAGCCTATCCCTAGCAACCCATTTTGCCATTATGAATTTCACACCCCCCCCCCCCCCCCAAGCCTGTCCGTGACAAAGAGAGAGATCTTGATACCATCTATGATAAGGTATATTCTTAAATAAACTGAGTGTAAAGTAGATCCAGATTAAGACAGGTAACATAGTTTGTATTGTTTCCTTTTTCATTCCATGAAACTGTTATCTCCCGAGCTCTCCATCCTATTTTCCTGCCTTGTGGGGGTGAACAACAATGCTTCCCTGATTTTGGTAATTCTCACTCATGACTTATGTCCTCAGGTGCGCTTCTTTAACTCGCCCAACATACTAGCTAACTTTGCTGAGCACACACGCACTCTACGTCTCTACCCGAGGCCAGTCGTGGCCTTCCAGCTCTTCAGCTTCATCAAGTCTCGACCGGTCAAAACAAAGTTCACCTCCAGACTAGCCAAAACGCAGGTATACCATATCATATCAGTTCTCAAATACCAGGTGTCTCTTAAGAGAGAGTTGATCTCAGATCTTGCTGTATGTAACTGTACCTCACTCTTACAATGATGGTATAATTTGAATATTTTAATGTAATTATATCATCGATTGTATTTACATCCAAATGCTTTAGTGAAAGGTGAACTGATGCCTTTACCTATTGTGGTATATAACTTTCAATCCCTGCACAGCAAACTTCCATAACCACCACCCTACCTAACTGTTTGTGTTTTAGGCGGTGGAGTATTTTGCTGAGTGGACTCTATCACCCACTAACGTGGTATTCCAGCGGATCCAGACAGGCATGTATGACCCTCTTCTCATTGGCGACAAAGCCAAGTGGTTTTCCCAGTCCCTGCAGAAAGTGGACTTCAAGGTGTATGACGATTGCAACTCGACACTTGGGGCAGCCATTGCCAGCAGTCTGGATGTGTTGCCTAGCGACGACAACCCAACAGGTGGGTTGCAATCTCACTGTAAATCTCTACTTTAGTTTCCACAGCCGCTTCATTCATTATTTGAATGACAACCATCATAATCATTCATGACATGGTATTTGATCTTGAAATAACGTTGCTTTTGGATTGGCATTATTGTCTTAAAAGCACACATTTGTCATCAGAACCATTTGTGACATGATTCTAATCTAAGATTGTGATGAGTGTACTCTGTAAGTGGGTGTGTGTGTTGGCTGTGTGTGACAGATGAGAGTGGTAGTGACAGTGACGGGGCAGAGAGCACCAGTTCATCTTACTCCTCACTCAGCGACTTCGTCATCGATATACAGAACAGTGAGATCAATGGAGAGACACCAAGTACGTACTCCCACTGTTACGTCCATTTATTATGATCATGATAAGAAAAAGCTTGGTAGATGGTAAATAGCCTTGCAATTGGTGTAATTCAATTGGGTGGGGAGGAGACCCTCTAAATAATAGAAGGCTCTGTTTACCATGTAAGTTAACTGAGAAGAACTGTATGTGCTCTGTCAGTATGGCATGACTGTGTAATATATGACATAATCACAATGTGTATACTGTGGATTTATTGTGACGTGACGTTATTACTGTGGATGCACGCTGTCAGTGTGACATGACATCACCAAGTGTATATTCATGTTGTCAGTGTGACATGACATCACCAAGTGTATATTCATGTTGTCAGTGTGACATGACATCACCAAGTGTATATTCATGTTGTCAGTGTGACATGACATCACCAAGTGTATATTCATGTTGTCAGTGTGACATGACATCACCAAGTGTATATTCATGTTTCAGTGTGATATGACATCACCATGTGTGCATGTATGTTGTCAGTG
The DNA here is from genome assembly GCA_034190875.2 of Urechis unicinctus. Lineage (NCBI taxonomy): Eukaryota > Metazoa > Annelida > Polychaeta > Xenopneusta > Urechidae > Urechis > Urechis unicinctus. The sequence continues at coordinate 22,207,058 of CM067358.1, read as the reverse complement.
TGACATGACATTATCACCGTGTGTGCATGCATGCTGTCAGTGTGACATGACTATCACTGTGTGTGCATGCATGCTGTCAGTGTAACATGACATCACCGTGTATGCATGCATGTTGTCAGTGTGACCTGACATTATCACAGTGTGTGCATGCATGTTGTCAGTGTGACATGACATTATCACAGTGTATGCATGCATGTTGTCAGTGTGACATGACATTATCACAGTGTGTGCATGCATGTTGTCAGTGTGACATGACATTATCACCGTGTGTGTATGCACGCTGTCAGTGTGTGCAGAGGACCAGGTGTTGACTGTTGACGAGTCATGCGTCTACTCTCCACCTCAGCAGCTCCAGGTGCCTGACCTCCCCATGTCCACCTCAGACTCGGCCCTCTCTGCGCCAGATAGTGATGATGATGATAGCGAAGAAGACTCTCCAAATTACGCAGATGAGCTGGATGATGTAGGAAATCACCGAGGACACAGCCAATCACAGCCACTCACTGTGAGTTATCAGTTTCAAATGAATATTGCTCCTTTCCATGAAAATTTTATGTTGATAGCAGAATATTATTCATTTGAGTGAATTCAGTAGCATACTTGTGGATGTTGTCTTGTCTAATTTCAGATTAATACTAAAGCTAAACCCAACCTTACTCCTCCTGTCAAAGAAGAGGGAGTGTTTCAATATGATACAACAGCCAGGAGGACCCCCCCTGCTCACTATGATTCACAAACAAGGCGAGAGGAAGGTGTTTTTAGATATGATTCTGGGAAGCTGACACCTACTAGCAAAAATGAGGGTCATTTCCGCTATGATTTCGCCAACAATCAAGGTCACAAGTAAGTTTTGTTTTTAAATTGTTATTTCATTAATGATAAAAATACAAATAATCATTTGTGGTATGAATCATGACAACATGTCTTCACTGGGCTCACACTTGTGACTTTTTTTTGTTCAGCCATTTGGATAAACTTTGTTATTTAGATTAAGCCAATTTCTGTAACCAACACTGCTTAAGGGGAAAAGGTTTTGTCATGTTGAGACAATGGTTCTTTGGTGCCAAATTGAATTAAGCCGCTGGTCACGAATATGGGTTGTCTTGGAAAAAGCCGCATTCCGGTCCTTTTTACGAAGACATAAATACATCTGTTAGGCTATTAGAAAGTTATACAGAGGGGTGTGACCTGTAAGCTGAAACAACAGTTTTGTTATGTTCACAAATATTTTACAGTGCATATTTATGTTGGTGAATGCATCATACTTTTATTGCCAATGGCACACTGACTTTCATTGAGCTTGAGCCCAGTATTGATATTAGGGAAAACAGTCCATATTACACCTCCTATTTACCAAATAAGCAAGTGTTTCTTGAATGGCAGTCATTCCACGGTACCTGGGGGCACCCCTGAGATGGCCCGCCGTTCTCCCATACCCATGCATAGAGCAGGAAGCGAGTTGGAATCTTCAAGGTCAAGGACATCGTCGAGTAACTCTCCTGGTGGCAAGACACCCCCACAGAGGCCTCCTCCTCCAAGTCCTGCTGCTCTTGAACGGGTATGAGCTCTCACAGCTATGTTTGGAAAGTTTGAAATTAATTCTGCCACAAGGTAATATTAGTTGGTAATAATTGACAATCACAATTTTTCAGTATAAGTTTGATAGTTTTATTCATGGTACAGTTAAAAGAATGAGTTGATTTTCTTTGTCATTTTTAGTTATAATGGTTATAACTTCAGTAAGTTGTGTAATAGACTTAGTGATAATCAGATGGTTGGCTGTGTTTCAGTCTTTATCCCAACAAAGAAGAACCCCTCCCCCTCTTGATCGACAAGCTGCTGTGGAGAAGCAGTGCACGGTGGATCGATCCTCGACGCTGGACCGACAGACCAGCGTCATACCCAACCATCCGCACCCGATACAACCACAGGCCAAGAAAATCTCCCCTAAGTCCGGCAAACATCGAGAGCACCTGCAGAAGGGACAGGGACAAGATCTAGGTGATGACAAGTCATCCATTCTTGATACAATAACGGATGAATTGAATGGCTATGCGCAGACTGCCAGCAATACCATAACAGAGCTGTTCGGTGAGTAGCGTAATATAAACTGGGTGTTTTTTTAGTGTGATATTTCATGGCCATTTGGCCCATTAGTACAAGTAGATACATTATTTTGTTTGTAATATGATTTGTTGGGGGTTTTTTTGAGTAATTTCGAATTTATTTTATGTTATGTTTGGAACTGAACCAGTAATGTGTGTAGTACTTTTAAGTAGATGCAAATGAGTTGTTTTGTATGCATCTTGGTAATTGTCCAAGATGTTGTATGCCTTGGTTGTGAAGATATGCAGTTTATGATGATGGTTCATGGCATAGTGTCACTATTGGCAACTGAAAACCCAGGTAGTTTTTGATTTGCGGTAGTGAATGGTTTTTGGCAATCAGGTGTTCTTTGCATGCCTTCAACTGGACTATTGTGTCCGTGAAGCTCTATGTGAACCAAAACATCTTGTTGACTCACTGCTTTGTGATTGTGTTGATGATGGTATGATAGCCTGAATTTCTTGATGCTTTGTCCATTGTTTGGTTGGGATATGTCGTTTGAGTGGTGATCTTTCACTTAAGCCATTACTTGTTTTCATTTGTATAGGTTTTTCAAATTGTTATGTATATCAATTTGTTTGGGGGTGGGATGGGTTGGCTGCATTCGGAAAAAAAAACTTTACTTGAATCACTTTTTCTTTAACCAAAGGCATGCATCCCATTTTTAAAAGTTGCTCTCAGTTATTTCGTTTAGCTGTAGATCAAATCACAATCTGTCTAAAGTAGAATATTAAGGCATTTATGCATGGACAGAAGGATATACCCACCTTTGACCCTTTACAGTTTGATTGAGTCTTGACCTTTTTAGCTTAATGTCACCGTAACATTCTTGAAGTCCTCTTCCTAATTGCTGTATATTTGTATAAATTCATGGATAGCGTTCTTGTTAATGATCTCCCTCGCCATGTTCATGGTGTGGCATGTCTGGTTTGTTCTCTTATGCATTACATTTTAAGGCAACAAACTTAAGGCCACATTGGAGGACATGCCTTCCATCAATGACATTGTTGATGCAGGTAGCCATTGATTTTACTGCATCATCATAGACCGGCCTTAATGGCCTTCACAACAAAGTAGTCCGTTCCTTTATTTTGATGTATGATTTAGTGTAGTGTTTAGCTATATTTATGCTGGTGATGCCGTTGAAACCATTACTTAGTAGGTAATCCTTTGAGAAAATTTAGTTTTTGTTCTTTTGATCATCACGATGTGGTTGATCATTTGCTGTTCTAAGTTTTGGGGATCAGCTCAGGGGATTACCTTAGCAACCTCTTCAGCATCATCTCTAGTGTCTATATTAATCTAACATTTATTATGGTTGGGATGCTTTACACAGCATTCAATTCCATAGTTTGATTGTGAAAAACACCTATACCAAGAATGGTTAATTGACTTTACTTTGATTTTCCTGATAATCGACTGCTTTGTTGATGTATACCTGTCTTAATTGATTCTGGAACGTGACAATTTGTTACTAATTTGTTAACCTAAAGTAGCTCACAAACATTTTGAGTTTGAATCTGTTTGTTCTTAGTTTGTCTGAATCGTGTATTTCTTAGATAGTCTTTCCATGTCTGCGACATGGCTGATCATTTTTTATCGTCTTATCAATGGCTGATTAGCATGTGGTGAGCTGGGAGGGGGTCGGGTACAGGGATAGAAGAGGGTTAACCGTTATTTGTGGTGAAAATTAGTGAAAATGCTGCGTTAGATTGCGTTGAATGCAGGGGGTGTGGGATGGGGTTGGAAGTCCTAACTCAGATATTTAGGATTTACACAGTGTCAACCACATAACATACTGACCTACCACCACAAATCAAACGTCACTATTGCGATTTATTGGTTGACTTTCCTCCCATGACCGTGATGACGATGATGATAATGATGATGATGACGATGATGTGTGATAGCCAGCAACAAGAGCCCCAGTCCCAGCATCATCTCCAGTGCCGGCTCCACCACCAGCAAAGCCAGCAAGCCGTTTGCCCCGCTTGGTCAGTGACCTCTTCACCTTGGCCCTCTCAAGGTCACTTCTAATTCATGATTCATGCTGCTGATCTAGTTTTGAGTGATTTTGTAAAGGGACAGCTAATGATGTGGTGATTGGCCAAGTGCCTTGTGTTACTCAGGATGTGTGATGTGTTTGGTAGGGAACCGTAAAGCATTGGTGGAGAAATCTGGTCTGGTGAAGCACGCCAGCAGTCAGAAGAAAGCCAAGGATCTACAGAGACAAGGCTCTGATATCAAGGGCAATTCTCACAGGTGGGTGTGGTTAGCTGTTGGTGTGTGGTGTGTGGGCTAGGACCAAAACAGCTCAAGCCCAGAGGCCATTGGCCCATAATGATATCTCTCACATCCCTTTCATATCCATTGACCAAAACATTCCATCAGTTAGTAGGTTCAGGTTTGGGTGAATTGATATGTGAAGTGATAGAAACGAATGAGAGTAAGGTTATTCGTGTAGTGTACAGCCCAGAGAGGGTGTGGTAATATGATCCTCTCCACCAGGCTAGGGCCATCACAGTGAGCAGACATTGTTGAGGCATGGGGCTCACACGAGAAATATCATAAACTAGCAGATTGGGAACAACCTTCGATGGAAATGATCCATGGTTATAAATGGGAATTGCGTTCATTGACTGTGGACAGAGATTGATTATTCGGTCTGAGAATCAACATCACTGAAAAATGTGGAAGTCTTAATGAGAACCTCTCAAACAGATTGGAAAGTAAATCATTTGTGAGTGAATAACAGTCGGTGATTGACCTTACACATGCAACCACTGTCACTCCGCCATTTATATATAGTCATAAAGTAATGATCCTTACTTAACACAATATTGCATGCATTATTATTTATGAATATTAATGTTTGGTGTTCATAAACATCTGATGAGTATCCATTTGATCAGAATTGCAAATGGCCTCGAAATCTTCAACCCAAACCAAATATAAACTGGTGTTTCCCTTAAATCTGCATTCTGTTGTAAGTTGATATTGCAATTGCCCTTATGTCACATCTGTGTATCTGACTTTTGTCTCTCGAAATATAACCTATTAAAAAGAACCTGCTGGAAATGCCATACAACTGATTCACTTTGGACGAATAGAACATTTTTAGTGGGTCTTATCAGCATACCTTTATATTGTATGGAATATAAAACATATACAATATACTTAAGTTGAGATAAGAGTTCTTCAGGTGAGCCATTGAAGGGTCATTTCATTGAAAGCCATTAATTTTTTATCTAAATGATGCAATTGTTACTTATCTAAAATAGTAAATGTTACTATATACTGGGTAAAAAACAATGACAGATATGGCTGAACATATACATCAAAGGAGACGTTTTGTTGATTTCTTGCGGCAAAACATACATGAACTTACTGGTATGTTAACTGTAAAAGTCAGCCTTGTGGAGCACTGAAGTCAAAAAAGGATTCCCTTTATTGGCATACATCATGTATATCAACTGTTGTACAAAGCCAGACTTCAGTGGCAGCAAAAATCACCCAAGGACAGAAAATATGAGAAGGACAACACAATGTTTTCCCCTATGATATATAACATAAGATTATGTTCTGCTTGGTGTGTGAAGAACTTGATCTCAAAAGCCTTCATCATTTGCCACAGAATGCGGAAATCTAAAACAATAACAGATAGTTATTTTGTATTTTTGTAGCTCATAAATTTTTCTTTCTTGCCCATAGATTTGACATTTACATCCAGTGAGTTTATTTCTATTGCAGTTGGTTATAATGGTTATGTGAGGTTAGTTTGTGGGTATGTGAGGTTAGTTTGTGGGTATGTGAGGTTAGTTGGTGGGTATGTGAGGTTAGTTTGTGGGTATGTGAGGTTAGTTGGTGGGTATGTGAGGTTAGTTTGTGGGTATGTGTGGTTAGTTTGTGTGGTAGTTTGTGTGGTTAGTTTTAGTGGGGTTCGTTTTGTGTGTGGTTTTAGTTTGGTGTGTGGTTATGTGTGGTTAGTTTATGTGGTTAGTTTGTGGGTATGTGTGGTTAGTTTGTGGGTGTGTGTGGTTAGTTTGTGGGTATGTGTGGTTAGTTTGTGGGTATGTGTGGTTAGTTTTTGGGTATGTGTGGTTAGTTTGTGGGTATGTGTGGTTAGTTTGTGGGTGTGTGGTTGTTTGTGGTTATGTGGTTTGTTTTTGTGGGTTATGTGTGGTTAGTTTGTGGGTATGTGTGGTTAGTTTGTGGGTATGTGTGGTTAGTTTGTGGGTATGTGTGGTTAGTTGGGTATGTGTGGTTAGTTTGTGGGTGTTATGAGTGTGTTGATGGGGAGCAGTTACTTTGTTTATATATGTGATAAATGTGTAGGTGTTATGAATGTGAAGGATTGATTTTGGGTGGTTTGACAACACAGTGTATGAGTGTATATTACCAACATTTCCTCCCGAGTTGATATTCTCTCTACAGCTCTGCTCTGCTCGTAACCACGCTATATGTCAGTGAAGTGTGTTATTTTGCCTGCAGTGAGAACCAGCAATTTCTCAAAGACATCGTGACCAGTGTCCTTGATGGACAAGGAGTTGGCTGGCTTAAGGTGAACCGCGTGAAGAAGCTAATGGAAGATGAGAACTACCGTAACTTTGTGGTGAGCCGACTGAACACATCGCTCAACAAGAAGCTGACGGATGAGGATCAACATCTGGAAGATGTGGTGGGTGCCTGGCTTGTACAGAGCTTTATTTATTGTAGTGGTGGTGTAAACACATGGAAGAGTCTCCTAACTTTCTGTAAATACTTACTGCGTAATTGGAATGCCGACTTGTTGTGAGCATTCATGAAGAAGTGATGATGATGATGATGGTGATTGTAAACATGATGTATGAATTGTATGATCAGTTTGCTGAAGCTATGTTTGTGATGCTGTCTGTGTTGTTTGTCACTGGTTACAGTGCGTCACAAAGGCGGTGTTTAAGGGCATGCTGGCCATGATCAAGGCCTTGCTATTTGGTCTGGAGCAGACGTACCAGAACCAGGGTATCGGGGGGATGGCTTCCACCATGATGGTGCTAGAAATAATGCATACACACTACTGGGAGAAAGAATCCACGTCGGGCAGCAGCAATAAGAGTGATGCCAGCAACCCATCTCTGGTAAGATCTTCTCAATCCACCCGTCATTCATCATATTGACAACCTGCTGGTCTGTTTCACGGGATTTTGTTTCATTGACAACCTGCTTTGTATGACGATGTAGGCCAGCTCCCCGTTTGGGAGTCGTGAAAGTCTCTCATCCATGGTCGCTGACACTAAATCTGACATGCATAGTTTGCATGATGACCACATGGTGGCAGCACTGGGTAAGTCCGGCATTAGTGCTATGACCTCTTTCTAGATAATCATAGTTTTGGGAATTTTTCAGTTACTATGTGACCATTAGATGAAGTAGTAGCTGAGGTCAGATATTACTGCAAATCACTGCTTGTTGTTGTAGCTTTGGCTGCCAAGTTTTTTCTTTTCTCTTACTTAAGTAATTCCAATAACAAGTTTTGTCATGGTGCAAATTAATTTCTTTTATTTGACAGCATAAATAAACATTGTGGTTGAATGATATCCTGCTATCAGTTTGCATGTAAGGTGCCATGTCTTTTACATCTCTTTATAATGTGATTTTACACATGATGACAATTCTGTAATAGTTTCTAAAAATCAGGTACTGCAGTTTCTAGTTTTTTTACTTCCAAGGTATTGGACGACTGATAGCATAATGTGTTCACAATGATATCTATTAAGATATATGTCCACTGCTGTGTTATTAATCTTTATTTTTATGGATTGGTGCATATGTTTTCTAATAATATCTGTTACCTGATTGCAACATCCTGGTGATAAATGTAGTGCAAACACGTTTTTTATATATATATATATATATATATATATATATATATATATATATATATATATATATATATATATATATATATATATATATATATATATATATAAAAACATGCTGTTTAGGTCACACTCATAGATGGAGTGATGGGGCGTTATTTGGAGAGTGGAGGGGTTGCACCCTCACAGACAAATTTAATGACCTCGTGATTTGTAACGCATACATTTCCTGCCAGAATGTTGCCTTAGTTGTTCCATCTTGTTAATCACTGCGTGTCTTCGTCCCTCTAGAGTGTATTTACTGACAAAGGTCACATTTAAGGGCACATTCCTTGTCATTGATTTCATTTGTATTAAATTATTGAAAAAGTTTCAAGAAACCGTTTCATGACCTTCACTGTGACCTTCTATAACCTTACTGTTTATGTGTTGCTTGTTAGATGTGGGCTCTAGGCCCAATTCCAAGATAAAAGGCCGAGTAATTATTCAAGGGGACTCTAAGACTAAGTCCTCAAAAAACTCAACTAACCTCACCTGCCAAAACCGGTGCGTTATGATAGTTGCAAGTACATTATGATTACCATAAATCACATTTTAGAAACAAGAACTGGACCACCATTTTTCATGGATGGGAATCCTTGCAGGGATGAGTTGTACATGGATGTTATGTATTGCATAGTTACCCCCAAAGCAAGCACAAAATAATCCTCGTGCCAATTTTAATCAAAAGCATGCTTTTGGTACAGCATTCTGTCCAAGGACGCATACTGATTAAAACCTGTTTCTTATTTCTGTTGTGTCATTTTCAAATGTTTTAGCCCATATTTATAAAACTGTGTCTTTGTGTGTGTTATTGTTGATTGTGTAGTAGAACACGTTAATTTTAGTCAATACTAGTGCTGTTCTTTTCATTAGTGCACATTGAAGCTTGTGATATTTTGTAGTGGTTAACTAGAAGTTTTGTTCTTGTTGTTGTTTGCGTGTTGTTGACGTAGTGCATGTGTCCTTCCCCCGCTCTAGGCACTCCCGTAATACTCAACGGTGATGAGTATGAAAATATCGAACTCAGACCCGCCGTCGATGTCCCTATTCCAGATTCCACGTCCAACAACAATGGTGACATGGAGAACTACAACCAGGGGGCGCACCTGAGGGGTGTCACAGATCCTCGGGGTACGCTGCCTAGTCCTGGCGGCACTCCACTTGCGCCCCCTGGTGTTCTGATCAGTGATCTGGAGAGACAGAGAGACAGCTCCGGATATGGCAGCGAAAGTGGAGACATGTTGAGGGAGCTGGTGAAGAACAAGGAGCTGATGACACCAGCCAGACGCAAACACCTGGCTAAGCTCAACTCCATGGACTCAGACGTATCTGAGGGGAGCACGTTAGTAAGTGTCACGGCTTCTGACTTGGGGTTAGGATCTCGCCACCCCATCAAACACGAGGCTATCAGGGGTACTATGTCTGACTCCGAGATGGACTCGCTTTCTATCTCCAGCTCCAAGGTGAGTTCAACTAGCCAGGGCCTTAATGCAGGGTTAGAGTAGCAGGTTCAGTTCATCTCTATGTCATGCTGCAATCTTTGATATTCAGTCAAACCTTTAAGAACAGTGGACAGCTTCATGTATAGCGAAATAGTAGTCAACTAGGTAAATTTATTATATTTCAGACTCTTTAACCTCCTTTTTGCTTTAACTTGATTTAATTAAACTATATTTCATTTCTCAGCCTTGCCAGTTCCTGTGTTATGGCTGTATTCATATAAGCTCTCATATTTCTCCATTGCATGGAATGATTCATTGTTTCTTATTATACAAGTTAAACAAAATGTCACTTTTCCATTTTTGCTCACTTCTTGTGCTTTCTTTATTTATGACCTGTGCTAATTGTTTTCGCTAGTCAAGGATGCATTGCATGGTTGTTGTAAAAAGGTTGGCATCATGACAATGTTGGATGTTGTCATGGTTGCAATGTGGCGGGTATCTTATGCTGCCTCTATACTATCAGTTGGAGAGCAGGGTTACTAATGACAGCTGAGTCTAAATGGGTGGGCTTATCCTCTGAGGGGGTGGAGTTAGTGACAGAGGGTGTGGAGTTAATGTCAGAGAGGGTGGAGTTACTGTTAGGTTGGTGCTGGTGTCTAGTGCATGGTGTCTGCTGATGGTCTGGTAAGTGTCAATCAATTTTCATTTTCTATGCCTCTGCAGTGCTCTTTCCTTCAAGGGCAATATGAACTATAGCCCTATTTTTTTATTCGATTCACATTTTCGTCCCAAAAATAACTTTGGTAAATACTTTCGTCAATATATTTTCGTCTGTGGATGTGTATGGAATTCTTCAGCAGTAGAAGAATTTTACCTGGATAATTGTGGTATTGTGGTCTCTTGAAGGAAAGAGTTTATTAAGTCTCTCAACATTGGATATCTGAACCAGGTGTATGGCCCCACAAGCTGCTCTAAGATCAAATCCGTTTTACTACTTGCAAAGTTGATCTTTGATAAAATCATGGCATCTACAACACAAAGTGGCAGCTTGTGTGGGCTAACTCAGATGGGGACAGATTAAGCTCTGGGTAAGATTTAACGTGTTTCTTTGTCTGTCCAATGATCTGCATGTCTTTGTCTTTTAAATCCAATCTCCACCTCTCATACATGTTGTCTATCAGCACTCCTTTAATTCCCATTTCCATCTCTTCGGCATTCTTTCATCTCACGTGGGCTTGGTGCCTATTCTAGATGGGTTTGACAAGGAAGAAACGGTCTGGGAGCATCCTCAGTGGCAAGAGTCACCTGAGTTCGGGCTATCGTTACCACGACGGCCACATCCTCAACCTGAACTTGCCCAGCCCGGACACGCACCGTAACTATTTATTTGAGCACTTCATCTCCAAGGAGCGCTTGTACCTGTGGGACCAGATGCAGTTCTGGGAGGACTCGTTTCTTGATGCTGTGGCTCAGGAGAGGGACATCATCGGGATGGACCAGGGGCCCAGTGAGATGATGGAGAGGTGAGTGGTTGGATCTTAGTGTCTTATTTACATCAGGGATCTGAACATGAATAATAATATTGCACCCTGATTAGTTTAGATTTGAATATTAGAATTCCAGGTATGAAATGAACCAGTAAGTGTTGCCAATGAAATTTTAATGAATTTAGTTCACAATAAACAGCTTTCTTGTCATTCCACACACCATTCATCCAAAGTGGATATAAATTGCAACATATTCAATAACATTTTCCATTTGAATCCATCAATGATTGAGAAGTCATACTGTACTGACACTTGCAGACTCCTGAATCTATTTTCCATCTCAGTCCGTCCCTGAAGTGTCCATTCCAGTCAGGTTTGACTGTAATTTATTCATATTAGCTGTCATGTGCATGGCTTGCTGTTCCACCTGTACAGGTACTCGTCTCTGGGAGACTCTGAACGCAAACGTCTGGAGCATGATGAGGACCGCATCCTGTCCATCTCTCTCTACAACATGGTGGCTTTCATGACCATGATGCGCGTCAGCAAGAACGAGGCACGTCGTAAGATCCGACGCATGCTTGGCAAATGTCACATTGGGCTGGCCTGTTCAGCAGAGATCAACCATGTTCTAGATCAGATCAACAACCTGGTGAGGTTCCGAGGCTACCGCACTTTAAAACTTTATAGCAATTATATTTTGGTGGGTTCTGGGAGGCTCAGGAAAAAAAATCATGATTCTACACATAATTGTTTTGGCACTGGATGTGAAATTTACATTTAATCCTACACTTAACATCAGTTCAGCTGCTTTGTGAGGCACCAGAGAACTCACTACATTTAAGTTTAATTTCTGACACTGGGTGTCCAGAACGGGAATGACATTGATCTGAAGCCGCTGGGGAGTCGTTTGATGCAGAAGCTGTCCTTCACAGTGCATTGGGGTGCAGACAACACAGGCGACATGCTTTTTATGGAGGTCGGTGTCACTAATTACCTCACCTGCACATTGTCAGGATACTGGCATTGTATTGTCACAATAGAATCAGTTGTTTGTTATCAGTTTATAGGTAGTCTTTTAAACTGTTTATGAAAGTAACTTATCAATTTACAGTATTGAATTTTTGAACTTATGGAAGTCGTTTTCAAGTGTTAAGGTATATTTGAGTAGACCTATATCATATGGGCCTAGAAATCACATTAATTGGTCTCCTAAATGGCTGACGATATACAAATCTCAGACTTGAAACGACCTGTATGACTGAACTGTGTGCCCCACATGCTCCAGGTGTGTGACGACTGCCTCATCTTACGCAGTGTCACAGGATCCATCTGTGACCGGTGGTGGTTTGAAAAGCTTGTAAACATGACCTACTGTCCTAAAACCAAAGTGCTCTGTCTCTGGCGGCGACATGAGGGCAAGACACAACTAAACAAGTTCTACACGAAAAAGGTAAAGGGATTTATTGTATGTCATCAGGATAATAATGGGGGGGGGGGGGTTGTTGGGTTGCAATGAAGAAGACCACATAGCATTTCATAATCCTCACCTCATGTCTATGAAACCTTCCCTATTTTGAGATCCCTTAAGGATCCTATGTTTGAATCCAAGAGGGAATCTTTTCCCATGTAGAGATACTCTTCACTCTTCTGTGTATTGTACACTGGCCAATCACTGCCCAGCTTTTTCTCATATAGACATTTAGTGTTTCTTGTCTTGCTTGCCTTTTGCAGTGCAAAGAACTGTACTTCTGCGTGAAGGAGTCGATGGAGAAAGCGGCCGCCCGTAACAGCGGCCGAATAGCTGGTGAGTAAGAGAGACATTATGTGCCGGTGTTAACAGGGAATGTTTCTGATGACTTGATGATCTGTGGGGCATGTCGGGTTGTAGATGCGGTATTCTCAGATAAAGTGAAAATGTCCTGTGTGTTAGACCTATGACGATGTACCCTGTTGTAAATACTGCATGTGACTTGTATATAACACATGGAATGTAGGTAGGGTAGAGGTCGTTATGATGACCATGATCTGGCTGCTCGGCTCATAACGTGCATATGTATATGGATGAGCGTGAATGAACGTGAATGTTTTGCTTTAATCCACTGCGCAGATGACCTGCTATCAGAATATGTGCTTATAGCCGATGGCGCTGGTAGGTGTGTCATGCCAGCAATATCACTGCACACAATCGCACATGCTGACAAATGGACGCTTTTAGCACTTTTGGGTATAACTGTGTATGGGAGCACATAAACTGGATTTTGCTCTCTATATAGGGATGGTGCTTCTGTGGGAGAATGTACTTGAGTTGTTGTGGGGGTGGGAATGCAGACAGCTCCTGTATGGACCTAGCTGACTCTGCTTGTTATTGTGTGGGTGTGTGTAGTTAATGACCAAGACCAAATGAAAGGATTTTGTGCAGGGGAATGTGTTATGCATGGAAGTGGACTGTCTTCATTATTTAGTTCTCTTGACAAAACTTCTCAAAATTTCATTTTACTTTCATATCTTATTTGTCAAAAAATGGCCATATTTGGCTTTGGTTTGAGTTTTGTCATTTGAACGTATGTTGGTGTAGGGTTGGTGCATGATTTTTTCAGGATAGGGTTCTCCGACAACCTCAGGCCACTAACCAGCCAAGATTACCTTGCCATAAATTAGCTTATTATTGAGGAAATAGACCCATGACCCTTTAAACAGACAGGCATTCAAAAGTTTTGGGCATCATTCCATATTATAGGTTGCTACAAACATGATTAAGAGCACTCCATCCACAGATATTCTTGATTCAATGTCTGTGATATTTGCATTTGAGTCTCTTCGTCCTTGCCATACAGTATCTGTCTATTGTGTAGGCCATTAACAGGGAAGATGACTTTCCCGGTAATATGCAATAATAACTAATTTATGGGATATAATGGCTGAAAAATTCTCTGTGAAGACTAAGGGACTTTTAATAGCTGGTGGAACATCTTATATAATGTAATCATATCTTTAGTTTTCTTGACATTTTTTACCTTTCTCCTCTTTGTGAATTATTAATGACATTGCATGGTGGTATCATAGGTGTTTTCTCTTTTGAAGCATGAGCAAAAATTTCTAATCGGCTGTCAGTTTACCTCTTTAATTGTTTGCTGAAAGTAATTAACTTCTGAATTGTAAGTTCTATCTTGAAAAATTCACAGGAAATGCAATACGTTCAATCTCACTTTAAAAGAAATGTTTGAGCTTCGAGGACCTAGGTGCGCGGACCTAGGTGCTTCACATTCCATGCCATTCCATCTTCCTTTGCCCCCTCTCCACTTTCCAGTTAAGGCTATTGTACTTTTGAGTAAGAAAACATTTGGGGCAAAAGTCAGTTTAGTCAGACATGACCTTGACCTTTTGAGCAGTCAGATATGGCCTTGACCTTTTGAGCAGTCAGATATGGCCTTGACCTTTTGAGCAGTCAGACATGGCCTTGACCTATGGGGAGTCAGACATGGCCTTGACCTTTGAGCACCCACCAGAGTTCTTGTGCTGTTGCAGGGCCTGAGCTTGGCGGAGAATTTCCAGTGCAAGACTTGAAATCTGGACAAGGGGGTCTGCTTCAAGTGTGCATGGAAGGGCTGGGCTTGTTATTCGCGAATAGCAAGGTAGGGACCCTATTGTCTGGGGTCACTTACCCAGAGTGACTGGAAATTCATTTTTTCCAGGGGTAGTTTTTTGTTTTGTTTTGCTCCCCTGGTATGGAAGTTCATCTGGGTGCAGCTAGTGCAATGTGAGATGTAGATTATGCATCACACAGACATCTGAATATAATATTCAGTTTTCATAAATGATACCTGTATATGTAATTGATGGTGATGATTAATTCATTAATTTATACATGTTTATTCATATTGAAAGTTAATTTCAGTTACTATTTAAATTCATTACTCTTTATATAATATATATTTATATATATATATATATATATATATATATATATATATATATATATATATATATATATATATATATATATATATATATATATATATATGTATATATACATATGTGTGTGTATGTGAAATGACATATGTCCTTGTAATTATACAATCTGCATAGTTTAACTTAAGCCCCATGGCTTATATGAAGTGCTTGGTCTCACACGTGAGGCCAATAATTGTTTGGCAGTTAAACAAAATTATGCAAGTAGCGAAAGGTGTCAGATCTCACCAAAATGTCACACTTAGATAGAGCTTTAGTCCTTGGTAGCTGCTTTCTCTCTCTCACACGTTCAGTAGTCGAATGAGCATGCCGGGCCTTAGTGGTGCAGAGAGCTAGACAGGACTATTTCTTTGAGCACGCATGCTATTGGTCTGCCGCTGGTCAAAGTGGCAGAGACATTGGTACCTCTGCCCTTAGCTCCACATTTCCTACAACCCCTTACCTACCTACCTACCAACCTACCTACCTACAGGCAATTGGTTCTTCCTTCACATTTTCCTTTCCTGAAAACCATACAACTGAATAGTAGTCACGTATTATTACAAACATCAAATCAATATTCTTAGCTGTAATGCCAATATCATCTGTTCTTTTTGTCACCAAAGGGTCTATCCATATAAGTCTATAAATTACACCCATTCATCATGTCCTTCCCCTGATTACTGAATTTACTGGATCTGTTGGAGCCTGGCCCCTCTCTCTATTTGCCTGTCCCCTTTCTAGTTTATGGCTCATCCTTCTATATGCCATGCCCCCTTTCTCTCCCCTCCCCCTCTACGAATCTATGTAACATGTGCTGGCTGGCCGTGTGACTGATGCTCTTCATGTGATATGCATGCTAGTTGTGCTGCAGTCTTCCATTGGCATGGTTTCTGTTGTAGCCTTCCATGTTACTAGATCACTTTCCCACTGCCAAACCCTTTATCCCAAAAGCAACCTGTTACATTGTTCATTCTTGCCGGCGAATAAAAGCATCACAGTAAAATTATATTAAGACACGTTTTGACATTAGTTGGTAATTTTTTTTATTTTAGTTGCTGATAAAGTACTACTTTATAACACTACATTGTGGTAAGATTATATAATGAGAGCTATATTTATAATTTTGGATGAACTAGGATGCATTATATTGTTCTTGTCAAGCAAGCTATGTAGATGATATACCACTAAGATCCTCTTTGGACTTTTGCCCTGATCACATGGACTAGAGCTACTGTGTGTGCAATGTGTTTCCTGAAAGATGTGTGATACTAGCTGCATGCCACCTGTTTGTCTGCATGTCTGTATTAGTTAACAAGCACTGTGTGTGTCATGTGTGTACAACAAACTGTTGTATCGTTTTACCCTGTTGACATACACCTCATATGTGTTTGCATGAACTTTTGAGATGGTCTGAGCTGGCATATTGGACAGATATAGTTATGTATTTGCGAATGAAACGTGATGACAAGGCACTTCTGAAGCTATGAGGCGGGGCTGCAGGGAATCTAGTCTGATAACTTTTTAACAGCCATTCCTCTTTAGTAGAGGCTGCTTAACACAAGGTATATGTTAAAAATATAATGGATCTATTTCTCTGTGCGTCTCCCCGTCTGTGACCCGATGACTTGCTGGCGATTCAGGAATTTGAGGTAGAGGTGAAGGTTGTTTATCTTCTTTCTCACAACAAACCCCTCCTACTCGCACCCTGTGCTCTGATTGGCTGTTTTCATTTGAATGAGAAATGTGCTGTAGATGCATTAACAATTAGTGGCCATCGACATCTCTGAAGTTCCTTGATTTTTTGCTCCCCAACTTGAAATCATAACCACTTTGTGTCTGTAAATGTCTTTTTGAGCCCTTTTTGATAGCTATTGATGTAGCGTGTATTTGTTGTTGCGTCCATTGCCCCTTTCTTCTTCTCCTTGTCCTTCATGTCGCTGCTTTCAGTAACTGCGATTTGCATGACTCTGCTGGGCCGGTGATGATAAAGCCTTGTTCTTGTCCTTCCGTTTTTAAAAATCTCACCACTTGTGTTGTTTGTTGTTGTCCCTATCAGTCACTCAAACAAGCCCCGCCCTCCCTGGCTCCTCCCACTGGCTCACACGCTCAAAACCAATGTGGGTGACCCACCAGTTGCAAGCAACTTCCTTCTTATCACCAATGCAGACCTCACAATAAACAGTAGCCATGCGAAATTTAATCAGGCATAACTGAAAATGTTTATTTAGAAGACAGAAAGCAGCATCTTTGTTAATGCATCTAGGCACTCCTGGTTTGCTGCTATGGCAGAAAATTGACTTGTCACTTTGTTGTGACTTTCGAATCCTCATGAATTCAATCAAGCTGTACAATCCACACAGACAAGAAAGGTGTTTATAGACTTGTGCTCGCTGCCGAACATGCGATTTTCCATAAGCAGCTACTGACATAGGCTGATTATGCAGGTTGAACAACATGAACACAAGTGGTGCTGAGTATAGGACTGTAGTGTCAGATCTGTGTGCGTTCAATTTGTGGCTACACAAAACCAATCGCACATCATTTTTAATTTCTATGGCTTTTATGTTCTAGATAGTCTTCTTGTAATGATTTTCATTTGCTCAATGGTTTTGTGTTTTCCTATTTCAGTTTTTTATTGAACTAGGTCGTATCAAGAAATGTTACACACTGAGAGGCGGACTGTTTGTCCTTGAAGAATTTGGTAAGACTCCAGAGCTGTCACTTTCTATGGCCATCTTTTTTCTTCTACTTTTTACCATATTTGGGTGTAACAATTCCTCTTGCGTTGCTTTGGTGCAACACATATTTTAATATTTTAAAGAGTTTTAAGACTTCCCCATTTAAAGTTGATAATCTTTTGCATGTTTTTCGTGATGTACAATAAGTTGTGCTGTCTTACTCTTCAAAAGTGTACTTTTGACCGCACATGAAACAAATGTGACTTTACACCTTATGCATATAGATACCGTTTATCAAAATGTTTGCACCATACTCTCATTTCAACAATCCACCCCATGCATTACTCACTGACAATACAATTGCCTGGTGCCCAGAAAGCTGCAGAAGTGTGGTTTCAAAATGCTTTAACCTGAACAGCACAGAAGGCCTGTGTTCGTTATGTTTGACCTCAAACTAGGAATAGTGTCTATCACCAATCAATTTAATATTGTCACCTGGAACATACCAATCCTTGTTGGTGTGTACAACATGCAGACGTGGGTTGTTTGTCTGTCGCATGCGATGTGGTCTCCCCTTTAATACCATGTTGTTGTGTCATCATGAAGTGACCTACTTTGATTTTGTATCATCTCAACAATGGTGTGTGTTCAAATAACCCTATTGCTAATGCTGCCCTAGTCCCATGAAGCCCAGATAAATACTTCAATGAAGCATTTCATCATCCTTGTGACATGTATTTTGGCCCCATCTCTCTCCAGTATCATACACCACTGTTGAAGATGTGCATTCATTGCGTGTTTTCAACATACCATGCTAAACTTCCATAGGCTAAATAAAGTAAGTCATGAATTAATCATTTCGTTGTTTTCAAATGTTAACCATTAATAAGCACTGTACTGGTATGTTGTATGGGCATATCATTTTCTCTTTCAACATGGGGGAGTAGATATCTCGTGAAATGGTCCAACAGTCCACTGATGTTATATGAAAATGCATGTTTCCGCTGATAACTTTCTCGATTATTAGTGGCGTGAAGTATATATTTCTTTCGTAATTGCAATTGACCGTATAACCGGATGAACTGATCTGGGTGGGGGTGGAGTATATTTAGAAATAAGGATGTAATGTCTCGGGACAACTTGTTGCGACAATGCATTAGGCCCTCTTCATGGTGGAGAAACAATAGACCTGTTGTATGATTCTGGTTGAGGTTAATGGGAGTTAATGAGAAAATAATTCAGTTGTTTGAAGTTGACTTGATTGTGTATTCCAGATCCCAAAACTCGGAAAATAATTCAGCGGAAATACAGATCAAATATGGTGAGCATTTGTCTGCATGTGGTCCTACCAATCTGTCTTAATAATTGTTCTGTGAAATTACTTACACAGTATAATTCTGTGGTTAACGATTGCTGTTTTCATTAAATTAAGGTGAAATGACGTGCATGCACATGTTGTGGTGTAATTCTATTCTCTACGATTCTTTATAACCTTGTCATAGTACCCGGTACGTCGTTTTGGCGTATTATAGAATTCTAGAACACCCCTTCTGGTAGTGCTAAGATGTGGCTGGGTTTTAACATTGAATGTCTTATCATTTACTTAAAGATATCTTTTGTTTTTGGGTGCTGTTAATAATCAATGCATGTGGTGCAAGATGGTAAATATGACCCATTATCAAAGGGTACCCAACTTGGCATTTTGACATCGTAGGAATCAAAAGAGGCTTTGGTAGTGTGCAGGAATAAGTCAGCACTACTGATGTTCCTTTATCTGGTGGTAGACAAGATTTGTAGGCTGTCATTGTAATCGGTCTATTGTGATCTATTGGTGTATGGTTGTCGTGGCAAATAAAGCAAGTGTCTGAGACTTAGAGACATGGCATGAAGGCAAAAAAATTGCTATAATAACCCAACATTCCATTTGATTGGGCAATCTCTCAAAATGTTTCACCCAGGCAGTTGCTCAATGACTTCCACCTTTTTTTCTGCTAAGCCTCCTGCACTCTAGTCTCAATTTGCTCAACCACACAACAATACAAGTGGCTACTTCTGTTTGTATGTTTAGGCCAACTCTATTGTACTAGCCTTCCATCGTGTTGTCTCCACTCACCCTAGCATCCACAAAACACAAACAGCAAACTCACAAAATGATCGAGATCATTTGAGTAGCGAGGACACTGAATCACAACGCCATCTGGAGCGCCTCAAGGACTTTGATTGATCTGCCGATAAGAAGCCTGTAGCTATAGTGCTTTGCATGTGGGTTACGGTGAATTCGTGTTTAGTATCTGTAAATTGTTGTAAGAATTTTGCTTATTTTGACATGTATTTCATTTGATCTGTGAATTGTGTTTTCCCATTATTCTTTTCTCAGTATTATATATAATGATAAGATATGGTTTCTCCAAAATGATTCACAATTTGTTTGTATTTTTGTCTTGTGACAGTCGGATCAGATATGCTACGCCGTACTGTGTGTATTCTCCTACGTAGCAGCAGGAATGGAACGACCCAAACGCTTACTAACTGTACCAGCTCACCCCAATGCTGCACAGCACAGAGCACGCTCTAAATCCCCAGTCAGTCGCCATGGCAACACCGCTAAAACATTGCTATAGCACCCACTGTAAAATTCTAAATTCTTAGAATCCACCCAAAATGGGTATTTTATGGAAAACCAGTGTAAGTGGAAGGTAACTTTCCTCCAACAACATGCAGATGTTACAACAGAGAAATTGCTCAAAACAGTGTTGTCACTTGGTCGCTAAGTCTTACCCGATCCCACAAGAACAGGCAGAGAGACTCATGAAGGCATCCTTAGACCTTCACAGAAAGTGACTCCTATTTTCTGAAATATTTTATGTACATATATCTATGATTATATATATTTAAGATTCTATATCTATACATTTCATGGGACTTGTTCCTTTAAAGTCATTTCTTTCTGTGACACAGTGTGGTGAGTGTTTGTCAAGATATATAAATATATATTGCTATCAACTTATATCTATATTAGAGTTTATTCTGCTGTTGGTGTTTACTGCCATATGCGCTGACTGGGGTAGCAAGACATGTTGCTGCTGATGAAAAAACACTGCAAACAGTGTAACCATGGGAACACTGGATGGCAGGTCTATGCATCCCACTTTGCTGCCATCACTGAGCTGAGACTGCCTCTCACATCCAAATATTGTGTTCTACATGCTGTGGTACCATGGCGTGGTTTGGGGTGGGCTAGTGCTGGAATTAACTGGTCTTGTAGTGCAGTTAGTCTTGAATGATAATGTCTTGATTGCCTGTATGAGAATACATACGTGTTGTGACCTACGCATAAACATCTCTCTGATGCATGATATTCCAGCAGCTTCAAACTGTTAAGCCCAGTTTTACTTGAACACTTGACCATATCTACTGCATTAGTTGTTAGTGTATGTGGAAGTCTGTTCTTAGTTTAACAAGAAACAAAACGCGTGTTCCAGCAGCACCTCTCATATTCTTCCATGAGGTCTGTGTGTAAACCAGCAGTGGTGCTGCTGCAGTTGCCTTGGAGATTATAGTTGATGGATCTGGTACTTAACTCAGCCTATCTGGGATGACCTACTCAATCTGTATTTCTGCTGATGTTGACCTGATGATGGGAGCTAGCTCTTCCTCCGAGCTGAACTGGACTCCTCCACTTAAGTGTAACTTGAGTCCATGAGGGAGCTTGTTTGGGAATTAAGATGTACATAGATATTGAGTATTGTGTTATGCTGTTATATAGAATACTGATTTATACCTTGCCAAGTCACCATTTTTATGGATCATGTGTAAACAATCAAAATGACGCTCTCATAAGTAGTTGAACTCTGTAGAATTCATTGTTTATTGTGTTGGTAATGTGTTACTCCCATTAGTGTTGATTCTATAGTGCCTCAGTGGCCATGGATCTGAGGGAGATATGGGTGATCATTCTGTGGCTGTAACCTTGCTCTTCTGTGATGTGTTCTGTTTTTAACCTGCATCCTTTAATGATCTAAGGTATACAACACGGTGATGCTGTTACTAGGAAAAATGATAAGTTGGTGTGGAAGTGAGATAGGATGTGTTGCCATGATTATGATTTGTCTGATGATGATGTCACTAAGGTCAGGGGTCAGTTGGTGTGTAGCTCTGAATGACCTTTCTGACCTGGTCATATTGGACAACCTTGTCAGTATAGTATTAATTGATTCATGGGTTCTTTTCCTTTTATCATGTAATGACAATTTTGCTGATCCATCTGAATAAAAGCCCTCAGTTTTACATGATGTCCAACATGTCCAGTTATAATAAAGGGATGCCATAGTGAAACTTTGTAGATCTGATAAAAATGTTCTATCCATTTGTATTGGCTTACTGGCTCGCCATTATGAGATGTATTGTGTAAGAGTCAATTGCTGGGTTGCACGACTCGCTTAGTCCATGTGTCAATCAATGTACGACCACTGAATCATTCCAATACTCGAAATTACAAGATCAAGTCGAGCAGTGTTGATCCAGAGCTAAAAATCAAGCCATCCATCACCCACAGGGGGTTGCATGTGTAGACAAGAAGCTAGGATTATGCAATAATTAGCAAGCAATAGTTGTTGTGGAATAGGGATTGAAGTACTTTGTCAGATCATGTGTTGTCTTGTGGAGCATGCTGGACTTGCCATTGCTGAGTGAATTGTATTTGGGGAGTAACTGATGGTTTCACTGGGGACAACACATCATTTGAATTTGTCATGACTTGTTCTGTCCTGTTGTTGTTTTGGGTTTGTGCAATAACATAATTAGAATAATGGCTTTATTTTCAGTTCATAAATATTGGTAAGGCTATTACATGAGAAATCACTGTCTACCAGATTTTCACATAGCATTCATTATTTGGACCAGCAGTCTGGGGATTTTCAGACTTTACAAATGAAGTAAATTTGCATTTTAAAATGAAACATTCCATATGTGAAGGGCATGCCATAAGTTAGTTTTCGTGAATGGGGTTTGAACTTTTTATCTATAAAACATTATCTAATTCTTGTGTACACTTCAATTTGTTATTCCGCTAACAATTGTCACCCCATTGTTCTGTCTACTGTGACCATGTTCCCTGGTGAAATTCCACCTCCACTTTGTCTATAATTATCCTCAAGAATTTTCTAGTCAAAAACATACACGACTATTGCACAAATTTCTTTTTGATATTTGCGGAATTAAGATATGTAATAATACTTTACATTGTAGAAAAATTTTATAATAAAAAAATGTGCAGAGTTTTTGTCTTTATTTTGCTTTGCAGTGATTCGACTACTTGGTAAAATGTTATTTGAATAAAATTCCCGTAACAACACTGGTCAAAGAACAGTCTATTAAAGTGACAAGAATGTTTAAGCTTAAGTTTTAACTTATTCTGTGAATACAAGCTTAAATCAGATGAATAGTCTGTAGTGCAGGACTGAGATGACTCGAGGACTTCATATAAAACCATCAAGAGGACAATCATTCAATTATTTTATTTTTAATGCGCAATGTACACTTTATACAATGATAATGATGACAATACAGATAATATGCCAAGTTAGCACGATAAACACCACCCCTTGACCAACAGACAAACAGAATGGCACACTCATATAAACTCAAAAGGACTTTCCAAATTGAAAGCAACCCCCAAATTCCACTTACCACAATACACCCATAAAAGCACTTCCATTCAACAGCTTCCATGAGCACAATATAACCACTGTTTAATAACACATAGGAATACCTACAGCACAACAGCAAGAAGCATGGCCATTCGTAGGCAGCCTGGTTGCACAACAACTGTGGATTCCGAATCAATATCACAGCCTGCAGCTGTAATCAGCATAGGGTTAATGAATCTCCCCATCCCATTAGTTCACACCAAGAGGGAAAAACACATGTATGCTATACACCCCAACTTAAAATCCTTACCCCACCCAGACAAATGCCATAATGAATACAGACTGACAGAAGCATGCAGTTTAGAGGGGTTTAAAAGGACACGGAAGCAATTGTTCAGATGTTCACTCTACTTCAGAACTTTACAGAATTAGTGAGATATAGATGATTCCAGCCAGATTACTCAATTGACAGGTTACAACAATGTCGACGGCATTTTGATTGCAACAAGAAGTTTTGACCAACATATCCGACAGAAATTTACTGTTCAGTTAGACATGCGAATTATTCAGCAAATAAAAAGCAAAATATACTTTTGTTCATAAATCATAACGGTACAATAGGTACATCATAATGGGAGGTATATCGCTACCTCTTGCACGAACCAATTACGCCCAGAACATGAATATTTCAACTACAATAGTAAATTACATATGGGTTCCCAAAATAGGTGTCGATATTATTGGAAATTGATAAGCACAGGCAAGAAAATTAAATATGAGTAATCCCTAACTGCCCAGGTGGCAGAGGATTTGGTAGAATAAATGCATCCACTGCAAATTGTCTCGAGCATTAGGAAACAATATTGTAATTTTCAGAAATAAGCACGTGCATTTGACTTATATTGGCTAGCTTTAAAACAAACTATATGTACAAATAAATTAAAAAGACAACAAATTAAAAATGTGAAGTAAATGCCCCCAGGCTCTGGCATTTTGCATGTAGCAATCATCCTTCAATATCTCACTGGAGTGGAGTCCACATTTATATCATGGTGCTTTTTCCCCATTCAATTATCTTTTTTTTGGGTCTGAACTGATTGTTTTCACTTTGTGAACCACACAACACCTTCAGTAACTCAACACAGAAGTAACAAACCTATCATGGACTATATATATATATATAACTGAAAGTATCCCCAGTTTATGGCACACTAACTATGACAACTATAATAAGTGACTTATCACATTCCCACAGGGTGAAAAGGAATGCTTGTTTTGAGTCAGAGGGGGAACCAAATGATTCAACAGCCATCTCAAGTGAATCGAATGCTAAGCACTGAAAAGTAAAAAAAAAAAAAAAAAAAATAACTGTTGTTTCAAAGTAGAATAAGTGTCAATATTAACCATCCAAAAATGACTTGCTTATATTCACCTAGCGACCATTAAAACATGATCAACTTAAACAGGGCAAGATCTAGGCCCAACTTGTCTAAGGTGCACTCACACACGCGTTAAGGGAAGACAGTCACATGCTGATGCTAATCTGTCGGCCGAGTTCTCATGGTGGGCCCCAAGCAAGGGAACAGCTAGGTTCAGCCATCTAGTTAGAGAAAACAACCTGAGATACAGCCTCACCATGAAATACTGCACACACCTATATCACTCCCCATAGGAGGAGTTTTACTGGACAGATTATCACAAAGTTACAACTGATTCAACACAAATATCACATAATTGAGATAGGAAGGGTTTGCCCCTCCCACCCGGGGATGGATCAACCTCTTTCCCACATGAAGCAGACACGCTATCACATTGTCGGTGCAGGTGTACTTGGCAGGTAGGTAGATTTAACAAAGGTATCGTACACAGGTATGCAAACAAGGTGAGGTAATCCGAGATGATGCCATGCACTAAGTGATACCCATGGTCTGCCAGGGCAGCCCCTCCATTCCAACATGGCTAGAGATGACGGTATTAAGCTTAACAAAAACAGCCATCTGCAGCATCCATATTGTTCCCAGCATGGATAAAAACAAGGCTTCCTGGAATCGTGAGAGCTGAAGTGAGGCCGCTACTAGAGTGGGTTATTTATGATGTATGGAATGAGGCCTGTGCTGGGAGTCTCCCCCTGTGTGTCAACCCCTCGAAGCGCTTGTATGTGTAGTTAATGAACATCCAGTCGTTGGAAGGGGCTGAATTGGAGTTGCTTGGATCAACTGCATCGCCAGGGGGCGGGGAAGCTGCAACCATGACAACCCATCATTCAATACAAGCTGAACAAACATTGATGGAAATTAAATGAAGTGAACAAGATTTAATACTATGGGAAAGATCAAACAAGAAATAAAACCATACATATATGCTCACATATTCAGGTGGGGTTGATAATGAAACAGACATGGGATGGAGTGCTGATAGAGAAAATGTACGTACGCCATTTGAGATCAGAGTCTGGGAACTCATCAAAGTTCGATGTGTCATCTATGCGCTTGACGTCAATGGTGATAGCAGCTGGCCGGTCTCTGTACACATGAACCAAGGCCAGATAAGATGAAGAGGTAATGCAATAAGGGCAATGGAGCAGCTGTTATCTCATCATATGACAGATGAGGAGCTACTTATAATTGTCAGGAAAAGTATAGGGTAATAGTTGGTGGTGATTGATGGTAGTGGTGGAGCTGTTCGGTGAATAATGATCGCTACTTAGAAGATTAGACACCTAAATTGATAATGCTTGCTGAAGTAGGTCAGTAAACCAAGGTTATGCATTAATATGGTCAAAGGAAATGACAAAGGCTGGTCGGGAACTTAGAAGATAACAAGACACCTAAATTGATAACGCTCGCTGAAGTAGGTCAGTAAACCAAGGTTATGCATTAATTAGGTCAAAGGAAATGACAAATTCTGGTCGCATACACAATATATGACTTGGTGATGAATTTCAGCATTAGGAATGAGATTAAGAGATTAACGAAGTCTAGAATACATATAAGAAACAATTTACATAAGTAATTAATAATAAGTCTGACACCCACCTTATGTGCTCCCAGTCCACACCCTTGAAGAAGATATGGTCTTTGATCTCCTGTAGCCCGTTTGCGCCCAGTCGGTGCTCGGCATCGCAGCAAAAACTGTATCACAGTACATCAATAACAGCAACTAGTCAGATGCTACAAATCATCAAACAACGGGGAGGAGAGGTAATGGGAGTATGAATCATAGTTCTGTATCATTATTATGAAAACAATACTGTTTGCTCCTAAGAAAATTCACCTAGTGCAAGAGATAATACATCAGGTGTATAGGGAGATATACCTTTGTATGAGATCACGAGGTTCATTGGAGATGGGCACTTCTGGAGGGAAGACCAAGGTTTCTCTCCAGTTCATCACCTTACGATATGTCTCCTGAGGGCTTTCAGAACAAAATGGAGGATACCCTGGCAAACACAGAACGAGCCGAGTTTATTTGAGTAATAAGAACATGAAATACTCTCCTGTTAATTGAGACATGCAAGAAAACCTTATATCATTCAATAAATTTGATGTAAATCAAAGACACATGGCATCAGGGAAAATATCCCCAACACATACAACCTCAGTCAATAAATAATGGTCTATGGTAAACAAAAAATTGCTTACAATGTAACAGAATTTTGCTGGTGGCTGCCTGAATTTGGTCAGTCTCATTTGTGGCTATGTTTGTATGTTAACTATTTTTAAGGAAAGGGAAACATGTAGTAATCATTAATAAAAAAACAGATTTTTTTTAATCGAAGGTGGGAATGATGCACAGAACTGAGAGATTTGCTTTCGACCTTGACCTAAAATCAAGGTAAGGTCACACTGTCAATTTTTCAATCGTTGATAACGTCTAAACCTATTGAGCGATTTTGGAAAAGTTTATCGTTTCTGGTAGGATGTAGTCTGCGTCCCATACTCCAGGGGTTCCACTACGTTTCTCGTCCTAGAGTCTACAACAAGACAAGGTCCAAAACTGGCGCGTCTGAATATTTATTAGACACGTTCGTTAATCTTCGTGACCAATCAACGCAAAGGTTGTGACCCGATTGACCTTAGTTGCGCGCATCTGGCTCATGAAACTGGCTTGTGATACGCACCCTCGGTTTTATGTGACGTCATGTACATTGTTGTGGTCTGCGTCCAATGAGAACACATTGAATGTCTTCTTAAATAATGGGGCGTCTCACAAGTTCAAATTTGCACCACAACAAGCACTTTAATCGCTTAGCTGAATGAAAGTATGTTTACGTAATACAGTCAGTTAAAAAGAACCTGTTGTGTCTGCTTCTCTCGCCGACTGTGTGATAAATGGTGCCACTCAGCGTGAAAAAACAAATCGGGGTGTTGAAGAATGTGTGCCCGGCTCATAAAAATCACTTGGCAAGTCACTTGTCCCGGCAAGCGGACAACAATTGGTTTCGAACCCTGACCCATTCCAAACATTGCATCAAAAGTAGCAAAATGTTTCCCCGTCCCAGCAGCCACATTCACAAAACAATTACGACCCATCAAGCAGCCGAGCCAACAAGTCTTTCAAACGGAGCGTACCAAAACAAATATAGCGCCGAATCTTCGGGAAATGTGATGCTGACCAATGAGAGACAATGACTCAAGTACCGGAGAGTGACCGAGAGACAAATCTGGGATGCTAGTCCAGTTCAAGACGTTATCGTGCCCTAGACTGATGGCTAGACCATTGAATATCAGTAACATGTAAACAGCGCCCGCAGCCATCAGGCTAGGGGACCTTGACTAAGTAACATGGTTTATTGGTCAACTTTTCTTAAATACATGCAAAAGAATAAAATGCATATTTCGCCCTGTAGACCCAACTCAAAAATTTGCGGGCCTCTTGTTTACCCTTGTTCAACTCAAGAACTCACCTATAAGCATTTCATACATGATAACGCCCAGAGACCACCAGTCACAGGAGCTGGTGTAGCCTGTCTGCGTGAACACCTCCGCAGCAATGTAGTCAGGAGTCCCTACAGTAGAGTAAGCCTGATAGCAAACCAAACACAAAGCTCTCAAAGGGACTGGCTTCAACCAATGATGATGACGGGAGTGAAGCATCATAATATTAGACTTCTCTAGTATGTTGGGATTGTAAGTAGATTTCTAATCTTCAAGTTGTCTCCAAAGTAAGAGGGTATGTCAACCAGCTAAGTAGACGCTTATCACGATAGCAGTATCTGCAGTATCCTTCTGTTAATAATATGTATTTTGGCCAAAATGTTAACATAAAATTTCCAGTTACCACTATCAGTGTGAGTAACAGAGACCATGAGGTCATACACATCAAGTTATATACCATCAGTAGGGACTGACCAGAGCTCGGCGTTTATTCCGCCATGACTGCTTCTTATGAATAGAGTCGATGGGCCCTGGATGTGATGCTGTAACACATAGCCATATGACTAGCTTTGTTAATACAGCTGATGAATTGATACCCTGGGTTTAATTGCAAACAGCACCTTCTTTATGAGACGAAAGAACTCATCATTGTTGAGGGCAGAATGTTATGTGTTCAACGTAAATATATATTGAAATATAGCTAGCAAAACCCACATAATACTGCAGCTGACAATACATTCCAAGAATGACAAAAATTGATTACAAACATAAGATTGTTTACACTCACAGAATCCACTTTGGCGCGCTTGTGTTAGATCCTTATAAAACTCTGTCCTGTGCGACTTCTTCAGCCCAGTACACAAACCAAAGTCTGACAGTTTGATGTGGCCCTGATTGACAAAGACACACAGAACACAATCACTGAATAGGCTTGGCAAAATGAAGTGCACTAAAGCATTCATGGGTATAAGTAATGTGCAAGTGAGAATCAAGCCCTGCATCCCCATCCATGTGTACACAGCTGTGATGTCAACATAACCACCCCACCTCCATCCCTGTACAACAACGGCAGCAAGGAAGAGCAGTAGCACTGCCACAAACACAGACCACTGAATCTCCACTGAGACACGATCAGTGAGTCGTAACACCCGACTCGGTCCGTAACATGAAGATGATGACATCTGAAGCATGAATGACAAACCGAGCCCAGGTGACAACAATACAAGTCATCGGCACAAAACAATCAACAAGCCTGACTCATTGCTCGGTTCAGGTCCCAGTGTTAGTTTCATAAGCAACGAGAACCATACACGTATCCATATATGGTAGGTGGAAAGCTCCCAGACCCTAAAGCTTATCACAGGAAGCCAATGCTTCAACTTCAGATAAGCAGACACTTGTCAGGTTCCCATTTACATAAATCGAGCCAATCCTCTCAGTCTGACGATAATGACAGATTGCTTGGGTGCGGCTGGCAAACAAACACTGACAATCGTGTGTACGTGTCAACCAGATGCAATATCCTGAAGTGGAGTTTACTTTATCCTGGTCATTATGCACCAGTCAGTCATAACATGTTACCACGGCACGCATTCATTTCTTCTCCAGCCTAGTCCACACATTAATTTCCAACCTCATAAATAACCCCTAAGATTTCCCTTTCTCCCATTTTCCATCTTAGACTGATGGTTACAAACAATAACAGGGGGCTTTATGTGGGACGAGTGTTATAGTTCTCATTCTAACCCGTTATCATGTAGCTATGCACCATCCTCAAACAGGATGACAATACAAAGTGAAAAAAACCCTTGACAAATGGAGAATTAACTATAGCAAATCCCAATGGACCCTCTTTGATCTGGCTGCTTATCTTCCTAGATAATATGCATATTGGTCATGTTGTGCTGACCAAGTCACAGGCCATCCATTCCAACACAACCCCAGGACCAGGCACTGGGTCTAAAAATACAGAGATCAAGAAAAGGTGCAAAGGCAGCTACCTTGGAGTCCAACAGCAAATTGTCTGGCTTGATGTCACGGTGAATGAAGTTGAGTCTGTGGATGGAATCTATGGCAAGGACCGTCTCAGCTATGTAGAACTGAGCTTGCTCTTCTGTCAGCGTGTCTTTCTTCATGAGCAGTGTCATCATGTCACCTGGCAACAAACAAGCAGGCATCAGTAACCTAGCAACATCATCTGCTGCATCCGTAACCAGAAAAAGTCATTAAGCAAGCAACACATGGTATCATCAGTAGATCATCAATTTAACCACAGAACCAACCACCAGCTTAATGACAACCTGCATAGGATCACCAATGACCAAGAAGACACACATACACAGACATACAGACACACACACACACACAATATCAGTCACCTACGATAGTATTATCTCCATACTGAATATAGTCTCAATATTTCTACAAACATTTCTTAACACACACACTTCCAAAAGAAGAGACTTTTCGGTACAATAAGATGTATATCTCTGCATTATTTATAATCAATGACAACCTACAACACTAAGACCTACGGATATGAAACAGGACCACAAGGGAAAATGATGCTCAGTAGGGGTGCGTTTGGAATGGCTACAACCCCCAATGGACAAACAACACACCCTTATATCACCATTATAAATACCTAAGCACATTGAGATAACAATCCCCTATGGTTTCTGATATCGATACCACCATATGACACCATTACAAGCCTTGCAGTGCCAGCTCGAAGCAGCACAGCCTTGGTGTGCAATAGATATTCATTATTGATAATGGTGGGGATAATTTGCAGATCAATAAATTAAGGCTGGGTTGGAGTGAGTGAATGAATGAATGAATGAATGAATGAATGAATGAATGAGTGAGTGAATGAGTGAGTGAGTGAGTGAGTGAGTGAGTGAGTGAGTGAGTGAGTGAGTGAGTGAGTGAGTGAGTGAGAGCTAGAGCGAGCGAGCGAGCTTGGGAGTATAGGGTTTAGCGGCACGCCAACACTCATGTGTTATATGGCCACTCAAAAGGTAAAAGATAAGTTTGACATGATTAAGCAGCCACCTGCTAGAATAAATGGGGAAGAGGAAGGAAAACACATGGATGACGATGTAAAAGATAACAATGCAAACGAATATCCTAAGGCAAGTCACCAGCAGCCGATTGACTGGACCTGGCCATTCCAGCCTCTCGTCTAGGCGAGTGGTGTGCTGCAGATATGGCCCTAGTAAGTACCACTCCGCTCAACCACCAGGAACCCATTGCCCACCAATACGAGTTGCAACCCATGGCAAAAAGGTTGCCCCCAATTAGTCGCCTCTTAGGACATGCAGAAGGATACAGTTGGCCTATTCTACCCCCGGACACACAGGGGGAAAGGAGTTGATTGATCTGTAGCAGTAATAATAAGAGCACTTCTATTGATACTTGGATGATGCAATACCACGGGTATTGGCAGTGAGTAGAAGTTGAGCTGCAGCTATAATGCCATTTAATCAACATAGCTTAGCTATGACATCGCATACCCAACCCACACACAATAGCACGTGCGCATATTCTAAACTCTGCCTGAGAGAACTTATATGCTGACAGCTTAAATTATAACAGCAGAAACGTGAGGAACTTGTGTGTGATTTAGTATTATTCAGCAAATGAATCACTCCCTCTCATATTGACTTCTATGTACAAGAAGCAGTCCATTAGCACAGTGATCCATCAAGTTTCACCACCAGAATAAAGTACAGAGAGTAAGAGGCCATTTCTGATGGACCCATAAAAGCATCCTTTCACATAAAGGAATGTCTGTTTGAGAGACCAAGGGGTTGGGGGAGAGGTCGAATGACAGTGGCATGTATGTGATGACAAGGGGTGGGGGGGGGAGGGATGTTGTGGTGCATATCTCGTCGTTCATTTCACAACAAGCAGCTAATATCCATGTCAATTTGCACCATCAGCTATCAATGAAGTGAGAAAACAGTAAGCATTTGATGAGCTGTAGATCACTGTATTGATGTTGACAAAGCCTTTTTGTGATAATATGCGAATCACTTGGCCTGGCCCAACATAGATATGGAAATATAATGAAATACAGGGCTTTTACACCGCCTTCGACAGTGAGGTGATATAGCAACGGTGATGGATGGGGGCGACTATGATACCTATACAGGTGCCCAGTTAGTGACATCTCCTGCTCGGCACAAACCTTTTATGCCCATATTGCATTACGATATCCCCTTATGCTACTTGTGACCGGTACAAAGCTATAATGGGCGTTTGAGGACAGTGACAAAAAATGGGGCTTGAGTTGGTATCAAAGCAGAATATTCAGTGAAATAATGTCTTATCAGTACAGATGACTGAGTTTCATGAATAACCATGAATATGTGTTATAATCAATTGTGAATGAAGCCAACAAAGCTGACAATATTGCACAGCATGGTTGCTTGTGTTACCTAAAATAGACAAAGAATTATCCAACTGTTGTGGTGGAACCGACGGGGTCAACCAAGTTCAATAGTCGCTCCATTGAAACACAGGTGGAACCTGCATGCGAGTTAGAGAACAATAGAAGAGTGCTACCGATGCAACAGCTTTTGAATTAGGATGAGTATAGGTTAATTCGTGAACACTTTTTAAACCCGTCCCTGTTCGCATGTGACAGTGTGATGAATAAGAGAACGTATGTGAAAGAGAAAGAGGTTGTGAATGTGGGCTGTGACCCAAGGCTAAGAGAAAGTTGATGACAAGGTATACCATCATGAAAGGTGCTTCTAAGCCACCTGCCACCACAGCATGGCTGGCACATATCATAAGTGCTGACTGACCTCCTGGTAAGAACTCCATGATGAGGTAGAGGTTGATAGTATCCTGGAACGAGTAGTACATCTTGACCACCCATTGATGGTCAGCCTCTACTAAAACGTCGCGTTCTGCGCGCACGTGTGCCACCTGACAACACCAACACACACATATACATCACTGTACAGTCCACCACCCTGACAAGAGGCCAGAATATGATTAACATGACATCTAGACATCTTCTTACAGAAATCACTAACGTAAAACTGGAGCTTAGCTTAACATAAATAATTAGAAATAATCATGTTTTATAATGGACCTGCGAGTTTTAGCCCCAGTGAAAACAGGCAGGTACCTACCGGGTACGATTATTTCTAAGTTTAAAGTAACCAGATACACGAGACACATGCATATCGATACGATCTTTCCTGTAAGCCCCTTTATACAAGAGCTAATAATTTCAACCATCACCCTGTTGTTCGGCATTTGGCAGCGGCCGGAATCGATTACCAACTTAAAATGACTGATAAGGTACGAAAATTCAACGTTTAACGCAGCCAAAATGTATTTAGCGACTGACTTCAATAATTGACCTTGGACTATATGTCAACACCACGCGCGCAATTAAATGAAAATAGCAGTAAGGAGCACGCGTTCTGGAGCTCAGGGCCGCGGCAATCGACGGTACGATTTCCTTGCACATCGGTTCTACACAGACTAGTATGTGTATTCATTGTGTTCGAGCAGCGTCAAACGACCATGCCATCGAGAGTGGTGGCGGTAGAGTCTGCGGAGACAGGTACATGACACTCCCCAATAGTCAATACAAAGCGACAGTAATGTTTACCTCACTGCCTTGACGCTTACACTAATAAAATCATGGCCCAATCAAGTGCCTCAATGTTCCCTTACCGAGTGGCTGAATAGCCTGTCAGAGTGCGGGGCAATCGAGCACAACACACACACACACCGGTGGGCGTGTCTTTCCTGTTCGACAACTCCAGTGAATTGTAAACAGAGAACTATAAAAATAATCGGCAACTTAAATCAGTCACATGTAAGTCATACTGTTTTCTGCTCTGACGGGCCCAGTCGAGTGAGTTGGCGATAAATACTAACTTGAGAAGATCACACTTAACACCATTAGTTATCATAGTGAACGGCGCGGGATGAGGGTGGAGGGGTAGGCTTAATTCTAGCACGAGTGCTCTTCTTAACGAAGCCGAGTCTCGAGCCAGCTAGCCTAGATTACTCCTGTCACGCACAAGCACTCGACTTCTTATATGCCCCCCTCGTCTATAGGGAATCTCTACACATAAGGAAGAAGAGATCGCGTGGCACGCATCAATATTCGACTGCAGCATCATGGGCCCCGTGCTGCCTCTGATTTATACGTTTATAAGCACCCTGTGAATGCGAAACGCTTCCATGGGGAATGCGTTTAAAAGATTGCCAGGCCGGCTGACCGCGTGGATGGCGCATTTATAGACAGGGCAGCAACAGCAAGCCCGGAAAGAAAATCATTGATCATTTCTAGCCCCTGGTCTCGCGGATTACAAAAGCGACATTTGGTGATTTAATGTAAGCCAGACAAGAAGCGTGGGGCGGCATTGTTAACATCCTAGGGAGAGAATACAGCGGAACAGGAGCAAGTGGGGAGAAAATTTGAAATTTCTTCATCATCAAATGTCACCGATGAATAATGGCTTCGGGGTCATAGTATGATAAAAGCAGTCGCGCGACTGTCTGCTTGAGAGTCGTTTTAGTTATAGCTATGTAATAGACTGAGAGCTGTAATCACCTGTTCTTTCTCTAACATGTCTGACTTGCGGAGAATCTTCATGGCGTACACATGCCCCGTATCTTTCTTCTGCACCAATCGAACCTGAAACAGACGCAATAACTTGTCATATTCTCACGATTTAAAAAAAGCAAAACAAAGCCAAGTTTAATTAGTTAGATTCTAAGAATCGATGGGGAGCTCCATGCCAAAGAAACGGGGCCAGACAAGCGTGTCATCAGAATCATTCACAGATGACACAGCGGGTGAACGGGGTTTTCCCAATGAACTAAATAAAACATGTCACAGGGACAAAATCCAATCAGAACAGAATCCATTCAGAGCATTCTCTTGCAGCTTGGATTCAGGTCATGGTCTAAATAAGCACCCATAAGGTTACATGTCAGCCGAAGTACAGTATGACGTCATCTTCCTTCTGATGACGCGATCAGCTGATGTTCCACAGGGTCTCCTAAAGCCGCTTATTACAGCGACATGAAGACCCATTCACAACGCGGACGCTCCGACGGCGAATCTACACCAGGGAATAACAATCAGACATCCATACACCGTTAATGCCTTAGTCATGTGCGCTGGTGTAAGTTCACCGGTCAGCTAACCAGATACCTGTTAGAACAGGGCAACGTGGGCAGGTGGGTGGCCTCGCCAGTAACTACAGAACCGCTAATTACTTGATTGGGTCCGGATGTAATCAACCTTAGTGAGTGGTGTACATTGTAACCCAGCTGCCACTGACTGCACATGCACGCACCAGGCAGTCACGCTGAAGGCCGCTCAAATGGGCTCGGATCACATGTCAGGAATCCGAGCGTCGTTCGAGTCATTCGATATTAACTGACTGACGAGTAATTGCAACTACACGATGTTTAATATCCTCCTCGTTCGAGACGAAATGATGATCATTATTACAAATAAAATGACGACTCCATTTATGGGAAAGGCCGCCACAGGAAGTGTCTATATTGGGAAGGTTGAGTTAACAAACAACCACAACCACCCCTGACCCCTGTCCCATGAGTCTTTACACGGCCGTGTTATATAAATAAACCACTTGTTCGTCCACCGTTTCATATACGTAAAAATATATGGTACAGCAGAAAACAATCGTAACATGAAAAGCTTGGCCGATTAATATTAAGCAATATAGTGGATGCACCCTTTGTGATATGTCAACATGCAAATAAAGCAGGACAAATAACAGACGCTGAAGTAATCATGTAGGGGGCATATGGGGATATCCATTTTGAGTCAAGCCCATCTCGAGTTACAGTTAGGGCACGGGGTAAGGCGGTTTGATCAGAGACCCAATATATTAGAAGCCAGAGAGGAGGGGCATTTTATGACTCGAGTGCCTGTGGGTTTGTTAATGTAGCGTTTTGGGGCTCGGGATCAGGTCTGGGTTGAGTAGAGCTAGAGCGTATTGAACTATATGGAAAGGGAGGTGGGAGGGGGCGGGAATCAGACGGAGGCTGATAAAACGACAGTAATGACTGAGGCACCCATACAAAGTATCCGTGCAACGAATCATGGAGTCGATATTCAGCACATTCCACTTTCAGCACCACTGCATCCTCAGCCTGACCACTTCAACAGCAGCAGCTTCAACAGCAGTACACACACCCCGACATAGCTGACCCAACTGAGTATATAAACCAGCAACTTGGCCACTTATGCATCCATGGGGCACTACTCGATGAATCTCTCTGCTTAAGTAACCCGCTAATATGCTCTTCACGGGAATTAGCTGCAGCAGCTAACAGCTAAGCAGGTGCTATAGCTCGTGGAGTTTACCAATAGCTTCATCTTCTTAGCATCACTACCATCTGCTGAATCAACAACGGTGACCAGTCACGGCTCATTCCGGGCAAAATTCACACCAATATAGCCTTCTTAAGGCGAATACAATTTTCTGGTCAATGGATATATGAAGCACGTAATGTTAACTCGATTATGAGTCATCGGGATTTTTATTTAACTCCAAACGCAGGGAGAAAATGGTAGATGATTGAGCAAGGGGTGGGGTGTAGGGCGGGGGGTTATACCGCTTCCAATTGGTATATCAATGCGCCAATATACGGATGACGTGCATGAATACCACAAGTACTAATTACCAAGACACATAATGCGTTAGAGCAAACTATACACTGTCCTTAACCTCCCGAAGTGAAATTACCCCTATCAATGTTCAATTAAGCGAGGGTTAATTGGTTGGTGGTATTTTTGCAGTATGAAAGTCTGTAATCATGCTGTTAGTATCACATTATTATGTCGACCATTCTCAAACATTTCCATCCGATATCAGTTCACCAACATCGTTGTAGATTGCATGCCATCTTGCTATAGACACGCCATCAGCGGCGCGTATGCGCATTCTCCAGATTCACAACCTGAAGACCAAGCGCGCGAACACACTAACTTACCCACGCCAACCGGAAATTGACTGCCATAAACCCAAGATTATCTAAAAATAGCCCACCTCGACTGCCAAAATACATTGAAATCTAGGTTTATCAAGTCTGTGAATGTCCATGTCCCAATCTAAAACGAACATTTGTAAATGGTATTGATCACTTATATAAAGAATGATATACACATATAGCTGGAATACATGCACCAGTAAACAGGAAAACTTTTCGTCCTTAACCGGAGATTGACACCTAACCCATTAACACGAGTCAGGCAAACGGAAAGCCTGATTTGAAAACGGAATCCTATCCACTAGAACACGGACTAAAGAACTAGGAATGAGCAATCAACAAGCCAAAAGCCTTCAGCAAGTTGACACAACACGAGACCTTTACGGTCTGTTATTTACCCCGAATAGTGAGGTCATGAGCAGATACGTGATGCATACGCGTCATCATTTCTGTTCCACAACAACACGACTCAAAGAAACACCTTTGTGTGACTATATCTAACGATAACCGTTACTCAGTGGCCACTATTCTGTATGGAAGCTAATAGCGTGATAAGAAAGCAACAGGCTTCTCAGGCGTCGAGCTGATTATGACAGCACATAGGCCTTTCTTCATTTAAGGTCACATAAACCAACGTAACGAGGCGCTATAAAGAGCGTCAGATGAATTGTATGAAATTATCTTGAACGCTTCGGTGAACGCGATTGGCCCCGTGACGGAGAATCTGCACTCGCTGCGAAGGGGCGCATAGTCAAAACAGTCTTAGTCACGACTGCATCGCGCGAATCAATCATTCATTTTTTGCTGACCGACTCTATAAGGCAACTACACAAGTTGAGCCAGTCTTGATGTTTCCCCACTTTAGTGCGGACACTCAGTGGGACCGGACGGGATAGTGACGACGTCACTTAGTAGCCGCTATCGGCAACATCCTGCACATCGCTGGCCGGGGTGGCGGGCCACGGGGCACGGGGCACAGCAACACCTGTTGAGGCGTTCTTTCAGAAAACATTCAATCATCTACTTCACCGATTGCTAAAAAAACATCACACCGCGACATTTCACTTCATTACTCAGAATGACAATTGATTTAGGTCTTCGTAATTCTTTAGACCATTGAGAAATATGTTGTATAATGGTCTGTGTGCTGACAAAAAGAGGACTAATATATCTTTGTGAGCGATAAATTTGTTGACTCTACCTAGTAAACATATCCAGATTTTACCTCACACAGCGAACAACATATCGAGACGAGCAATAACGACCAAATGGTTGGGGTTTCCACCCGCCAGACACCATGCACCAATACCATGCCTAGCATAACAACGTAAACCGGTCGATAAGAGCTCTAACAACAAACCCACGGATGTCAGCTAGACAGCATCCAAAACGGACTGGTGCAACGAGAATGAGCCGTCATATCTAACGGATGGGTCGCACCATGGAGCAATACTTGGCAAGCTGTCATGGGGCACAAGACGCATCACCATACCAATAAGACATGGGAGCTATGGATGGCAAGAAACTATAGATATAGACCTTGGCTAGGTCGTGCTATGTCAAGGCTCGTAAACAACCCATGATGAATGCAACGAATGCAGGACGATGCTAAGGCATATTACGTTTAAATCGATGAGTCTGCGTTTTTTTTATATGCCCCCGTGAGAGCCAGGCGGGGCGCTGAAGTGTCCCCAATAAATTTGGACGGTAAACATTCACCACGGCCAGCCTACGTCACCAGCACAGCTGAGCAGACACAACATAAAAGTCCATATTACGAATCAGGCAGGAAACCCATGAACTGTTTGAACTGAGTGCGGAAGAAGAATTTGGGGTTTCGTTTTTAACAAACGGAAGACCTTTGTTTAAAACCGATGTCCGTACACCTATAAAATATAGCATTAAATCGTCGAGAGAGCAAACAGACACACAAGAGACATATATACTATCAAGGACAACTATGGGAATATTGCAAGGTGATTGGCAACGCCATATCCATAGCATCAGTGTTATTATGTGTGAGAGAGAGAGAGGCAGTGTCGATGCCGAAATATAACACGCACATGTTGTGTCGAAAATAATCCCCAAATATTGTAGAAATAAGACTACCATACATAAAATAATAGCGACAATATTCATTAATTGCAAGTTATGCAAAAGTGTACTAGAGATAAACTTTTCTTTTTCTTTTTCCACGGAGTTAATTTTCCAAGAATGAGTACTTATTTCATAAAAGCGTGGGTAAGATGGGCAGCCGGCCAAAAACCAATCGGATTAAGGATTTGCTGAAGAGGAGTGAATCTCGATATGGAGATACAGAAGTGAGGAGGGAGGGGGCGGTGAGTGAGGCACATGGCCTACATGTAAACACGATCCAGGTCAAAACCAACGACCGATAAATGCATCCTGCTCCGTCTGCTATCTGCATTGGAATTGAATTGTAACTTAAGTCGGAAGGGGCAATGTATATGATTGTGTAGCTGCGTATGAAGTGGGAGCGTTGACAAGCGTCCCTTATTGGTTAAAGTTTAAAACACACGAGACATGCTGTTTTAATCGAATGTTTCTAATACATATATTACTTCAATGGAGTGACATCAGTAACCCAGCCCCCCCCCCCCCCCCCCCCCCCGGACAACCACGAAGCCCTATGACCGGTACAACGATATTTGAATGATATAAGAGACTTCTATATCCAATTTCCATATAAACAACGCTTAATATACACAAGTCTGAAGCAGTATCATCGAAACGGAACCAGGTCGGGGCATCCCACAATCACTCAGGTTGTCTGAAATGAACAGGATTCAATGACAGCGTCATCCACACCACACGGAGTCACAAGCGCGTAATGAGAGTCACAAAGTTTTACCTCTAATCGTAGGCAATCGCCCAACACGAGGTATAAAACTAACAATCAGATACTCTCCAACCACCCCATGAGCGGGAGGGGCTTTTAACAGGCTACTCACAAACACTGATATTAAGAGAGGCGGAACTCGTCGGGACAACACGCTTTTAGAGAGGAACAGTGAAACAGACTCTGCCTAATGGTATAGTAAATTAGCCCCCGGACTGACAAACCACTATCGAACGAAAGGTCAGCTGGTAGGAAGACGAAAGCTTGAGGCAGAGCGGGTCAACTGAGGATCTGTGCCATAATGGTCAACATCAAGAATGGCCCGCCGGGGTGAGGCCATTCATTGAGACCACTACTCAAGTCCACTGCCTGAACCCATCGAGATATACGAGTCGCGACCATTCAGAGAAAGAGCGTTGAGTATAGAAAGAATCACTTACCTCCCCAAAAGCACCCCGGCCGATGACCTTCAATGGCTCGAAGTCATGAACAGACAGCTTGGACCGCTTTAGGCGAAGGAACTCAGTTTCCTTCACTGCGTGCTGTGATCGCTTTTCTTTTTTCTGAAACAATACACGAAGAATTAGAATGTCTGGAGGAGGTAATTCACTCACGAGGCGACTATCATACAACACATCACAGACCATAGATCACACACGCATCACTAAGTCTAAATGGACGAATAACAAAATACAGAATTTAATGATGAAGCTAATATAGTTTTTCAATTATATAATCAGCATATTATGGCACAGTCAAACATACCTGTTCATCCGAAAGGCCTTCGTCCTCCATGGATTTCTCCAGCTGGCGATACCTACAGACCGACAAGAACCGTGGTGCATAACACTATCATTCCTTTCTAGGCAATGACATGAACTCCTTAAAAGAGACAATAATATTGTCCTTTGTCACCTCTCTTATACAGTATTACAGTATAACTATTATTTATCATCATTCACATTATAAACAGCACCCTGCATATTTCAGGACTGACTGTTGATTAAAGGGCATTTTATGTTAGCCTTGTCAGGTTTAGGGCCGAAGAAAATCCCTATTCTCAGGGGTTTATACAGAGTAAATAACCTCACAATAGCACTTGATCATTTACACCACAATAACACAAATAAAATAAACCAGCAAGCGGCACATTTAAGCTGTGTGTGCCATCAAATGTGATGTTCTTTCTGAGGCTTTAGCAATATCTTAACGGTACCAGAGTTTTTTCTATCACAAGTGTGAAACCACTGACAGCGACTCTGCTATTCATCAGCATTACTACTGCACTCAATCTGTAATTCTTCAGACATTATGCATACTTTAAAAAAAGAAGACAACCATAGTAAACTCCCGAGTCGTGACGATTTTGACCGAATTTCATCAGCGTGCTTTGTAAATTTATGAGCAAGAGCACCAATCACAAATCTGCAAAATCTGTTCATAGTCACCAAGCAATTCCTCAGATAACAGCAGAGTAAAAACTCATAGACAAGAGCTCTTCTCTGTTTCTTCATATTTTATAAATTGGATTCACTGTTATGTTGGACACCATCATTGGCGACCCCACATGTCAACATGTATGCTCCCAACAAGGAAGTAGTTTGCAATATTGTGTCGCTATCAGCAACGCAGGACACACCTGCTGGTTCACTTATTTAATGACACAAAGTAGGAAATATGATACACCTGATGCTTTATCTAGAAGTGACAAAGGCATTCTTGTGATACCTCTGCTGAAGAGCAACAGCTATAAATCAACCCATCCTTTTAGCAACCAGACAATCAGTAAATAAGTCAAGATAAATGTTTATGCTTTGCACAATATCATATGAGACAGCAAGCAGAGGGTGTGGTCATCTTTTCAAGGTGTAGACACCAACAGTTGGTATCAGAGAAGTGTAGATATGAAGCCATGCAAAAAACACATCCAGCTTTTAAATTTTACTCTACAGTTTATTGGTATACCAGAGGGATGGGCATGATCAATGACTGATGGCTATGCAAGGCATGTGGCATATGAAAAATGAATGGTTATAAGATCAAATGACATAAAGCCATTCACAAATATTTGCTATGTTTAAGCGTAATAGTGCAAACTTATTGCTTTGAACCTTTACTCCTTAAGAGTAGTAGTATGTTGATCAACAGCACATAGACCGATGAAATATTGTACTTCAATCTTTCACTACAGGCTGCACAGGCTTTTTGTCGAAATCACTTACAATGTTTGGAAGCACATGAGCAAATGATGAATATTATGGTTAGTTTGTTTTGGGTTTAATTGCAACAAGACTTCCAAATTATTATATCATGGCCCAACCCATAACTTTGTTCTAAAAGTGTATCGAACACAGGAATAAATAAGTTTTATGTTAAATATTCTAATTCAGTATTACAATAATAGCTGCGTAAGATTCAAGACAATTAGCTGACCTGCCTTCCCGCTCCTCATGCTGTGAAATGAGGTTGCTGTAGTAATTCTCTAGGGAGATCTTGGCCTTGGTGACTTTATCCACAGTGTGACTGCTGGCCTGGATATTATCCCCCACAGTAGCCATCTTGGATTTACCACCCTGATACAACAAAGAAACAATTACCAATAAAAAATAAGTTAAGTATTGCAAAGGTGGTTATCTCACATCTATACCTTGTGCATTTCTTCTTATGATTTAATATTGATATTCAGTCTTAAGTACAACTTTTCATGTCAGCCCAACCTGAGTGTGGTATATGGTGCTAATTACAATGAATACAAGGCATCCACTTAATGAACTTGCATTTAACTATGAAATCAGCAAGAAAACTGTGAAGAAACAATATATTGGCAGGCAGGCCACAATACACATGTATAGCTAAACCAATATGTTAAGCTCTAAAAAAATATTAATTCTACTTAAATTTTCTTTCTGAACCCTCCAATATGTGCCATGATTTGAATGCATCACAAGCGTACATCAATTGCAAATACAACTTTTCTGAATATCTTGTATTTTATAAACCATTGAAGAACTAAATGGTTACCTGTAAAAACATTGGATGAATTAGGGTGTGAAGACAAACTCATAACCTCATATCGTAAATGAAATAAGTTTGCAGTATACCTCATGACATCAATCAACAACAGTAATAGCCTCTACATACCATAGCATTGTACCAAGTCTCAAGAGCTTTTGTTTTCTGGATTCCCCTGATCCATTCTAATCACAATAATGGCCTAACTATCATGCATAAAATTGGAAATATTAACCAACCAAAGTAATAGCATGTTGAAGTATCCTTCTTTCTATTTAAAAAATTGTAATAAACTATATGCATTGAGAAATTCTTTCATCTTAATAACACAGATGTCTCTTTAAGTACATGCACCGATGTGGTCTTCAACATAATGGCCAACACTTAAACAGAGGAACAGCAGTGAGGGTATTGACAAACTTTTCTTTTCTTAAACTGTACATATGAGACATGTTAATTTATAATTGAGGTATTTAAGTGTACCAGAGGTAAGTTCATCTTTGGATGTCATTCACAGCAGAAGTCACTCCGGTGAAAGTCTACCCTTTTGTATTTGATAAGTCCTAGAACTTACGGAGAGGCAAAAACATTTCGGTCTGGTACAGGGTTGTGCACAATATTTACTGACACAAGCAAAATCATGTTATACTATCCTACTTTCAAGTAAGAAAAAACTTAATGAACACGATATATAATTATTGATAGTAAGCCTCATTCATTCATCT
This sequence comes from Urechis unicinctus, assembly GCA_034190875.2. Classification (NCBI taxonomy): domain Eukaryota; kingdom Metazoa; phylum Annelida; class Polychaeta; order Xenopneusta; family Urechidae; genus Urechis; species Urechis unicinctus. Next base: position 22,163,363 of record CM067358.1, on the reverse strand, counting down.
TAATCAACACAGACTTATAACACAGTCACAAACATGTGAATAAGCACTTTCATTAAGTATATGCAGAGGCAACTTCTGTACACAATAAATATATTATGGAACAACTATGTAGAAACTTCGTCTAATGAACACGAATCTAATTGAATACTGGACAGTCGTCTTTCCATATCTCATTGGGAAACTTCAATCGCATGTCCAGAGCAGTTGACCTGCTGTTCACCGAACTGCCAAATCACGAGTTGACACTGACAGCGTTGTTATGCAGAACAATAGCAAAACGGGGAAAAAGAACACGTAAACAAGTCCAACTGACCTTTGGCCGTTTAAACTTATTCTTTAATCTCCAAATATTTCCGTTTACGTTTTCCCGTACATAGAGAATATATCAACAAATGATGTTGATCCAAGAGAGAAATCCACAGTAACATTTACTCAGAAACATCCACTGCTGACTATTTGACCGAAGAATTCAACACATGTACCAATCAGATGATTGTACGCGCGACAGAAAGTAGTTCACAAAATATATTCAAAAAGAGCAGTGATATCGAAATGATATAATGTGTTCTTATCGAACTCTGCTAGAAAACAAATAATCAAAGACAGCAAACTATTAGTATTGATGAACATAAAAGCTTGACTATTTGTCATTGTCAGGCATTAATATACCGTGATCTACTTTATCAGCTGAGCAATATTATAGAACACCGATCTTGACATCGAATACTAAGAATACCCGCCACATGAGTAAAAGAACGCACACATTTTAAAAGGCAGAGCATTCGTTATCTTCGTCTTGCAGTCTCTGTACGGAAAGGGTTATTTGTTCATGATTTTTTTATTCGTGTCATTTCTCGTATTTATCCCTCTTGCTCTATGAATGAATAATCAGTGAATAATTCCAACTACTAATCGACATATTGCTGATCAGTGGCTATGAGTAATAAATGATAAATTTATAATTATATCAATTGCCTGACTTTCGATAACAGACCCTCATTTTAATATATAATCTAAATATAGCTTTCAACTATCATAAGGTATCGGTGCAGTAACGTATGTGAACCAAACCCAATTATCAGGCCAGTCTGTAGAACCTCACAAAAAAAACCAACACCTCTGATTTGAAAACTAAATCACTTTTATTCATTACACCGGTTACGATATATATAGACATTTGATAATTCAAACATAACCATACGCATTCAACCCCATGTAATCTTTCATACACTATGAAGTGTCAAAGTGTCCTTTATGGCAATTTATTACTGCGAATACATCCACACAATACATGCAGCATAAATCAAATACGTTAATAGTGAATGTCTTCCAGACATTTAGCCCTACAAGACGTCTGAGTAGACGAATATATTCATATAACCGTTCGTCCGGAGCTCCCAGACATTTAGCAAATAATATGCAACGCGCACGTGGCGTTTATTCCGTGACAGTAAAGAATTTCGCATATGTTCGCGATCGTTTCGTTCGCGTTTACTTCGTTCTTGGTATCATTGCACATCATGACATCCGCGCTATATCTTTATTTACCGCGAATAAATAGATCTTTGCATTACTATATGTATAACATATACGAGCTAAAAGAAATACAATTTCATCATATGTTGTGGCACCTTTGTATATTCTATTAATTATTCTTTTTGTTAAGAACTATTTTAAAGCGCTTGTTAATTTAAGTTGGCAGTGACTCGGTCGGAATATCGTCTGCTATTTCCCCTTTGATTCCCGCTTTTATCACTTCTTGCTCTTAATATTTCTGTGAAACATTTGAGTATATCTTCAATATTTATCTTCAATATATATCGAAAGTATAAACACGATTAGTTAATTTGTGAAATGTTTACCCTTTTCTTGTTGAAGCTTACCAATTTAAATCAAGGAATGCCGTGTCTCACTGTCAGCGCTGGTCAATTGTCCACGAGCGGGGCCACTCTAGTGCAAGATAAACAACTTCAGTTTGTACGAGTACATAAATAACCACGACGTTTATGTAAATCTAAACACTTTTCGATTTTCATGAGAACCTAGCAAAACCTGAAAACTAATTGTAGGTTTAGTTAATACATTTGAAAACAAGCCATTAATTTATTGAACATTTAAACTGCACTTTATAGGGTTCAACATCATTGGCCCAATTGCGACTAATTATATTTTTAGACTATATTACAGTCACCGACCAATCTTGTCCTTTAATAGTCTTTATTTGACTGATTAACTTGTTGCATGATAATGTATAAGTAAATAATATAGTCCTTTTATCATATACCATTGCTCTGTCTGTCTGTCTGTTCTGTTCGTACACTTTGATGGTACATTTTGTTATGAAGAAAGCTAGCTGGCCTGCATCATAAATGAACTTCTCTTCAATCAATAACTTAATGTAAAGTAAAGTAAAAAAATCAACTTTGTCTGAAAAAAACTGATTAGAATTGAAACTGCAGCTTTATAGCTGCAATTTCTTTAATGCCAGAATATAGACTGGATATGATTTTAGATTAGAGAGGTTGTAAATGACCTTGACCTTATTTTCGTGGTCAAAGCCTCAAATTTGTAATGTTTCTAAGTTAGAAACAGTAGTTCCTATTCCTCATCAAGTTCCTTATTGTGGCTAAGTTACTTGGACAAAGTGGCATACTTTTCTGGCTCTGTGACCCTTTAAAGTGTGCCCTTGAATACCATGTACACAGAAAATGTATATACTTGTGTATCAAATCTTGTCATAATGTTTAATTAAAAATCTTGTCAAAAGCAGCAAAGCTTCGAGGCCTTTTGGCCTCTTGTTAAATATATACGCCAATTTTTACACAATTATTAATCTCCATCTCCTAAAGGCCATTCACAATGCTGTTCCTGCAGTGACCACTGTCATGTTATAAACTATCATTTCTTGTCCTTCTTTATATCTTGATATCAGTCTTCATATCTTGATATCACAGCCTTATTTCTAAACTCTTATTTTAATTTTTCACTTAAAATGGTTTTGAACACAATAACCTAATAATGAAATGGCTTTATTTGGAAATTTTATTACAAACAGTGATTTGTTGACTATGTGGCACAAACCCTTTTGCCTGGTTAAGATAGATGTATGGTGCTTATAAACATAAAAAAAAATTACAAGAAATGGAAATAGCATGTTGCATCACATTTGATATGTGTTATGAAGCCACTCAAGACATTAAATGAATCATGTTTATTTATTTCTCAAAACATTTTAAGAAATCCAATGATTCTTTCTTTTTCATTTATTTCTTACATCATACAATATATATATATATATTTGGTTGATTGCTATTAGTTAATTCTGTTGACAGGAAATATGCCCAGACCAAGTTCTACTCACAGTAAGAAGGCCCAAGCCTCCAAAGTCCCCACCGAGGAAGAAAAAGACGCGTTCACCCCAGACCCTGATGACTTACCCGACTCACCATCTTCAAGTGGTACATTATGAATATTTTCCAGTCCGAAATTATAATTGTAATTATGTACGAATACAATAATTAATATGTTAAACAATTTTTCTCAGAAGCTGGAGATGTAGCTGTACACAAAAGTGGGAAAAAACGCAGTGGGAGTTATATGGAAGAAGAAGATGTGGCCCCTGGATTTGGTTCAGAAATGCAGAAGATGTTAGAATGCTTTGGGGGTATGTCCCTCTGTTGGTCCTTGTTCCTGTTTATTCAAAAGACAAGCAGAATAGAGCTTTCAGTACAAATTATAAGGGGTATATGTGTGTATGACGTAGCTGATATATCGAAAACACTACAAAATAAGCGGAAAAGGTTGGAAATATTCACACAAGGATCATTGAAGATGAGCAACAAACGTGTCGAGGACATTTGGAAAACACAGCAATCTGAAAGGCGAGTATTTTTGTCGCCAAAACTGTGCCATTCATATTTTTCCCGTACTTGTGTAGTTACAAAAACCATTTGACTGCAAATCCTGTCTTGGTACTGAGAACTCATAATCATTGATCATTTATAGATATTAGTGCTTTAAAAGCAGCCTCATAAAATTATTTACAAATCACTCATACCAAGTGGTCCATATTTTCATTTAATGGTTTTTTTTAAAATTCATGTTTAGACAAAAATTACACGATGAATTCCACAAGCAAGTTGGAGCAGTCTTTCAACAATGGCAGTCTGACCTAGATAAAACTAAGGATCAAGAGGAGAAACTGACTGTAAGTATATACTGTCACCTGTTTATGATCATAATAATTGTGTGAGACAACTCTAGGGTAAATTCCATAGACTCCAGTGCAAACTACCCCACCCCCCCCCACCCCTTCCCCCACCAAGGAAACGCCTCTTTCCCCTTTTTTTTCATAGATCTGCCATAAGTTGCAAACAATCTTATGGTGTTTTCCATCACTTACTTAATGATATTTTATTCCCCATCATGTCTTTGCATACTTTTTCTTTGAATCATATAAGCAAAATTATACACTGAAACAGGGTCAAACTTGCTAAGTTGGCTGCCCCAGGTGGCTCTTTGTACAACTTAATTGAATTATTCCTCCTCTCTTGCTTCTTACTATATATAAAGAGTTAATTCATTAGAAGCCAGAGAGGAGGGTTGTTTTTATTACAACATTGTATGTGAGCAAAGTTTTTATTGTCACCAAACTGATCAGCACCTCTTGAGTGAGACTGAACAGCAATTATAGGCACAATAACACCAGTCTGTTTTATAGGCCCTAAGCTTTAAGTATGTCCCAGTCATTGTTACTGAAAGGCCAATGCCAATATGTGATGTTCTCTCTGTTACCAGACTCTGTACAAACAGCAACAAAAGCTCTTCCAACAAGCGCGCATAGTCCAGACTCAAAGGCTCAAGACGATTCGTCAACTCCACGAGCAATATCAAAACGTACTGATTTTTAATTCTACTAGGTGTTGATATCTGCTGTTGTCATATGGGGTTGCACTGTCAGCAGTATGGAAATAAAAGTTGTTCATTGTAGCAGTATATCTTGCTGCTGTGTCATCAATCTTAAATATGCTTCTTTTTTTTTAAACATTTTATATCCCATAAGCCTGCATCTTAACAAAATGCCAGTGCTGTGTAATTATCAATCGTGAACCTATGACAATAAGACAATCTTCAATTTAAGCTTAAGTTATCGGTCCACTTCAGACATAAGTGTGTACATTTAATGATACCTTTTTATTACTTTGAAATAGGGAGCAGTTGAATTGGACAGGTGTCACTTTGGCCAACAAGGAAACCTGCAAGGGGAACTAAAAAAGAAATGTCTCTTCTGCAGAAAAAGATCCTCATGGATACTGTAAGTCTATTAATTCATTTGCTACCATCAATGTTCTGATGTTATTTAAATGAGAGATGTATATCCATCATTGTATAATAGAGACCCTGCTTTCTTTATAACTCTTAATTTGTCTTTTTCAGCAACAGCAAGAAATGGCTACTGTGAAGAAGTCTTTGCAGACTATGTTATAAGAAATCCAATGATTCTTTCTTTTTCATTTATTTCTTACATCATACAATATATATATATATATTTGGTTGATTGCTATTAGTTAATTCTGTTGACAGGAAATATGCCCAGACCAAGTTCTACTCACAGTAAGAAGGCCCAAGCCTCCAAAGTCCCCACCGAGGAAGAAAAAAGACGCGTTCACCCCAGACCCTGATGACTTACCCGACTCACCATCTTCAAGTGGTACATTATGAATATTTTCCAGTCCGAAATTATAATTGTAATTATGTACGAATACAATAATTAATATGTTAAACAATTTTTCTCAGAAGCTGGAGATGTAGCTGTACACAAAAGTGGGAAAAAACGCAGTGGGAGTTATATGGAAGAAGAAGATGTGGCCCCTGGATTTGGTTCAGAAATGCAGAAGATGTTAGAATGCTTTGGGGGTATGTCCCTCTGTTGGTCCTTGTTCCTGTTTATTCAAAAGACAAGCAGAATAGAGCTTTCAGTACAAATTATAAGGGGTATATGTGTGTATGACGTAGCTGATATATCGAAAACACTACAAAATAAGCGGAAAAGGTTGGAAATATTCACACAAGGATCATTGAAGATGAGCAACAAACGTGTCGAGGACATTTGGAAAACACAGCAATCTGAAAGGCGAGTATTTTTGTCGCCAAAACTGTGCCATTCATATTTTTCCCGTACTTGTGTAGTTACAAAAACCATTTGACTGCAAATCCTGTCTTGGTATTGAGAACTCATAATCATTGATCATTTATAGATATTAGTGCTTTAAAAGCAGCCTCATAAAATTATTTACAAATCACTCATACCAAGTGGTCCATATTTTCATTTAATGGGTTTTTTTAAAATTCATGTTTAGACAAAAATTACACGATGAATTCCACAAGCAAGTTGGAGCAGTCTTTCAACAATGGCAGTCTGACCTAGATAAAACTAAGGATCAAGAGGAGAAACTGACTGTAAGTATATACTGTCACCTGTTTATGATCATAATAATTGTGTGAGACAACTCTAGGGTAAATTCCATAGACTCCAGTGCAAACTACCCCACCCCCCACCCCTTCCCCCACCAAGGAAACGCCTCTTTCCCCTTTTTTTCATAGATCTGCCATAAGTTGCAAACAATCTTATGGTGTTTTCCATCACTTACTTAATGATATTTTATTCCCCATCATGTCTTTGCATACTTTTTCTTTGAATCATATAAGCAAAATTATACACTGAAACAGGGTCAAACTTGCTAAGTTGGCTGCCCCAGGTGGCTCTTTGTACAACTTAATTGAATTATTCCTCCTCTCTTGCTTCTTACTATATATAAAGAGTTAATTCATTAGAAGCCAGAGAGGAGGGTTGTTTTTATTACAACATTGTATGTGAGCAAAGTTTTTATTGTCACCAAACTGATCAGCACCTCTTGAGTGAGACTGAACAGCAATTATAGGCACAATAACACCAGTCTGTTTTATAGGCCCTAAGCTTTAAGTATGTCCCAGTCATTGTTACTGAAAGGCCAATGCCAATATGTGATGTTCTCTCTGTTACCAGACTCTGTACAAACAGCAACAAAAGCTCTTCCAACAAGCGCGCATAGTCCAGACTCAAAGGCTCAAGACGATTCGTCAACTCCACGAGCAATATCAAAACGTACTGATTTTTAATTCTACTAGGTGTTGATATCTGCTGTTGTCATATGGGGTTGCACTGTCAGCAGTATGGAAATAAAAGTTGTTCATTGTAGCAGTATATCTTGCTGCTGTGTCATCAATCTTAAATATGCTTCTTTTTTTTTAAACATTTTATATCCCATAAGCCTGCATCTTAACAAAATGCCAGTGCTGTGTAATTATCAATCGTGAACCTATGACAATAAGACAATCTTCAATTTAAGCTTAAGTTATCGGTCCACTTCAGACATAAGTGTGTACATTTAATGATACCTTTTTATTACTTTGAAATAGGGAGCAGTTGAATTGGACAGGTGTCACTTTGGCCAACAAGGAAACCTGCAAGGGGAACTAAAAAAAGAAATGTCTCTTCTGCAGAAAAAGATCCTCATGGATACTGTAAGTCTATTAATTCATTTGCTACCATCAATGTTCTGATGTTATTTAAATGAGAGATGTATATCCATCATTGTATAATAGAGACCCTGCTTTCTTTATAACTCTTAATTTGTCTTTTTCAGCAACAGCAAGAAATGGCTACTGTGAAGAAGTCTTTGCAGACTATGTTATTCTGAGATGTGTCCCCATGAACTTGCATTTGTTATTGTATTTACTCTTTTTATTAATTGCAAGCTTTCCTATCAATTATGTAATATATTACTGTAAGCAATGCACAAACCAATGCCAAGGTAAAAGTGTTATTAAAGCAAATTTCATGTATAATATCTATGAAAATTCTTTTGACTGTGTTTTAATAAACATATTCTTGAGTATTGTTCTTCAAACTGTAGCATCCAATCATATGTACGCAGGCTTTTTTCTGGAGACATTGTATAAGAAAAAATAGTTTAAAAATGAGTGGTTGTTTGCATAGAAAGTACGAAATGCTATTGTGGAGAAAATTGAAGTGTCCCATTATGAGCCAGTATGTTGTTTATAAAACAAAACATCTCATTCATACACAAATCCATTTATGCTCAGGTCCTGATGCATACCTTATTGTTAACCAGTTCTTAAGGAGGTGAATGCAGGTATTTGCTGTAAAAATTGGTTATGCCCTGAAAGAAAGGAAGGAACATTGTGCCACCCTCTTAAGGAGGTGACTGCAGCTTGTTGCTGAAAACACTATGCTGCCATATATGGTCATTCCCTAGTCCATCCAGGGAATGACGTTGTATTGAGTTGCCACATTAAACAGCATACTAAGTAAACACAAACATGCATAGATAGATAGATAGATAGATCCCATGTAAATTGAACAGGAAATGACAAGTATGCACAATATATATTGCCATATATGGTCATTCCCTTGTAAGGCAAGGGATGACTATTTGATTTACAATTTGTTTATAATTCAATATGAACACATACAATTATTTACATAAAAACATAGCCAAATACCTAATTTAACTATTCGATAAACAAAGATATACTAGATGCAATTAGTGCTGAATAAGGTTGGCAGCAAGGTGGGGGCCATAATCTGTTGGGAGACAGGAGCAGAGAAATGCTCCTGACAACCTAAATGAAGGTTTTTAAGAAAGGGGGAGATAAGGGGAGGCGGCGGGGAAAACTTTTCTCAATGGACTTTCTGCTTGGCTACTATTGCAATGCCAATGTATGTAGAATCGACCCAGAGCCAAGTAAATATACCAACCTGAGACTCGTTTTTTACTGAATGTATTTCAAAACATTGAGACCCAAGTTAACGATATGTACTTAAAGATAGTAAATCAGACACATTAGCATAAAAAAATATCACACTATTCAGTTTCAACCCCAGTTGCTAACTAACTAAGCAAATGTCATCACAGGGATTTTCTTGACATTTGATCACGGATGAAATTCCCTTTCAACTCCCAACAAAAACAATTTCCAATCCGAAGTTACATTATGCCTCCGTGCAAGGACTTGGACTATCAAGTCCTTGATCTGTGCTTACATATCTACTGCTATTATACATAGGGCACCATTGATCTGTGAATACCTCCATTATATCCCTGAATAATAAATGTACCTAACAAAACATTTCCTCATCCTCTCCCGAATAGTCGAAGAACACCCACCCAAGTCAAGCCATCAGGCCTATGACAATGCATCGACTAGCAAATTTTACATCCAATATAAATTTACTCCCTTTAATTTAAACAACTAATTCCTGTAAGAGCCGTACATGGCCAAAAGAAGCCGAACAGCGTTAAATTTGAATGAACAACAACAGATTACAGCCGGTCCCCGTGGCGTAGTGATTAACTGCCTCGCCACACGCTGTGGGTTCGATCCCAAGGTGTAATAACCTGGTTTGTCGTGACTAGGATGGTCACGTGAAAGGGGTTGTAAAACATCCTCTGAGGACGACGTGCTCCCTGGCAGTGACCACCTTTATCGTTATACACCCACTGCTAGTCGTACACAGCCTCACACACAGGACAGCAGCCCTGAAGGAAACCCAATTATAATTAATGCTGGGACAAATCGAAAATTTCTGCCCAATCATTACAAGAAACATTAAAAGAGTCATCATCAGTGTTCTCCATTTGGCCGGCTATCCGTTTCCAAACAAGTGCATCCACTCTCATAGATTTCACTAACATTAAACACCTGCCAAATGTACGGCCAAAGACTAATAGCCTACGTCAACGATAACTACACATCAAATATTTCCCACCATCGTGAGATACTTCAGGAAGATGAGGAGATGTCACATACACTTGATAACCTCTTTGTCCTCATATGGCTACAATTACTATACGAAATGTTACCCCAAGTTGTGAAACAAAGATATGACTTCTATCAAAGACAAGAGCATCGATAAAGGCGGAAATATAACAGGCGCTGGATTCACTCCTCGGAGAAATAAACTCCAGAGACGAAGCTTACGTCATGACATCCTTCTCCCATCACCAGCCCAGCTCAAATAGACACTCCTCCAAACCACAGAGCTTCGTCAAAGTATGTCCCTCGTGCAAAACAGCGAAAAGAAGGTACGACCATTTTCTTAGTGGTTGTTTATTCTTACCTGAACAGACAGTTCATGACAAAAGCTCGCCAAATACAAGCTTCCGATGATACCTCCTGTGAGTTGTTAAGCAACGTGAGCGACAGCGACCATATCACGCAAAGCGAGAGGACGAGAGTCCGAGTAAAAGAGTTCCCTTACATGTTCCATAACGAACACCCATTGAAAGTTACAATTGACTCTGGAGCAGAGACCAATTTGGTCAAGCACTCTCTAGCTGTACTCATAGGAGCGAAAAAGGCAACGCAAGTTGATGGTCAATCACCACTGCATATCATAGGTGAAACCAAGCTTTTCTTTTCACGAGACCAATATACCTTCGTATCTAACGGCCTTGTTGCGGAACACATGGACGTAGACCTTCTGGCAGGTGTACCCTTCATGCATGCTGATGACAAGGAATCATATCACCATTCGCCCCGCTATGAGTCTAACTATGTCGCAGGATGGAAAAGTATGTAACCAGCACGTAATGTAAATCTCCGGGACACTCGGTAATGCGCGCAAATGTGCACCGCATAAGAGGCCCTGCTCAGTGTACCCTAGTATTTTCACCGTGAATGTCGGCACTGTTTATGGTCGCAGTGATGAAGATGAGACGTCAATTGAATGGTAACTAGAAAAAGGGGGTTTATTTCTGAATGATGAGGTACGGATTCCGTATCCCGCAAGTCCGAATATATATATTACAAAACTGTGGTATGGAGTAACTCTGGTGATGTCCAGAGGCTACTGCTGAGCTGGAATTCCAAACTTCTAACTAGGTCCGTACGACGGTGACTGTTTCGTTGCCCCAATGCTGAATGTCTTGTGTTCGAGCGGAGCCAGGTATTTATAGGGCAATGGATGTAAGGCATTGGTAGCCAATTTTGAGTGGTATGAGGGTAAATTGTTAATTTGGAATAAGGGCCACCGAACAAGCGGGTCTAAATGGGGGTCAATTTTGCTTGTCCCAACGTGACGAAAACAGAGGTTGTAAATAAAGGTGTCGGAATTGTGGCGTGCCTTGGGTACACTGGCTGACGACGCTTATTACGATATCTTATCTATAAAGGCGGTGAATTCATTGAACTAACAGTACCGAGTACCGGATGTATTTGGCGAGGGAGGATAGGCAGGGGCGTAGCCAGCATTGAAGGAATGTCACGCACAGTCGGTGGGGGGGGGGGGGGGGGGGGGGGGGGGGGGGGGGGGGGGGGAATCTACAGTTCCCGACAGTAAAGTCTTACCCCCCCCCTTAGCTTTTAAGTTTGATGCCATTTTTTG
>CM067358.1:21870595-22151814 GCA_034190875.2 Urechis unicinctus | reverse complement strand
CATCGCCGCCGAGGCTTCTCGTCTGGCCCACTACAACCGCCGTTCCACCATCACCAGTCGGGAAATCCAGACCGCTGTCAGGCTTCTGCTGCCGGTGAGCTGGCCAAGCACGCCGTCAGTGAGGGAACCAAGGCCGTCACCAAATACACTCAGTCCAAGTAAATTGCCGCTTGTGACTAACACTCCCCAATGGCTCTTTTCAGAGCCCCCACATCTTTCTAGAAGATACTTATAATGTGCTATTGCCGCTGTCTCCATTGCATGTATTTTCATTATGATCATGATAAACTTCGTAAGAACGAATTACAGACATGTCGAGCCTGTGCGTATATGTTGTATAAATATGAATACCTCAAAAACACGGCATATCATGTTGAATATGGTTATATTTGAGTACATAGCTTCAAAGCCAAAAATGTAGCTCCCCGCAGGGTATAAAGTCTTATGTAGGCCATGACCTCAATAAGCCACTCGGCGGTATCTAGGACATGCTCTCAATCCACCTTGTTCTACATACATGTTCTACGCACATACATGTTCTACGCACATCCATCCATCCATCCATCCATCCATCCATCCATACATACATACATACATACATACATACATACATACATACATACATGTCCTGCATACATGACATCATGACATACTTAATTAATTAATTATTTAAGCGTCTTGTACACTCTAATATCGCTCTTGTCATTGAAAAAGGCGTCAATTTGATTTCAAGTGACGCGTTAATGTGTTCTATGTAAAGATCATTGAGTGGGTTGAATGTGACATCTATAGCTCCCTCCTGAAGAGTTAAAAGCGTAACTAGGTCATGGCCTAAATTCTTCTTCCACATGCTGCATTGGTAAAAGTAACTTCATTTTATACAAAGCATTAGAATTTACATATGAAGCTGATTTTCCCTTCAACTACCGATTCTTAACACAGACACAAATAGCATTGTAAGTATCTTCTAGAAGGAAGTGGGGCTCTGAAAAGAGCCATTGGTGTGATGATGATGATGAGACACTGTTTAACCTCCGAAGCCGTACAGAGTACGACCCTGGCGTTTCAGAGCGTAGACGACATCCATGGCGGTGACGGTCTTCTTTCTCTTGGCGTGCTCGGTGTAGGTGACGGCATCACGGATGACGTTCTCAAGGAAGACTTTGAGTACGCCACGGGTCTCCTCGTAGATGAGACCAGAGATACGTTTCACACCACCTCTGCGGGCCAGACGACGGATGGCGGGCTTGGTGATACCCTGGATGTTGTCTCTCAATACTTTACGATGACGCTTGGCGCCTCCTTTTCCGAGTCCCTTACCTCCTTTACCACGGCCAGACATATTTGCAGTTTACTCGAGTTAGTCACAGGAGCGAATGAAATGGACATCGTTGAATTTCTCGTTTATATTGCTAAAGCGCCGACGGGGTACCCTCCAGTGCTCGAGAGCTGTGATTGGCTGGTAAGACCGCAGTAAGATCATGTGACTCTAATACCGCGCTGCGAGATATTTTGTCGCGAAATCGGTTCTGCAATACTCGCTCTTTGAAATGGCTAAAAATAAGCTACACGAGGATAATTTATCTACATACAGTTCATGGAATTCACATACGACCACGTCTTTAGATGTATGAAGCCAGATAGTGGTAATCGAAGCTGGGAATAGCGGTACAGCACATGACCTACTTAGCGGTCCGCTCACTACCGTGCGCCATAGAGGCTGCTGGCAGGCAGGCAAGCAAGCGCGTGTCACTAGAATTCACTTAAGAAAAAGTGCCTTATCGTCTCTAAAAGGCACGAAGGAATGGGACTATAGCGTTCAAATTTGGCAGGTAGGTGCATCTACATATTGTTAACGACACTACAAAGTTTCATTGACATGGTGGTGTAAATGGCATCGCTACGAGGGAATAGGTTTGGAAAGTCAATTTCGAGCCGATTTTGGATGGGATTCGAGTTCTTCGTGTGGGGTCTTGTGGCGGGAACAAATAGCGCAACGCTATTGGTTGATTTCGCAGCCTGTCCGTGTGCCGTATAAATATACCTATGTTGCCAATTTGATTTTCATTCTACCCTCTCTTCGAGTTCGGTAAACGTCAAAATGGCTCGTACCAAGCAAACTGCCCGTAAATCTACCGGAGGCAAGGCCCCCAGGAAGCAGCTGGCTACCAAGGCCGCCCGTAAGAGCGCCCCAGCCACCGGTGGTGTGAAGAAGCCCCACAGATACAGGCCCGGAACAGTCGCCCTCCGTGAGATCCGTCGTTACCAGAAGAGCACCGAGCTCCTCATCCGCAAACTGCCCTTCCAGAGGCTGGTGAGAGAAATCGCCCAGGACTTCAAAACCGACCTGCGATTCCAGAGCTCCGCCGTCATGGCCCTTCAGGAGGCTAGCGAGGCCTACTTGGTCGGTCTCTTCGAGGACACCAACCTGTGCGCCATCCACGCCAAGCGTGTGACCATCATGCCCAAGGACATCCAGCTGGCCAGACGTATCCGTGGCGAGCGTGCTTAAACAGCAGCGACCCACATAGCTGTACCTCTTCACACGGCTCTTTTTAGAGCCACATACTTCTTTCTAGAAGATGCTTAACATGCTTGTCGAGATTCTAGTTGACTATAATAGGTACACTTTATTAGCACATATACAAATAATGATGCCCTCTATCACTGTATTACTACACAATATGCCAACTACACATCAATCAAATGAGGCAATGACATAATAGCCAATGTGAAAATTGCCTACCTACCTAGCTATGTTTGGTGGGGAGAAGTACACTCGATGCCGTAACGGAGGGAATATTATTTCTGGTCTAGTTCACCAATGTCTTCTCTCTGAAGGCTGCGCAGCAAGTGACGGATTGTCGGTACATCTGCGTAGGCCTGTTAAAGGCCAGGGTGGTCAGCAGTGGGATATGTTCTTTTCACTCTTTAATCCTGTAATAGCTCAGAGGTGTCAAACGCCATCACATGTCAGCTTAAAGTCACAACATCTTTAAGTAGGTCAACTGCATGCTAATCGAATACATGTCTATGATGCCGGTGATTGCAGAAAGTCTTGACCCCTTTCATTATAACAAAGCAGACCCTAACGAGCTTGACACTTGCTGACAACTTCAAACACAAGGTTGGTGATGATAACGCATGTATTATCCATATGTACTCCTCTGTAAGTTATCATTCCCCCTGGGCCATTATAATGTTTTCTTCGTTAGAGACAAGTTTAAGCCGTGGGGGGTCGTCGCTTCCAAATCACCATGCTACAAGACATTATTTATTTATATATTATCCCCCACCCATGGGACTAACCTGATAGAATGGTATGATGAATATAAAGTGGACGTTCATATATTTAGTACATATGATAAGGAATCAAAGCTTTCTTAACACACATAGATAGGGGCAAGTTGTTTTCATTTTCTAGCTGTATTACACTGTACGCTCTGCTGGACAACAACTATTATCTAAGCAGAGATCTCGATTCAAGAAAAGAATAGTCAATGAATAAATTATTTGTGTTGTTAAGAGTTTATTGCATGAAGGGTGTTGTTACCCATTCTGTTGTAGTTATATATAAGAATTCTTTGATTCCTTCCCCACCCCCCCCCAACAAATACCCACCCGCCCACCTCATTTCAAACTTCAACTAACTCCACATGCATACTAACAAATCAATAAAACCAACAACCCCCATTCCATTCGTTCACCTACCCGATTTCCTCATAATTTCCCTTACTCGCCCCCATATTACTTTACACTCCATGCCACATATCATGTCTTCATCATCATAGCTGGGGCCAACTCACCTATCAATATATCTCCCTTCCTCATAAGCAGTGCTAACCAAATCACTGTCCCCTCGTCAATACAAAACAACCCCTTTCTCTATACGTAGCCAACTGTACATTCTTTTACTCTATATTGATACATGTGTCTTGTGTTTGTGCATTGGAGGAGGATGAGTACCATAAAGCATGCATGTAAAACGACAAGAATAGTACGCAGCATTCTTTAAGTATCTCCTAGAAGGAGGTGGTGGCACTTAAAAGTGCCTTTAGTAGATGACAGCAAAATTGGCTCTTTACTTGGTCTTCTGGGAAGACTTCTTGGGCAGCAAAACAGCCTGGATGTTGGGGAGTACACCACCCTGGGCAATGGTGACACCGGACAGAAGCTTGTTCAACTCCTCGTCATTACGGATGGCCAATTGCAAGTGACGGGGGATGATCCTCGTCTTCTTGTTGTCACGGGCAGCGTTACCTGCCAACTCGAGCACCTCAGCTGCCAAATACTCCATCACTGCAGCCAGGTAGACTGGGGCACCAGCACCAATACGCTCGGCATAGTTGCCCTTGCGCAGGAGACGGTGGATTCTGCCAACGGGGAACTGCAGACCAGCTCGGGATGAACGGCTCTTGCTCTTTCCCTTCGCCTTACCTCCTTTACCACGTCCAGACATGTTGAATTATTGGTGACCTGTGGAATATAGTCAACAAGATAATAGCGCTGCCTTGTTTGTTTGTTTGTTTGTTTGTTCTAATTTAAGTCGCTTTTAGCATCCGCGGTTATGTGCGACTAACTGGATAAATCTTTATGATAGGAATGTGTAGTAGGATATGTTTGACTATTTTGAGATATGTTTGTTTGTAAATGGTGCTCCTGAACAGATGATAGAAGATGACGCAAATAATAATTTTCCGCGAAGCAACGAGGCCCAAAAGCATCCAGTTCCCCAAATGGGCTACTTGACAGACTGTCACCAAGGAGGACTGAAGAGAGTCTATAGTGCTTCAAAAACTATTTGAGTATATTAAAAAAACCCCAAAAAAAAAACCCCGATAAT
Organism: Urechis unicinctus; assembly: GCA_034190875.2. NCBI lineage: Eukaryota > Metazoa > Annelida > Polychaeta > Xenopneusta > Urechidae > Urechis > Urechis unicinctus. The sequence continues at coordinate 22,146,971 of CM067358.1, read as the reverse complement.
ACAGAAAAAGATTGTTGCAAAATGGTTCTCGGAATATTATTTATCTTGGAAACTAGTTTCCAGAGTTATTATATTTGAATCTTTTAGTTTCTTTAATATATATTGCTGTTGATTTTATAATTCTAGGATCAAAAAGACTGATAATATTAATTGGTAAATTTACTGTTTTAATTTTGTTGATAAGCTGAAATCTTTTATAGTTAAATCTTCTACAAGTAAAGAAGAAGTGGTAGGACGTTTCCAGAGAATTACAATACTCACAGTTAGGGTTAATTGAGTTATCAGAGGAATGTTTAGCTTTATAGTAATTTAAAGGATTGCCAAGACTAAAACCAGTTAAGTATTTATCCAAGTCAATTTCTTCGTGAAAATTTGTGGGAAGGAATTTAACCATTTTTTGAATTTCTTTGAACTGGGAGTTAGTTTGGTTGAAACTTTGTTGCCATGTATCGGTTATTTGTTTGTCTATAATTTTGTAATGGGAAGGTTTATCCAAAGACATTGGCTGTAATTTTGTATTGTGACCTTCATTAGCCACCCTGTCCGCCTGTTCGTTCCCAAAAACACCGACATGGGACGGGATCCAAATGAACAAAACACTGAAGTTTCTTAATTCAAAAAGGTTGCTTAAATATATGATTTCTTTTATGTATTTGTTTGAATTAAAAATATTTATTGAATTAATAACAGCTAAAGAATCGGATAGAATTACAGGGTTTCGAAGATTTGAGTCCAAAGCAAAATTCAGGGAATATATGATAGCTAAGGCCTCAGCCACAAAAGTAGAAAAGATACTTGGGATTTTGACACTTTTTTTGTAGTTTAATTTTGGAATAAATATTCCAAATGCAGTGCTTTCAGTGGTTTTGGATCCATCAGTATAAATCTAAACTGAGTCATGAGGCAAGGAGCTCAGGAGTTCTAAGGTTATAGATTTATTATATATTGGGTTGTTTTTAACAATGATCCCAGCAAGATCATTGTCAATCTTAGGGATATTCATGATCCAGGGAGGAACTGGAGAGACATTTTCCGTTTGCACTTCCGGGTGGTTATTCAGAAAAGAAGTTGAGAGTTCATAAAGTGATTTTGAAAAGTTTTGCTTGTTTGAAAACCAGTTTTCCCTAAAAATATTACAAGTTGGGAGATTGAAAATTCTTGCCCTGATGATGTACTTTAGGGTATTTTTTTTCATTTGGAGTTTAATAGGAGGAAATCCTGAAATGACCTGAAGATCTTTAATTGAAGTAGATTTGTGGGCTCTACTGATTGATCTTAATATAGAGGATTGGATTCTATCTAATTTATCAAAATTGTTTTGGAAGGAATTCATTAAAGCTGGGGATCCATACGTTAGATACTGGAGTGAAAAAGCTGAGTGAATTTTTGCTAACATATTTTTGTTTGCCCCCCAAGAAGTTCCGCTAATAAGTCTAATTAAATTTGAAATTTTTTGACATTTATTACTAACAAATTTTGTATTTCATTCCAATTTAATCTTTTATCAAAAACTAAGCCTAAAAATTTTGTGGATTCGTGATACGGTATACTTGTATTGTTCAAAAAAATTTTGGGACGAAATATTGTATTTAATCTACTAAAGGTAATAGCTTTTGATTTTGAAGGAGAAAAATAAATACCCGATTTTTTGGCCCATTTGTTAATTTTATTTATATTTCCCTGGATTATATTAATTAATTTGTTTGATGGTTTGCCAGTGGACCAAAACGTAATATCATCAGCATAGATTGACGCTTTTGACGGAAGAGGAATATCATTGATTAGTATGTTGAAAAGTAGTGGAGAAATGACACTCCCTTGGGGAATGCCATTTACAGTTTTAATTGATTGGGAAATAGAGTCATTTATTCTAACTTTTATACTCCTACCATCAAGGAAATTTTTAATCCATTTTAGACAGAGGCCATCTATTCCTAATTTCTCAGCTTTTCCAACTATGATTGATTTGTTGGCTGAGTCATAAGCTTTTGAAATATCTAGGAAAATGGCATGTGTTATTTTTGTACAAGCTATTCCTTGTTGGATATCATGAGCTAGGTTAGTAATATTGTCCAGTGTACTATGGTGTTTCCTAAAAGCTGATTGTTTTTTATTAAAAAGATTATTATACTCTAAATGCCATTGAACTCTATTTTTAATTATGGTTTCGAAAATTTTAGATGCTGTTGAAGTAAGACTAATTGGTCTATAAGAGGAAGGTGAATGAGGGTCAGAATTTTAGGGTTGAATTTACCTTGAATTTTTTTTACCGTATTCCAAAGTTTATTTGCATTAGATTTATTTAATTTGCTACACATGTCCTCCCAAAAGGTGGCCTTTGCTTTTTTAATAGTAAGTTTAACATTAGCCCTTTCTTTTTTAAACAGGATAAAGTTCTCTTCTGATTTATAATGAAAAAAATTATTTCTGGCAGTACTCCTTTTGTTGATACTTGAAGAACAAGCATCGTTCCACCAAGGGTGAGATTTAAGTTTTTTATTGTTGTTTGCTTTTGTAGAAGGTGTTGAATTATTTGCAGCCGAGATCAGGAGTTTTTCAAATTTTTGATAGGATTTTATAGGGTCAGGATCAATTATGGAATTATCAATAGTTTTAAGACAAATACTCTTGAAGAGATCCCAATTTGCTTTTTTAAGGTTCCATTTATTTTTGTTTACCGAAGAATTATTATTTTGTTGGTTTATATTACTAATGCTTAATATGTTGTGGTCGCTACCCAAGGATTGTTGGAGGTCAGAAAAGAAGAATTTATGTGAAATATCCTGAGTTGTTAAAATAAGATCGAGGATATTTCTGGTTTTATTATTGAAGTGGGTAGGGGAAGAGTCATTATGAAGGGTTATATTGTTATCAACTAATAAATTAAATAAGGAAATCCCTTTGGCATTTGCCTTCGGGTGTTCCCAGAATGGGTGATGGGAATTGAAGTCACCCATGATGAGATGCTTGTCTAAGTCCATTAATTTTTTATATTCTTTTTTATTAATGGATGTTTTATTATCATAAAGATTTGTAATGTGAAAAAAAGTATTGTTGATATGAATTTTGATTGTTATTGATTCTAATGTAATGTCTGTATTAATAGTTTGATATGGGATTTTATTTGATAAAGCAATAAGGAGGCCACCATGAGGAGCACTACTACGGTCATTTCTGATAATTTTGTATTGTGGAAGGCTAAAAGAATGATGGGGTTTGAGGAAGGTTTCCTGAAGGCAGATAATATTTGGTTTATTTTTTTATTTATTTAACATATGAGTAAACTCATCTTGATGTTGGATGATGCCACTACAATTCCAATTCCATACGTTAATACCAAGATTTAACTTAGAAGGGGAATTGAAATTGAGGGACTTTTGATAGGAGTTTGCAGCCGGTATTGTTTGGAGGAAAAGAATAAAAAGGAGGTTGAAAATAAAAGCGAACCGAAAAATTAATAGGTTGAATTGTCAAGGACTTCCTGGACTTTTTTTGAAATAGTGATGTTGTTTTCAATTGCGTGGATAAGGAGAGCTTGATCCATATTTGTATCCAGGAGTTTGTCACAAATGATGGACAGGATTGTAGCCTTGATGTCAGTTGTCATAGGGGATGACAACACTGCTGTGGAAAGATAGACAAAGTCAGATATTTTCTCCTTTGTTGTTTTCGGGGAGCTATTGGACGAACTAGGAAGGTCCGACGGAGGGACCTGCTCAGCAGCAGACGCAGTCGATTGGAAAGAAGGTTGTTGGGTTTTGGGAGAAGACTGTTGTTATGGCGTACTAGTCGTCTTTGTCCTCTTAGAGGAAGGAACATTTTGAGAAGGATTTCGAGGGATGGATGCTGCCGCTTGGGCATAAGACACCTTTTCCGTGGTTTGGATCCTTTTGATGAGTTTGGCTTCTTTGTAGGCAGGGCAGCCTTCGTAGGCCGCACTATGTTCCCCATGACAGTTTGGACAACATTGAGTTTTAGCTTTGCATTGATCATACTTATGTCTCTCCCCACATTTGGGGCAAGCTGTGGTGTTGAGGCAATAGTTGGCTGTATGGCCCAGAGCGTTGCATTTGAAGCACCGTATCGGGGGCGCCACATATTGCTTAACATTATGTGACTGGTAGCCTATGTTGACTCTCGGCGGTAGAGATTTTGTCGAAAAAGTCAGCTCAATAGATTCCGTTGGTTTGACTTTCCCCAAACGGCGAACATTTGTGACGTGGAATGTTGATAAAGCAGACAGAATATCCTGCTCGGATATTTCCGTTGTTACCCCCATGAATTATCCCCCTTCATTGGGGGTTCCTGTTTGAGTTGATGTTTAATTTTACCGGAATGTTGCAAATTTGTTTGGTTTTCAACAAAAGTTTGCTTGTATTTGGGAGAGCTGGATGGTTAGAGATGACCCCGTCTTATAAATCTGATAAGACGGTCCAATTAAAGACGTTATGAACTTGCTGACTTCAATTGGGTTGAACTTGGTCAAGTTGATAGTTTCACTAAAAATGTTCAATTTTACAGAATCAACCTTGGAGTTGTCGGAATGGACTGAATGATTCGAGAGGCCTGAAGAGGCGGTGGAGGAGGAGAGGAGGAGGAGGAAGTGGATTGCTTCCTTCGTCTTTTATTAGACGCAGGGATATACGCGACTTCTGAATCAATATTCAGGTCGTGTTCTGACAGTGTTTCAGTCGTTAGCATAGATGTAGATGGGGATTGTTGTCCCATAGTCAACGAATCGTAGGGGGAAGGGACGTCTAAGACTGTATCGTCCATTTTGGGAAAATATGATATGGAGGGGTCACTGGTGAACTTTACAAAACATCAATATCAAGGATTTCGAGGGATGGATGCTGCCGCTTGGGCATAAGACACCTTTTCCGTGGTTTGGATCCTTTTGATGAGTTTGGCTTCTTTGTAGGCAGGGCAGCCTTCGTAGGCCGCACTATGTTCCCCATGACAGTTTGGACAACATTGAGTTTTAGCTTTGCATTGATCATACTTATGTCTCTCCCCACATTTGGGGCAAGCTGTGGTGTTGAGGCAATAGTTGGCTGTATGGCCCAGAGCGTTGCATTTGAAGCACCGTATCGGGGGCGCCACATATTGCTTAACATGTGTGACTGGTAGCCTATGTTGACTCTCGGCGGTAGAGATTTTGTCGAAAAAGTCAGCTCAATAGATTCCGTTGGTTTGACTTTCCCCAAACGGCGAACATTTGTGACGTGGAATGTTGATAAAGCAGACAGAATATCCTGCTCGGATATTTCCGTTGTTACCCCATGAATTATCCCCTTCATTGGGGGTTCCTGTTTGAGTTGATGTTTAATTTTAACCGGAATGTTGCAAATTTGTTTGGTTTTCAACAAAAGGTTTGCTTGTATTTGGGAGAGCTGGATGGTTAGAGATGACCCCGTCTTATAAAATCTGATAAGACGGTCCAATTAAAGACGTTATGAACTTGCTGACTTCAATTGGGTTGAACTTGGTCAAGTTGATAGTTTCACTAAAAATGTTCAATTTTACAGAATCAACCTTGGAGTTGTCGGAATGGACTGAATGATTCGAGAGGCCTGAAGAGGCGGTGGAGGAGGAAGAGGAGGAGGAGGAAGTGGATTGCTTCCTTCGTCTTTTATTAGACGCAGGGATATACGCGACTTCTGAATCAATATTCAGGTCGTGTTCTGACAGTGTTTCAGTCGTTAGCATAGATGTAGATGGGGATTGTTGTCCCATAGTCAACGAATCGTAGGGGGAAGGGACGTCCAAGACTGTATCGTCCATTTTGGGAAAATATGATATGGAGGGGTCACTGGTGAACTTTACAAAACATCAATATTCAAGGATTTCGAGGGATGGATGCTGCCGCTTGGGCATAAGACACCTTTTCCGTGGTTTGGATCCTTTTGATGAGTTTGGCTTCTTTGTAGGCAGGGCAGCCTTCGTAGGCCGCACTATGTTCCCCATGACAGTTTGGACAACATTGAGTTTTAGCTTTGCATTGATCATACTTATGTCTCTCCCCACATTTGGGGCAAGCTGTGGTGTTGAGGCAATAGTTGGCTGTATGGCCCAGAGCGTTGCATTTGAAGCACCGTATCGGGGGCGCCACATATTGCTTAACATTATGTGACTGGTAGCCTATGTTGACTCTCGGCGGTAGAGATTTTGTCGAAAAAGTCAGCTCAATAGATTCCGTTGGTTTGACTTTCCCCAAACGGCGAACATTTGTGACGTGGAATGTTGATAAAGCAGACAGAATATCCTGCTCGGATATTTCCGTTGTTACCCCATGAATTATCCCCTTCATTGGGGGTTCCTGTTTGAGTTGATGTTTAATTTTAACCGGAATGTTGCAAATTTGTTTGGTTTTCAACAAAAGGTTTGCTTGTATTTGGGAGAGCTGGATGGTTAGAGATGACCCCGTCTTATAAATCTGATAAGACGGTCCAATTAAAGACGTTATGAACTTGCTGACTTCAATTGGGTTGAACTTGGTCAAGTTGATAGTTTCACTAAAAATGTTCAATTTTACAGAATCAACCTTGGAGTTGTCGGAATGGACTGAATGATTCGAGAGGCCTGAAGAGGCGGTGGAGGAGGAAGAGGAGGAGGAGGAAGTGGATTGCTTCCTTCGTCTTTTATTAGACGCAGGGATATACGCGACTTCTGAATCAATATTCAGGTCGTGTTCTGACAGTGTTTCAGTCGTTAGCATAGAGGTAGATGGGGATTGTTGTCCCATAGTCAACGAATCGTAGGGGGAAGGGACGTCCAAGACTGTATCGTCCATTTTGGGAAAATATGATATGGAGGGGTCACTGGTGAACTTTACAAAACATCAATATTCAAAAAAAAATTCCTGTCAATAATTGTAATGACAGAAAGAAAAACAAGAAAAGGCGAAAATATTTGTGCAGAGAGTATTTACTCATACATTAATTGGTGACAAAAGTGACATAGAATAACAAAAGTGCAAAATTGTGATACAAAATAAACTTTACAGTTTGCGTCAATCCAGACAGGAGTGGAGTCCGCCGGTTCTTAACACACTGTGAAGAAACCAACGATGCGATGCGAGAGTCGATTACTGCTTCCCACTAGGGAAACAAAAGTTTGTAAGGCGAGAGAAGCTGTGAGGTCCGCAGATCTTGGGTCGATCCCAGGAGCAAAAAGAGAAAACTAGCACAATCCGGTTTTGCGAAATCGACAACTACTGACCACGCCCGAACTAAAGTCCAGACATGTTGAATTATTGGTGACCTACGGAATATAGTCAACAAGATAATAGCGCTGCGCCGGAGAAAGCGGGCTATTTATATGGAGGACAGCGCGGTATTAGAGTCACATGACCTCGACCAGCGCGGCCAGCCACTCAGCGCGCCCGCTGCTACTAAGCGGCCAATCAGCGCCCGCTCTCATCTGAACACGGTCATGTGACTCTAATACCGCGATGCCGTCTGATATAAGAAGATGTTTTGATCGGGCCAACTTCAGCTAGTAGCCAAAGTAAAATTTACAATAAAACAAGCTAAGTCCACTTACTGGCAATCCAAATGTTCTTCCTTAAATCAACCTAATCTAAAACATCTATGGCAAACCATTAATATGCTCAAAGGAAAATATGCAAAGTCCAATATTCCCCCTCTACAAACAGATAATCAGTTTCATTTCACTAACAATAATCAACAAATATCTGATCTCTTAGTCTCCCACTATGCTAAAATCAGTTCCTATAACAACCTTCCTTTCAACTTTGCTCCTCAGCCTTCCAACCTTTCACAATCTCTTCATATCAATTCTTCGCCTCTCAATGAACTCTTCACACCAAATGAACTTTATAACGCTGTCAATAAAACTAAACACACTGCCCCAGGTAAGGACTCTCTCATATACCCTTTCTTCAATCATCTCCCTCCTGACTCTCTTGAGGTACTCCTAGATATTTTTAACCAACTTTGGCTTTCTTCCAAAACTCCCCCTTCATGGAATTCTGCCATCATCATACCAATTCTCAAACCTAACCAAAATGAACACCTTCCATCTTCTTATAGACCTATTTGCTTAACCTCAGTCGCATCTAAAATCTTTGAAACCATGCTTAACAACAGAATTTCCTGGTACCTCGAACACAATAACCTCTTAAAACCCAATCTCTCAGCTTTTCGATCTCATCGATCTACTACTGATAACATAATTCTTCTTTCAGACGCTATTAATAAAGGTATTCTCTCTGGGAAAAAAACCCACGCTATATTTTTAGATATGTCTAAAGCATTTGATACTGTACATAGAAATTCCATTGTCAACAAGGCACTTAATTTAGGCATTAATGGCCGAGCTATTAATTGGATCCATAATTTTCTAAGTAATCGTTCCATCCAAGTCAAAGCCAATAACTCCTTATCTTCTACTCTCTTCACTGAAACTGGAGTACCTCAGGGCAGTGTGTTATCTCCTACCCTCTTCAATATTTTCATTAATGACATCCCAATGCCTACCACTTCCTCCATTTACGCTGATGACCTAGCTCTATGGGTCACTGGCAATCTTTCTCCTAAACTTACTAAACTTATGCAAACTTATCTCAATAATATACACCAATGGGCCACCAAATGGGGCATTTCCTTCTCCCCATCTAAATCCACAGCAGTTCATTTCGGTACCAATATTGATAACACACTACCTATCTTTCATATCAACAAATCCCCAATTCCTCATCAAAACTCCATCAAATTTCTAGGCATCATATTAGATAAAGGTTTAACATGGAAGGAACATATCTCTTATACCGTAGCTAAATGTCATAAAATAACTAATCTCCTTAGATATATTAGTGGTACTTCTTGGGGCACCAACTTCCATGCTTCATGTAAAATCCATTCTTCTCACTCTCTTCAACACATACTTTATGGTGCCCCTGCCTTTATCTCTACTTCCAAAACTAATATCAATAAACTAGAATCTGCTCAATCCTCCACCCTCCGTGCCATTACCAAAACCCATCTTTCTTCCTCTATTCCCTCTCTACAGGTCATCACTGGATTTTTACCTATCAAACTCCAACTCCTAAAATCCACCCTCAAATATTCTATCAGAGCTAATATTTTTAATCTTCCCACTAAAAATATTTTCAAGGACTCCTGGTATAACAGCATCAATAAATTACGCAAAACCATTAGTTTTAATACCTTACCCATTACTTCAAATCATCCTCACATCTCTCCAATTCCTATCTCACCTTGTCCCCCATGGCATTTAATCAAACCATCCCTCAATACTGATCTAACCAATATCACTACTAAAGACAATCCCACTCTTAACAGAACCCAGGCTCTCCATCTCATAAACGAACTACCAACTAACTCTACTCTCATCTATACGGATGGCTCCAAATTCAACCTTAGTACTTCTTTTGCTACCTTCATTCCTTCTCTCAATTACTCTTTCTCCTCTCGCATTCAAACTTTCTGTTCCATCTTTATAGCAGAAGCTCTAGCCATCATCAACTCTCTATATATAGCTCTACAATCCAATATTAAAAACCCTACCATCCTATCAGATTCCCTTTCTGTCATCTCAGCTCTTAAGAATAAAAATAACAATCCATTCATAAACGAAATCAAATATCTATCCACTCTTCTGGCACATCTAAATTCTCATTCATCCCTCATCTGGATCCCAGCTCACTGTGGGATCCATGGTAACGAAACTGTCGACTCAATAGCTAAAAATGCTCATTCTCTTCCCTTCATACAACCTATTCCTATTGATTTAAACACTCATTACTCTCTCATCAACAAAACCATTTCTCTTAAATGGCAAGAAGAGTGGAATCAATCTGCTTCTACGCTCAAACTAATCTGTCCATCACCTCTTCCAAATCCTATTATTTTCTCAAATAACACCTTCATTAATAACATTCTTACTTCTATAGCCCTTGAAAACCCCCCTCTTCAATACTATTTGGCTAAAAATAACCATATAGTTAATTTAGATCCAAACTGTAATCACTGTCAAACCCTCGAAACCTCCTTCCATTTCTTCTTTCAATGCTCTAATTATAATAACATCCGTCCTCCACTAATGCACAGCTTAAGCACAAATAAACTTCAATGTAATGTCCACAACCTCTTCCATAAAACCATTATAAAACAAACAATTACATACATCACTCAATCCAAACGATTTACCCAATAATCTCGCATCATTATTTCACCCATCATCCTAATGTTTCACATACCATATTCTTTGCACTTTTATTTTTTCTTCTATCTTCCCTAGTTTTGCTATCAGGGATCCCCATGTGCCATTCATGGGTACTTTAGGGCTTGTTTTTCTTCATTTCTTTAGCACTGGAGTAGCCCCCAGTGCGTGAAATCCTCTTTTTTGCATTTTTCAACACTCTTTTTTAGGAGCACCTCATTATTTCATATCATTTTTACCTTTACTTATTATTTTATCTTATATTCCTTCAATTAAGTTAAATTAAAAAATTTGTGGGTGCCTGAAAAGAGCATCCTCCGAGCAACTGAGTACATGCATCTGCGTATTTCTTTTTATCATCCTATATAAACACTTTAATATGTACACTATTTCATCCTCCTACCTCCGTTTTAATACCATGACTCCCTGGCTTTGGGTGACATGTTGTCGAGTCGAACTCCTCCATAGCCGTACATGGCCTCAGCTGCCAACACGGCTCAAATTAGAGTGAACGAACGAACGAACGAGCCAACTTCATTGCTTGTTCGATTCGTCAACATGCCACCTAAAGCCGCGTCAAAGGGAGTTTGTTAGTCGCTCGTCTGGTTAGCTCGACTGGAGTGATAGTATTCATCTTGGTTTCTTCGGCCACCTGCTGTGCTTAGTGATTTTTGACACTTAGGAATCGTCTCTCTTCTCTCTCTCGAACCTGCTTCTCGCCGCCAGCCCGCCGGCCTACAGTAGGACACCGCCGCCAGCCGCCTTTGGGCGTGACTCGCCAAACCGGTTTGGACAATTACGCAACCGGATTGGAATCGATTTCTACTTTGGAATTTCAGCGCTCAGCCTTTACTGCTTGACTACGCCCATTGGGTAAAGTGAATCTTATATTTGCACATTAAATCACCGTGTATTCTATGCCTTCACGTTGTTGTTGTTTTTTTTCACACCAATACCCAGTTTGCACCACACTTCTCGCGCGTTTGCTTTTGACGGAAATTTTCGCTTCGGAAATTAGTAGTATTTTTTCTGACGGGCGTCTGCATTTTTGTTGTTTTCACAAATTGATAGTAGTATCTCTCGTGCCGGGCAATTCTTTGTTGGAAATTTGAATGTTTTTCTTCGCACTTTGTTTTGTACAACATGGCGAGTTATCTCGAAAAGTATGAAGCCGCCGGTGCGGAAGTTGACACTAATGTTGAACAACAGCACTTGCTCTCTGAGGAAAACCTCCTCAACAACTCGCAATACACACTCGTAACATCCACCCCCAAAAAACGTAGAAGACAACTGTCTAACTCAATAGAATCAATCTCACCCAACATGTCCATGAATTCTGACACATCAGTCTCACAGTCAGAGAACATGAGAATCAACATATACAGTACATCCACGAACCTAGCAAAATACAACCCCATTGAAATTAGCAAACACATCACATCTCTCATAGGCCCTGAACACAAAATCTTTAAAACCGGTTCTTCCATTACAATTGCAGCATCAAAAATTCAAATCAACCAACTCAGTTACATCAAACAAATCGGTACCATCAACGTAAAAACATCAATTCAAAAAAAACCGGAAGCAAAACCAAACAAAGGAATTATCCATGGGGTGACAAATCAGTTGAAAGAATCTGAGATTCTTGAAGCCTTAGCAAGCTTCAATGTGTCACAGGTACGACGTTTGGGTAAAGTAAACCCCACAGAGTCGATTGAACTCACGTTTGACACTAAATTCCTACCCACCAGAGTACAAATCGGGTACTCATGGCATAATGTGAAGGAGTACTTCCCTCCACCAATGAGGTGCTTTAAGTGTAATCAATTCGGACACCCGGCAAACTTTTGCGGGAATACCACAACTTGCCCCAAATGTGGAAAGCATCATAAATATGAGGCATGTCAGTCAGACATAATCTCATGCGGGAACTGTGGGAAAAGCCATAGCGCTGCCTTTAAGGGGTGCAAAGCCTTTAAGAAAGCAGTTCAAATTACAAAGCTGAAACATACAGAAAACATCTCGTATTCACAAGCAGCTGCTGCTGTGCCCAAAACCCCTCCACCACCTAAAACCCCCCCACCGAAAGAAAACACACCGAACCAAACAGACAGATTCAACACAATGGAAAAACCAGTCTCACAAACCACTCCAGAATCCCCCAGCCCAAACAGAAAAGAAAAACCATCCAAAGCAAACAGCTCAAACAATCCAATTCCGGAAAAAATGTGCGACTTCGTCTATTTTTCCACTGCTATCATTGCCTCTCCAATGTCAACGGACATAAAAGCCAAACTAATAGCTATCATTTCAAATCAACTACTTCATACTATCATTGATCATGAACTCATATACCACGCTATTCAAAATAACATCACAATATGTCCCAAAACATCATGAATACTTCAATTTCAAAGTAAATTCACTCCTGATTGTCTATTTTTTGCTTTGGAATTTTTCCAGTGCTGTCTCAGATCCTTCACAAAAACATTTATTCAATAATAGTTACATAAATATATGGTCATGGAACTGCAGAGGAATCTCACAACACTGATGAATTCTTACAAATTCTAAATACCGTCAACCCTACACCTAACATCATCTGCCTCCAAGAAACTTTTTTAAAACCAATACAAAATTTTGAAATTCCGGGCTTTACCATCATACGCAATGACAGAACTATATCTCAAGGTGGAGGCCTTCTGGTTGCTATTGATAAAAATATTCCGTTTTCGATTTGTCATATAAATTCTGCTCTAGAACATATCACAATTCAGATAAATCTAAAAAACCAAATCTTTCACATCACAAACTTATATGACAACAACCCATCAATATCCACCCCACAATACCAACCTTTTTTAGACTTAAATAAACACATCTTACTTGGGGACTTCAATGCGCATCACCCTTTTTGGAATCATAACAAAGCAAATTCCAAAGGAAACACTCTATTCAAAATTATACAAGATAACAATATCACACTACACAATGACTCCTCTCCAACACATTTTTGTAAATCTGTTCGAAATACACTGGATTTAATTCTATCAACATCAGACATTTCTCATGGTTTTAATTTCAAAAACTTTCATACTTTTTTGGGAAGTGACCACTCCATCATAAGTCTAAACAACATCAAAAATGCAAAATCCCCCACCAACTTTTCTAAATCCAACTGGAACTTAAAAAAAGCTAATTGGCAACTTTTCGAAAATACCTGTTCAACACTAATTACTAACTCAATCATCCATTCGAACCCAATAACATCATATAATAATTTGGAAAAATATTTAATTCATGCAGCCGAAATATCCATCCCTCTTCACAAAACAAAATCAATAAACAGGAAAACCCACCCTTGGTGGACAAACCAATGCACTGAAAGTATCAAAACAAGAAACAGAGCTCGCAATAAATTCTTTCACTCAAAAACTCAAGAAAACTTTATTCATTTCAAAAAATTAAGAGCTCAGGCTAAACATACAATTAAACTAGCAAAATCAGTATACTGGGAAAAACATTGTGAAAATTTAAATAATCCTAACACTAAAAACCTCTGGAACACCGTCAAAAGAATACAGGGCAAACAAACAACTTCCATCATTCCTCCTCTACTAAACCAAAATAGTAACAAGTACACTGAAACCAATGAAGAAATAGTAGAAACATTTGGATCTCACTTTTCAAATATCAATTCTCCAACCGTCAACCCCAAAAATTTTGCAACAACTAAGCCTGATATCCCAAACAACATTTTAAACGCACCTTTTTCCATCCAAGAACTAAAAAACGCCTTGAAAAACAAAAACACTTCTCCAGGAGAAGATAAATTAAGCTACTCTTTTTTTGAACATCTACCAACAAACTCCCTCAACACAGTTCTCGAAATATTTAATCAACTCTTCTCTCATTCAATAGTACCAAAACAATGGAAATCTGCAATAGTATGCCCCATCCTAAAACCAAATCAACCTTCTTCTTCACCATCATCATACAGACCCATCAGCCTCACATCTGTCGCATCTAAAATTTTCGAAACAATAATCAAAAACAGACTACAATGGCATTTAGAAAAAAAAATAACTTATTAAATTTCAGACAAACAGCTTTCAGACCTCATCACAGCACAATAGATAACATCACCATATTAGCCAATGACATAATAAATTCTCTCAACAACCACAAAATCACTCATGCCATCTTCCTTGACATATCAAAAGCATATGACTCAGCAAATCAAGAAATAATTTTAAATAAAGCAAATTCTTTAGGAATAAATGGCAACTGTCACAAATGGCTCACAAATTTTATCACTAACAGATCAATTAAAGTTAAAGTTAATGGAATACTATCATCCTCCTTCCCATTAAAAAAAGGTGTACCTCAAGGAAGTGTCATATCCCCTCTACTTTATAACATTTATACCAATGACATTCCTCTCCCTCCCACAGCATCAATATACGCAGATGACATAACAGTGTGGACATCCGGCAAACCTTCCGACAACCTCATAAAAGTCATTCAAGGTCATATCAATAAAATAAATATATGTGCCAAAAACTCGGGAATTTCTCTTTCTTCGCAAAAATCAAAAGCTATTACTTTCTCAAGACTTCAATCTCACTTTGAACCCAAAATTCATCTAAATAATCAAGGCATACCATACCACAAAACAGTTAAATACCTGGGAATAATTTTTCAAAACAAACTTTCATGGAAAGACCACATAGAACATATAACAACTAAATGTCAAAAAATTTCAAATATCATCAGGATAATCAGTGGGACATCATGGGGAGCAAACAAATCATCATTATGTAAAATTCACTCATCTCATTCACTTCAATATATTTTGTATGGTTGTACCGCCTTATCCTCAGCTCCGTCATACCTATTAAATAATTTAGAAAAAGCACAATCATCCATTTTAAGGTCTATTACCAAAACACATAAATCCTCATCTATCAAAGCTCTTCAAATTATTACAGGCTTCCCACCAATAAATCTCCAAATTCAAAAATATATACTCAAATATGCAGTTCGATCAAAAATTTTCAATCTTCCAACAAAACACATTTTTGAAGAAAATTGGTATACCAACAGTCCTCTCTCTACAACTGCACTTAACCATTTTACAAGCTCCTTTTTAGAAGACTATCCTACACTCTCTATACAAAAAATAAATCCCATTCCTCCATGGTTCAATGCTTTTCCTCTCATAAATGTAGAACTTACAAAACATACAGATAAGAACAACCCAACACAAATAAAAAATACAACTCTTCAACTTATTGAATCACTCCCTTCCACATCCACTAAAATATATACAGACGGATCCAAAACTTCAAACAGCACTTCTTTCGCAATCAATATACCTCATCTAAAATATTCAAAAGGAACTAAAATACCAAACTTTCTATCAATATATGCTGCAGAAGCACTTGCCATCATAAACGCTTTAATCTATGCAATAGACTCAAACCTACAAAACACAACAATACTCACAGATTCTTTATCAGTAATAAATTCAATAAGCACAAACAATGACAACAAATATATAAATGAAATTTCCATGCTAACAAAAGTGCTACAAAACCAAAATCAAAACGTAACCCTTATTTGGATCCCTTCACACATAGGAATTAGTGGCAATGAAACTGCAGATAAAACTGCAAAAAAAGCACATTCCAATACACATACCGAAAACATACCCATAGACAATGCCTCTTTAAACCTCATCATAAACTCTTTTATCAAAAACAAATGGCAAGAATCTTGGAACTCATCACAAAACCAACTATTTGAAATTCAACCTACAGTTAAATTTTTTCCATCAATATTCAACAACAATAAATACTTAGACTTTTTATTAACTACAATAGCAATAAATAATCCTCCTTTAAACTCATATTTAGCACTTACAAATTCGGATATAAACCCAAATTGTAATTTCTGCGATAATAGTGAAACATCAAAACATTTTTTCTTCTAGTGTACAAAATTCAACAACCAAAGAAATCTCTTAATAAATAAACTAAAATCAAATAATCTTGCCATACAAATTAAAAACCTTTTCCATCCACAAATTTTAAACACAACTATCAATTACATTAAAACAACTAAAAGATTCCTTAAAATCTAATACAGCTAATTTTATTTTTATTTTTGGTATAGTTTTCTCCAATTTGGTTTTTTTTCATCAAAATTCATCCAAAGCACTAAATAGTATATCTCTTCTATCCCTCCCTAGTGCATTCTATCAGGATATCCAACAGAAATGTTTGGACTCTTTTGGGCCTCTTTTACCTCTCATCTTTACGCTGGAGTAGCCCCCAGCGGCAGAAGCCTTCTCAATTGCATTTCTTCTCCTTATATCTTTTTTAGGTGCACATCATTGAATCATTGAAAGTCACATCAGCAATAACATGAAAACAGAATTGAAATAATATACTATAAAGTTATATCTGTACATTAAGGAAATTTAACAACACTTTTGCCAGTCGCACATGGTCCCAGTTACTATAAGCGACTCAAATTCGAAATCAACAACAACAACAAAGCCAACTTATACGCAGTCCGGACCTTGAACGGCCAAGACATACTTTTTGTGTATTTTCATTTTGGCGGGAAAATTTTTCTCTTTCTCCCGCCAAATCGATTTGAGAACTCAGTTGTTTCGGAGGATTTTTCAACAGTTATTGGACTTGTAAGTCCGTTTCTTTAGATCGATTTAGCAAATATTTATATCGTTTCACTAGTTTTTGTTCCCTTAATTACGTTAGGTTGGACTTTGTCCTCCTATCGCCTTTTTTTGTTTAGTTAAGTTTTTAAGTTGAACTTGATTTCTTTGTTTACATTTTATTTTTTGCATTTATCGTTCATCATTTCCTACCCCATCATTTTTTCATTCATTGCTACCTATCCCCATCATGAAAAGCCCACTATCAGTGAACAATCTAGAACCTAGGTCCGACCCAAATCACTCTTTTGAATCTCAAAATTTTGACTCTGAAAATTCTGACATGGAATCCTCTATGGAAGAATCCGAATATCATAATACCTCATACGAAACTCAATCTCCCAGCAGAAAACGTATCCACCATTCCTCTCCAATCTCACCCACTGCTCGTTCCCCTCAAAATACAATCACTTCCTCTCCCATTCCTACCCCTCAATTTTTCAACGTCAATATCTACAGTTCCCAAGTAAATATCACAAAAGTTAACCCAATCACCATCCAGAAAGACTTGTCTAACATAATAGGTCCTGAATTTTCAATCTCCAAAACCGGATCATCCATCACTTAAAATGTTACCAAAGCACAAACTATACTCCTCAAAAACACTCAAAAACTTGGCACTATCAAAGTACAAAACCCAAAATCTACTCTTTTTAAAGGGCATCATTCATGGAGTCACTGTTGACATCCCTGATGATGACCTTCTCAAATCTCTATCTCAATTCAACGTCACCTCCATCCGCAGACTCGGCAAGGTTAAACCTACCGAGTCTGTGGAATTAACTTTCTCTTCTTCTCAACTCCCTCTCAAAGTCTACATAGGATATTCTTCTCACAATGTTAAACAATACATCCCAAATCCTCCCAGATGCTTCAAATGCAACAAATTTGGTCACACTGCCACCTTCTGTCCCAATAATACTGTATGTCCCAACAGCGGTGAGCACCACAAATATCTTGACTGCAAGACTCCTACTAAAAAGTGCACAAACTGTGGTAAAAATCACAGTGCAGCCTTCAAAGGCTGCGATGCCTTCACTAAGGCTAAGTCAATCAATAAAATCAAAATCACTCAAAAAATTTCTTATGCAAAAGCTGTATCCCTCCTTCCCCTAACACCTCCTGTCACTCGACCCCTCACTCCCCCCCCCTCTCCCCCCTGGTCCCCCACCCTGTGCCCCCAAACCACAACGCTCTCCCAGACCACGTAGATTAAGAAATTTTGATACCTCTTCCCCCCCTGAACCCTCCAGCATTACTACTACCTCTTCCCTCCCATCTACCTCCACCAAGCCCCCAAGCTACCTCGCTGCATATACTTCCTCCTCGCCTCCTACTGCTTCTACCTCCAACCCTGTTTACACCAACCCAACTCCACCTCAATCTTCCCCCCAGAAAGCTCTTCCCGCTACACCCAACAAACTCTTTGACTTCATCTACCTCTCAACGGCCATACTCTCATCTCACCTTTCCTCATCATCAAAAGCCAACATCCTTACCGTAGTTGCTAAAGAATTACTTAAAATTTCAATCCCAACTCATACCTTTATACAAGCCATTGACCAGAATACTGCTGTCTCCACTCAACTTAAACAATTTCTCCTCAACCCATCTTCATAACTGTACATTTCACTTCCCATTGTTATTACTCTCACCTCACGCTATCATCTTCAAATACATATTACTTCTCTTTCTCTGTCTTTCTCCCATTCTTAAATTCCACTCCCCTATACTTAACTCTTCTCCACAACCCCCATCAAATAGCCATCATCCAAACCTAACCATCTGGTCTTGGAACTGCCGAGGCATCCAATCTCAATTTCTTGAATTCTCACAAAACCTACTTTCATCTAATCCAAAACCATCAGTTGTATGCCTACAAGAAACATTTCTTAAACCTCCCAATAATATTTCTTTTCCATACTACAATATTATTCGAAAAGATCGTATCTCCTCTGGTAATGGCGGTTTAGCCATTCTAATGAATAAAAACATTCCCTTCAAAATCATTGACTCCTCTTCCAATCTAGAACACCAAATTCTACAAATTAACATTTCTAACCATATATACCATATCTCTAACATTTATGACAATTTTGATACTCTTGATCCCACTTCTTATCCTCCAATTCTCAATCTCCCACGTAACATCATTGTGGGGGATTTCAACTCACATCATCCTTTCTGGCATCATTCCTCTCCTAACTCAAAAGGAAACGCTCTATTCAAAATAATCCAAAACTCTGATATTACTCTCCATAATGACAATTCCTCAACTCATTTTATAACACTGGACATAATATTTTAGATTTAATTTTCACATCACAAGACATCTCACATAAATTTACTTTCTCTAATAGTCATAACACAATGGGAAGTGACCATACTATCATCTCTATATCCAACAATGCTTCATCTCCTCCTGAAACTCATTCTCCTTTTCCCAAATGGACAATAACCAAAGCTAACTGGAATCTTTTCACTAAATTATGTCAAGAAAAAATCACATCCAAAATTCTTTCCTCTGATCCTTTAACCTCCTACGATAATTTTTATAATATTCTAATCAAAATTGCGCAACAAACCATTCCTACCAAATCACCTAAAAAATTACATCTAAAATCTCATCCATGGTGGAATGAAAATTGTTCTTCGGCTATCAAATCAAGAAATAAAGCTAGAAACAAATTTTATCATAACAAAACCCCTGATAATCTAATCCAATTTAAACAACTAGTAGCCAAAGTAAAATTTACAATAAAACAAGCGAAGTCCACTTACTGGCAATCCAAATGTTCTTCTTTAAATCAACCCAATCTTAAGCATCTTTGGCAAACCATTAATATGCTCAAAGGAAAATATGCAAAGTCCAATATTCCCCCTCTACAAACAGATGAACAGTTTCATTTCACTAACAATAATCAACAAATATCTGATCTCCTAGTCTCTCACTATGCTAAAATCAGTTCCTACAACAACCTTCCATCCAACTTTTCTCCTCAGCCTTCCAACCTTTTACAGTCTCATCATATCAATTCTTCGCTATCCAATGAACTCTTCACTCCCAATGAACTTTATAATGCTGTCAATAAAACTAAACACACTGCCCCAGGTAAGGACTCTCTCATTTATCCTTTCTTTAATCATCTCCCTCCTGACTCTCTTGAGGTACTCCTGGATATTTTCAACCAACTTTGGCTTTCTTCCAAAACTCCCCCTTCATGGAATTCTGCCATCATTATACCAATTCTCAAACCCAATCAAAATGAACACCTTCCATCCTCTTATAGACCTATATGTTTAACCTCAGTCGCTTCCAAAATTTTTGAAACTATGCTTAACAACAGAATTTCCTGGTACCTTGAACACAATAACCTTTTAAAACCCAACCTCTCAGCTTTTCGATCCCATCGATCTACTACTGACAATATAATTCTCCTTTCAGACGCCATTAATAAAGGTATTCTCGCTGGAAAAAAAACCCACGCTATATTTTTAGATATGTCTAAAGCTTTTGATACTGTACATAGAGCTTCCATTGAAAATAAGGCACTTAACTTAGGTATTAATGGCCGAGCTATTAATTGGATCCATAATTTTCTAAGTAATCGTTCCATCCAAGTTAAAGCTAACAACTCCTTATCTTCCACTCTTTTTTACTGAAACTGGAGTACCTCAGGGCAGTGTGCTTTCTCCTACCCTTTTCA
The DNA here is from genome assembly GCA_034190875.2 of Urechis unicinctus. Lineage (NCBI taxonomy): Eukaryota > Metazoa > Annelida > Polychaeta > Xenopneusta > Urechidae > Urechis > Urechis unicinctus. The sequence goes on along the minus strand of CM067358.1, from coordinate 22,126,316 downwards.
ATATTTTCATTAATGACATCCCAATGCCTACCACTTCCTCCATCTACGCTGATGATCTAGCCTTATGGGTCACTGGCAATCTTTCCCCTAAACTCACTAAACTTATGCAAAGTCATCTCAACAATATTCATCAATGGGCCACCAAATGGGGCATTTTCATTTCTCCATCTAAATCTACAGCAGTTCATTTCGGCACCAAAATTAATAACACACTACCAATTTTTCATATCAACAATTCCTCCATTCCTCATCAAAATTCCATCAAATTTTTAGGCATCATATTAGATAAAGGTTCAACATGGAAGGAACATATCTCTTATATTGTAGCAAAATGTCACAAAATAACTAATCTCCTCAGATATATCAGAGGTACTTCCTGGGGCACCATCTTCCATACTTCATGTACTATTCATTCTTCTCACTCTCTTCAACACATACTTTATGGTGCCCCTGCCTTTATCTCCACTTCAAAAACTAATATCAATAAGTTAGAATCTGCACAATCTTCCACCCTCCGTGCCATCACCAAAACCCATCTTTCTTCCTCTATTCCCTCTCTCCAGGTCATCACCGAATTTTTACCTATCAAACTTCAACTCTTAAAATCCACCCTCAAATATTTTATCAGAGCTAATATTTTTAATCTTCCCACTAAACATATTTTCAATGACTCCTGGTATAATAGCATCAATAAATCACGCAAAACCATAAGTTTTAATACCCTACCCTTTACATTAAATCATCCTCCCATCTCTCCAATTCCTCTCTCACCTTGTCCTCCATGGCATTTAACCAAACCATACCTTAATACTGACCTAACCAAAATCTCTACCAAAGATAATCCCACACATAACAGAACCCAGGCTCTCCATCTCATAAACGAAATACCACCTAACTCTACTCTTATCTACACGGATGGCTCCAAATTCAGCCTTAGCACTACCTTTGCTACCTTCATCCCTTCTCTCAAATACTCTTTTTCCTCACGCATTCAAGCTTTCTGTTCCATCTTTATAGCCGAAGCTCTCGCCATCATCAACTCTCTATTTATAACTCTACAATCCAATATTAAAAACCCTACCATCCTGTCTGATTCCCTCTCTGTTATCATAGCTCTTAAGAATAAAAATAACAACCCTTTTATTAATGAAATCAAATATCTATCCACTCTTCTTGCGCATCAAAATTCTCATTCAACTCTTATCTGGATCCCAGCTCACTGTGGGATTCATGGCAACGAAATAGTCGATACCATAGCTAAAAATGCTCATTCTATTCCCTTTATTCAACCTATTCCTATTGACTTAAACACTCATTACTCTCTCATCAATAAAGCCATTTCACTCAAATGGCAAGAAGAGTGGAATCAATCTTCCTCTATGCTCAAACTAATCTGTCCATCACCTCTTCCTAATCCTATCATTTTCTCAAATAACACCTTCATTAATACCATTCTTACTTCTATAGCCCTTGAAAACCCCCCTCTTCAATACTATTTGGCTAAAAATAACCATATAATTAATTTAGATCCAAACTGTAATCACTGTCAAACCCTCGAAACCTCCTTCCATTTCTTCTTTCAATGCTCTAATTATAATAACATCCGTCCTTCACTAATTCACAGCCTAAACACAAATAAACTTCAATGCAATGTCCACAACCTCTTCCATAAAACCATTATAAAACAAACAATTACATACATCACTCAATCCAAACGATTCGCCCAATAACCCGCATCATTGATTTTCCTATCATTTCAATCATCACATTATCATATCCTTTGCACTTTAATTTTTTCTTCTATTTTCCCTAGTTTTGCTATCAGGGATCCCCATGTGCCATTCATGGGTTCTTTAGGGCTTGTTTTCCTTCTTTTCTTTAGCACTGGAGTAGCCCCCAGTGTGTGAAATCCTCTTTTTTGCATTTCTCAACACTCTTTTTAGGAGCACCTCATGATCTCATATCATTTTTTTTTTACTTTTACTTATTATTTTATCTTAAATCCTTTCAATTAAGTTAAATAAAAAAAAATTGGGGGCCTGAAAAGAGCATTCTCCGATCAACTGAGTTTATATATCTACGTTTTCCATTTTATCATTCTATTATAAGCACTTTAATATGTACATCATTTTCACCCTCCTACCTCCTTCGTAATACTTTGTCTCCCTGGCTTTGGGTGACATGTTGTCGAGTCCAACTCCTCCATAGCCGTACATGGCCTCAGTTGCCAACACGGCTCTAAGCTGGATCTAACGAACGAACGAACGGGCCGACTTGGGATACACACCCAGTAACTCGATCCGAGCAGACCTGTTCTGTTGTGTATTTTGGTTTGGCGCGAAAAATTTTCACAATCTCTCGCCAAAAATTATTTGGACTCAGTCGAATCGGAGGCATTATTCTTCAATATTTGGACTTGTAAGTCCAACTATTTCATTTTATTAGTTATCATTTTCAACTGCTTTTCTTGTTTATCGTTTATATACAAACGTTAGGTTGGACTTTGTCCTCCTTTCGTTAATTTCTTTCTTCTAGTTTAACTTATTTTCTTTGTTTACATCCTGATTTGTGTATTATTTATACTTTTTTCTATTTCATTATCATTTCATTCCACTCCCTCATGAAAAGTCCACTCTCAGTCAATAATTTAGAACCTAGATCTGAACTGAACCAATCATTCCAATCACAATCAATGGATTCCACCACCACCTCATCCAACGATCTATCTATGGACGACTCAGACATACCAGAAACATCTCTTGATGACCAATCACAATCTCAATCTCCAAGAAGAAAACGCATCCACCATTCCTCACCCATTTCTCCTAAATCTCACTCTCCACATAACACCCTAACATCATCTCCTATCAAAACTCCACAATATTTCAAAGTAAACATCTACAGCCCCAAAATCAACATCGCCAAGGTCAACCCTATTACCATTCAAAAACATCTCTCAGATATTATTGGACCAGAATTCTCAATTTCAAAGACAGGATCATCTATCACTCTCCTAGCCACTAAAGCTCAAACCATCCTACTGAAAAACATCCAATTCCTCGGAAAATTCCCAGTCACCATAAAAGTTCATAACCCAAAATCAGCACAACTGAAGGGCATCATTCATGGTGTCACCACTGACATCCCAGATGATGACCTTCTAGAATCATTAAAACCATTCCATGTCACCTCCATTCGCAGACTGGGTAAGGTTACCCCTACCGAGTCTGTGGAACTCACCTTTTCTTCATCTCAACTTCCACCCAAAGTCCTCATAGGCTACTCTTCTCATAACGTCAAGCAATACATTCCTAACCCCCCCAGATGCTTCAAGTGCAATCACTTTGGACATACTGCAACCTTTTGTCCCAATAACATTGTTTGTCCCACCTGCGGTGAACATCATCAATTTTCGGATTGCAAAAGCTCATTTAAGAAATGCATCAACTGTGGTGAAAGTCATAGTGCAGCCTTCAAGGGCTGCAATGCTTTCACCAAGGCCAAATCTATCAACAAAATTAAAATCACACAAAAAATTTCTTATGCCAAAGCTACATCTCTCCTTCATCCTTCCCCTCTCATAACTCGCTCTCTCATTCCTCCTCCTCTTCCCCCTGGTCCCCCTCCTATTGCCCCTAAACCTCAACGCATTCCCCGTCCTCGTCGAACCAGAAGCTTTACTACCTCCCCACCTTCCAAATCCACTCCTCCAATCTCATCTCTTCCAACTACCTCTACCAACGATCCAAATCTTCCATCTTCATCTTCTACTTCCAAACCTTCAAGCAACTCTTCTACCAATCCTGCAACTTCTATCCTTGCTCTCCCCCCAATCCACATCACAATCATCCCTTCCCTCACCATCAGGGAAAATCTATGACTTCATCTACCTCTCAACCGCCATTCTTTCTTCTCCCCTCACTTCATCATCCAAAGCCACTATTCTCACCGCAGTTGCCCAAGAGCTACTTAAAATCTCTATTCCAACTCACACCCTAGCCCATGCCATTGATCATCACTCCACCGTCACCAGTCAACTCAAACAATTTCTTCTCAACCCATCTTCCTAAACAACAAACTCACTTCCCATTGTCTTCACACATATTCTTATGTTATCATTTTCAAACTAATATTATATATCCTCCTCTGCTTTCTCCCCATCTTTAATTTCACCCCCTCTCCTAATTCGTTTCCTTCTTCACCTGCTCAACATCCTAATATTACCATATGGTCTTGGAACTGTCGCGGCATTCAATCTCAATTATTAGAATTTTCTCAATATCTCCTTACAGCTAACCCAAAGCCTTCTATCGTCTGTCTACAAGAAACCTTTCTTAAACCTCCCAACCATATTTTCTTCTCATACTACAATATCATTCGTAAAGATCGTATCTCAGCTAGTAATGGAGGTCTAGCAATTCTAATCAACAAAAATATTCCTTATAAAATCATTGATTCTCCTTCTGATCTAGAACATCAAATACTCCAAATTAACATCTCAAACCAAATGTATCATATCTCCAATATTTATGACAATCTTAGAACCTTAAACCCCATCTCTTATACTCCCATCTTAAATCTTCCACGCAATATCTTAGTGGGAAATTTTAACGCTCATCATCCCCTTTGGCATCATTCTTCCTCAGATGCCAAAGGTAACGCTCTCTTTAAAATTATTCAAGAATCCGAAATAACATTACATAATGACAGTTCCCCTACTCACTTCTATAATAATGGTCAAAATATTTTAGACCTAATTTTCACCTCACAAGAAATTTCACATAAATTTACCTTTTCAAATAGTCAAAATACAATGGGAAGTGATCACTCTATCATCTCAATATCTAACAATATTTCCTCCAATTCTATATCACAATCACCTTTTCCCAGATGGTTAACTAATAAAGCCAACTGGGACCTCTTTACCAAACTATGTCATAAAAATATCACTTTCAAAATACTTTCGTCTGACCCCATAACCTCTTATGAAAATTTCTATAATACAATAATTAAAATTGCACAGCAAACTATTCCTACAAAATCCCCCAAAAAACATCATCTAAAATCTCATCCATGGTGGAACGACAACTGCTCCTCCATCATTAAACTTAGAAATAAAGCCAGAAATAAATTCTATCACAACAAAAAAATTCAATTTAAAAGACTATCTGCTAAAGTGAAACTAGTAATTAAACAAGCTAAATCTACCTTTTGGCAATCCAAATGTTCTTCTCTAAATTACCCAAATCTTAATCAACTTTGGAATACCATTAACATGCTCAAAGGTAAATACGCTAAATCCAATATCCCACCTATTCAAACTGATGAACAGTTTCATTTCACTACTAACAATCAACAAATTTCCGACCATCTAGTTTCTCATTATGCAAAAATCAGCTCTCTTAATAACCTCCCACCAAATTTTTCTCCTCAACCTCCTAACCCCCATCAGCCTCATCAAACCAATATCTCTTCTCTTAATGAACTTTTTTCTCTCAATGAACTAACCATTGCTGTTAACAAAACCAAACACACTGCCCCTGGAAAAGACTCTCTCATCTACCCTCCCTTCAATCACCTTCCTTCTGATTCTCTTGAGGTACTCCTAGACATTTATAATCAACTCTGGCTCTCTTCCAAAACACCCTCTTCCTGGAACACAGCTATCATCATTCCTATTCTCAAACCAAATCAGAATCCTCACCTCCCTTCTTCTTATAGGCCCATATGTTTAACCTCTGTTGCCTCCAAAATCTTTGAAACAATGCTTAATAATAGAATTTCATGGTTTCTTGAACATAACAATCTTCTTAGCCCCAATCTCACAGCCTTCCGCTCTCATAGAAGTACTACTGACAACATTATCCTCCTTTCTGATGCCGTTAATAAAGGTATTCTTTCGGGTAAAAAACCCATGCTATATTTCTTGACATGTCTAAAGCCTTTGATACTGTCCACAGATCCTCTATAGAAATTAAAGCACTCAAGTTAGGCATTAATGGCAGATCTCTTAAATGGATTCACAACTTTCTATCTAACCGCTCTATCCAAGTCAAAGCTAATAATGTTCTATCATCAATACATTTTACTGAAACTGGAGTACCTCAGGGCAGTGTTCTCTCTCCCACCCTTTTCAACATCTTTATCAACGACATACCAATTCCATCCACTTCTTCCATCTATGCCGATGACCTTGCTTTATGGGTCACCAGCAACCTTTCCCCTAAACTCACCAAACTTCTCCAAAATCACCTTGATAATATTCATTTATGGGCCTCAAAATGGGGCATCTCCTTCTCTCCCTCTAAATCAACAGTTGTTCATTTTGGCACCAACAAAAATCATATAGTACCAACCTTTCACATCAATAATAATCCCATTTCTCATCAAAATTCTATCAAATTTCTTGGTATCATTTTTGACAAAAGTCTGACCTGGAAAGAACACATCTCATATATCATAGCTAAATGTCATAAAATAACTAACCTCATTAGATACATCAGTGGCACTTCCTGGGGCATTAATACACAAACCTCCCGTATCATTCATTCCTCTCATTCTCTTCAATATATTCTTTATGGAGCCCCAGCCATAATTAACACATCCAAAACAAATATTCAAAGACTTGAAGCCACTCAATCTGCTACTCTTCGAGCAATCACCAAATCTCACCTTTCTACCTCTATTCCTTCTCTCCAAGTCATTACTAGTTTTCTACCCATTCGACTCCAACTCTTAAAATCCACTCTCAAATATTATATCCGTTCTAAAATCTATAATCTTCCTACTAAAATCATTTTCAACGACTCTTGGTATAATAGTATAAACAAAATACGCAAAACCATCAGTTTCTTTACACTACCTATTACCTCATCCCATCCTTCCATCTCTCCAATTACTCTTTCTCCTTGTCCTCCATGGCACCTAATTAAACCAACCCTCAACACAGATTTAATCAAAATTACTATCAAAGATAATCCCATGCACAACAAAACTCATGCTCTTCAACTCATAAATGATCTACCATCCAACTCTACACATATTTACACAGATGGCTCAAAATTTAATTCCAGCACCTCTTTCGCCTCCTTCATCCCTTCATCCCTTCACTCAAATACTATTACTCCTCACGTATTCAAGCTTTTTGCTCCATATTCATAGCTGAAGCCCTTGCCATCATAAACTCCCTCTCTATTGCTCTCCAACTTAATGTTAAAAACCCTATCATTTTAACTGACTCTCTCTCTGTAGTTTCTGCACTCAAAGGGAAAAATATCAACCCTTTCATCAATGAAATAAAACACCTTTCCACTCTTCTTGCTTATCAAAACTCTCACACAACAATAGTATGGATTCCGGCTCACTGTGGAATTCAAGGTAATGAAATAGTAGATACTTTAGCCAAAAAAGCTCATTTCATTCACTTTATTCAACCCATTTCTATTGATATTAATACTCATTACTCACTTATCAATAATCTTATAAAATCTAAATGGCAAGATGAGTGGAATAAATCTTCTTCCATGCTTAAACTCATCTTTCCAACTATCTCTTCAAAACCTATCATTTTTTCCAACAACTCTTTCACCAACAATATTTTAACCTCTTTTGTACTAGAAAACCCTCCTCTACAATTCTATCTAGCTAAAAACAATCATATAATAAATATCGATCCTAACTGTAATCATTGTCAATCACTTGAAACCTCTTACCATTTCTTTTTTCAATGCACCAAATATGACAATATCCGCTCTCCATTAATTCACAGCCTTAAAGCAAACAAACTTCAATGCAATGTTCAAAACCTACTACACAATAATATCATCAAGCAAACTATTTCATACATTACCAAATCTAAACGTTTTATCCAAACATAATCCACATCACTCGCATCTTCATCATATTCAATCATCTCATTTATCATTCTCTTGCACTCCTAGTTTTCTACTATCCCTCCCAAGCTTTCTCTATCAGGGATCCCCATGAATCAGTCATGGGTTCTTTAGGGCTTATTTATCTTCCTTTCTTTTAGCACTGGAGCAGCCCCCAGTGTGAGAAACCTCCTTATTTGCATTTTCCAGCACTCTTTTAGGAGCACCTCATGATTTCATTTTTATTATTTTATCTTTTCTTCCTTTAATTTAAGTAATTAAAATTTCTTTTTTGGGGCCTGAAAAGAGCCGCCTCCGATCGACTGAGTCAAGTCACATACTTCATTTCAATATAATTATGCTATTGGCAAATATGTCCTCCTACCTCCTCGAAATATTTTCTTCCCCCGGATTTTTGTGGCGTGTTGGCGAATCTAACCTCTCTCATAGCCGTACATGGCCTCTGTAGCCAAAAACGGCTCTAAGCTCGAATGAAGAAGAAGAAGGGCCAACTTCATTGCTTGTTCGATTCGTCAACATGCCACCTAAAGCCGCGTCAAAGGGAGTTGTTTAGTCGCTCGTCTGGTTCGCTTGACTTGAGTGATAGTGTTTCGTCCTGCTTTCTTCGGCCATCTGCAGTGCTCAGTGACTATTGATTGATTCGTCTTTCCAACCTGCTCCTCGCCGACAGCTTGCCGGTCTACAATAGGACATCGCCGCCAGCCGCCTTTGGGCGTGTCTCGCCAAACCTGTTTTGACATTACGCAATCGGATTGGCATCGCTTTCTACATTGGATTTTCATCGCTCAGGCTTTTCTGCATAGACTTCGCCCATTGGGTAAAGTTGATATCATATTTGCACATAAAATCACTGTGTATTCTATGTCTTCACTTTGTTTTTTTTTCACACCAATATCCATTTTGCACTACACTTCCCTCGCGTTCGCATAAGTAGAATATTTTTGTATCGACAATTAGTAGTATTTTTTCTGACGGGCGTCTGCATTTTTGTTTTTCATAATTGATAGTTGTATCTCTCGTGTTTGACAAATTTTTTTGTTGAAGCTTGAATGGTTTTCTCCGCATTTTTGTTTTGATCAACTCAAATATGGCGAGTTATCTCGAAAATTATGAAGCCGCCGGTGCGAAAACTGAAACTAATGTCAATCAACATCAATTGCTCACTGAGGAAAATCTCCTCAACGACTCACAATTCACAATCGTAACGTCCACCCCCAAAAAAGCGTAGGAGACAATTGTCAAACTCATCTGAACCACTATCACCTAACATGTCAATGAACTCAAACACCTCATTCTCACAACCAGAAAACATGAGGATCAATGTATACAGTTCATCTACAAATTTGGCAAAATACAACCCCATTGAAATAAGCAAACAGATTACATCCATGATAGGCCCTGAACACAAAATCTTCAAAACCGGATCTTCCATCACAATAGCTGCATCAAAAACCCAAATCAACCTACTCAGCCACCTCAAACAAATAGGATCCATCAATGTCAAAACCTCAATACAGAAAAAACCTGAAGCAAAACCAACCAAGGGTAAGGTAAGGTAAGGTAAGTATAGGGTTTAACGGCACACCAACACTAGTGTGTTATATGGTGCCTACTTAAGGAGGGATAAATACGAGTACGAAAGGATAAGAAGGAGTCAAGGGTTAAAACTAACTAAAAATTAGTATTAATTGAATTATATTAATTGAATTATATATAATAATTTGAGAATTGTATGGTCTAAAATCTATAGAAAAGTCCAATTTCTCTTATGAATCCAAGTATCTTGGATGGATTCACCTTTTCAAACAATTCTGAAAGGGTTTGAACCCGGAAGAAGCGATTTCGGATCAAAATCAAATCAGCACATTCGATGAGAATGTGCTTGACAGTATAGGCACATTGGCAAGGAATACATTCAGGGATGGGCTCATCCCTTAGTAGAAAGGCATGAGTTGTATAGGTGTGTCCTATACGAGCGCGAGCAAGAACGACCTCTTCTCTTCGGCTCTCTCTGCAGTTGTGTGGCCACTCCCCAAGTTGAGGCTGGATTTCGTAAAGTTTGTTTGGAATGGATTCATCCCACTGGTCCTGCCATTTTTGTTTAAAAAGTTTAACGACCTGCGGTTTTAAGTCTGTAAAAGGGAATCTTGGTTTCAGACACTGGCTCATGTAGGGCTTCCTTTGCAGTCCTATCGGCTCTTTCGTTGCCTGGGATACCTATGTGACTGGGTACCCAGACAAACTCAACATTTTTTCCCAGCATGGATAAACGAGTAAGATTTTCTAAAATATCTACAACAATATGGCACGATAACAACTTATTCCCAATTGCCTCCAGGGCAGATAAAGAATCACTAAAAATTGTAAAATCCGCATTGGGATGGTGAGCAATAAGGCCCAATGCCATCCTTATTGCGGTAACTTCAGCTGTAGAAACAGATGCTGCACCAGGCAGTCTTTCCTTGTGGGTCTGAGGTCCGAACACGACTCCAGCGCCCACACGGTTTGCATCTTTGGATCCATCAGTATAAATAAGTATCTTGTCTTTGTGATGTTCTTTTATTTCATGAAATTTCATCAAGAGGTCATTTGCATTTAATTTATCATATTTGGTAAGGGATGTGTCTATTGTTGGTGTGTTCAATTGCCAGGGTGGTGTTTCGGGAATTTTGTTTGGAGCAATAATGTCTAAATTATTGGATATGTTGTTTAGCGATTCTTGAATACGGATGCCAAGAGGTGGTATGGCATTAGGTTTAGTTTCATATATTACTTGGTATTTGGGATGGAAGATAATGTCATAGGCAGGGTGATCTGGATTGCTTTTTATTTTAATTGCATATTGAAGGGCCAGTTTGTTTCTTCTTAGATGGATAGGCATTTCATTGGCTTCAGTGTGGAGGCTTTCAATGGGTGATGTTCGAAATGCCCCAAGGCAAATCCTCAGAGCCTGATTCTGGACTATGTCCAGTCGTTTTAGATAAGATTTTCGAGCTGCACCGTAAACGATGCAGCCATAGTCAAGCTTTGATCTTATCAAGGACCGGTAGAGCCTGAGCAGGACCTGCCTGTCAGCTCCCCAGTCCAGCTTGGACACTACTTTAAGAAGATTCATTGCCTTGAGACATTTATTCCTGATGTAATTAATATGGGATTTAAAATTAAGTTTTGAATCAAATATGATACCTAAGAATTTGGTTTCTTCCACAACAGGGACGGGATTTTTATTGATGGTTAATTCTGGGTCAGGGTGAAGGCCCCTTCTTTGACAAAAATGTACACAAACTGTTTTTGTAGTAGAAAATTTGAAACCATTTTCATCTGCCCATTTCTGAATTTTGTTAAGGTTGATTTGTAGCTGGCGTTCTATGGTGGTCATACTGCTGGATCGGTAAGATATAAGGAAATCGTCTACATAAAGTGATTTTTCTATTTCAGGTTTAAGAACTTTTGTGATGCTATTGATCTTTAAATTGAAAAGTGTGACAGAAAGAATGCTGCCCTGTGGGACCCCCATTTCCTGACCATGTTGGTCCGAAAGATTTTGTATAAATAGTGGCATATTACCTCGAAGACCAGCTTCTTGTAGATCTTTTAAAATCCCATATTTCCATGTCGTGTCATATGCTTTCTCAAGATCGAAAAACACAGACACGACATGGTCCCCCTTTAAAAATGCATCCCTAATATAAGACTCTAACTTAACAAGGTTGTCTGTGGTACATCGGCCTTTTCTAAAGCCAGATTGATGTTCATTTATTATATTATTAGTTTTTCCAAGTACCACATAAGACGCTTGTTAACGATTCGCTCCATGGTTTTACAGAGACAGCTCGTGAGAGCGATGGGCCTGTAGCTCGACGGGTTGGTTGGGTCTTTTCCGGACTTTGGGAGAGGGATGATGGTAGCCTCTCTCCATGAGTCCGGATATTCTCCACTGCTCCATATGTGATTGTATATGTCTAATAAGACATACAAGGACTCTTCTGGAAGATGTTTAAGAAGTTGGTAATGAACATCGTCTGGTCCTACTGCAGTGTCCTTGCAGAGTTTCAAAGATTCTTTCAATTCTTCTAAAGTAAAAGGAACATTATAATTTTCTTCGTTGTTTGAACTAAAATTAAGTTTTGTTCTTTTGGTAATCTGTTTATGTCTTTGAAACTTTTCAGTATAATTAGCAGTGGAAGAATTCATGGTTATTGTGTCCGCTATGATGTTAGATATTTCTTGTTTGTTTTTGACTTCATTACCATCTGATGTTAGAAGGTAAGAAGAAGTGGAAGAGGTGTTTTTTCCACTTATTTTGCGGACCATTTCCCATGTCTTTTTGATTGATGTTCTCGAGTTTAATTTTGATATGTAAGTTTTCCATGAATTCTTTTTACTTTCTTTAACAACCCGCCGAGCTCTCGCTCTCGCTGCCCTGAATGATGCCAGGTTTGCATGGGTTGGGTGAGTTTGGAATAACTTAAGGACCCTTTTTCTGTGGTTGATGGCGTCCTGGCAGTCTTGATTAAACCATGGTTTTGGGATGCGCCTGGGCTTTGCCGAGGACTTCGGAATAGTTTTGGAGGCAATTTCAAGCAGTTTAGCACAAAATGTATCGATGTGTGTATCTCTCCCTTGCATCTTATCCCTGTGGAGATAGCCTCCCCACACAGAGATCCAAAGGAGGGCCAGTCTGCTTTATGCAGCTGCCACTTTGGAGGTGACTCTGGTGGTAACGGAGGGTTTAGGTGGATAAGAATGGGGAAGTGGTCACTTCCACAGGTATCATCGACACCAACTTCCCATGCAAGGTCGAGAAACAAAGAAGGAGAAGAGAAAGAAAGATCTATTGTGGTGGGTGTGCCATAGCCTGGATGGATGTATGTATTTGAGCCGTCATTTAAAAGGCAGAGATTGTGAGAAATGAAGAAATCTTCTACAATTTGGCCTTTTCCATCATCATATGTATTGCCCCATAAAGAGTTGTGGGAATTAAAATCACCCATGAGGAGAACTGGCTCTGGCAACTGGGCCACGATGTTGTCCAGTTCTCCCCGTGTAAAATTTCGGCTTGGCGGTAAGTAAAGGGAGCAAAGTGTGATGGACTTATTTAAGGTAATATTTACTGCTACTGCTTGAAGGTTTGTATTGAGTTCTATTTCTTTCTGGGGAATAAAATCCTTGATTAAAATGGACGAGCCGCCAGAAGCTCGTTCCCCAGTGCCTCCAAATTTATGGTAAGATTTATAGCCTTTCAAGCTATATTTATTTTCTGCCTTCAGAAATGTTTCCTGAAGGCAGGCTGCAATACCATTATTTTTGTTGAGTAAAGTAAGAAGTTTCTTCATGATTATTCCGAAGTCCTCGGCAATTCCATTGTATAATGCCCGCCATTACCTATCAGGGGGTTTGGCGGGACGTTTGCTGCCATGGTGGACCTCAGTCCCCATGGCATTCCTAGGGCCGCAGGTTCCCTGGGCCACTACAGACCCAGGGTCCCGATTGGCCCCTGATGATGTGTGTCTGCCATGGGGGACCTCATCAGTCTCCATGGCAGACAATGGGCCATAGATGTTGGGCCCAACAAAAGAATCTGGGTTCTGAACCCTGGTGAGATTTGATTGACCGTGGGAGTTTAGATTTCTCATTGTATTTGTTTGTTGTTATGTGTTCATTGACTTTTGGGGTAGTGGGGGTGTTTGGTTTTGTTTGTTCTGTTGAGGGATTGCTGGCTTTGAAAGGGGGTAGTTTCGGAGGGTAGTTTTCTGTTTGTGTACTAATAGATTTGGTTATTTTAGTTGGTGCTGCTGCAGTACTAGCATATGAAGGTCTGGAAGAAGTTGAATTTTGGCACTCTACTATTTTTCTCGCTTCAGGAAAAGAAAGTTTTTGGGTGATATGTAGTGTTTGAATTTGTTTTTCGATTTGCCAAATTGGACAACGTTTAGAGTATGCGGGATGAGCACCGGAGCAGTTTGCGCACTTGAATGGTGCCTTGCAATCCTGCTCCCCGTGCTCATCACCGCATTTGGGGCAGATTGGTGTTCTATTACATTTGGTTTTAAAATGGCCATATCTTTGACAGTTGTGGCATCTTAAAGGATTTGGAATAAATGGTTCAGTTTTGATGTTCAGGCCAGCTATTTTAATGTTGTTTGCAAGGTAAGGGGTGTTGAAAGTAAGGATGTGGGTGCCTGTGGGAATTTTTTCTCCATTTTTATTAATGAGCACTTTGGATACTTCACTTACATTTTGATTTTTCAATTCCTCCAAAATTTCTTCTTCGCTGCAATATTTGAGTTCGAAAGATTTTATAACACCCTTGACGGTGTTAAGGGTTCGATGTGGGCTGAATTTTACATTGATATTTGCTATTTTAGTGGTTTGGAGAAGAAGTTTGGAATGAATTTGTTTTGAAGTTTCTACAAGGTAAAGTCCAGATCTCAAAAGTTTTAAAGTTTTTGGGGTGCCCGCAATACCACAAATTCCTTTAAATAGAACAATAAATGAAACTTTCTCTAAACTCCCGTCGGTTCTTTCAAGAACAAGAAATCTTGGCCAGTTCTCTGATTCGTTTGTCTCATTTTCATCTAAATGCCTTCGTTTTTGGCCAGTATGAGAGGAAGACATAGTAATACAACAATTCATCACCTGTGCTCCCCACCCGCCCCGGAGCCCAATAAAGGGACATCTTAAAGATGCCAGGGCTACACAGGTGATATACTCGTCCCCCATAAAGGTAAGGTAAGGTAAGTATAGGGTTTAACGGCACACCAACACTAGTGTGTTATATGGTGCCTACTTAAGAAGGGATAAATACGAGTACGAAAGGATAAGAAGGAGTCAAGGGTTAAAACTAACTAAAAATTAGTATTAATTGAATTATATGAATTGAATTATATATAATAATTTGAGAATTGTATGGTCTAAAATTTATAGAAAAGTCCAATTTCTCTTATGAATCCAAGTATCTTGGATGGATTCACCCTTTCAAACAATTCTGAAAGGGTTTGAACCCGGAAGAAGCGATTTCGGATCAAAATCAAATCAGCACATTCAATGAGAATGTGCTTGACAGTATAGGCACATTGACAAGGAATACATTCAGGGATGGGCTCATCCCTTAGTAGAAAGGCATGAGTTGTATAGGTGTGTCCTATACGAGCGCGAGCAAGAACGACCTCTTCTCTTCGGCTCTCTCTGCAGTTGTGTGGCCACTCCCCAAGTTGAGGCTGGATTTCGTAAAGTTTGTTTAGAATGGATTCATCCCACTGGTCCTGCCATTTTTGTTTAAAAAATTGGACGACTTGAGGTTTAAAATCTGTAAAGGGAATCTTGGTTTCAGACACTGGCTCATGTAGGGCTTCCTTTGCAGTCCTATCGGCTTTTTCGTTGCCTGGGATACCTATGTGACTGGGTACCCAGACAAACTCAACAATTTTTCCCAGCATGGATAAACGAGTAAGATTTTCTAAAATATCTACAACAATATGGCACGATAACAACTTATTCCCAATTGCCTCCAGGGCAGATAAAGAATCACTAAAAATTGTAAAATCCGCATTGGGATGGTGAGCAATAAGGCCCAATGCCATCCTTATTGCGGTAACTTCAGCTGTAAAAACAGATGCTGCACCAGGCAGTCTTTTCTTGTGGGTCTGAGGTCCGAACACGACTCCAGCGCCCACACGGTTTGCATCTTTGGATCCATCAGTATAAATAAGTATCTTGTCTTTGTGATGTTCTTTTATTTCATGAAATTTCATCAAGAGGTCATTTGCATTTAATTTATCATATTTGGTAAGGGATGTGTCTATTGTTGGTGTGTTCAATTGCCAGGGTGGTGTTTCGGGAATTTTGTTTGGAGCAATAATGTCTAAATTATTGGATATGTTGTTTAGCGATTCTTGAATACGGATGCCAAGAGGTGGTATGGCATTAGGTTTAGTTTCATATATTACTTGGTATTTGGGATGGAAGATAATGTCATAGGCAGGGTGATCTGGATTGCTTTTTATTTTAATTGCATATTGAAGGGCCAGTTTGTTTCTTCTTAGATGGATAGGCATTTCATTGGCTTCAGTGTGGAGGCTTTCAATGGGTGATGTTCGAAATGCCCCAAGGCAAATCCTCAGAGCCTGATTCTGGACTATGTCCAGTCGTTTTAGATAAGATTTTCGAGCTGCACCGTAAACGATGCAGCCATAGTCAAGCTTTGATCTTATCAAGGACCGGTAGAGTCTGAGCAGGACCTGCCTGTCAGCTCCCCAGTCCAGCTTGGACACTACTTTAAGAAGATTCATTGCCTTGAGACATTTATTCCTGATGTAATTAATATGGGATTTAAAATTCAGTTTTGAATCAAATATGATACCTAAGAATTTGGTTTCTTCCACAACAGGGACGGGATTTTTATTGATGGTTAATTCTGGGTCAGGGTGAAGGCCCCTTCTTTGACAAAAATGTACACAAACTGTTTTTGTAGTAGAAAATTTGAAACCATTTTCATCTGCCCATTTCTGAATTTTGTTAAGGTTGATTTGTAGCTGGCGTTCTATGGTGGTCATACTGCTGGATCGGTAAGATATAAGGAAATCGTCTACATAAAGTGATTTTTCTATTTCAGGTTTAAGAACTTTTGTGATGCTATTGATCTTTAGATTGAAAAGTGTGACAGAAAGAATGCTGCCCTGTGGGACCCCCATTTCCTGACCATGTTGGTCCGAAAGTGATGTCCCAATTCTACCTTAAAAAATCTATCATTTAAAAAATTTTGTATAAATAGTGGCATATTACCTCGAAGACCAGCTTCTTGTAGATCTTTTAAAATCCCATATTTCCATGTCGTGTCATATGCTTTCTCAAGATCGAAAAACACAGACACGACATGGTCCCCCTTTAAAAATGCATCCCTAATATAAGACTCTAACTTAACAAGGTTGTCTGTGGTACATCGGCCTTTTCTAAAGCCAGATTGATGTTCATTTATTATATTATTAGTTTCCAAGTACCACATAAGACGCTTGTTAACGATTCGCTCCATGGTTTTACAGAGACAGCTCGTGAGAGCGATGGGCCTGTAGCTCGACGGGTTGGTTGGGTCTTTTCCGGACTTTGGGAGAGGGATGATGGTAGCCTCTCTCCATGAGTCCGGATATTCTCCACTGCTCCATATGTGATTGTATATGTCTAATAAGACATACAAGGACTCTTCTGGAAGATGTTTAAGAAGTTGGTAATGAACATCGTCTGGTCCTACTGCAGTGTCCTTGCAGAGTTTCAAAGATTCTTTCAATTCTTCTAAAGTAAAAGGAACATTATAATTTTCGTCGTTGTTTGACCTAAAATTAATTTTTGTTCTTTCAGTTATCTGTTTATGTCTTTGAAACTTTTCAGTATAATTAGCAGTGGAAGAATTCATGGTTATTGTGTCCGCTATGATGTTAGATATTTCCTGTTTGTTTTTTTTACTTCATTACCATCTGGTGTTAGAAGGTAAGAAGAAGTGGAAGAGGTGTTTTTTCCACTTATTTTGCGGACCATTTCCCATGTCTTTTTGATTGATGTTTTCGAGTTTAATTTTGATATATAAGTTTTCCATGAATTCTTTTTACTTTCTTTAACGACCCGCCGAGCTCTCGCTCTCGCTGCCCTGAATGATGCCAGGTTTGCATGGGTTGGGTTGAGTTTGAAAAAACTTAAGGGCCCTTTTTCTATGGTTGATGGCGTCCTGGCAGTCTTGGTTAAACCATGGTTTTGGGATGCGCCTGGGCTTTGCCGAGGACTTCGGAATAGTTTTGGAGGCAATTTCAAGCAGTTTAGCACAAAATGTATCGATGTGTGTATCTCGCCCTTGCATCTTATCCCTGTGGATAGCCTCCCCACACAGAGATCCAAAGGAGGGCCAGTCTGCTTTATGCAGCTGCCACTTTGGAGGTGACTCTGGTGGTAACGGAGGGTTTAGGTGGATAAGAATGGGGAAGTGGTCACTTCCACAGGTATCATCGACACCAACTTCCCATGCAAGGTCGAGAAACAAAGAAGGAGAAGAGAAAGAAAGATCTATTGCGGTGGGTGTGCCATAGCCTGGATGGATGTATGTATTTGAGCCGTCATTTAAAAGGCAGAGATTGTGAGAAATGAAGAAATCTTCTACAATTTGACCTTTTCCATCATCATGTGTATTGCCCCATAAAGAGTTGTGGGCATTAAAATCACCCATGAGGAGAACTGGCTCTGGCAACTGGGCCACGATGTTGTCCAGTTCTCCCCGTGTAAAATTTCGGCTTGGCGGTAAGTAAAGGGAGCAAAGTGTGATGGACTTATTTAAGGTAATATTTACTGCTACTGCTTGAAGGTTTGTATTGAGTTCTATTTCTTTCTGGGGAATACAATCCTTGATTAAAATGGACGAGCCGCCAGAAGCTCGTTCCCCAGTGCCTCCAAATTTATGGTAAGATTTATAGCCTTTCAAGCTATATTTATTTTCTGCCTTCAGAAATGTTTCCTGAAGGCAGGCTGCAATACCATTATTTTTGTTGAGTAAAGTAAGAAGTTCTTCATGATTATTCCGAAGTCCTCGGCAATTCCATTGTATAATGCCCGCCATTACCTATCAGGGGGTTTGGCGGGACGTTTGCTGCAATGGTGGACCTCAGTCCCCATGGCATTCCTGGGCCGCAGGTTCCCTGGGCCACTACAGACCCAGGGTCCCGATTGGCCCCTGATGATGTGTGTCTGCCATGGGGGACCTCATCAGTCTCCATGGTAGACAATGGGCCATAGATGTTGGGCCCAACAAAAGAATCTGGGTTCTGAACCCTGGTGAGATTTGATTTACAGACCGTGGGAGTTTAGATTTCTCATTGTATTTGTTTGCTGTTATGTGTTCATTGACTTTTGGGGGTAGTGGGGGTGTTTGGTTTTGTTTGTTCCGTTGGGGGATTGCTGGCTTTGAAAGGGGGTTGTTTTCGGAGGGTGGTTTTCTGTTTGTGTACTAATAGATTTGGTTATTTTAGTAGGTGCTGCTGCAGTACTAGCATATGAAGGTCTGGAAGAAGTTGAATTTTGGCACTCTACTATTTTTCTCGCTTCAGGAAAAGAAAGTTTTTGGGTGATATGTAGTGTTTGAATTTGTTTTTCGATTTGCCAAATGGACAACGTTTAGAGTATGCGGGATGAGCACCGGAGCAGTTGCGCACTTGAATGGTGCCTTGCAATCCTGCTCCCCGTGCTCATCACCGCATTTGGGGCAGATTGGTGTTCTATTACATTTGGTTTTAAAATGGCCATATCTTTGACAGTTGTGGGCATCTTAAAGGATTTGGAATAAATGGTTCAGTTTTGATGTTCAGGCCAGCTATTTTAATGTTGTTTGCAAGGTAAGGGGTGTTGAAAGTAAGGATGTGGGTGCCTGTGGGAATTTTTTCCATTTTTATTAATGAGCACTTTGGCTACTTCACTTACATTTTGATTTTTCAATTCCTCCAAAATTTCTTCTTCGCTGCAATATTTGAGTTCGAAAGATTTTATAACACCCTTGATGGTGTTAAGGGTTCGATGAGGGCTGAATTTTACATTGATATTTGCTATTTTAGTGGTTGGAGAAGAAGTTTGGAATGAATTTGTTTTGAAGTTTCTACAAGGTAAAGCCAGATCTCAAAAGTTTTAAAAAGTTTTGGGGTGTGCCCGCAATACCCACAAATTCCTTTAAATAGAACAATGAATGAAACTTTCTCTAAACTCCCGTCGGTTCTTTCAAGAACAAGAAATCTTGGCCAATTTTCTCTGATTCAAATCATTTCATTTTCATCTAAATGCCTTCGTTTTTGGCCAGTATGAGAGGAAGACATAGTAATACAACAATTCATCACCTGTGCTCCCCACCCGCCCCGGAGCCCAATAAAGGGACATCTTAAAGATGCCAGGGCTACACAGGTGATATATACTCGTCCCCCCAGACATAAAGGTAAGGTAAGGTAAGTAAGTAGGGTTTAACGGCACACCAACACTAGTGTGTTATATGGTGCCTACTTAAGAAGGGATAAATACGAGTACGAAAGGATAAGAAGGAGTCAAGGGTTAAAACTAACTAAAAATTAGTATTAATTGAATTATATGAATTGAATTATATATAATAATTTGAGAATTGTATGGTCTAAAATTTATAGAAAAGTCCAATTTCTCTTATGAATCCAAGTATCTTGGATGGATTCACCCTTTCAAACAATTCTGAAAGGGTTTGAACCCGGAAGAAGCGATTTCGGATCAAAATCAAATCAGCACATTCAATGAGAATGTGCTTGACAGTATAGGCACATTGACAAGGAATACATTCAGGGATGGGCTCATCCCTTAGTAGAAAGGCATGAGTTGTATAGGTGTGTCCTATACGAGCGCGAGCAAGAACGACCTCTTCTCTTCGGCTCTCTCTGCAGTTGTGTGGCCACTCCCCAAGTTGAGGCTGGATTTCGTAAAGTTTGTTTGGAATGGATTCATCCCACTGGTCCTGCCATTTTTGTTTAAAAAATTGGACGACTTGAGGTTTAAAATCTGTAAAGGGAATCTTGGTTTCAGACACTGGCTCATGTAGGGCTTCCTTTGCAGTCCTATCGGCTTTTTCGTTGCCTGGGATACCTATGTGACTGGGTACCCAGACAAACTCAACATTTTTACCCAGCATGGATAAACGAGTAAGATTTTCTAAAATATCTACAACAATATGGCACGATAACAACTTATTCCCAATTGCCTCCAGGGCAGATAAAGAATCACTAAAAATTGTAAAATCCGCATTGGGATGGTGAGCAATAAGGCCCAATGCCATCCTTATTGCGGTAACTTCAGCTGTAAAAAACAGATGCTGCACCAGGCAGTCTTTTCTTGTGGGTCTGAGGTCCGAACACGACTCCAGCGCCCACACGGTTTGCATCTTTGGATCCATCAGTATAAATAAGTATCTTGTCTTTGTGATGTTCTTTTATTTCATGAAATTTCATCAAGAGGTCATTTGCATTTAATTTATCATATTTGGTAAGGGATGTGTCTATTGTTGGTGTGTTCAATTGCCAGGGTGGTGTTTCGGGAATTTTGTTTGGAGCAATAATGTCTAAATTATTGGATATGTTGTTTAGCGATTCTTGAATACGGATGCCAAGAGGTGGTATGGCATTAGGTTTAGTTTCATATATTACTTGGTATTTGGGATGGAAGATAATGTCATAGGCAGGGTGATCTGGATTGCTTTTTATTTTAATTGCATATTGGAGGGCCAGTTTGTTTCTTCTTAGATGGATAGGCATTTCATTGGCTTCAGTGTGGAGGCTTTCAATGGGTGATGTTCGAAATGCCCCAAGGCAAATCCTCAGAGCCTGATTCTGGACTATGTCCAGTCGTTTTAGATAAGATTTTCGAGCTGCACCGTAAACGATGCAGCCATAGTCAAGCTTTGATCTTATCAAGGACCGGTAGAGTCTGAGCAGGACCTGCCTGTCAGCTCCCCAGTCCAGCTTGGACACTACTTTAAGAAGATTCATTGCCTTGAGACATTTATTCCTGATGTAATTAATATGGGATTTAAAATTCAGTTTTGAATCAAATATGATACCTAAGAATTTGGTTTCTTCCACAACAGGGACGGGATTTTTATTGATGGTTAATTCTGGGTCAGGGTGAAGGCCCCTTCTTTGACAAAAATGTACACAAACTGTTTTTGTAGTAGAAAATTTGAAACCATTTTCATCTGCCCATTTCTGAATTTTGTTAAGGTTGATTTGTAGCTGGCGTTCTATGGTGGTCATACTGCTGGATCGGTAAGATATAAGGAAATCGTCTACATAAAGTGATTTTTCTATTTCAGGTTTAAGAACTTTTGTGATGCTATTGATCTTTAGATTGAAAAGTGTGACAGAAAGAATGCTGCCCTGTGGGACCCCCATTTCCTGACCATGTTGGTCCGAAAGTGATGTCCCAATTCTTACCTTAAAAAATCTATCATTTAAAAAATTTTGTATAAATAGTGGCATATTACCTCGAAGACCAGCTTCTTGTAGATCTTTTAAAATCCCATATTTCCATGTCGTGTCATATGCTTTCTCAAGATCGAAAAACACAGACACGACATGGTCCCCCTTTAAAAATGCATCCCTAATATAAGACTCTAACTTAACAAGGTTGTCTGTGGTACATCGGCCTTTTCTAAAGCCAGATTGATGTTCATTTATTATATATATTATTAGTTTCCAAGTACCACATAAGACGCTTGTTAACGATTCGCTCCATGGTTTTACAGAGACAGCTCGTGAGAGCGATGGGCCTGTAGCTCGACGGGTTGGTTGGGTCTTTTCCGGACTTTGGGAGAGGGATGATGGTAGCCTCTCTCCATGAGTCCGGATATTCTCCACTGCTCCATATGTGATTGTATATGTCTAATAAGACATACAAGGACTCTTCTGGAAGATGTTTAAGAAGTTGGTAATGAACATCGTCTGGTCCTACTGCAGTGTCCTTGCAGAGTTTCAAAGATTCTTTCAATTCTTCTAAAGTAAAAGGAACATTATAATTTTCGTCGTTGTTTGACCTAAAATTAATTTTTGTTCTTTCAGTTATCTGTTTATGTCTTTGAAACTTTTCAGTATAATTAGCAGTGGAAGAATTCATGGTTATTGTGTCCGCTATGATGTTAGATATTTCCTGTTTGTTTTTTACTTCATTACCATCTGGTGTTAGAAGGTAAGAAGAAGTGGAAGAGGTGTTTTTTCCACTTATTTTGCGGACCATTTCCCATGTCTTTTTGATTGATGTTTTCGAGTTTAATTTTGATATATAAGTTTTCCATGAATTCTTTTTACTTTCTTTAACGACCCGCCGAGCTCTCGCTCTCGCTGCCCTGAATGATGCCAGGTTTGCATGGGTTGGGTGAGTTTGAAAAAACTTAAGGGCCCTTTTTCTATGGTTGATGGCGTCCTGGCAGTCTTGGTTAAACCATGGTTTTGGGATGCGCCTGGGCTTTGCCGAGGACTTCGGAATAGTTTTGGAGGCAATTTCAAGCAGTTTAGCACAAAATGTATCGATGTGTGTATCTCGCCCTTGCATCTTATCCCTGTGGATAGCCTCCCCACACAGAGATCCAAAGGAGGGCCAGTCTGCTTTATGCAGCTGCCACTTTGGAGGTGACTCTGGTGGTAACGGAGGGTTTAGGTGGATAAGAATGGGGAAGTGGTCACTTCCACAGGTATCATCGACACCAACTTCCCATGCAAGGTCGAGAAACAAAGAAGGAGAAGAGAAAGAAAGATCTATTGCGGTGGGTGTGCCATAGCCTGGATGGATGTATGTATTTGAGCCGTCATTTAAAAGGCAGAGATTGTGAGAAATGAAGAAATCTTCTACAATTTGACCTTTTCCATCATCATGTGTATTGCCCCATAAAGAGTTGTGGGCATTAAAATCACCCATGAGGAGAACTGGCTCTGGCAACTGGGCCACGATGTTGTCCAGTTCTCCCCGTGTAAAATTTCGGCTTGGCGGTAAGTAAAGGGAGCAAAGTGTGATGGACTTATTTAAGGTAATATTTACTGCTACTGCTTGAAGGTTTGTATTGAGTTCTATTTCCTTCTGGGGAATACAATCCTTGATTAAAATGGACGAGCCGCCAGAAGCTCGTTCCCCAGTGCCTCCAAATTTATGGTAAGATTTATAGCCTTTCAAGCTATATTTATTTTCTGCCTTCAGAAATGTTTCCTGAAGGCAGGCTGCAATACCATTATTTTTGTTGAGTAAAGTAAGAAGTTCTTCATGATTATTCCGAAGTCCTCGGCAATTCCATTGTATAATGCCCGCCATTACCTATCAGGGGGTTTGGCGGGACGTTTGCTGCCATGGTGGACCTCAGTCCCCATGGCATTCCTGGGGCCGCAGGTTCCCTGGGCCACTACAGACCCAGGGTCCCGATTGGCCCCTGATGATGTGTGTCTGCCATGGGGGACCTCATCAGTCTCCATGGTAGACAATGGGCCATAGATGTTGGGCCCAACAAAAGAATCTGGGTTCTGAACCCTGGTGAGTTTTGATTTTACAGACCGTGGGAGTTTAGATTTTTCATTGTATTTGTTTGCTGTAATGTGTTCATTGACTTTTGGGTAGTGGGGGTGTTTGGTTTTGTTTGTTCCGTTGGGGGATTGCTGGCTTTGAAAGGGGGTTGTTTCGGAGGGTGGTTTTTCTGTTTGTGTACTAATAGATTTGGTTATTTTAGTAGGTGCTGTTGCAGTACTAGCATATGAAGGTCTGGAAGAAGTTGAATTTTGGCACTCTACTATTTTTCTCGCTTCAGGGAAAGAAAGTTTTTGGGTGATATGTAGTGTTTTTGAATTTGTTTTTCGATTTGCCAAATGGAACAGCGTTTAGAGTATGCGGGATGAGCACCGGAGCAGTTTGCGCACTTGAATGGTGCCTTGCAATCCTGCTCCCCGTGCTCATCACCGCATTTGGGGCATATTGGTGTTCTATTACATTTGGTTTTAAAATGGCCATATCTTTGACAGTTGTGGCATCTTAAAGGATTTGGAATGAATGGTTCAGTTTTGATGTTCAGGCCAGCTATTTTAATGTTGTTTGGAAGGTAAGGGGTGTTGAAAGTAAGGATGTGGGTGCCTGTGGGAACCCTTTCTCCATTTTTATTAATGAGCACTTTGGCTACTTCACTGACATTTTGATTTTTCAATTCCTCCAAAATCTCTTCTTCGCTGCAGTATTTGAGTTCGAAAGATTTTATAACACCCTTGATGGTATTAAGGGTTCGATGAGGGCTGAATTTTACATTGATATTCGCTAATTTTGGTGGTCTGAAGAAGAAGTTTGGAATGAATTGGTTTTGAAGTTTCGACAAGATAAAGCCCAGATCGCAAAAGTTTTAGGGTTTTGGGAGTGCCGGCAACACCACAAATTCCTTTAAATAGAACAATGAATGAAACTTTCTCTAAACTCCCGTCGGTTCTTTCAAGCACAAGAAATCTTGGCCAGTTTTCAGTTTCAGTTTCATTTTCATCTAAATGCCTTCGTTTTTGGCCAGTATGAGAGGAAGACATAGTAATACAACAATTCATCACCTGTGCTCCCCACCCGCCCCGGAGCCCAATAAAGGGACATCTTAAAGATGCCAGGGCTACACAGGTGATATACTCGTCCCCCATAAAAAGTGATACAATACGTAACCCATAGAGCCCAGACACTGGCAAGGTGCTGAGCTCGTACAGGCGCACCATAACACCCCTAATGGAATCCGATTGACCTGATTAAGCAGCCGCCTTCTGGGACTAGTGAAGCCAATGAAATGAGAAATGGTCCATGAAGTAAATGAATGTCATGAAGGAAGATGCCAAATGCATGTGATGGGTAGTAGTCCCAGGGCACGACGCCACCAGCCGATAGGAATGGGCCAGGCCAACCCACCCTCTCGTCTAGGCGAAATCCGGGCCAAAGTGGTGTGTTGCAGATATAGCCCTCGCAAGGACCGCTCCGCTCAACCACCAGGATCCCATCTTCCTCCGACACGAGTCGCAACCCACGGCCAACAGGTTGCCCCCTATTAGTCGCCTCTTACGACATGCAGGAGGATACAGTGGGCCTATTCTAACCCCGGACCCACAGGGGGGCGTCCCCCATAAAAAGTGATACAATACGTAACCCATAGAGCCCAGACACTGGCAAGGTGCTGAGCTCGTAGAGGCGCACCATAACACCCCCAATGGAATCCGATTGACCTGATTAAGCAGCCGCCTTCTGGGACTAGTGAAGCCAATGAAATGAGAAATGGTCCATGAAGTAAATGAATGTCATGAAGGAAGATGCCAAATGCATGTGACGGGTAGTCCCAGGGCACGACGCCACCAGCCGATAGGAATGGGCCAGGCCTACCCACCCTCTCGTCTAGGCGAAATCAGGGCCAAAGTGGTGTGTTGCAGATATAGCCCTCGCAAGGACCGCTCCGCTCAACCACCAGGATCCCATCTTCCTCCGACACGAGTCGCAACCCACGGCCAACAGGTTGCCCCCTATTAGTCGCCTCTTACGACATGCAGGAGGATACAGTGGGCCTATTCTACCCCCGGACCCACAGGGGGGGGGGGCTCGTTAGATCCCTTCGTGTAAGTTGTCAGCGATTTATCCACTGTTGGGGTTTTCAATCGCCATGGGGGAGACCCTGGCACAGTCTCAACCGCCACGGCATTCAAGTTAGAGCATGACCCATCCAGCGATTCTCTGATACGCAGACCGAACGAAGGGATAGCATTCGGCCTACTCTCATAAAAATGGATATTTCCAGGATTAAAAACAGCATCAAATGCAGGATTCTTGGGGTTGGACCTTATGCGTAAGGCATACTGAATGGCAAGCTGCTCCCTTCGAACCCCAAGTGGTGCCTCGTTGGCTTCTACATGTAGACTGGGAATGGGAGAAGGTAAGGTAAGGTAAGGTAAGTATAGGGTTTAACGGCACACCAACACTAGTGTGTTATATGGTGCCTACTTAAGGAGGGATAAATACGAGTACGAAAGGATAAGAAGGAGTCAAGGGTTAAAACTAACTAAAAATTAGTATTAATTGAATTATATGAATTGAATTATATATAATAATTTGAGAATTGTATGGTCTAAAATTTATAGAAAAGTCCAATTTCTCTTATGAATCCAAGTATCTTGGATGGATTCACCCTTTCAAACAATTCTGAAAGGGTTTGAACCCGGAAGAAGCGATTTCGGATCAAAATCAAATCAGCACATTCAATGAGAATGTGCTTGACAGTATAGGCACATTGACAAGGAATACATTCAGGGATGGGCTCATCCCTTAGTAGAAAGGCATGAGTTGTATAGGTGTGTCCTATACGAGCGCGAGCAAGAACGACCTCTTCTCTTCGGCTCTCTCTGCAGTTGTGTGGCCACTCCCCAAGTTGAGGCTGGATTTCGTAAAGTTTGTTTGGAATGGATTCATCCCACTGGTCCTGCCATTTTTGTTTAAAAAATTGGACGACTTGAGGTTTAAAATCTGTAAAGGGAATCTTGGTTTCAGACACTGGCTCATGTAGGGCTTCCTTTGCAGTCCTATCGGCTTTTTCGTTGCCTGGGATACCTATGTGACTGGGTACCCAGACAAACTCAACATTTTTACCCAGCATGGATAAACGAGTAAGATTTTCTAACATATCTACAACAATATGGCACGATAACAACTTATTCCCAATTGCCTCCAGGGCAGATAAAGAATCACTAAAAATTGTAAAATCCGCATTGGGATGGTGAGCAATAAGGCCCAATGCCATCCTTATTGCGGTAACTTCAGCTGTAAAAAACAGATGCTGCACCAGGCAGTCTTTTCTTGTGGGTCTGAGGTCCGAACACGACTCCAGCACCCACACGGTTTGCATCTTTGGATCCATCAGTATAAATAAGTATCTTGTCTTTGTGATGTTCTTTTATTTCATGAAATTTCATCAAGAGGTCATTTGCATTTAATTTATCATATTTGGTAAGGGATGTGTCTATTGTTGGTGTGTTCAATTGCCAGGGTGGTGTTTCGGGAATTTTGTTTGGAGCAATAATGTCTAAATTATTGGATATGTTGTTTAGCGATTCTTGAATACGGATGCCAAGAGGTGGTATGGCATTAGGTTTAGTTTCATATATTACTTGGTATTTGGGATGGAAGATAATGTCATAGGCAGGGTGATCTGGATTGCTTTTTATTTTAATTGCATATTGGAGGGCCAGTTTGTTTCTTCTTAGATGGATAGGCATTTCATTGGCTTCAGTGTGGAGGCTTTCAATGGGTGATGTTCGAAATGCCCCAAGGCAAATCCTCAGAGCCTGATTCTGGACTATGTCCAGTCGTTTTAGATAAGATTTTCGAGCTGCACCGTAAACGATGCAGCCATAGTCAAGCTTTGATCTTATCAAGGACCGGTAGAGTCTGAGCAGGACCTGCCTGTCAGCTCCCCAGTCCAGCTTGGACACTACTTTAAGAAGATTCATTGCCTTGAGACATTTATTCCTGATGTAATTAATATGGGATTTAAAATTAAGTTTTGAATCAAATATGATACCTAAGAATTTGGTTTCTTCCACAACAGGGACGGGATTTTTATTGATGGTTAATTCTGGGTCAGGGTGAAGGCCCCTTCTTTGACAAAAATGTACACAAACTGTTTTTGTAGTAGAAAATTTGAAACCATTTTCATCTGCCCATTTCTGAATTTTGTTAAGGTTGATTTGTAGCTGGCGTTCTATGGTGGTCATACTGCTGGATCGGTAAGATATAAGGAAATCGTCTACATAAAGTGATTTTTCTATTTCAGGTTTAAGAACTTTTGTGATGCTATTGATCTTTAGATTGAAAAGTGTGACAGAAAGAATGCTGCCCTGTGGGACCCCCATTTCCTGACCATGTTGGTCCGAAAGTGATGTCCCAATTCTTACCTTAAAAAATCTATCATTTAAAAAATTTTGTATAAATAGTGGCATATTACCTCAAAGACCAGCTTCTTGTAGATCTTTTAAAATCCCATATTTCCATGTCGTGTCATATGCTTTCTCAAGATCGAAAAACACAGACACGACATGGTCCCCCTTTAAAAATGCATCCCTAATATAAGACTCTAACTTAACAAGGTTGTCTGTGGTACATCGGCCTTTTCTAAAGCCAGATTGATGTTCATTTATTATATTATTAGTTTCCAAGTACCACATAAGACGCTTGTTAACGATTCGCTCCATGGTTTTACAGAGACAGCTCGTGAGAGCGATGGGCCTGTAGCTCGACGGGTTGGTTGGGTCTTTTCCGGACATTGGGAGAGGGATGATGGTAGCCTCTCTCCATGAGTCCGGATATTCTCCACTGCTCCATATGTGATTGTATATGTCTAATAAGACATACAAGGACTCTTCTGGAAGATGTTTAAGAAGTTGGTAATGAACATCGTCTGGTCCTACTGCAGTGTCCTTGCAGAGTTTCAAAGATTCTTTCAATTCTTCTAAAGTAAAAGGAACATTATAATTTTCGTCGTTGTTTGACCTAAAATTAATTTTTGTTCTTTCAGTTATCTGTTTATGTCTTTGAAACTTTTCAGTATAATTAGCAGTGGAAGAATTCATGGTTATTGTGTCCGCTATGATGTTAGATATTTCCTGTTTGTTTTTTACTTCATTACCATCTGGTGTTAGAAGGTAAGAAGAAGTGGAAGAGGTGTTTTCCACTTATTTTGCGGACCATTTCCCATGTCTTTTTGATTGATGTTTTCGAGTTTAATTTTGATATATAAGTTTTCCATGAATTCTTTTTACTTTCTTTAACGACCCGCCGAGCTCTCGCTCTCGCTGCCCTGAATGATGCCAGGTTTGCATGGGTTGGGTGAGTTTGAAAAAACTTAAGGGCCCTTTTTCTATGGTTGATGGCGTCCTGGCAGTCTTGGTTAAACCATGGTTTTGGGATGCGCCTGGGCTTTGCCGAGGACTTCGGAATAGTTTTGGAGGCAATTTCAAGCAGTTTAGCACAAAATGTATCGATGTGTGTATCTCGCCCTTGCATCTTATCCCTGTGGATAGCCTCCCCACACAGAGATCCAAAGGAGGGCCAGTCTGCTTTATGCAGCTGCCACTTTGGAGGTGACTCTGGTGGTAACGGAGGGTTTAGGTGGATAAGAATGGGGAAGTGGTCACTTCCACAGGTATCATCGACACCAACTTCCCATGCAAGGTCGAGAAACAAAGAAGGAGAAGAGAAAGAAAGATCTATTGCGGTGGGTGTGCCATAGCCTGGATGGATGTATGTATTTGAGCCGTCATTTAAAAGGCAGAGATTGTGAGAAATGAAGAAATCTTCTACAATTTGACCTTTTCCATCATCATGTGTATTGCCCCATAAAGAGTTGTGGGCATTAAAATCACCCATGAGGAGAACTGGCTCTGGCAACTGGGCCACGATGTTGTCCAGTTCTCCCCGTGTAAAATTTCGGCTTGGCGGTAAGTAAAGGGAGCAAAGTGTGATGGACTTATTTAAGGTAATATTTACTGCTACTGCTTGAAGGTTTGTATTGAGTTCTATTTCCTTCTGGGGAATACAATCCTTGATTAAAATGGACGAGCCGCCAGAAGCTCGTTCCCCAGTGCCTCCAAATTTATGGTAAGATTTATAGCCTTTCAAGCTATATTTATTTTCTGCATTCAGAAATGTTTCCTGAAGGCAGGCTGCAATACCATTATTTTTGTTGAGTAAAGTAAGAAGTTCTTCATGATTATTCCGAAGTCCTCGGCAATTCCATTGTATAATGCCCGCCATTACCTATCAGGGGGTTTGGCGGGACGTTTGCTGCCATGGTGGACCTCAGTCCCCATGGCATTCCTGGGGCCGCAGGTTCCCTGGGCCACTACAGACCCAGGGTCCCGATTGGCCCCTGATGATGTGTGTCTGCCATGGGGGACCTCATCAGTCTCCATGGTAGACAATGGGCCATAGATGTTGGGCCCAACAAAAGAATCTGGGTTCTGAACCCTGGTGAGTTTTGATTTTACAGACCGTGGGAGTTTAGATTTTTCATTGTATTTGTTTGCTGTAATGTGTTCATTGACTTTTGGGGTAGTGGGGGTGTTTGGTTTTGTTTGTTCCGTTGGGGGATTGCTGGCTTTGAAAGGGGGTTGTTTCGGAGGGTGGTTTTCTGTTTGTGTACTAATAGATTTGGTTATTTTAGTAGGTGCTGTTGCAGTACTAGCATATGAAGGTCTGGAAGAAGTTGAATTTTGGCACTCTACTATTTTTCTCGCTTCAGGGAAAGAAAGTTTTTGGGTGATATGTAGTGTTTGAATTTGTTTTTCGATTTGCCAAATGGAACAGCGTTTAGAGTATGCGGGATGAGCACCGGAGCAGTTTGCGCACTTGAATGGTGCCTTGCAATCCTGCTCCCCGTGCTCATCACCGCATTTGGGGCATATTGGTGTTCTATTACATTTGGTTTTAAAATGGCCATATCTTTGACAGTTGTGGCATCTTAAAGGATTTGGAATGAATGGTTCAGTTTTGATGTTCAGGCCAGCTATTTTAATGTTGTTTGGAAGGTAAGGGGTGTTGAAAGTAAGGATGTGGGTGCCTGTGGGAACCCTTTCTCCATTTTTATTAATGAGCACTTTGGCTACTTCACTGACATTTTGATTTTTCAATTCCTCCAAAATCTCTTCTTTGCTGCAGTATTTGAGTTCGAAAGATTTTATAACACCCTTGATGGTATTAAGGGTTCGATGAGGGCTGAATTTTACATTGATATTCGCTAATTTGGTGGTCTGAAGAAGAAGTTTGGAATGAATTGGTTTTGAAGTTTCGACAAGATAAAGCCCAGATCGCAAAAGTTTTAGGGTTTTGGGAGTGCCGGCAACACCACAAATTCCTTTAAATAGAACAATGAATGAAACTTTCTCTAAACTCCCGTCGGTTCTTTCAAGCACAAGAAATCTTGGCCAGTTTTCAGTTTCAGTTTCATTTTCATCTAAATGCCTTCGTTTTTGGCCAGTATGAGAGGAAGACATAGTAATACAACAATTCATCACCTGTGCTCCCCACCCGCCCCGGAGCCCAATAAAGGGACATCTTAAAGATGCCAGGGCTACACAGGTGATATACTCGTCCCCCATAAAAAGTGATACAATACGTAACCCATAGAGCCCAGACACTGGCAAGGTGCTGAGCTCGTAGAGGCGCACACCATAACACCCCTAATGGAATCCGATTGACCTGATTAAGCAGCCGCCTTCTTCTGGGGACTAGTGAAGCCAATGAAATGAGAAATGGTCCATGAAGTAAATGAATGTCATGAAGGAAGATGCCAAATGCATGTGATGGGTAGTCCCAGGGCACGACGCCACCAGCCGATAGGAATGGGCCAGGCCAACCCACCCTCTCGTCTAGGCGAAATCCGGGCCAAAGTGGTGTGTTGCAGATATAGCCCACTCAAGGACCACTCCACTCAACCACCAGGATCCTATCTTCCACCGACACGAGTCGCAACTTACGGCCAACAGGTTGCCCCCTATTAGTCGCCTCTTACGACATGCAGGAGGATACAGTGGACCTATTCTACCCCCGGACCCACAGGGGGGTCAACTGAGTCAAAGTCATATACTTTATTTCAATTATGATTTTCTTTATATTCAATATGCTTTTGGCACATATGTCCTCCTACCCCCTCAAATTATCTTCTTTCCCCGGCTTTTTGTGGCGTGTTGGCGAGTTTAACTTTCTCATCGCCGTACATGGCCTCTGTTGCCATAAACGGCTCAAAGCTAGAGAGAACGAACGAAAGAACGGGCCAACTTGGATACGCAGTCTGGACCTCGAACGGCTACAGCTCTCGCTAGCACTGCTGTGTATTTTTCTCAATTTGGCGCCAAAGTTTGTTTTGGAGAATTCGCCATTTTGTGTACTCCGGCAACTTAGAGGATTGTTTACTTTATTGTGAGTGTTAGTTAAGATCATTTTTCGTTTTCTTTTTCCTTTTCATTATAATAATAATTCATTAATTGTGCAATTAATTCTCTTGTAAGTTGTTCAGCCATCCCCTTTAGTGGAAGTAGCTGGCAACGGTGACTTGAGACTAAATTTTCTTCGTTTACTTTTCTTAACTTGTTTCACGTTATAGTTATTTATTTTTCTCTTTCTTGTTCTTCATTCATTTCACAGTATTTTACTTGTTCTTCATGGATAGTCCCCTTCTATCAACAACCTTGAACCCAGATCGGAATTCCCTCCAAATCCCTCTACCCCTCACAAATCTTTTTCATCATGTTACTCTTCATCCAATGACACCATGGATGGATCCTATTCTGAGGAATCATTCACTGAGCGTTCTCC
The DNA here is from genome assembly GCA_034190875.2 of Urechis unicinctus. NCBI lineage: Eukaryota > Metazoa > Annelida > Polychaeta > Xenopneusta > Urechidae > Urechis > Urechis unicinctus. The sequence goes on along the minus strand of CM067358.1, from coordinate 22,093,548 downwards.
TCGCAGGAAACGCAAACATCAATCATCACCAAACCCTTCTCCTAGCATCAACAATACAATTACTCACCAAAACATCAAAATCAACATCTTCTGTTCAAAACTCAATATTACTAAAAATCAATCCAATTGTCATTCAAAAAGAAATCTCTGCCATTATTGGTCCTAACTTTACCATCAACAAAACAGGATCTTCAATCACTATCTTAGTCTCCAAACAACAAGCCCCTCTCCTGCAAAACATTCAACATCTTGGCAAACTGTCAGTTACAGTCAAAACCCTCAACAACAAATCATCTACTAAAGGCATCATTCATGGAGTTACCACAGACATCTCAGAAACCGAAATTCTTACTGCTCTCAAACCTTACTCTGTTACTGAAGTTAGACACTTGGGTAAAATTAAACCTACTGAATCAATAGAACTCACCTTTTCTACCACTACCCTCCCTTCCAAAGTTCAAATAGGATACTCATCACATAATGTCAAGACTTACATTTCTAACCCCACTCGTTGCTACAAATGTAATGGATATGGTCATACTGCAACATTTTGTCCTAACAATACCACCTGCCCATCCTGCGGGGGGCATCACCTTTATTCTCAATGCAACATAACAACTAAAAAATGTGTCAACTGTGGGGGACATCATAGCGCTGCCTACAGAGGATGTCCTGCATATAACAAAGCCAAAACAATCACTCAAATTAAAACTGTTCAAAAAATTTCATATGCTCGGGCAGCGTCTGCTGTCCCCCAAACTCCTCTCCTTCATCATCCATCTTCTACTTCTACCGTTCAAACTCATCCTCCTCCCTCTGACCGATCCATTCCCCCACAAACCAAAACTCCTTCTTTCTTGCCTCGTCTCACAAAGTCTCCTTCTCCTCCCAAACATCAACCTATTCATCTTCCTAACAAACCATCAAAACCCCATCAACTTTCCAATAATACATCCAACCCACCTCAATCTAAGTCTCCTCCTGTTAATCCCATTCATCAATCCACCCCCACCTCTTCTTCCTCTCAATCTCCACATCCTTCTCCTTCTCCAGCAACTAAACTATCTGATTATGTATACCTATCCACCGCCATTCTCTCATCACATCTTCTCCCAGAAACCAAAGCTAGAACTCTCTCTGCCATTGCATATGAACTCCTCAAAGTTAACCTTCCATACCAAACTCTTCTCAAAGCAATGCATCAACATTCAGTCGTAACCAATCAAATACAAGCAGTTCTAATTCAACCCTACCTAGACTAGTTCATTAAAGCTTCCCATTGTATCTTCAAGCTTTCTCCTTTCTTCTCCTTCAAAATTCTCATATCAATTCTCTTAATCTTTCCCCTAGTATAAACTCCCAATCTTCTAATCAATTATATCAATCTTCTGGCACAAATAGTAACTTTCAGGACTATAACTTGACCATCTGGTCATGGAATTGTAGGGGAATTCATTCACAATTAACAGAATTTTCTCAATATCTTCCTCAGGCCAATCCTAAACCCCATATAATATGTCTATAAGAAACTTTCCTTAAAACCAAACGTAATTTTTCTCTTCCAAATTATAATATACTACGAAAAGATCGAATATCATCCAATAATGGAGGTCTTGCTATCCTCATCAATAAAAATATACCTTATAATATTATCAATACAACTTCTGAAATTGAACATCAAACTATACATTTTAATTTATTCAATCAGAAATTTCACCTTTCTAATGTTTATGATAACTCTAAAACTATTGATCCTATTCAATATAATCCCCTTATTCATCTTCCTCGTAACATAATAGTTGGAGACTTTAATGCTCACCATCCTTTTTGGCACCATTCTATACCTAATACAAAAGGAAATACTCTATTTAAAATTATTCAAGATAATGATATCTTCCTTCATAATGATAGTTCTCCTACACACTTTTACAATAACGGAACTAATATTCTCGACCTAATTTTATCATCTCAAGATATTTCGTATAAATTTTCTTTCGTTAATACGCAAAATACAATGGGAAGTGATCATACCATTATTTCTATTTCTAATCATCAACCTATTTTCCCCAATTCAGATTCTTCCTCTTCTAAATGGAATGTAAAGAAAGCCAATTGGCCACTTTTTCGTTATCTTTGCAAACAACAAATAACCAATGAAATCCTTTCTTCTGACCGTCTAGTTGATTATGATAAATTTTACAATACTATTATTCAAATAGCACATCAATCTATTCCTTTTTCTTCTAAACATCCAAATCAACCTAAATCTCATCCCTGGTAGAATCAAAATAGCTCTGACATTATTAAAGAAAGAAATAAAGCTAGAAATAAATATTATCATAAAAAAACTTTAGATAACAAAATTTAATATAAAAGATTAACAGCCAAAGTCAAAATCACTCACAAACAAGCTAAGTCCACATATTGGCAAGAAAAATGCTCTTCTTTAAATACCCCTGACCTCAATGATCTTTGGAAAACAGTAAAAAATTTAAAAGGTAACTATTCTCAAATTCCCCTAATTCAGATTCCACAAAACCAATTTACAATCAATAATCAACAAATTTCTAACACTCTTGCTGATCACTATGTTAAAACCAGTTCTAACAATAACCTTCCTCCAGACTTCATACCTGAAAAAGTTTCTTTTAATGACCCTGATTCCAATTCCCCACTCAATGAACCTTTCACTCTTCAAGAATTAGTTAATATAACACAAAAAACCAAAAATACTGCTCCTGGAAAAGATCTTCTCATCTACCCTTTTTTCAATCACCTTCCTTTAGAATCCCTTGAGGTGCTCCTCAAAATCTTTAATCAATTGTGGCAATCCTCAAAAACTCCACCCTCTTGGAATTCAGCTATCATTATCCCTATCATAAAACCCAAACAAAATCCAAACTGCCCATCTTCATATCGCCCAATTAGTCTCACCTCTGTTGCCTCCAAAATTTTTGAATCTATTGTTAAAAGGTAAGGTAAGTATAGGGTTTAACGGCACACCAACACTGGTGTGTTATATGGTGCCTACTTAAGGAGGGGTATATACGAGTACGAAGGGATAAGAAGTCAAGGTTTACAACCAACTAAAAATTGCATTAAAATTGTATTAATTGAATTATATTAATTTGAACTATATTGAATTAATGAGAATTGTATGATCTAAAATCTATAAAAAAAGTCCAATTTCTCTTATGAATCCAAGTATCTTGGATGGATTCACCCTTTCAAACAATTCTGAAAGGGGTTGAACCCAGAAGAAGCGATTTCGGATCAAAATCAAATCAGCACATTCGATGAGAATGTGCTTGACGGTGTAGGTACATTGACAAGAAATGCATTCAGGGATGGGCTCATCCCTTAGTAGAAAGGCATGTGTTGTATAGGTGTGTCCTATACGAGCGCGAGTAAGAATAACCTCCTTCTTCTGCTCTCTCTGCAGCTCTGTGGCCACTCCCCAAGTAAGGGCTGAATTTCGTGAAGTTTGTTTGAGATGGATTCATCCCACTGGTCCTGCCATTTCTGTTTAAAAAATTGGACGACCTGAGGTTTAAAGTCTGTAAAGGGGACTTTGACCTCAGTCACATTCATGTTGAGGACTTCCTTGGCAGCTCTGTCTGCCCTTTCATTACCAGGGATACCAACATGGCTCGGTACCCATACAAACAAAATATCCTTGCCACGATCTGTCAATTGAGAATATAAAAGCACAACATTTAAAATAAAACCATTACGTAAATTACTCCCTGTGATTGCCTCCAGGGCAGACAGGGAGTCGGAAAATACAACGAAACGCTTTTTACTTGATTGGGCAATAAGGCCAAGTGCAATGGAAAGAGCTTTCGAACCGTCTGTGTAAAGGGCAGAACGGTCCGAATATTTATCCTTTATCTCTCTAAATTGGTGAAGGAAAAAATCAGGTTCGTGAGATCCCTTCGTGTTAGTTGTCAGCGATTTATCTACTGTTGGGGTTTTCAATTGCCATGGGGGAGACCCTGACACAGTCTCAACCGCCACGGCATTCAAGTTAGAGCATGACCCATCCAGCGATTCTCTGATACGCAGACCGAACAAAGGGATAACATTCGGCCTACTCTCATAAAAATGGATATTTCCAGGATTACAAACAGCATCAAATGCAGGATTCTGGGGGTTTGATTTTAAACGTAAGGCATATTGAATGGCTAGCTGCTGCCTCCAAACCTCAAGCGGAGCCTCGTTGGCTTCTACATGTAGACTGGGGATGGGGGAGGTTCGAAAAGCCCCGAGGCAAAGCCTCAGAGCCTGGTTTTGGACTGTCTCCAATTTTTTTAAATAAGAGGGACGGGCAGCACCATAGATAAAAGAGCCATAGTCCATTTTTGAGCGCACTAGTGACCGGTAAAGCCGTAAAAGGACTTTCCGGTCCGCTCCTCAATCAGTATTGGACAACATCTTTAAAAAATTGATTGCTCTAAAACATTTCTTACGGAGATAAGAAATGTGAGCTTTAAAATTGAGCTTCCTGTCAAAAATTATTCCAAGAAACTTGGTTTCTTCCACCACAGGAATAACATTGCCATCAAGGGTGAGAACTGGGTCTGGATGGATATTTCTTTTGTCGCAAAAATGCATACAGACAGTTTTTGATTTAGAAAATTTAAATCCGTTTTCATCCGCCCATTTTTCGATGTTATTGAGGCTAAGTTGGAGCTGCCTCTCAATTGTGCTCATATTTTTGGATTTAAAATAAATCAAAAAACCATCCACGTAGAGTGAACAATCCACACCTGGCTTGATGACATTAACAATACTATTAATTTTTATATTAGAGAGAGTAACGGATAAAATACTTCCCTGTGGGACCCCGATCTCCTGATCACAACTATCAGAAAGGGTGGTGCCAGGATGGACTTTGATCCGTCGTGCTACGTGTGTGACGGAAACCGCGCTGGTACCTGGAAATAAGTTGGTTTCTTTCAAGAAACCATACCAGGCGGCTGTTTATCATTCTTTCCATCGTTTTACAGATGCAGCTCGTTAAGGCAATGGGACGATAGTTCGTAGGAATGGTGTTATCCTTCCCTGGCTTGGGTATCGGGATAACTATAGCCTCTCTCCAACCATCTGGGAATGTTCCAGATTCCCAGATTCCATTAAAAATGTCTAATAGTACTTCCTCTGGATTCCTCTGGAAGGTGTTTTAAAAATTGATAGTGTACATCATCGGTTCCACTAGCTGTGTCATTCGATTTATGTATCGAATCTTCCAACTCCTTTAGTGTAAAAAGAGAGTTGTAATTTTCATTGTTATTTGAATTAAAATTAGGAATGTTTCGTTCCCGATGTTTAAATTTTTGAAATTTGGTACTATAATTATTGGCAGAGGAATTCTTTTGGAACGCATCGCCTAGAGTATCGACAATGTCCTTCAAATTGGAGGCTTTGAAACCATCTGGTTTAACCAGATGTGAGAGAGTGTTGTCATTTTGCTTTCCCCTAATCCTACGAACCATGTCCCATGTACCAAAGTGATGTGTTGCAGATATAGCCCTCGCAAGGACCGCTCCACTCAACCACCAGGATCCCATCTTCCACCGACACGAGTCGCAACCCACGGCCAACAGGTTGCCCCCTATTAGTCGCCTCTTACGACATGCAGAAGGATACAGTGGACCTATTCTACCCCCGGACCCACAGGGAGGCTGTGTAAATATGAGTGGAATTGAATGGTAGTTCATTGATGAGATGGAGAGCCTGGGTTTTGTTATGTATGGGATTATCTTTAATAGTGATATTTGTTAGGTCAGTATTAAGGGATGGTTTGGTTAAATTCCATGGAGGACAAGGTGAAAGAGGAATTGGAGAGATGGCGGGATAAGTTGAGGTAAAGGGTAGAGTATAGAAGCTTGTGGTTTTGCGTAATTTATTGATGCTTTGTACTATGAGTCATTGAAAATAGTTTTAGTGGGAATATTATAGATATTAGATCTGATAAAATATTTGAGAGTGGATTTTAGGATTTGAAGTCCGATGGGTGAGTGAGTGATAATAGGGTTTAACGGCACACCAACACGTATGTGTTATATGGCGCCTAGAAAGATTAAAAAGTTTGACCTGATTAAGCAGCCGCCTTCTAAGATAAATGGAGAAAAGAGGGACATACAAGTGAATGATGTTGAAAAAGATAAAAATGCAAATAGTATCCTAGGGCAAGTCACCACCAGCCGATTGACTGGACCAGACCATTCCAGTCTCTCGTCTAGGCGAGATCCGGGCCAGAGTAGTGTGTTGCAGATACGGCCCTCAAAAGGACCGCTCCACTCAACCACCAGGATCCGATTGTTCACCGACACGAGTCGCAACCCACGACCAACAGGTTGCCCCCTATTAGTCGCCTCTTACGACATGCAGGAGGATACAGTGGGCCTATTCTACCCCCGGATCCACAGGGGGGTGAAGTCTGATGGATAAAAATCCGGTAATGGCCTGGAGAGAGGGAATGGAGGAAGGAAGTTGGGTTTTAGTAATGGCACGAAAGTTGGATAATTGAGCAGATTCTAACTTTTGAAAATTAGTTTTTGATGTGGAAATTATGACTGGGGCACCATAAAGAATGTGTTGGCGAGAGTGAGAAGAGTGAATAGTACAGGAAGTATGGAAGTTGGTGCCCCAGGAAGTGCCACTAATATATCTGAGGAGATTTGTTATTTTGTGGTATTTTGCTACAATGTAAGTTATGTGTTCCTTCCAGGTCAACCCTTTGTCTAAAATGATGCCAAGAAATTTGATGGAATTTTGATGAGGAACGGGAGCATTGTTAATATGAAAAGTTGGTAATGTGTTACTTTTGTTGGTGCCAAAATGAACTGCTATGGATTTAGATTGCGAAAAGGAGATGCCCCATTTGGTGGCCTATTGATGAATATTATTGAGATGACTTTGCATGAGTTAATTGAGTTTGGGGGAAAGGTTGACAGTGACCCATAAGGCTAGGTCATCAGCATAGATGAAGGAAGAGAGAGGAGTTGGGATATCGTTAATGAATATATTGAAAAGGGTGGGAGAAAGCACATTGCCCTGAGGTACTCCAGTTTCAGTAAAGAGTATTTAAGATAAGGAGTTGTTAGCTTCAACTTGAATGGAGCGATTAGATAAAAGTTTTGTGGACAGCATTGAAAGTTCATTGGGGGTAAAGAGTTCGTTGAGAGGGTATTGTTAATATGAAAAGTTGGTAATGTGTTATTTTCGTTGGTGCCAAAATGAACTGCTATAGATTTAGATGGAGAAAAGGAGATGCCCTATTTGGTGGCCCATTGATGAATATTATTGAGATGACTTTGCATGAGTTTATTTGAGTTTGGGGGAAAGGTTGACAGTGACCCATAAGGCTAGATCATCAGCATAGATGGAGGAAGAGAGAGGAGTTGGGACATCGTTAATGAATATAATGAAAAGGGTGGGAGAAAGCACACTGCCCTGAGGTACTCCAGTTTCAGTAAAGAGTATTGAAGATAAGGCGTTGTTAGCTTTAACTTGAATGGAGCGACTAGATAAAAAAATATGGATCCAGTTAAGGGCTCGACCGTCAATACCTAAATTAAGTGCTTTATTTTCAATAGAAGATCTATGAACAGTATCAAAAGCTTTGGACATATCTAAAAATATAGCGTGGTTTTTTTACCAGCGAGAATTCCTTTGTTAATGGCGTCGGAAAGGAGAATTATATTGTCAGTGGTACTTCTATGAGATCGGAAGGCTGAGAGGTTGGGTTTTGAAAGGTTATTGTGTTCAAGATACCAGAAAAGTTAGATGGGAGGTTGCTGTAGGAACTAATTTTTGCGTAATGAGAAGCTAGGAGATCAGATATTTGTTGGTTATTGTTAGTGAAATGGAATTGTTCGTCTGTTTGGTGAGGGGGAATATTGGACTTAGCATATTTGCTTTTGAGCATGTTAATGGTTTGCCAAAGTTGCTTAAGATTGGGATGGACTTAGCTAGTTTTATTGTTAATTTTACTTTAGCAGCTAGCTTTTTAAATTGGATTTTGTTCTCAGGAGTTTTATTATGGTAAACTTTATTTCTGGCTCTATTTCTCAGCTTAATAACAGAAGAACAATTGCCGTTCCACCATGGATGAGATTTTAGATGTGAATTTTAAGCAGATTTGGTGGGAATGGTTTGTTGCGCAATTTTGATTAGAATGTTATAAAAATTATCGAAGGAGGTTATTGGATCAGAGGAAAGGATTTTGGATGTAATTTTATCTTGACATAATTTAGTGAAAAGGTTTACAGTTGGCTTTGTTTACTATCCATTTGGGGAAAGGCGATTGGATTTCAGAGATAGAGGAAGCATTGTTGGATATAGAGATGATAGTATGGTCACTTCCCATTGTATTATGGCTATAGGAGATAGTAAATTTGCGCGAGATGTCTTGAGATGTGAAAATTAAATCCAGAATATTATGTCCGTTATTACAGAAATGAATTGGGGAACTGTCGTTATGGAGTGTTATTTCAGAATTTTGGATTATTTTGAACAGAGCGATGCCTTTGGTATTTGGGGAGGAGTGATGCCAGAATGGACGATGGGAATTGAAATCCCCCACAATGATGTTACGTGGGAGATTAAGAATTGGAGGGTAAGAAATGGGGTCGAGAGTATCAAAATTATCGTAGATGTTAGAGATATGATATAGTTGATTAGAAATGTTAATTTGGAGAATTTGATGTTCGAGGTTAGAAGAAGAGTCAATGATTTTAAAGGGGATATTTTTATTTATAAGAATGGCTAGACCGCCATTGCCTGAGGAGATGCGATCTTTGCGAATAATATTGTAGTATGGAAAGGAAATTTTGTTGGGTGGTTTAAGGAATGTTTCTTGGAGACATACAACAGATGCTTTTGGATTGGATGAAAAGAGGTATTGAGAGAATTCAAGATATTGAGATTGGATGCCTCGACAGTTCCAAGACCAAATGGTTAAGTTTGGAAGTTGGCTTGTTGAGGGGGATTGTTGGAATAAATTAAGGGGAGGGGGGGGGTGAATTTAAAAATGGGGGATAGACAGAGGAGAAGGTGTAAGATGAAATTGAAGATGATAGCACGAGAATAAGAGTGATAACAATGAGAAGTGAATTGGACGATTATATAGATGGGTTGAGGTGAAATTGTTTAAGCTGATTGGTGACAGCAGAGTGCTGGTCAATGGCTTGAATTAAACGCGTCATGGTAATCAGATTCGTCAATGGAGGAGTCAATAGCTGAATTTTCAGAAGTGTCGAAATTTTGTGATTCAAGGGAATGATTTGGGTCAGACCTAGGTTTTAAATTATTAACCGAAAGTGGGCTTTTCATGATGGGATGTGTTTGAATGAAAATAATGATGGGATAGGAAATAGTAGAAGGAAAATACAAAAATCAAAATGTAAACAAAGAAACAAAGTTCAACTAGAAAAGTTTAACTAGAAAACAAGGACGAAAGGAGGACATAGTCCATCCTAACGTATTTAAGGAACAATAAACTAGTGAAACGATACAATGATTACTTAATGAAACTAAAAAAGCGGACTTACAAGTCCAAATACTGTTGAAAAGTTCGAAAAAAATTTGGCGGGAGAAAGTGAAAAATATTCGCGCCAAAATGAAAATACACAACGATATAGGTCTTCGCCGTTCGGAAATCTGAGTGTGTATAACGAAGTTGGCTTTGTTTGTTTGTTGATTCAGGATTAGAGTCGCGTTCAGTATCTTAGACCATGTGCGACTATCAAATTGTTGTTATCATACCAGTTAGTGAGAAATGGTACAATACTATAGAACTATTTGTTAAATATGGTTAGTCACATATGGGATGATCAATGATATGATGTTGCACCTGATTGAGTTTAGGAGAAAATGCAAATAAGAGGATTTCTGCCGCTGGGGGCTGCTCCAGCGTAAAGATTTAGAGAATAGAAGCACTAAAGAGTACCAGTTTTGACGCTGGGGTTTCCTGATAGGATGCGCTAAGGAGAATAGAAGAAAAACAACTTGTGCAAAGCATGAACTGGTGAAAAACTGAGGAAAACTGAAGAAGAAACCATTTTATATGACCCATGTTTCCGTTTTAACAAATCTGTTTGTTGCTTTTATATACTTTATTGTTGAATTTATTTTTTGAGGTAGAAAGAGATTTTTTATTTGCATTGTAAGTTTATTAGCTTTTAATTTGTTTATTACAAGTGTCCTTTGTGTATTAAATTGTATGCATTCGAAAAAGAAATGTTGTGACGTTTCATAACTTTGGCAAATATAGCAACTTGGATTTATGTCGGAATTAATTATTGCTCCTTAATAGTTTAGTGGAGGAGAATTTATGGCTATTGTTGTTAATATATGGTCAATGTGTTTGTTATTATGAAACGTTGTTGGATGCATATTTATGGATGGCTGAATTTCATGTAGTAGGTTATCTGATAAATTCCAGGATTCTTGCCATTTAGATTTAATAACTTTATTTATGATATTATCTATTGACTCTTTATCCATTTCTATTTGTTCTGTATATGTGAAGGGATCCATACTAACATTGTGTTTTGATTATTAGATTTTAATATATTTGTTAAGTGGATGATTTCATTAATGTATTTGTTATTATTAGTATTTATTGACTTAAGTACAGATAGAGAGTCCGGCAGAATAATTGGATTTTTTGTATTTGTTTCAATTGCAAATAACAGAGCATTTATGATGCCTAAAGCTTCTGCCACAAAAATTGAGAAGAAAATTGGAATTCTGACACCTTTAGAAAATTTTATATGCGGAATGGCAATTGAAAAAGAAGTACTGGTTGATGTTTTAGAACCATCTGTGTAAATTTTTGTCGAAGAAACCGGGAAGGAGTGAATTAATTGCAAAGTTATTATTTTAGTTTCCATTGGATTATTTTTATCAATGTATTTAGTTAGTTCAGTATTGATGTGTGGAATTTGCATAAACCATGGAGGAAAAATGAAGAAGCAAATTTATTTATTGAGTTTTCTTCGAATATATGTTTTGATAGCAAACTGTATGGTTCTAAATGCATATTTTAGAATGTTTTTTTGGATATGGAATTTTATTGGAATACATCCTGTGATTACTTGGAGTGCTTTTATTGATGTTGATCTATTTGCTTTAATAATTGATCTTAATACTGCCGTCTGTGCTATTTCTAGTTTCTTTAACAAATAATTTGGTGCTGAGAAAAAAGTACAAGATATATTGCAGAGAATGGGTTTAATGAATTTTACACAGTGCTGTTCTATTAGCTCCCAACGAAGTTCCACTTATTAGCCTTATTATATTAGAATTTGTTTGGCATTTTATAGAGATATTATCAATATGTTCTTTCCAGGAAAGTTTATTATTAAAAGTTAAACCAAGGTATTTTAAACTTTTGTGATATTTTGGTTATTTAATAGTATATTTGGTTCAAATTTTATTTTCAGTCTGCTAAACGAAATGGCTTTAGATTTTTGAGTTGAAAAAGTTATCCCTGATTTTTTTGCCCATGTATTAATTTTATTCATATTACCCTGTATGATTTTTGCGAGATTTATTGATGGTTTCCCTGATATCCAGAATGTTATATCTTCAGCGTATATGGAAGCAGAAGTAGGTAATGGTATATCATATTGTATAGGAGTGGTGACAACACACTCCCCTGAGGTACACCTTTTTCGATATTATATGGAGAAGAAATGGTTCCGTTTACTTTTACTTTAATGATCCTATTAGTTAGGAACTCAGTTATCCATTTGTGGCAATTCCCCGTTATTCCTAGCCTTTTGGCTTTATAAAGAATTATAGTTTGATGCGCTGAATCATACGCTTTTGAGATATCTAAGAAAATATTGTGAGTAATTTTATTGTTATTGAGAGAGTTTTGAATTTCATTTGCAAGGATGGTAATATTGTCTATTGTACTATGATTTGATCTGAAAGCAGTTTGTTTGTAATTTAAAAGTTTATTAGATTCTAAATACCATTGTACTCTATTTTTGATTATTGTTTCGAAAATTTTTGAGTCAACAGAAGTAAGGCTAATGGGTCTATATGATGCTGGCAAAGAAGACGGTTGTTTGGGTTTTAATATAGGATTAATTATTGCTGTTTTCCACTGATTTGGAACTACTGATTGAGCAAAGAGTTGGTTAAAAATATTAAGGACTACATTTAGAGGTTCTTGTGGTAAATGAAAAAAGAAAAGATAGCTTAACCTATCTTCTCCTGGAGAGGATTTTTTGTTTTTTATAGCTTGTTTAAGTTCTTGTATATTGAAAGGTACATTAATAGAATTATTTGGAATATCAGGAAACTGTGGTAAAAAATTATTTGGATTGACCATGGGTGATTCTATTTTTGAAAAATGGGATGCTAAAGTTTCTGCTATTTCTTTATGACTTTCTGTGTAATTATTATCAGATTTAAGTAACGGAGAAATGTTAGTTTTTTGTTTACCTTGTAATGTTTTTATTGTATCCCAAAGTTGTTTAGCGTTTTGCTGATTAAGATTGTTGCAATGTTCTTGCCAAAACTGTTTTTTTGCTAGTTTGATGGAAATTTTCACTAATGCCCTTGGTTTTTTAAAATTAATAAAATTTTCCTCTGTCTTGTGATGAAAGAATTTGTCACGTGCCATGTTACGTTTTTTAATACTTTCCGAACATTTTGGAGTCCACCATGCATGTGTTTTTCTTCTTTCTTGTTGGTTGAATGATGGAATTGCTTTTTTAGCTGCTACAAGTAAATTTTTTTTCCCAAATTTTTATATGAAATTATTGGGATTGAGTTAATAATTTTATTATTAATGAGACGCATACAACTATTTTCAAAAATATTCCAGTTTGCTTTTTTCAAATTCCATTTGAAAAATTCTTATATTTGGGATGAATTGTGGATCTTTGATATTATGTATACTAATTATTGAATGATCACTTTTGAAATGTCCAATAAGATAGAATGTGTAATTTTATTATTATTTAGTGAATTTTGAATGTCATTGGATATAATGGAGATATTATCAATAGTACTGTGATGTGGCCTAAACGCAGTTTGTTTAATGTTTAAAAGATTGTTGGATTCAAGATACCACTGAATTCTATTTTTGATGATGGTTTCAAATATTTTAGAGGCTACAGAAGTTAAACTAATTGGTCTATATGATGAGGGAGAGGAGGAAAGTTGATTTGGCTTTAAAATAGGACTGATTATTGCTGTTTTCTATTGGTCCGGAATTAAGGAATGGTCAAAATGTTGATTGAATATATCTAAAACCACCCCAAGACATTCTTGTGGAAGGTAAAAAAAAGAAAAGGTAACTTAGGTTATCTTCTCCTGGGGAAAAATTTTTATTTTTAATTGCTTGTTTCAATTCCATTATATTAAAAGGTACATTAATGGAATTTTTTGACATTTCAGGTGTTTTGCATAAAAAGTTATTAGTATTGACCTCAGGAGATTCAATTTTGGAGAAATGGGATGCTAAAATTTCAGTTATCTCTTTATTATTTTGAGTGTATTTGTTGTCAGGTTTAAGTAATGGGGAAATAGTATTTCATTTTTGTTTACCTTGTAAAATTTTTATAGTGTCCCAAGTTTTTTTGCATTTGGTTGATTTAAGTTATTACAGTGATTTTCCCAATGTTGTTTTTTTGCTTGTTTAATTACTAGTTTTTCTTGTGCCCTATGTTTTTTAAAATTGATAAAGTTTTCCTCAGTTCTTTTATGAAAAAATTTATTTCGAGCCGTATTGCGTTTTTTAATAAATTCAGAACACTGCGGTGTCCACCAAGCATGTTTTTTCCTTTTGTTAAGTTGTTGATAACCTATTGGAATTGCTTCCTTTGCAGCTTTCAAAAGGTTTCGTTCAAGGTTTTGATAAGAAGTTATTGGGTTTTGATGAATTATTTTATTATTAATTAAACTAGTACACTTTACCCCAAAGAATTTCCAGTCTGCTTTTTTTAGATTCCATTTAGTGTTTGTAATATTTGGGGAGTATTCTGATTCTTTGTTATTGTATATACTAATTATAGAATGATCACTTCCTAAAAAATTATTGAGATTTTTGAAATTAAACTGGTGGGAAATATCCGCAGAAGATAATATTTGGGGTGCGTGTCTGCGCGGATGGTCGATAAATAGTAGTTGAGTGGTGGGTTGCCTAGGCATAAGTTCGTGTAGATGGATTCAGTGTGGAAGTCTTGGTGTACTATTTTTAGTGTTGTATCGACTTTGGGTTGTATGTAGTGGTAGAGTAAGTGTGCGTGTTCGTCCCATGCAATTTGCCATTTTTTCATGATGTATTTGTGGATTTGTTGGTGTTTGTGTGCTATGTCAGGTGGTATGTTTTGAATGTTAGGTAGTGCAAGTGATTGTTTTGCAAGTGTGTCGGCTTTTGTGTTACCAGGTATTCCACAATGAGATGGGATCCAAATGAAGATGACATTGATGCTTTGACTATGAAGATGTTTATTTTGGTGGATGATATCTTCAATGTAAGGATTTTTGTTATTGTTTGCTATTGATTTGATTACTGACAGGGAGTCTGAAAGGATGGCCATGTTTTTGTTTTCTTGGTGTGTGTACTGTTGTAGTGCTGCTGAAATTGCTTGTGCTTCTGCCTTTAAGATTGAGTAGTTGTTAGGTATTCTGAAGGCTTTGTTGAGTTTTAGTTGTGGAATTGTAAATGCTCCCCCTGTCAGTTCTTTCTGTTTTGATCCGTCTGTGTATATGTGTATTATGTTGGGTGGGAGGTTATCTATGAGTTGTTGTGCTTCTGTTTTGTTTAGTGTGGAATTGTCTTTCTGTGTTTTGTTTTCTAAAGTGGTATCTATAATGGGCTGTGGTGTATGCCATGGTGGATTAGGGTTGGTGGGGGTGCTAATGGGTAATGTTGGGTGTTTGGTGTTGAAGTCGTGTGTTTGTTTTTGTACTGTAGTGGTGTTAGGTTTGTTTCTGTGTGTGTGCCATGTCTCCTGGAAGTTAATATTTGTTGGGAGAGAGTATGCTAGTGCTCTTGTTTGGTATTTAAGTGTAGTTTCTAATAACTGTAGGTGTAATGGTGGATTGCCAAGGTTTACCTGCATGGCTGCTGTTGATGTGTGCGTCATTGCTTTATTGATGATTCTGTGTGCTGTGTTTTGTAATGTTTCAAGTTTCTGTATTTGATTGTGATTGGCTGTTATGAGAGCTGGTGCTGCATAGTTGATGAGTTGTTTGATATTTGCATTGTATAATAAGAGTTGGGTGTGTTTGTTTGCTCCCCGTGTTTTCCCGCTTATGTGTTTCATGAGATTAATGTATTTGTGAGCTTTTGTGATAATATATTCTATGTGGTGATTCCATGTGCTGTGTTTGTCAAAAATGATTCCCAAGAATTTGTGCTTGTTTACGTTTTCTAGTTGTATGTTGTTTAATGTGTACTGATGTTGTTCTGTTTTGTGAGAGTATCCGAATTTTAATGCTTTTGTTTTGTTTGGTGAAAATGCAATGCCCCATTGTTTGGCCCAGGTGTTTATAGTGTTGAGTTTTTGTTGCAGTGTTTTGTCTAGTTGTGTAGTGGGTTTTCCTGTCTGCCATAGTGCGATGTCGTCTGCGAACAGTGAAGATTCTTTAGGTAGGGGTATGTCGTTAATGTATATGCTAAATAGTGTTGGACTGATAACGCTGCCTTGTGGTACCCCATTGTCTAGGTGATATTTCTCTGATAAGGTGTTTTGAATTTTGACTTGAATGATTCTGTTGGTTATTAGTTGTTCTATGAAGTGAAATGTGTTGCCTGAAATACCTATTTGTGTGAGTTTGTATAGAAGTGCTTTGGTCCAAATCATGTCGTAAGCTTTTGTGATGTCTAAAAATATTGCAGAAACTATTTGTTTGTCAATTTTGGCTTTGTTGATGGTGTCTGAAAGTTTGAGAATGTTATCTATTGTACTTCTATTGTGCCTGAAACCTGATTGTTTGGTGTTTATGATATTGTGTTTTTCGAGATACCACGTGAGTCTATTGTTGATTATTGTTTCAAATGTTTTGCATATGCATGATGTGAGTGCTATTGGTCTGTAGGAGGTGGGATGATTTGGATATTTGTCTGGTTTTAATAGTGGGATGATGGTGCTATGTTTCCACTGCGTGGGGTATTTCCTGTGTTGCCAAAGTTGGTTTAGTATTTGTAAAGTTGTTTCTTTGGTTGATAGTGTCATGTTTTTAATGCAAGAGTAACTTATGTGATCTGGGCCTGGGGCTGTATCTGTTTTGTTTTTGAGTGCGTCATTAAGTTCTTGCATTGTTAGTGGTTCGTTTAGTGGATGTGGGTGATGTTCGGGTGGATTTTCCAGGAGGTCTTTATGTGTATTTTCAAATTGTTGTTTGTGATTGTTAAATGTATTGTTGTTGTTTCTGTTGCTGCTTGTGTTCTGAATGTGTGATGCTATAAGGTTAGCTTTTTCTTTGTTCTCTGTGATAAATTGATTGTGCATGTTGAGTAATGGGGGTATTGTGTGTTTGGTGGATGTGCCTTTGAGTTTAGAGACGGTTCTCCAGAGTTTTTTGAGGTTGGGTGAATTGATTTTGTTACATGTGGTGTGCCAAAAGTCTAGTTTGCATTGTTTTATCAATTTTTTGGTTTTTGCTTGTTGGTGTCTATAGTTAATGAAGTCTTGTGGTAATTTTGTTCGTTGTGCTTTATTTCTAAGTTTATTTCTATGTGTTATTGAATCTGTGCATTCTCTAGTCCACCATGGGTTTCTTTTTCTTTTTGGGTTTTGTGTAATAGTTGGTGTAGTGTCTTTCAATATGTTGTGTATGGCTGTTTCTAAATTGTTGTATGATGTGATAGGGTCTGTGTTTATTAGTTTTGGGGTGATGTGTTGTTGTGACAGTTGTTTGTATTTGTTCCAGTTTGTGTTTTTGTAATCTTGGTAAGGTGTATTTTGTTGTTGGGTGTTGTTGTTGTTTTCATGTTGTGTTGATAGTTGTAGAATAGTGTGGTCGCTGTTAATGTATTCTTGTAAGTTAACCCAGTGAAATTTGTGTGCTATGTCTGCTGTGGTGAGTGTGAGATCTAGCGTTGATGTGCATGTGGTCCCCATAAATATGGTGGATTTGTCATTGAATAGTGCTAGGTTGTGATTATCTATGAGTTGTACAAGTGCTTCCCCTTTTTGATTGTTATTTGAATGTCCCCATAATCTATGATGTGCATTGAATTCCCCCATGATTATTGTATTAGGCCTGTTAAATAGTGCATGATAGTGTTCTGTATTGATGGTGGGGTTAGTGTCGTGTATGTTTATGATGGTGTATTGTGTGTTATCGTGTGTTATGGTTATTGCTTGGTGCTCGATAGGTGAATCTATATTGATGATTTTGTGTGGAATACCTGGTTTGATAAGTGTGAGAAGGCCTCCTTTATCTTTGTTGAGTCTGTCTTGTCTGATTACTGTGTATGTGTTTGGGTCTATTGGTGTGTTGTGGTGTGGTTTTAAGTGTGTTTCTTGAATGCATATAATGTCTGGTGTGTTATGTAATTCTATGAGTGTGTCGAGTTCTGGTTGTTGTGAGTTTATTCCTCTTGCGTTCCACTGCCAAGTGGTGAGTTTGGGTGTTTGTTTAATAGTGAATTATGTGTATGTAAATTTAGTGTATGCGTATGTGTGGGTGTTTGTTAATCGATTGAAGGTGTCTGAGTGATCATTTCTTCAACTTCGTGTACTACTGATTGTGTGTTTTGGAGTGCATGGTGTATTATGTTGTATTCCAGTGAGATATCTAGGAGTGCGTGTGACAATGATATGATGGCTGGCTTGCTTTTTTCTGTGTATTGTGATGAATGAATTGGTGATGGCGGTGATTGCAATGACATATGTTATGATATTTTTTTCCGGAATGTCTTGTGAATGAGTGGGAGTGTTGTGCTGTCTAGGTGATGTGGGTTTAGAAGGAGTTGAGTTGGGTTTGGGCTGAGGGATGCGGGAGGGATGGGTGGTGTGGGAGGGTTTGCGAGGAGTGGGGGAGGGAGTAGAGGATCTGGGTACAAATGGGGTTGTGTGGGATGCGGGGGCGGGAGTGGTTGGTAGTTGTCTCAGTTGTCGTGGAGGTGTTTGCTTCTGTTTGTAGTGTTGTGCTGCGGCAGCGTATGAAATGTGTTGAGTGGTTTTGATTTCTGTTATTTGTTGTGCGGTGTGATATGCTGGACATTCTTTGTAAGCTGATGAGTGAGGGCCGCCGCAGTTGGTACATTTCCTGTCTTCATATTTTATGGTACATGTGGTGACTGGGTGTCCGCCTTCGCATCTTGGGCATGTAATTGATTTGGTGCAGGATGTTGAGGTATGTCCGAAAGTATTACAAGTGAAGCAGTGGATTGGTCTTGGGATATATAGTTTGGTTTTGTGTGTGGAAAAGCCAATGGTTATTTGGGAAGGAATTTCTTTTTGGTTTTTTTTTTCAAATGTTATCACTATGGTATGGTTGTCTGGGTTGTTTCCTAATCTTGCTATTGCTACTATTCTAAGGTCTGACAATTGCTCTTTGATATCTTCGAGGGAAATTTCGGGGTTGATTCCGTGTACTATTATTTTGGTGCCTGTAGGTGTGGGAGGGGTAGTTGAGGTTTTTTGGATTTCGACTTTGTAGGGACCTAGTTTTTTGATCTTTTGTAATTGTTTTTCTTGTTCTTGACTGATGGTGATTGCGAGATGATTGTTTCTGGGGATGATTTTTTTGATGTTACCAATGTGAGATATTAGGTCTTTTTTGAGTGGAATGGGGTTTGGAATTTTTGCAATGTTGACTTCGGGTGATGTTATTGTGTATGTTAGCAGATTGTCTGTGGAAGTTGGAGGAGTGATAGAGTTTATTGAGGTGTTTGATGATGATGTTGAATGTTTTCTTTTATTTTGTACCAGTGTGTAGTCCATGTCTTCATCTTGAGTGGGTGTTGTTGTGTTTTCTTTGATTTTTTTACTTTTAGTCATGGTTGATGGTGGTTTGATACATTGAGGATGTGTTATATTCAATTTGTGATGATGACAGTGACAAAATGATACAAGCGCAAGTGGAAGAATACATGAAAATATAAAAAAAATCAATAGTGAGAGACAAGAACATTAATGCAGAGTAATAATAAGTGTGATGGTAGACAAAGAAGTGCAAAAGAAACGCAAAGATCCAACCTATAAAGCCTCTTTGGCAAAGCAGTGTCTCAGTCTCTTTTCAAATACACCTTCTAAAAATTTTTCTTTGATTCAAAATGGCCGACAATCGAATTGTTGTTGTTTTGGCGCCAAGGGCAATTAGGTTCCTTTGTCTTTGTGGATATTGCCACGGCCAGACGTATTTGCAGTTTACTCGTGTTAGTCACAGGAGCGTTTTCTTGGTGTGTGTACTGTTGTAGTGCTGCTGAAATTGCTTGTGCTTCTGCCTTTAAGATTGAGTAGTTGTTAGGTATTCTGAAGGCTTTGTTGAGTTTTAGTTGTGGAATTGTAAATGCTCCCCCTGTCAGTTCTTTCTGTTTTGATCCGTCTGTGTATATGTGTATTATGTTGGGTGGGAGGTTATCTATGAGTTGTTGTGCTTCTGTTTTGTTTAGTGTGGGATTGTCTTTCTGTGTTTTGTTTTCTAAAGTGGTATCTATAATGGGCTGTGGTGTATGCCATGGTGGATTAGGGTTGGTGGGGGTGCTAATGGGTAATGTTGGGTGTTTGGTGTTGAAGTCGTGTGTTTGTTTTTGTACTGTAGTGGTGTTAGGTTTGTTTCTGTGTGTGTGCCATGTCTCCTGGAAGTTAATATTTGTTGGGAGAGAGTATGCTAGTGCTCTTGTTTGGTATTTAAGTGTAGTTTCTAATAACTGTAGGTGTAATGGTGGATTGCCAAGGTTTTACCTGCATGGCTGCTGTTGATGTGTGCGTCATTGCTTTATTGATGATTCTGTGTTCTGTGTTTTGTAATGTTTCAAGTTTCTGTATTTGATTGTGATTGGCTGTTATGAGAGCTGGTGCTGCATAGTTGATGAGTTGTTTGATATTTGCATTGTATAATAAGAGTTGGGTGTGTTTGTTTGCTCCCCGTGTTTTCCCGCTTATGTGTTTCATGAGATTAATGTATTTGTGAGCTTTTGTGATAATATATCTCTGTGTGGTGATTCCATGTGCTGTGTTTGTCAAAAATGATTCCCAAGAATTTGTGCTTGTTTACGTTTTCTAGTTGTATGTTGTTTAATGTGTACTGATGTTGTTCTGTTTTGTGAGAGTATCCGAATTTTAATGCTTTTGTTTTGTTTGGTGAAAATGCAATGCCCCATTGTTTGGCCCAGGTGTTTATAGTGTTGAGTTTTTGTTGCAGTGTTTTGTCTAGTTGTGTAGTGGGTTTTCCTGTCTGCCATAGTGCGATGTCGTCTGCGAACAGTGAAGATTCTTTAGGTAGGGGTATGTCGTTAATGTATATGCTAAATAGTGTTGGACTGATAACGCTGCCTTGTGGTACCCCATTGTCTAGGTGATATTTCTCTGATAAGGTGTTTTGAATTTTGACTTGAATGATTCTGTTGGTTATTAGTTGTTCTATGAAGTGAAATGTGTTGCCTGAAATACCTATTTGTGTGAGTTTGTATAGAAGTGCTTTGGTCCAAATCATGTCGTAAGCTTTTGTGATGTCTAAAAATATTGCAGAAACTATTTGTTTGTCAATTTTGGCTTTGTTGATGGTGTCTGAAAAAGTTTGAGAATGTTATCTATTGTACTTCTATTGTGCCTGAAACCTGATTGTTTGGTGTTTATGATATTGTGTTTTTCGAGATACCACGTGAGTCTATTGTTGATTATTGTTTCAAATGTTTTGCATATGCATGATGTGAGTGCTATTGGTCTGTAGGAGGTGGGATGATTTGGATATTTGTCTGGTTTTAATAGTGGGATGATGGTGCTATGTTTCCACTGCGTGGGGTATTTCCTGTGTTGCCAAAGTTGGTTTAGTATTTGTAAAGTTGTTTCTTTGGTTGATAGTGTCATGTTTTTAATGCAAGAGTAACTTATGTGATCTGGGCCTGGGGCTGTATCTGTTTTGTTTTTGAGTGCGTCATTAAGTTCTTGCATTGTTAGTGGTTCGTTTAGTGGATGTGGGTGATGTTCGGGTGGATTTTCCAGGAGGTCTTTATGTGTATTTTCAAATTGTTGTTTGTGATTGTTAAATGTATTGTTGTTGTTTCTGTTGCTGCTTGTGTTCTGAATGTGTGATGCTATAAGGTTAGCTTTTTCTTTGTTCTCTGTGATAAATTGATTGTGCATGTTGAGTAATGGGGGTATTGTGTGTTTGGTGGATGTGCCTTTGAGTTTAGAGACGGTTCTCCAGAGTTTTTTGAGGTTGGGTGAATTGATTTTGTTACATGTGGTGTGCCAAAAGTCTAGTTTGCATTGTTTTATCAATTTTTTGGTTTTTGCTTGTTGGTGTCTATAGTTAATGAAGTCTTGTGGTAATTTTGTTCGTTGTGCTTTATTTCTAAGTTTATTTCTATGTGTTATTGAATCTGTGCATTCTCTAGTCCACCATGGGTTTCTTTTTCTTTTTGGGTTTTGTGTAATAGTTGGTGTAGTGTCTTTCAATATGTTGTGTATGGCTGTTTCTAAATTGTTGTATGATGTGATAGGGTCTGTGTTTATTAGTTTTGGGGTGATGTGTTGTTGTGACAGTTGTTTGTATTTGTTCCAGTTTGTGTTTTTGTAATCTTGGTAAGGTGTATTTTGTTGTTGGGTGTTGTTGTTTTCATGTTGTGTTGATAGTTGTAGAATAGTGTGGTCGCTGTTAATGTATTCTTGTAAGTTAACCCAGTGAAATTTGTGTGCTATGTCTGCTGTGGTGAGTGTGAGATCTAGCGTTGATGTGCATGTGGTCCCCATAAATATGGTGGATTTGTCATTGAATAGTGCTAGGTTGTGATTATCTATGAGTTGTACAAGTGCTTCCCCTTTTTGATTGTTATTTGAATGTCCCCATAATCTATGATGTGCATTGAATTCCCCCATGATTATTGTATTAGGCCTGTTAAATAGTGCATGATAGTGTTCTGTATTGATGGTGGGGTTAGTGTCGTGTATGTTTATGATGGTGTATTGTGTGTTATCGTGTGTTATGGTTATTGCTTGGTGCTCGATAGGTGAATCTATATTGATGATTTGGTGTGGAATACCTGGTTTGATAAGTGTGAGAAGGCCTCCTTTATCTTTGTTGAGTCTGTCTTGTCTGATTACTGTGTATGTGTTTGGGTCTATTGGTGTGTTGTGGTGTGGTTTTAAGTGTGTTTCTTGAATGCATATAATGTCTGGTGTGTTATGTAATTCTATGAGTGTGTCGAGTTCTGGTTGTTGTGAGTTTATTCCTCTTGCGTTCCACTGCCAAGTGGTGAGTTTGGGTGTTTGTTTAATAGTGAATTATGTGTATGTAAATTTAGTGTATGCGTATGTGTGGGTGTTTGTTAATCGATTGAAGGTGTCTGAGTGATCATTTCTTCAACTTCGTGTACTACTGATTGTGTGTTTTGGAGTGCATGGTGTATTATGTTGTATTCCAGTGAGATATCTAGGAGTGCGTGTGACAATGATATGATGGCTTGCTTTTTTCTGTGTATTGTGATGAATGAATTGGTGATGGCGGTGATTGCAATGACATATGTTATGATATTTTTTTCCGGAATGTCTTGTGAATGAGTGGGAGTGTTGTGCTGTCTAGGTGATGTGGGTTTAGAAGGAGTTGAGTTGGGTTTGGGCTGAGGGATGCGGGAGGGATGGGTGGTGTGGGAGGGTTTGCGAGGAGTGGGGGAGGGAGTAGAGGATCTGGGTACAAATGGGGTTGTGTGGGATGCGGGGGCGGGAGTGGTTGGTAGTTGTCTCAGTTGTCGTGGAGGTGTTTGCTTCTGTTTGTAGTGTTGTGCTGCGGCAGCGTATGAAATGTGTTGAGTGGTTTTGATTTCTGTTATTTGTTGTGCGGTGTGATATGCTGGACATTCTTTGTAAGCTGATGAGTGAGGGCCGCCGCAGTTGGTACATTTCCTGTCTTCATATTTTATGGTACATGTGGTGACTGGGTGTCCGCCTTCGCATCTTGGGCATGTAATTGATTTGGTGCAGGATGTTGAGGTATGTCCGAAAGTATTACAAGTGAAGCAGTGGATTGGTCTTGGGATATATAGTTTGGTTTTGTGTGTGGAAAAGCCAATGGTTATTTGGGAAGGAATTTCTTTTTGGTTTTTTTCAAATGTTATCACTATGGTATGGTTGTCTGGGTTGTTTCCTAATCTTGCTATTGCTACTATTCTAAGGTCTGACAATTGCTCTTTGATATCTTCGAGGGAAATTTCGGGGTTGATTCCGTGTACTATTATTTTGGTGCCTGTAGGTGTGGGAGGGGTAGTTGAGGTTTTTTGGATTTCGACTTTGTAGGGACCTAGTTTTTTGATCTTTTGTAATTGTTTTTCTTGTTCTTGACTGATGGTGATTGCGAGATGATTGTTTCTGGGGATGATTTTTTTGATGTTACCAATGTGTGATATGAGGTCTTTTTTGATTGGTATTGGATTTGGGATTTTTGTGATGTTGACTTCTGGTGATGTAATTGTGTAAGTTAGTAAATTGTCTGTGGAAATTGGAGGAGCAATGGAGTTGATTGATGTGTTTGATGATGATGTTGAATGTTTCCTTTTGTTCTGTACCAAAGTGTATTCCATTTCTTCATCTTGAGTGGTTGTTGTTGTTGTGTTTTCCTTGATTTTTTTACTTTTTGTCATGGTTGATGGTAGTATGATACATTGATGATGTGATAAGTTCAATTTGTGATAATGACAAGATGATAGAATCGCAAGTGAGAGAGAACATGAAAATATAAAAACAATCAAAAGTGGGATAGAAGGACATTAATACAGAGCAACAATGGGTGTGAAAGGCAAAGTAGTGCAATAGAAACGCAGAGAGGTCTAACCTATACAGCCTCTTTGGCCAAGCAGTGTCTCAGTTCTTGAATTCGATACACCTTCCAAAAAAAATTTTCTTTTTTTCCAAGATGGCCGACAATCGAGTTTGTTATTGTTTGTTTGGCGCCAAAGGTAACTATGTTCCTTTGTTTGGTATATTTGCCACGGCCAGACGTAATTTGCAGTTTCCTCGAGTTTGTCACAGGAGCGAATGAAATGGACATCGTTGAATTTCTCGTTTATATTGCTAAAGCGCCGACGGGGTACCCTTCAGTCCTCGAGAGCTGTGATTGGCTGGTAATAACGCATGTGACTCTAATACCGTGCTGCGAGAAATTTTGTCGCGAAATCGGCTCCACATTCTTACTATTAGTATTATTAGTGTTTAAAAGAATATGGCATCATTGGCCATGCACCTTTACAATTTTGATATTTGTAGGTGTGGGGGGGGGGGTAGTTGGGGTTTTTGGATTTGTACGTTGTAAGGGCCTAGTTTTTTGATTTTTTGTAGTGATTTTTCTTGCTCAGGACTGATGGTGATTATGAGATGGTTGTTTCTGGGGATGATTTTTTTGATATTGCCAATGTGTGATATGAGGTCTTTTTTGATTGGTATGGGATTTGGAATTTTTGCAATATTGACTTCTGGTGATGTAATTGTGTAAGTTAGCAGATTGTCTGTGGAAATTGGAGGAGCAATGGAGTTGATTGATGTGTTTGATGATGATGTTGAATGTTTCCTTTTGTTCTGTACCAAAGTGTATTCCATTTCTTCATCTTGAGTGGTTGTTGTTGTTGTGTTTTCCTTGATTTTTTTACTTTTTGTCATGGTTGATGGTAGTATGATGCATTGATGATGTGATAAGTTCAATTTGTGATAATGACAAGATGATAGAATCGCAAGTGAGAGAAAACATGAAAATATAAAAACAATCAAAAATGGGATGGAAGGACATTAATACAGAGCAGCAATGGGTGTGAAAGACAAAGTAGTGCAATAGAAACGCAGAGAGGTCTAACCTATACAGCCTCTTTGGCCAAGCAGTGTCTCAGTTCTTGAATTCGATGCACCTTCCAAAAAAAATTCTTTTTTTCCAAGATGGCCGACAATCGATGGATAGAATTTAACGGTAGGTTGAATTTCGAAAAGTTGGTTTTGGGATAAGTTCCAAGATTCTTGCCATTTGTTTTTGATGAGTGTGTTTATGATGTAGTTGAAAGAGGCGTTGTCAATAGATATATTTTCAGTATGTATATTTGAGTGTGCTTTTTTGGCGGTTTTATCTGCAGTTTCATTTCCTATAATTCCTATATGAGATGGAATCCATATCAGAGTTACATTCTGGTTTTGAGTTTGTAGTATTTTGGTGAGCATGGAAATTTCATTTATATATTTGTTGTCATGTTGTGTGCTTATAGAATTTAATACAGATAAGGAATCTGTGAGTATTATTGGGTTTTCTAAGTTCGTGTCTATAGCAAAGATTAAAGCATTTATGATAGCAAGTGCTTCTGCAGCGTATATAGATAGAAAATTTGGGATTTTGGTTCCTTTTGAATATTTGAGATGAGGTATATTTATGGCAAAAGATGTGCTGTTTGAAGTTTTTGATCCATCTGTATATATTTTAGTGGATGAGGAAGGGAGAGATTCAATAAGCTGAAGAGTTGTAGTATTGAACCAAGGAGGAATGGGGTTTATTTTTTGTGTAGGGAGTGTAGGGTAGTCTTCGAAGAAAGAGCTTGTAAACTGATTCAGTGCATTTGTAGAAAGAGGGCTATTTGTGTACCAATTTTCTTCAAAAATATGTTTTGTTGGAAGGTTGTATGTTTTTGACCGAACTGCTTATTTAAGTATATATTTTTGAATTTGGAGGTTTATTGGTAGGAAGCCTGTGATAACTTGAAGTGCTTTGATGGATGAGGATTTATGTGTTTTGGTAATTGATCTTAATATGGATGATTGAGCTTTTTCTAAATTGTTTATTAGATATGACGGAGCTGAGCATAAGGCGGTACATCCATACATGATATATTGTAGTGAGTGAGATTAATGAATTTTACATAACGATGATTTATTTGCTCCCCATGACGTCCCACTGATGATCCTGATGATATTTCAAATTTTTTGACATTTAGTTGTTATTTGATCTATGTGGTCTTTCCATGAAAGTTTATTGTAAAAAATTATTCCCAGGTATTTTACTGTTTTGTAGTATGGTATGCACTGATTATTTAAATGAATATTGGGTTCAAAATGTAGTTGGAGTCTGGAAAAAGTAATGGCTTTCGATTTTTGTGTAGAAAGAGAAATTCCTGAGTTTTTGGCCCATATATTTATTCTATTGATATGACCTTGGATTACTTTTATGAGGTTATTGGAAGGTTTACCGGTAGTCCAAACTGTTATATCATCTGCATAGATTGATGCTGAGGGAGGGAGGGGAATATCATTGGTATATATGTTGTAAAGTAGAGGGGAGATGACACTTCCTTGAGGTACACCTTTTCTTATTTTGAAGGATGATGATAATGTTCCATTAACCCTAACTTCTATTGATCTGTTAGTAATAAAATTTGTGAGCCATTTGCGACATTTACCATTTATTCCTAAAGATTTTGCTTTATTTAAAATTATTTCTTGGTTTGCTGAATCGTATGCTTTTGATATATCAAGGAAGATAGCATGGGTGATTTTATGGTTATTGAAAGAATTTAATATATCATTGGCTAAGATGGTAATGTTGTCTATTGTACTGTGATGAGGTCTGAAAGCTGTTTGTCTGAAATTTAATAAATTATTCTTTTCTAGGTGCCATTGTAATCTGTTTTTGATAATTGTTTCGAAAATTTTTGATGCGACAGAAGTAAGGCTGATGGGTCTGTAAGATGATGGTGAAGAGGAAGGTTGGTTTGGTTTGAGGATGGGACATACTATTGCAGATTTCCATTGTTTAGGTACTATAGAATGAGAGAAAAGTTGATTGAATATCTCAAGCACTATGTTAAGGGATTGTGTTGATAGTTGTGCAAATAATGAGTAACTTAATTTATCCTCTCCTGGAGAAGAGTTTTTGTTTTTCAAAGCGTTTTTTAATTCTTGAATGGAAAAAGGTACGTTTATAAGGTTATTTTGGATATCCGGCTTAGTTGGTGAAAAGTTTTTGTGGTTAACAGTTGGCGATTTAATATTTGAAAAATGAGTTCCTAATGTTTCAGCTATTTCATCATGGGTTTCAGTGTATTTATTGCTGTTTGGATTTAATAAAGGAGGTATGATGGTTGTTGTTTGTTTTCCCTGTATTTTTTTGATGGTATTCCAAAGATTTTTAGTGTTAGGGTTATTTAAATTTTCACAGTGGTTTTCCCAGTATGCCGATTTTGCTTGTTTTATTGTATGTTTTGCCTTTGCTCTTAATTTTTTGAAATTGATAAAGTTTTCTTGTGTCTTTGAATGAAAAAAATTATTGCGTGCTCTGTTTCGTGTTTTGATACTTTCTGTGCACTGACTTGTCCACCAAGGGTGAGTTTTTCTGTTTGTTGATTTAGGTTTATGAAGTGGAATGGATATGTTAGCTGCTTGAATTATGTATTTTTCCAAATTATTATATGATATTATTGGATTCGAGTTGATGATTGTGTTATTTATTAATGTTGTACAAGTATTTTCAAAAAGTTGCCAGTTGGCTTTTTTAAAGTTCCAGTTGAAATTTGAAATGTTGGTGGGTGATTTTGCACTTTTGATATTGCTTAGACTAATAATAGAGTGGTCACTACCCAAGAAAGTATGAAAGTTTTTGAAATCGAAACAATGGGAAATGTCAGAGGTTGATAAAATTAAGTCCAGTATATTTCGAACAGTTTTGCAAAAATGTGTTGGTGAAGAGTCATTATGTAGTGTAATATTATTATCTTGAATGATTTTGAATAAAATTTTTCCTTTAGAGTTTGCTTTATTATGGTTCCAAAAAAGATGATGAGCATTGAAGTCCCCAAGAATGATATGTTTATTTAAGTCTTAAAAAGGTTGATATTGTGGGATGGATATAGAAGGATTGTTGTCATATAAATTTGTAATGTGAAAAAGTTGGTTCTTTAGATTTATCTGAATTGTAATATTTTCTAATATGATAAACAGAAAAAGGAATATTTTTGTCTATAGCAATCAAAAGGCCCCCACCTTGAGATAAAGTTCTGTCATTACGTACAATGTTAAAACCTGGAATTTCGAAATTTTGTATTGTTTTTAGAAAGGTTTCTTGAAGACAAATGATGTTTGGTGTAGGATTTGAGGTATTTATAATTTGTAAAAATTCATCTGAGTGTTGAGAAATTCCTCTGCAGTTCCAAGACCATATGTTTAGATGACTATTATTGAAGATGTATTTCTGTGAAGGAACTGAGTAAGGACTGTAAACAGTCGAGAGTAAATTTAATTTGACATTGAAGAATTCATGATGTTTTTGACTTCATTGCAAATTATGATATTATTTTGTATTGCATGGTCTATGAGTACATGATCAATGGTAGTATCAAGTAGTTGTTTTGAAATGATATTGCTATTAATTTTGCTTTTATGTCCGTGGACATAGGAGAGGCAATGATAGCAGTGGAGAAGTATATGAAATCGCACATTTTGTCTGGAATTGGTTTGTTTGAGCTGTTTGCTTTTGATTGTTTTTCTGTACTGTTTGGGCTGGAAAGTTCTGGAGTGGTTTGGGTGATTGGTTTTTCAATTGAGTTGATACTGACTGTTTGGTCATGTGTGTTTGCTTTCGGTGAGGGGGTTTTCGGTACAGCAGCAGCTGCTTGCGAATAAGATATATTCTCTGTGAGTTTTAGCTTTGTGATTTGTACCGCTTTCTTAAAGGCTTTACACCCCTTGAATGCAGCACTATGACTTGTTCCGCAGTTTCCGCACGTGATTATGTCTGATTGACATTCCTCGTATTTGTGATGTTTGCCACACTTTGGGCATGTTGTGGTATTCCCACAAAAATTTGCAGGATGTCCGAATTGGTTACATTTGTAACATCTCATTGGCGGAGGAAAATACTCCTTGACATTGTGCCAGGAGTACCCGATTTGTACTCTGTGGGGTAGGATTTTTGTCGCAAAAGTTAGTTCTATTGACTCCGTAGGGTTGACTTTACCCAAGCGACGTACATGAGTCACATTGAAGCTTGCTAGGGCTTCGAGTATCTCATTTTCCTTCAACTGGTTTGTTACCCCGTAAATAATTCCCTTGTTTGGTTTCGCTTCAGGTTTTTTTTTATTGAGGTTTTGACATTGATGGATCCTATTTGTTTGAGGTGACTGAGTTGGTTGATTTGGGTTTTTGATGCAACTATTGTGATAGAAGATCCAGTCTTGAAGATTTTGTGCTCAGGGCCTATCAGGGATGTAATCTGTTTGCTTATTTCAATTGGGTTGTATTTTGCCAAATTTGTAGATGAACTGTATACATTGATCCTCATGTTTTCTGGTTGTGAGAATGAAGTGTTTGAGTTCATTGTCATGTTTGGTGAGAGCGACTCAGATGAGTTTGACAATTGTCTCCTACGCTTTTTTGGAGTTGACGTTACGATGGTAAATTGTGAGTCATTGAGGAGATTTTCCTCAGTGAGCATTTGTTGTTGGGTGACATTAATTTCCGTTTCCGCACCGGCGGCCTCATATTTGTCAAGATAACTCGCCATATTTGAGTAATCAAAACAAAAATACGGAGAAAACCATTCAAAATTCCTCCAGCTTCAACAAAAACTTTGTCAAAAACGAGAGATACAACCATCAATTGTGAAACAAAAGTGCAGACACCCGTCTGAAAAATACTACTAAATGTCGAGACAAAAATATTCGACTAATGCGACGCGCGGGAAGTGTTGTGCAAATGGACATTATTGTGGGGAAAAAAACAAGTGATTTAATGTGCATATATGATTTCAACTTTACCCAAAGGGCGTAGTCTGTGCAGGAAAGCCTGAGCGATGAAAGTCCAAAATAGATCGATGCCAATCCGGTTACGTAATGTTCAAAACAGGTTTGGCGAGTCTCGCCCAAAGGCGGCTGGCGGCGTGATCCTATTGTTGTCCGGCAAACTGTCGGCGAGAAGCTGGTTGGAGAACGAATCCTAAATGTCAATGGTCACTGAGCGATGCCAGATGGCCGAAGAAATAAGACGAAAACTATCACTCAAGTCAAGCGAACCAGACGAGCGACTAAACAACTCCCTTTGACGCGGCTTTAGGTGGCATGTTGACGAATCGAACAAGCAATGAAGTTGGCCCGTTCGTTCGTTCGTTCGTTGGTTCAAGCTTTAAGCCGTGTTGGCAACTGAGGCCATGTACGGCTATGGAGGAGTTGGACTCGACAACATGTCACCCAAAGCCAGGGAGACATAGTATTACGAAGGAGGTAGGAGGGTGAAAATGATGTACATATTAAAGTGCTTATAAAAGAATGATAAAATGGAAAACGCAGATACATAAACTCAGTTGATCGGAGGATGCTCTTTTCAGGCCCCAAAATTTTTTTTATTTAAATTAATTGAAAGGATATAAGATAAAATAATAAGTAAAAGTAAAAATGATATGAAATAATGAGGTGCTCCTAAAAAGAGTGTTGAGAAATGCAAAAAAGAGGATTTCACACACTGGGGGCTACTCCAGTGTTAAAGAAATGAAGAAAAACAAGCCCTAAAGAACCCATGAATGGCACATGGGGATCCCTGATAGCAAAACTAGGGAAAATAGAAGAAAAAATTAAAGTGCAAAGGATATGATATGTGATGCTTGAAATGATAGGTTAAACAATGATGCGGGTTATTGGGCGAATCGTTTGGATTGAGTGATGTATGTAATTGTTTGTTTTATAACGGTTTTATGGAAGAGGTTGTGGATATTGCGTTGAAGTTTATTTGTGTTTAGGCTGTGAATTAGTGGAGGACGGATGTTATTATAATTAGAGCATTGAAAGAAGAAATGGAAGGAGGTTTCGAGGGTTTGACAGTGATTACAGTTTGGATCTACATTAATTATATGGTTATTTTTAGCCAAGAAGTATTGAAGAGGGGGGTTTTCAAGGGCTATAGAAGTAAGAATGTTATTAATGAAGGTGTTATTTGAGAAAATGATAGGATTAGGAAGAGGTGATGGACAGATTAGTTTGAGCATAGAGGAAGATTGGTTCCACTCTTCTTGCCATTTGAGTGAAATGGTTTTATTGATGAGAGAGTAATGAGTGTTTAAATCAATAGGAATAGGTTGTATAAAGGGAATAGAATGGGCATTTTTAGCTATGGTATCGACTATTTCGTTGCCATGAATCCCACAGTGAGCTGGGATCCAGATAAGAGTTGAATGAGAATTTTGATGCGCAAGAAGAGTGGATAGATATTTGATTTCATTAATAAAAGGGTTGTTATTTTTATTCTTAAGAGCTGAGATAGCAGAGAGGGAATCAGACAGGATGGTAGGGTTTTTAATATTGGATTGTAGAGCTATATATAGAGAGTTGATGATGGCGAGAGCTTCGGCTATAAAGATGGAACAGAAAGCTTGAATGCGTGAGGAAAAAGAGTATTTGAAAGAAGGAATGAAGGTAGCAAATGAAGTGCTAAGGCTGAATTTGGAGCCATCCGTATAGATAAGAGTAGAGTTAGTTGGTAATTCGTTTATGAGATGGAGAGCCTGGGTTCTGTTAAGTGTGGGATTATCTTTGGTAGAGATTTTGGTTAGGTCAGTATTAAGGGATGGTTTGGTTAAATGCCATGGAGGACAAGGTGCAAGAGGAATTGGAGAGATGAGAGGATGATTTGAGGTAAAGGGTAAGGTATTAAAACTTATGGTTTTGCGTAATTTATTGATGCTATTATACCAGGAGTCATTGAAAATATTTTTAGTGGGAAGATTAAAAATATTAGCTCTGATAGAATATTTGAGGGTGGATTTTAGGAGTTGAAGTTTGATAGGTAAAAATCCGGTGATGACCTGTAGAGAGGGAATAGAGGAAGAAAGATGGGTTTTGGTGATGGCACGGAGGGTGGAAGATTGTGCAGATTCTAATTTATTGATATTAGTTTTTGAAGTGGAGATAAAGGCAGGGGCACCATAAAGTATGTGTTGAAGAGAGTGAGAAGAATGGATAGTACATGAAGCATGGAAGTTGGTGCCCCAGGAAGTACCACTGATATATCTAAGGAGATTAGTTATTTTGTGACATTTAGCTACAGTATAAGAGATATGTTCCTTCCATGTTAAACCTTTATCTAATATGATGCCTAGAAATTTGATGGAATTTTGATGAGGAATGGGGGAATTGTTGATATGAAAAATTGGTAGTGTGTTATTAATATTGGTGCCGAAATGAACTGCTGTGGATTTAGATGGAGAGAAGGAAATGCCCCATTTGGTGGCCCATTGGTGTATATTGTTGAGATAGCTTTGCATAAGTTTAGTGAGTTTAGGGGAAAGATTGCCAGTGACCCAAAGGGCTAGGTCATCAGCGTAGATGGAGGAAGTGGTAGGCATTGGGATGTCATTAATGAAAATATTGAAAAGGGTAGGAGATAGCACACTGCCCTGAGGTACTCCAGTTTCAGTGAAGAGAGTGGAAGATAAGGAGTTGTTAGCTTTAACTTGAATGGAACGATTACTTAGAAAATTATGGATCAGATTAATAGCTCGGCCGTTAATACCTAAGTTAAGTGCCTTATTTTCAATGGAAGTTCTATGTACAGTATCAAAAGCTTTAGACATATCTAAAAATATAGCATGGGGTTTTTTTCCAGCGAGAATACCTTTATTAATGGCGTCTGAAAGGAGAATTATATTGTCAGTAGTAGATCGATGGGATCGAAAAGCTGAGAGATTGGGTTTTAAAAGGTTATTGTGTTCGAGGTACCAGGAAATTCTGTTGTTAAGCATAGTTTCAAAAATTTTGGAAGCGACTGAGGTTAAACATATAGGTCTATAAGAGGATGGAAGGTGTTCATTTTGATTGGGTTTGAGAATTGGTATAATGATGGCAGAATTCCATGAAGGGGGAGTTTTGGAAGAAAGCCAAAGTTGGTTGAAAATATCCAGGAGTACCTCAAGAGAGTCAGGAGGGAGATGATTAAAGAAAGGATAAATGAGAGAGTCCTTACCTGGGGCAGTGTGTTTTAGTTTTATTGACAGCATTATAAAGTTCATTGGGAGTGAAGAGTTCATTGGATAGCGAAGAATTGATATGATGAGACTGTAAAAGGTTGGAAGGCTGAGGAGAAAAGTTGGATGGAAGGTTGTTGTAGGAACTGATTTTAGCATAGTGAGAGACTAGGAGATCAGATATTTGTTGATTATTGTTAGTGAAATGAAACTGTTCATCTGTTTGTAGAGGGGGAATATTGGACTTTGCATATTTTCCTTTGAGCATATTAATGGTTTGCCAAAGATGCTTAAGATTGGGTTGATTTAAAGAAGAACATTTGGATTGCCAGTAAGTGGACTTCGCTTGTTTTATTGTAAATTTTACTTTGGCTACTAGTTGTTTAAATTGGATTAGATTATCAGGGGTTTTGTTATGATAAAATTTGTTTCTAGCTTTATTTCTTGATTTGATAGCCGAAGAACAATTTTCATTCCACCATGGATGAGATTTTAGATGTAATTTTTTAGGTGATTTGGTAGGAATGGTTTGTTGCGCAATTTTGATTAGAATATTATAAAAATTATCGTAGGAGGTTAAAGGATCAGAGGAAAGAATTTTGGATGTGATTTTTTCTTGACATAATTTAGTGAAAAGATTCCAGTTAGCTTTGGTTATTGTCCATTTGGGAAAAGGAGAATGAGTTTCAGGAGGAGATGAAGCATTGTTGGATATAGAGATGATAGTATGGTCACTTCCCATTGTGTTATGACTATTAGAGAAAGTAAATTTATGTGAGATGTCTTGTGATGTGAAAATTAAATCTAAAATATTATGTCCAGTGTTATAAAAATGAGTTGAGGAATTGTCATTATGGAGAGTAATATCAGAGTTTTGGATTATTTTGAATAGAGCGTTTCCTTTTGAGTTAGGAGAGGAATGATGCCAGAAAGGATGATGTGAGTTGAAATCCCCCACAATGATGTTACGTGGGAGATTGAGAATTGGAGGATAAGAAGTGGGATCAAGAGTATCAAAATTGTCATAAATGTTAGAGATATGGTATATATGGTTAGAAATGTTAATTTGTAGAATTTGGTGTTCTAGATTGGAAGAGGAGTCAATGATTTTGAAGGGAATGTTTTTATTCATTAGAATGGCTAAACCGCCATTACCAGAGGAGATACGATCTTTTCGAATAATATTGTAGTATGGAAAAGAAATATTATTGGGAGGTTTAAGAAATGTTTCTTGTAGGCATACAACTGATGGTTTTGGATTAGATGAAAGTAGGTTTTGTGAGAATTCAAGAAATTGAGATTGGATGCCTCGGCAGTTCCAAGACCAGATGGTTAGGTTTGGATGATGGCTATTTGATGGGGGTTGTGGAGAAGAGTTAAGTATAGGGGAGTGGAATTTAAGAATGGGAGAAAGACAGAGAAAGAGAAGTAATATGTATTTGAAGATGATAGCGTGAGGTTGAGAGTAATAACAATGGGAAGTGAAATGTACAGTTATGAAGATGGGTTGAGGAGAAATTGTTTAAGTTGAGTGGAGACAGCAGTATTCTGGTCAATGGCTTGTATAAAGGTATGAGTTGGGATTGAAATTTTAAGTAATTCTTTAGCAACTACGGTAAGGATGTTGGCTTTTGATGATGAGGAAAGGTGAGATGAGAGTATGGCCGTTGAGAGGTAGATAAAGTCAAAGAGTTTATTGGGTGTAGAGGGAAGAGCTTTCTGGGGGGAAGATTGAGGTGGAGTTGGGTTGGTGTAAACAGGGTTGGAGGTAGAAGCAGTAGGAGGAGGAGAGGGGAAGTATATGCAGCGAGGTAGCTTGGGGGCTTGGTGGAGGTAGATGGGAGGGAAGAGGTAGTAGTAATGCTGGAGGGTTCAGGGGGGGAAGAGGTATCAAAATTTCTTAATCTACGTGGTCTGGGAGAGCGTTGTGGTTTGGGGGCACAGGGTGGGGGACCAGGGGGAGAGAGGGGGGGGGAGTGAGGGGTCGAGTGACAGGAGGTGTTAGGGGAAGGAGGGATACAGCTTTTGCATAAGAAATTTTTTGAGTGATTTTGATTTTATTGATTGACTTAGCCTTAGTGAAGGCATCGCAGCCTTTGAAGGCTGCACTGTGATTTTTACCACAGTTTGTGCACTTTTTAGTAGGAGTCTTGCAGTCAAGATATTTGTGGTGCTCACCGCTGTTGGGACATACAGTATTATTGGGACAGAAGGTGGCAGTGTGACCAAATTTGTTGCATTTGAAGCATCTGGGAGGATTTGGGATGTATTGTTTAACATTGTGAGAAGAATATCCTATGTAGACTTTGAGAGGGAGTTGAGAAGAAGAGAAAGTTAATTCCACAGACTCGGTAGGTTTAACCTTGCCGAGTCTGCGGATGGAGGTGACGTTGAATTGAGATAGAGATTTGAGAAGGTCATCATCAGAGATGTCAACAGTGACTCCATGAATGATGCCCTTTAAAAGAGTAGATTTTGGGTTTTGTACTTTGATAGTGCCAAGTTTTTGAGTGTTTTTGAGGAGTATAGTTTGTGCTTTGGTAACATTTTAAGTGATGGATGATCCGGTTTTGGAGATTGAAAATTCAGGACCTATTATGTTAGACAAGTCTTTCTGGATGGTGATTGGGTTAACTTTTGTGATATTTACTTGGGAACTGTAGATATTGACGTTGAAAAATTGAGGGGTAGGAATGGGAGAGGAAGTGATTGTATTTTGAGGGGAACGAGCAGTGGGTGAGATTGGAGAGGAATGGTGGATACGTTTTCTGCTGGGAGATTGAGTTTCGTATGAGGTATTATGATATTCGGATTCTTCCATAGAGGATTCCATGTCAGAATTTTCAGAGTCAAAATTTTGAGATTCAAAAGAGTGATTTGGGTCGGACCTAGGTTCTAGATTGTTCACTGATAGTGGGCTTTTCATGATGGGGATAGGTAGCAATGAATGAAAAAATGATGGGGTAGGAAATGATGAACGATAAATGCAAAAAATAAAATGTAAACAAAGAAATCAAGTTCAACTTAAAAAAACTTAACTAAACAAAAAAAAGGCGATAGGAGGACAAAGTCCAACCTAACGTAATTAAGGGAACAAAAACTAGTGAAACGATATAAATATTTGCTAAATCGATCTAAAGAAACGGACTTACAAGTCCAATAACTGTTGAAAAATCCTCCGAAACAACTGAGTTCTCAAATCGATTTGGCGGGAGAAAGAGAAAAATTTTCCCGCCAAAATGAAAATACACAAAAAGTATGTCTTGGCCGTTCAAGGTCCGGACTGCGTATAAGTTGGCTTTGTTGTTGTTGTTGATTTCGAATTTGAGTCGCTTATAGTAACTGGGACCATGTGCGACTGGCAAAAGTGTTGTTAAATTTCCTTAATGTACAGATATAACTTTATAGTATATTATTTCAATTCTGTTTTCATGTTATTGCTGATGTGACTTTCAATGATTCAATGATGTGCACCTAAAAGATATAAGGAGAAGAAATGCAATTGAGAAGGCTTCTGCCGCTGGGGGCTACTCCAGCGTAAAGATGAGAGGTAAAAGAGGCCCAAAAGAGTCCAAACATTTCTGTTGGAGTATCCTGATAGAATGCACTAGGGAGGGATAGAAGAGATATACTATTTAGTGCTTTGGATGAATTTTGATGAAAAAAAACCAAATTGGAGAAAACTATACCAAAAATAAAAATAAAATTAGCTGTATTAGATTTTAAGGAATCTTTTAGTTGTTTTAATGTAATTGATAGTTGTGTTTAAAATTTGTGGATGGAAAAGGTTTTTAATTTGTATGGCAAGATTATTTGATTTTAGTTTATTTATTAAGAGATTTCTTTGGTTGTTGAATTTTGTACACTAGAAGAAAAAATGTTTTGATGTTTCACTATTATCGCAGAAATTACAATTTGGGTTTATATCCGAATTTGTAAGTGCTAAATATGAGTTTAAAGGAGGATTATTTATTGCTATTGTAGTTAATAAAAAGTCTAAGTATTTATTGTTGTTGAATATTGATGGAAAAAATTAACTGTAGGTTGAATTTCAAATAGTTGGTTTTGTGATGAGTTCCAAGATTCTTGCCATTTGTTTTTAATAAAAGAGTTTATGATGAGGTTTAAAGAGGCATTGTCTATGGGTATGTTTTCGGTATGTGTATTGGAATGTGCTTTTTTTGCAGTTTTATCTGCAGTTTCATTGCCACTAATTCCTATGTGTGAAGGGATCCAAATAAGGGTTACGTTTTGATTTTGGTTTTGTAGCACTTTTGTGAGCATGGAAATTTCATTTATATATTTGTTGTCATTGTTTGTGCTTATTGAATTTATTACTGATAAAGAATCTGTGAGTATTGTTGTGTTTTGTAGGTTTGAGTCTATTGCATAGATTAAAGCGTTTATGATGGCAAGTGCTTCTGCAGCATATATTGATAGAAAGTTTGGTATTTTAGTTCCTTTTGAATATTTTAGATGAGGTATATTGATTGCGAAAGAAGTGCTGTTTGAAGTTTTGGATCCGTCTGTATATATTTTAGTGGATGTGGAAGGGAGTGATTCAATAAGTTGAAGAGTTGTATTTTTTATTTGTGTTGGGTTGTTCTTATCTGTATGTTTTGTAAGTTCTACATTTATGAGAGGAAAAGCATTGAACCATGGAGGAATGGGATTTATTTTTTGTATAGAGAGTGTAGGATAGTCTTCTAAAAAGGAGCTTGTAAAATGGTTAAGTGCAGTTGTAGAGAGAGGACTGTTGGTATACCAATTTTCTTCAAAAATGTGTTTTGTTGGAAGATTGAAAATTTTTGATCGAACTGCATATTTGAGTATATATTTTTGAATTTGGAGATTTATTGGTGGGAAGCCTGTAATAATTTGAAGAGCTTTGATAGATGAGGATTTATGTGTTTTGGTAATAGACCTTAAAATGGATGATTGTGCTTTTTCTAAATTATTTAATAGGTATGACGGAGCTGAGGATAAGGCGGTACAACCATACAAAATATATTGAAGTGAATGAGATGAGTGAATTTTACATAATGATGATTTGTTTGCTCCCCATGATGTCCCACTGATTATCCTGATGATATTTGAAATTTTTTGACATTTAGTTGTTATATGTTCTATGTGGTCTTTCCATGAAAGTTTGTTTTGAAAAATTATTCCCAGGTATTTAACTGTTTTGTGGTATGGTATGCCTTGATTATTTAGATGAATTTTGGGTTCAAAGTGAGATTGAAGTCTTGAGAAAGTAATAGCTTTTGATTTTTGCGAAGAAAAAGAAAATTCCCGAGTTTTGGCACATATATTTATTTTATTGATATGACCTTGAATGACTTTTATGAGGTTGTCGGAAGGTTTGCCGGATGTCCACACTGTTATGTCATCTGCGTATATTGATGCTGTGGGAGGGAGAGGAATGTCATTGGTATAAATGTTATAAAGTAGAGGGGATATGACACTTCCTTGAGGTACACCTTTTTTTAATGGGAAGGAGGATGATAGTATTCCATTAACTTTAACTTTAATTGATCTGTTAGTGATAAAATTTGTGAGCCATTTGTGACAGTTGCCATTTATTCCTAAAGAATTTGCTTTATTTAAAATTATTTCTTGGTTTGCTGAGTCATATGCTTTTGATATATCGAGGAAGATAGCATGAGTGATTTTGTGGTTATTGAGAGAGTTTAATATATCATTGGCTAAGATGGTGATGTTATCTGTTGTGCTGTGATGAGGTCTGAAAGCTGTTTGTCTGAAATTTAATAAATTATTTTTCTCAAGGTGCCATTGTAGTCTGTTTTTGATAATTGTTTCGAAAATTTTGGATGCGACAGATGTGAGGCTGATGGGTCTGTATGATGATCGTGAAGAAGAAGGTTGGTTTGGTTTAAGGATGGGGCATATTATTGCAGATTTCCATTGTTTAGGTACTATGGAATGAGAGAAAAGTTGATTGAAAATTTCGAGAACTGTGTTGAGGGAATTTGTTGGTAGATGTGTAAATAAAGAGTAGCTTAATTTATCTTCTCCTGGAGAAGTGTTTTTGTTTTTCAAGGCGTTTTTTAATTCTTGGATGGAAAAAGGTACGTTTAAAATGTTATTTGGGATATCCGGCTTAGTTGTTGCAAAGTTTTTGGGGTTGACGGTTGGAGAATTGATGTTTGAAAAGTGAGATCCAAATGTTTCCGCTATTTCTTCATTGGTTTCAGTGTATTTGTTACTGTTTTGGTTTAGTAAAGGAGGAATGATGGAAGTTGTTTGTTTGCCCTGTATTTTTTTGACGGTGTTCCAGAGGTTTTTAGTGTTAGGATTATTTAAATTTTCACAATGTTTTTCCCAGTATGCTGATTTTGCTAGTTTAATTGTATGTTTAGCCTTTGCTCTTAATTTTTTGAAATGAATAAAGTTTTCTTGAGTTTTTGTGTGAAAGAATTTATTGCGAGCTCTGTTTCGTGTTTTGATAATTTCAGTGCACTGATTTGTCCACCAAGGGTGGGTTTTCCTGTTTATTGATTTTGTTTTGTGAAGTGGGATGGATATTTTGGCTGCTTGAATTAAATATTTTTCCAAATTATTGTATGATATTATTGGGTTCGAGTTGATGATTGAGTTAGTAATTAGTGTTGAACAGGTATTTTCGAAAAGTTGCCAGTTGGCTTTTTTAAAGTTCCAGTTGGAATTAGAAATGTTGATGGGAGATTTGGCATTTTTGATATTGCTTAGACTAATGATAGAGTGGTCACTACCCAAAAAAGTATGAAAGTTCTTGAAATTAAAACCATGGGAAATGTCTGATGTTGATAGAATTAAATCCAGTGTATTTCGAACAGTTTTACAAAAATGTGTTGGAGAGGAGTCATTGTGTAGTGTGATATTGTTATCTTGTATAATTTTGAATAGAGTATTTCCTTTGGAGTTTGCTTTGTTATGATTCCAAAAAGGATGATGCGCATTGAAGTCCCCAAGAATGATGTGTTTATTTAAGTCTAAAAATGGTTGGTATTGTGGGATGGATATTGATGGATTGTTGTCATATAAGTTTGTGATGTGAAAAATTTGGTTCTTTAAAATTATCTGAATTGTGATATATTCTAGAGCAGAATTTATTTGACAAGCCGAAAACGGAATATTTTTATCAATAGCAATCAGAAGGCCTCCACCTTGAGATATAGTTCTGTCATTGCGTATGATGTTAAAGCCTGGAATTTCAAAATTTTGTATTGGTTTTAAAAAAGTTTCTTGGAGGCAGATGATGTTAGGTGTAGGGTTGACGGTATTTATAATTTGTAAGAATTCATCAGAGTGTTGTGAGATTCCTCTGCAGTTCCATGACCATATATTTATGTAACTATTATTGAATAAGTGTTTTTGTGAAGGAACTGAGAAAGAACTGGAAAAATTCCAAAGCAAAAAGTAGACAATCGAGAGTGAATTTACTTTGAAATTGAAGTATTCATGATGTTTTGGACTTCATTGCAAATTGTGATATTATTTTGAATAGCGTGGTATATGAGTTCATGATCAATGGTAGTATGAAGTAGTTAATTTGAAATGATAGCTATTAATTTGGCTTTTATGTCCGTTGACATTGGAGAAGCAATGATAGCAGTGGAGAAGTATACGAAGTCGCACATTTTTTCCGGAATTGGTTTGTTTGAGCTGTTTGCTTTGGATGGTTTTTCTTTTCTGTTTGGGCTGGAGGGTTCTGGAGTGGTTTGGGTGACTGGTTTTTCCAATGTGTTGATTCTGTCTGTTTGGTTCTGTGTGTTTTCTTTCGGTGGGGGGGTTTTAGGTGGTGGGGTTTTTGGTACAGCAGCAGCTGCTTGTGAATACGAGATATTTTCTGTATGTTTCAGCTTTGTAATTTGTACTGCTTTCTTAAAAGCTTTGCATCCCTTAAAGGCAGCGCTATGACTTTTCCCACAGTTCCCGCATGAGATTATGTCTGATTGACATTCCTCATATTTGTGATGCTTTCCACATTTGGGGCAAGTTGTGGTATTCCCGCAAAAATTTGCCGGGTGTCCGAATTGATTACACTTAAAGCACCTCATTGGTGGAGGGAAATACTCCTTCACATTATGCCATGAGTACCCGATTTGTACTCTGAGGGGAAGGAATTTTGTGTCAAAAGTGAGTTCAATCGACTCTGTAGGGTTGACTTTACCCAAACGTCGTACCTGTGTCACATTGAAGCTTGCTAGGGCTTCAAGTATCTCAGTTTCTTTCAACTGGTTTGTCACCCCGTGGATAATTCCTTTGTTTGGTTTTGCTTCCGGTTTTTTCTGTATTGATGTTTTTACGTTGATGGTACCGATTTGTTTGATGTAACTGAGTTGGTTGATTTGAATTTTTGATGCTGCAATTGTAATGGAAGAACCGGTTTTAAAGATTTTGTGTTCAGGGCCTATGAGAGATGTGATGTGTTTGCTAATTTCAATGGGGTTGTATTTTGCTAGGTTCGTGGATGTACTGTATATGTTGATTCTCATGTTCTCTGACTGTGAGACTGATGTGTCAGAATTCATGGACATGTTGGGTGAGATTGATTCTATTGAGTTAGACAGTTGTCTTCTACGTTTTTTGGGGGTGGATGTTACGAGTGTGTATTGCGAGTTGTTGAGGAGGTTTTCCTCAGAGAGCAAGTGCTGTTGTTCAACATTAGTGTCAACTTCCGCACCGGCGGCTTCATACTTTTCGAGATAACTCGCCATGTTGTACAAAACAAAGTGCGAAGAAAAACATTCAAATTTCCAACAAAGAATTGCCCGGCACGAGAGATACTACTATCAATTTGTGAAAACAACAAAAATGCAGACGCCCGTCAGAAAAAATACTACTAATTTCCGAAGCGAAAATATTCGACAAAAGCGAACGCGCGGGAAGTGTGGTGCAAAATGGGTATTGGTGTGAAAAAAAAACAACAACAACGTGAAGGCATAGAATACACGGTGATTTAATGTGCAAATATGAGATTAACTTTACCCAAAGGGCGTAGTCAAGCAGAAAAGTCTGAGCGCTGAAATTCCAAAGTAGAAATCGATTCCAATCCGGTTGTGTAATTGTCCAAACAGGTTTGGCGAGACACGCCCAAAGGCGGCTGGCGGCGGTGTCCTACTGTAGACCGGCAGGCTGTCGGCGAGAAGCAGGTTCGAGAGAGAGAAGAGAGACGATTCCTAAGTGTCAAAAATCACTAAGCACAGCAGGTGGCCGAAGAAACCAAGATGAACACTATCACCCCAGTCGAGCTAACCAGACGAGCGACTAACAAACTCCCTTTGACGCGGCTTTAGGTGGCATGTTGACGAATCGAACAAAACATCTTCTTATATCAGACGGCATCGCGGTATTAGAGTCATATGACCGTGTTCAGATGAAAGCGGGCGCTGATTGGCTGCTAAGTAGCAACGTGCCGATCTCATGTGACTCGGCACTCCACATTAGCTTTACATTTGCTTGGTGTGGAGTAAACTTGGTTCATGGATATCAAACAGTGCTGGAGAGTAAATTATATGATTGCGCAGGGTGTATTCGATAGGTTTTACTCACGTCAGACTCGGACCTGTCTACAGGTCAAAAACATTGAGATATATGTCCATTCCGTCCAAGGGGGCCTTGCTAACTCCACATTTCCTTCATATCAAGATCTCTTCTATCCTCCCTAGAACCAATCTATCAGGGAACCCAGTTGAAAAACTGGATACTTTAGGGCCTCTTTCCTCATACCCTATACGCTGGAGCAGCCCCCAGCGGCAGAAAACTTCTTTATTGCATTCTCTACTCTCATCTTTTCAGGAACACTTTATTATACTAACATAGTTTTTCCAGCCAAATAGTCAAAACTTATCCTACAGTATAATGTTTTCCTAACGACTTATTGTGGTACTAAACAACATACAGTAAGACGCACATGGCCTTGGATGTCGAAAGCGACTCAAAATTAGAAAAAACAAACAAACAAAGTGT
Organism: Urechis unicinctus; assembly: GCA_034190875.2. Classification (NCBI taxonomy): domain Eukaryota; kingdom Metazoa; phylum Annelida; class Polychaeta; order Xenopneusta; family Urechidae; genus Urechis; species Urechis unicinctus. Next base: position 22,050,462 of record CM067358.1, on the reverse strand, counting down.
GTGGAGTAAACTTGGTTCATGGATATCAAACAGTGCTGGAGAGTAAATTATATGATTGCGGAGGGTGTATTCGATAGGTTTTACTCACGTCAGACTCGGACCTGTCTACAGGTCAAAATCATTAAGATATATGTCCATTCCGTCAAAGGGGGCCTTGCCAACCCCACATTTCCTTCATATCAAGATCAGGCATCCGATTCAGACTCTGTACATAATTGCAGCCAAGCATTCTTGAGGGAAGGACTGTCAGACAGAGCTAGGCGTAATGCCAGAATTGGACAATAAGGGAGAACCCTGACTTCATCGGTCATAGCACTGGTCAGGAAGGGTAGCAGGGTCTGCAGGGACTTTTTCTCAGGGGTTTGCAGACACAAAGGTAAGGTAAGTATAGGGTTTAACGGCACACCATCACTCATGTGTTATATGGCGCCTAGAAAGATTAATGTATGGAATTGACCTGATTGAGCAGCCGCCTACTAGGATAAATGGGGGGAAAAAAGGAAAAACACATGGGCGACGATGCAAAAGATATAAATGCAAAACGATTATCCCAGGGCAAGTCACCACCAGCCGATTGACTTCACCAGAATATTCCAGCCTCTCGTCTAGGTGAAATCCGGGCAAAAGTGGTGCGTGGCAGATATAAGGTAAGGAAAGTACAGGGTTTAGCGTCACACCAACACTCTTGTGTTATATGGTGCCATGAAAGGTTAATAGATAAGACTGACCTGATTAAGCAGCCGCCTTCTAGGATAAATGAAAATGATGATGGAAACGGTAAAAATGGACACGATTATCCTAGGGCAAGTCGCCACCAGCCGATTAACTGAGCCAGGCCATCCCAGCCTCTCGTCTGGGCGAAATCCGGGCCAAAGTTGTGTGTTGCAGATATGGCCCACAAAAGGACCGCTCCACTCAACCACATGGATCCCATTGTCAACCGACACAAGTCGCAACCCACGGACAGCAGGTTGCCCCCTATTAGTCGCCTTATACGACATGCAGGAGGATACAGTAGGCCTATTCTACCCCCGGACCCACAGGGGGAGCATAGGTGTAATTTGACCTATTGCAGCGGAACGAGGTGGATATTCGGTATGTATGTTCCATTGACGAATGAGGTTAGATAAGATGTGTGAAAATAGCCTCACAAGATTTTTGACAACATACATCAAATAAACTTTACTAGTGTGAACAACTATAACTTGTTTTGGTTCATAACAGCGGAAACCAGGTATTTTCCCTCTCGTTGATCCAGAAGGCAGAGGTAAGGTAAGTGAAAGGGGTTTAATGGCACACCAACACTCATGCGTTATATGGTGCCAAGAAAGGTTAATAAGATTAACCTGATTAAGCAGCCGCCTTCTAGGATAATTGAAAATGGATATGATGGAAAAGATAAAAATGGAAACGATTATCCTAGGGCAAGTCGCCAGTCGATTAACTGAGCCAGGCCATCGCAGCCTCTCGTCTGGGCGAAATCCGGGCCAAAGTTGTGTGTTGCAGATATGGCCCACAAAAGGACCGCTCAACTCAACCACATGGATCCCATTGTCAACCAACACAAGTCGCAACCCACGGCCAGCAGGTTGCCTCTTATAAGTCGCCTCTCGCGACATGCAGGAGGATACAATGGGTCTTTTCTTCCCCCGGACCCACAGGGGGCCAGTAAGCAGAGGACTAAGAAATTAAGTAAGGAGGGGGGATATATGTTATGGCCCAAGTCATAAATGACATCACAGCCGTCACATGTAGCCAGCTGTCCATGGTTTTCGCGTCACCTGGGAACCTACTGTCGGAGCGATGGACAGCAATATTGAGGTAAGGTTAAGTATAGGGTTTAATGCAAATATTGATGAGAGCAGCAATGTTGAGAAGGAGAGCAGAGACGATTTCCCCTTGATCAATCGACCTGGACTGGTTAGAAATCTAGCACCAAAGAAGGTAGCCACACCCATCATCTTCAAGACGGAAGACTAACCACTCCTGACCATTATTGTTTTCAACCGCTTCCTTGTTTGGGTTTTCTCTCCCGATTTTACTGCTTGGTTATGATTTTGTTAACGTAGCATTGTTAAATTCAATAATCGTGATCGATAAAAGAATAACTCCTGCCTAGTCAGATCATAGACAAAATCTGCCCATATTGGTCATTAACCTTAACAAAGCAAGATGCCACCTGTACCCCAGCAAGAAAAGTTTTATTTTAGAAGTTTATATCACTTGAATTCACCATTCAAAGAGAAAAGTCAGAGCGACAAAATTTTAAAAAGACCAAGCACCTTTCCCAACGCATGAAACTGACACAGAGTGGTACCAGAGGCAAACAATACAACCGATAAAGATATCCCCGAAAGACATACTGACAAAATAGGGATTCGAAACATCCTTATTTCTTGGGATAGTACCAATACACATGTCAGCACCCTTATGTACTTTCGCTGTGCATGAAATGCAATGGGGACGCTGAATTCGATGATGCTTGTGGGAATTTTTAAACTCATGATACTTATCAAATTATGAGTAATGCAACCACACATTGCACGAAGCCATTAAACACCACCGGAACAATAGTAACTCGATGATATTAAGTCAGTCAAACGATATACAAAGCCACTCGCAAAATCCAGATATGAAGGTTGATGCGTAACTTTTCCCCACTCACGTACAGCGCGAGGTCACCCACTAGCTCTAAAAAGCACTCACCTTAGATGCTAGTTATAATAATGTTCATTGGAGAATGGAACACAGCAATATTTTTTCACAGTTTGACCAACTTCAATCGGCAAGCGCATACGACGTCAGCAGACACAGCAGTAACAAGTTATTTCGCTTTCGGGATTCAAGTCACCGTAACTGTTGCAATGTTCCGTGGTTTACTGACAGGATCGATTTTGCAGGCAATGTTCTGAACAAATTCACGAATTAATCCATCCATAGACTTTTAAGCGGGCAAGACATAAAGAAGCAGCTTACCGGTATAAAACAACCGAACGATGCATTTTTCGGACGTTTCATCCAATCAATATTTTTCGGTTTTGCCGCAGAAAAGCTAATATGAATATATCGCGCCGCTTTCTAAGTTTTTTTTGGAAACGCCAAATCATCGTCAAATTATTGATACGGGCGTTATCAGCTCGGCCTTCGCAATTATTCATCAAAAATATGCAAATGACTACTGAATGTATAGAACAAAGTTATGCAAAATTCAATCATTTCCTGAAATTATCGCTCAAACCCAGTCCTCTCTTTCAAAACATCACATTCACCACGTGTATAACTAACCAATCGACATACAGTAATACCACATTCATAACGCAACAAACAAATCATACCGTTGCCCAACGCGAATGTTTATACAATTAGCCTAACCATACCACAACACGCAGTTCATCATATTGATCTTACAAGATTATAACTTCCAATTCAGTGTCCAATTTCACCATTATGCGAGCTGCCTTCTGGTGCAGACATTGGTCAATTGCGTCGCATGAGAACGGAACATCAGTGGTTTTCTAGAGAAAGACTCAATTCTTTACCCTAACCGCGTTGCAGCGTTCCCTGTCGCCGAGATAAATCGTTCTCTACTGGACATAGTTTCGATCTTTAGAAATACGCATCATACTTCAAAATTCAGAAAAGCAATATCTACACACCAACCTCTATATTGCAGAAGGAATGGCCGAGCACGGTCCGAGGTTAATCTCATCTTGTTGTTGATGCTGTTAAATCTAAAATGAAAATCCGTATTTGGCAGCTGTAGCCATGTGCGGTGAAATCTGAACTGACACACGGTTGGTGAGTGCTTTGGGTTTGTAGCCGGGACTGAAATGAACAACGCGACCAATTCGACCCCAGGCACAGCTTGGTAGGATAAACCCGTCGACCAGACGCCGTTAGCAAAATTTTCAATAGACGAAACTAACCTTCTAGCGTTAGTCCTCTGTGAGCCATTGAGGTTTAAACGTCACTTTCCACAACTAGGTGATATCACGACGGTGTAAAGTGTGTGGGGGTGGGGAGGGTTAGATTGCTATTCTGGGACAGCGCCTTTTGACAGCATTCCGTTTCCCGAGCCGAGGGAACTGGTTCAGTTACTCGCGTGCGATTTAAGCATTTAGCAAGATGTCAGTCTGCGTCCCACGAAACGTTGCGCATGATTTGATTGTTTTCGCAAAGCGTCATTTCAATCAGAAGATTTGTTTATTGCATCGCACTGTGGCCCCTTCTCCTGTCCAAGTCACTCATTGTATCTCGTTTGCGCCATTCTGCGTTAGGATGTTTAATTGCTTAAAGTGCCTATGACGAATCGTTGCGGATCGAATTGTGTCGGGATAAAAGAGATTTTAAACGTTCTTTTGTGCGAAGCGTGCGTGAATGTAGGTCAGCCGGATATGACGCAGAAGGATGAACCCAAGTTCTGCCGCCCATAGCAGCTTCCACAGAAGCCGCAAATTGTTCGAACATTTCTTCAGGAAGCGTTCGATTATTCAGTTTTCCTCAGGCGTACAAGGGAAGATTGTCCGGATCCGACAACCGACTCATCTTTATGTAACGAGCATTTTGGACCTTAATGTTTTGACCCGGCACTCGCAGTGAGAGATGTGCTCAGATATAGATACTAATGTCCCCGGAATGTTCTCCCAAATGCTGTTACTGTTCCAACCATATCCATGGGAGGTTGCACGGACTCGCCATCAGTCAGTATATGATTAACATTAGCTATGTGTTGGTATAAAGCTGTGCATACTCATGTGAACACCACAGTAACAACATCATCTCAGACCCATGAAACATCCTTTTTATAGTGGGATGAGATGGAGGCTGTACAAGGGGAGAAGATGGACGATGACAGATGTGGAAGATGATGTTGACATCAATGACGAGAGGTCTTTGATTGAAAATAATGGGACAGATTCTACTGATTTTTTTTGGTCTTCACTGCAGACTCTATTTACTCTTTGTGTGTGCAGATTTTGCGGTGCCACTGGGTTAGCTGCATCTGAGTGGGAGGATGGCACCTAAGTAGCGGTCACCTTGAGATGTCGGTAAAGTTCCTGCAGGAAACATGTGACTCTCAGCGGGAATTCTATACAGCTGTGCTCTCATTTCAAAGACCATGAGGGTTTTCAAGCACATGGTTAACGCTTGCTACTCTCTACGAACCTTCTTCCGTCACCAAAAACATATTCTCATACAATTTATATTCGGAAAGTGTGGCAGGAGCGTCAGCAATGGTTGGTTGCAGCCCTTCAGGCAGAATACTGGGGACTTGTTCTAGGGGGTGACGGGAGCGCAGACAGTCCATGGTACAGTGCCAAGTATGGGACATATGGTACAGTGCCAAGTATGGGACATATACTTAGATGGAGATGGAAGCAATGGTTGTGATAGATGTAGAACGTAGGTACCTACATTATTGTAGCTCCTTTCATATGTTGGTTCTATAGCTTCTATATTGCAAATGGTATGAACTGTGTAGACGGCACAACTAAAGGCTATCAACCTTTTTTTTCTGCAGAGTAATCAATGTAGTTGGATTCCACATGGGAAAGGCCAGACTCACTCGAGGATTGGAGAAATTGGAAGAAAACGACTTAGATGTTGAGGCCACCATCAGCGCTTCTGCCAAGTTAGCTATGTATCGAGTTTTGTTCTTCGATCATCTCAATCATTACTCAAGCAACACCAATGAACTTACAATGATGAGTGTCAAAGCATTTGTTCATTGTCAGAACACCGGAGGGGATATATTCAAACGAATACATACACTGTTGGTCCAATTACGCACCTATTAGCTTTTGTTAACACCATTTATTCAATGATGGAAATAGCATTGACCGATTAAATACGTCCAAAAACGTTTATTTCAGTGATTTGTCCCCGTCGTTTGCACCTTAATTATAGTTTCTATAAGGCGTTCCAATCAGATAGCGATGGTACAATGACAAGCCAATTAGGAAGCCGTACTTTTAGTAGCATGAAAATGCTAAACACTGCACTCTCTAACATCTAGTCATGTGTTCGGTAACTTATAAACGTGGTGTTTCCATATCCTTCGGCCACCATGATTCTTTACAATACAATGTAAGCACAAACAAACGAGGGGTCAACACGCATGGACAGTTAGGACATCATTCGTGCAATTGATAACACGACATGGACACAACCACTGCCACATTACAGCCTGTGAATACCACAACCAGCAACAGACAACGACCTCATCCTCTGCGATGAACGACATCATAACGTCACATTCGCTCATAGCAGTTTGTCCTTGCCTTCATCATTCTGCTGATGGTGAGTGACAACATTTACGACGCTAGTGTATCATGCGACCATTTCACCCAATTGTGTACCGCTTTCATAAAACCAAACAACCGTAAAAAGCAGCCTTATGGACAAGATATCATATAACTCTGTTGCGTTGATACATTTAAAGATTTTGAGCAACGTACTGGTGGCAAGCAACTTACTAAAGCCATCGAACGAGATGTTAGTGTAAGTCTTATGGTTTTGCTAGTTATTTTCATTGAATTGCTTGAGCGGATAAGGTTAATGGAGGTAAATGCCTTTCGAAATTTTACAAGGATATTGTTAATAATGCAATACAATCCACGCATGGTGGTGTCGACGAATCACAAAGAAGAATTAAGGGTATACATTTATTTGATATATTCCTTTAATGCTAAGGATATAGTAGAGCCACTTCGGCTCCGTGATTGGTGGTCAACTTTATCCGAATAATTTATTCGATGGCCCATGAGCAGCTGCACCGGTGTCCCACCGGTGGCAGCCACCTATAACCCATCGGTGAGGTGACCAGCTGATAGTCGTCGGCCCACCAGCGGCAAGCCGCTCGTAGTGGCAAGTCGATGGGCCAACAGAGGCCTACCGATAGCTCATCAACTATTTAAAAGGAATAGATTTCTAAATATATATTTATACACCACTTATTTTCACTGCTTAGGTTGGTGTGGAGTAAGGGTGGGGTGGGGGGGGGGGCAATTATCCAGCTGGGTAAACCATATGATTATTTATATATTGCAAAAAAAAGTCAGATCACCAAGAATATGGTAGGAATAGCATTTGGGAGAATATTTCGGGAACATTTGTACCAAACTCTCGGCGTCAACTGGCCATGACACCGAGAGTTTGCATTCTCACTGGAACCACCGGTAACGTTAACAAGATTGAGGGAATCGCCAAATTCGAAATTAGGAACGATTGCGGCGATCTGTATGATTTTGAAACTGGGTACCTGACCAACTGCACACATTAACACTGTCAGTTGGCCACGTCCAAACACGTGCGCATGTGTACACTGGATGGGAGGAGTCAAGGTGCAGTTACCTCCGACTGAGGACGATGCTTGCTTCTATAACGGTTATAACTTTTATCATATGACACAGCACTAAATGAGAACACTCGTACAGTTGATGCCAAATAAAAAATTATGCTCATTTATTGCCAACACCATTTAGCATTGTGGTACTAAAGGTTGGTGCACCCTGCTATGCATGTGTATCATGTCGTTCTGCAATGCAACCAAGCGTCAATCAATGTTTTTTTGCTGTCCAGTAGTTCGTTCTGAAATTACCGACATTAAGCTAAGTAATAAAGGAAACCATATGGTTCATCCTTGCATTTGACAACAATGCTCTCGGGCAATTTCTGACAGGCCATGTCACGAATCGCCTCACCTTTTACAAGTACCATGGAGATCAGAAATAGCAGATGACCTGTCCATATTCAGTTATGCAAACACTCATGGTTGAACTCGAGAAATTCGAATTCCCCTTTGATATAGTAGTGGTAAATGCACCAGAATATATATATATATATATATATATATATATATATATATATATATATATATATATATATATATATATATATATATATATATATATATATATATATATATATATATATATATATATATATATATTTATTAATATATATAGTAATATCTGTATATGTCGTCGGCCTGTCTTCTTGTTGGTCTGTTTGCACGCGTTAGTTGGTATGCAGACATTATACCTTCAACAGTTTCATTAATAATGCATGAGACGTTGTGAGACGTACTGTCCTTGGAGAGAGGAAGCACGTTTCGCGTCACAACTGTTCATTTGTTTATAATTAGTATGGGTGTGTTCGAAAGCCAAAGAATTTTATCAACGAAACATCTTGATGCTACTTTATATACCTCGTATCGCTTCTGTGTTTGTGCGAAAGAATGGTAGATGAACCTGATCGTCGGCTTTAAAGACATACATGCACTATCTTTGTAAAAATGTGTATCTCAAAAAAAGTTTTCAAAACGTGCATCTCTCGTTGTGTTGTATTCATTGGGTTGCAAACATTATTCTATGGTTGGCTTTCGCGATGTGATAGATAGGTCACTTGAGAGTACATGCAGTACCTTTTCCTTTTTTATTGACAGTTTCTTCTGCGTGCAAAGTTCATACATAGTCACCATATAAGTTTACAACTGATGATACTGACGATTCCATGATATGATGACAACAGAATCCAAAAGTCAAAGGTTTCGGGACAGTTCGCCCCCGGGTCAGTTCGCCCCCGGGACGAAACGCCCCCGCAATGATACGCCCTCGTTTTACAGAAAGGAATATACTGAATGCTACATATTTCATTTAATAAATGAACAGTATTAATGAATTTATATCTCTTGATATAAAATAAATTTAAAGCATAATGTCTACCGTCCGGAAAAACCATACATCGCACCGTCGTGGGGCGAACTAACCCGGGGACGTATCGTCCCGGCGAGGGCAAACTGACCCGGGGGCGAACCGTCCCGGGGGCAAACCGTCCGGCTGCGAACTGACCCGATACCAAAGTCAAAACATACCTATGTTTACAATAGATAAAGGTACTTATTACGCAGTAATATTCAAATACTTTTATGCGTTGATGCAAAACCGAATTACAAAGGCTTCCATCCAGGGTGACACAAATAAAATGACACGTGACAGCGTCACCGCAAGCCCTGAATCACGCTGAGTTATGGGGTACATTTTATTCCTAGAAGAGTGAGCGATATCACAGTAATCACAGTTATACTGGAGCCCTGATGTTACAGAGCATAACGGATAGCCAATTGTTCAAGGAGCGCTTTTGCTTTATATCTCGAACGTTAGAGTACAGACCGATGACGATGTCCTAATGTCCATTTAATTAGCATGTACTACTCCATCTAACACTTGTGTTGCCTCAAACACGCGCCCTTTGAAAGTATGCTAAACCACAGACAGACGGCATAATGTGTTTTAGCCTAGTTCGCAGGCATCAAGGAACCGGCACATTCATATGCTTGTGTAATACAATCCATCTTACTGTGTATTTATGGCCATATAAATATCACAAAACATTACGACTTAAGTGAATGTAATACTTTTGAAAACGTATTAGATATTCAGAAAATGTCCATCTATGAGTCTAACAATGTATGAGGATATTGTATTGAGAAATCATCCCAAAAAATAATTTAATTATATTCGCGGCAGTTTACGGATACAAATCTTGCAATTTTTATAATTAATCGTGTCAGTGACTCTTCTGTTTACCTGTTCTATGTCGGATTGGGTACATGTTCATAACACTCACATATCACCTGATCTACATAATAAATGCATGCATAGTATTCATTGCGAATTAATAGAGATGTGGTTTTTGGACGAATGTTTCTGATACCGTATTTCAAGCAACATATGGCACAAAGTCTTAGTGATCACAAACGGATATCGCATCGAAATAAAGATCACGAGGTTAAATGTAAGGCTGTAGTATGTTGTGCGCCAATTCATGACCAAATGTTGACAACTGCAAGAGCTAACGTCCCCGTGATGTTATTTTTAACTACTTAGCATAATGATACATTCAGGTGCATCTCACCATCGATGCATCTTAAAACATACGGATAGTGCATGCTAGACACGGTGTGAAAATAACATTTTGTTTTCTTCATCTGTGACATGTATCCTAATCAAGTGTATGGTTAAAAGGAGCTTCATGTTCTTGCATATATATTACATATATCGCTCACTCATGAACGTTTTATGAATTTGATCTGCCTTCATCGTACACAAAACACGTAAAAATACCAACCACTTAGCAGAGTACTATTTATATTAACCAGCTTATTTCTAGTTTTGTCATCAATTTAAAGAACACCCTTGCTAAATCGCTATTACTGCAATATATCGTCTTATTTTACATTAATATCGTCTTATTTTACATTAATAAACGGTGCACCACTGAGCACAGCCCTCTCAACCACGCCCCCAGTCATCAATATGGGCAAATATACGCATATCGTCTGATTGACTGAGGCTTAGTGCTCGTTTGAAACTGTGTACGATCCTTATCTGTTTTCGATAGTGATAATTCAATTGAGCTGTCATCTACGTCAACATTCATTATTTTGCTTCAACTAACTGTATCCGCGACGGTATCATTTACAAATGCAATTTATCAAAATGGAGCAGCTGACTACCTAACGACGTGACATTTATAAAGCAAGTAGAATTAAGCAACTGTATCACTATAAGTTATCCACTAAGGTTAGAAAATACCCTGGCTATAACGAGATTTCAGCACAACTTAAGTGCTTAAATACGTTTTTGCCGTATTCAGATTCTGCGGATGAAACGGTCAGGGGTATATGCATCGAACCAAATACGCACTATTATAGTTTTGAATGAAATGTCTTTCTCATGTAAATATGATACCTCATAACAGATAACACTTCAACAAGACTTCATTAGCCTTCAATTATAAGTGCAAATCAAATTATATGATCACAAACAATAGTACTGCGTACATTATGTCGAATGGTGCATGTTCTCCTTTAGCACCTGTGCATCCATACTGTATTTGTTAATCAACGAGTTACATTACGTTCTCGATCCGCATAGGGGGAAGCTGAATTTCTCAATCTTGAAGCTCACAATCAGTGCTTCTTTTAAAAGCAATATTTTGAAAACGCAGACCAATTGTATACTGGCTAGGACAAAAATCTATTTAATATTTGCTTAATCCATTATTTGCAATTAAGAGTCTCTAACTAGCATAGGAATTATACAGCGAATTTCGAATATTTGTATGCAGGCGTGCTTCTTTCATTTAATAGGACCAGTGCATAAGAATCCCGCATACTGGTGTATCGTCTAGACCCAGACTGATATCCTTGTCAAAAGCTTAATAGGTGAGATGTGAGGAGACGTTGCATTGTGTTTTACTTAAGAGAAGATGAAGCATTTCAAGCATCATTATTTACAATGATTATAGAGCAATCGGATATAAGCAGTTGCAGCAACTACATGATGGTCTCAGTGAAGTTATTAGTCTCAATGCTCCTTAATCGGAGCCTCGCTAGATTTCCGTAACAGGTCAATAAGTATTTAGCATGATATATCTATCATGATTTGCCGTCCGACTGGTGAAATAAAATCCTAAATTGATTGTGCTATATATAGTTATATATGGGAATAATCGATTTTCATGCACGAAGGACCGCAAAAACAAACGTTAATACCAGCGCCTCATCAAAACCCTTCAAAGGAAGTGATATGACATCTCACCATCTTATCAAAGGTGAGCAATATCACCCTCTAAGTACAAGTCTGTTATCCTCCCAGTTGTGCTTGAGTTCACGGAGTTGCAGGTTGTTTCGTTCGTGACAGTAGTGGCTTTGTATCCTTTTCCACCTCAAAGACCATCCGTGTAGGGTCATAACGAACGTTTCGACCAGCAACCTTGACGACACTCCCGTAACCATATATATCATGTGCATATAAGACACCAAGGCCACTATTAGCGGCGGTTGCCTTCTGGCGCTAGTCTGTGTTTGGTTGAACACCAAAGTTAGTGTATAGTCTCTCATAAGCCCTCTTGTCATATGTAAAAGGGGTCATAGGCATGATCCTGAGGTAGAGGCGCTTGTAGTTCTGCCAATAGGCGACGCACTGTGTAATAAAGGTGAAAGGTGTAGAGAGCTGTGTCCCTGCAAAATGCTATTTACAACACTGCAGGTGATCTATGTATTGACCTAACGAGACCATTCAATGGCGGTCAAGAACTTCAGAAGAGGGAGGATCTGTCCAATTAAAACCTGGTCTCTGGAGTTTCAGCCTTCTTCATCAGCAGATTACATCAATAGGTCTTGGTTTACATGTTGATGCTGCAAATGGGGTTATTCCCCTCACAATTCCTGATAATGGGGCTGCGCGCATATCAGACAGTGTGTTAAAATGTTGGGTCTTGATGACGGTCAGGGTAGGCAATTAATTCCTTCAGTTTCTTACATAGGTGACCGGCCCATCAACTTTAGTATCTTTAACACAATTTATGTTCACCTCGATTAAGTCAGCACCACACACAACATGCTAGATGGTGCGCCCACTACGCTTCTTGAAGTTGTTGGCTTAGAGGATGGCTCTTTCAGGTTCAGTTACGCGATAACAAAGGAAGGCTATTGGATAACCACGACTTACCTGTTAGCGTTGTTCTTGAATTTACAAGATGTCAATAAAAACGAGTATTTATGGACCTAGGCAATAACCGGCAGTCACAGCTCAGGGCGCCGACCTCTCGGAATATGCCACAAAGACCTATGTATCCATTGGCGACTCGCAAAAAATGGATAAAAGTGGCGGTACTATGGCTGGAGACCTTGAAATGGGAGATAAAATAAATCGTTCAGTTGGCAGACCTAATATCACCTAAAGATGCTGCTAATAAAAAGTATGTTGATGCACAACACAGCATCACAGGGACCTGAGAGAACACATAAACTCCCAAACGAAACATCTCATAACTATATGGGCAAAAGCAAGTGGTGCTCTTCGCAGAGGATATGAGTGGTCGTTTGGCCATGGGGCTAGGGGTCGAGACTCACAAGACTCAAGATGTGGATATGCCATGTTATAGGGTTGTCTTCGGGTGTTGGTGCTGATACTGGTCCTATAGCAGTCGTTCCTGTTATTAACGGAACGAATCAAGTATTAGGAATAAGTAAGCCTGCTGACCAACGGGCTGTTGTAATATCTTTAGACCAGCCTTTACAGGTAGAAAAAGGCAGCGTTATTAACTTTTACACAACCACTCAAAACAGGGGGGGGGGGGCGACTTGGTCTGTAGCTTAACTCCAAAATGAACTTGACCCGTAGTCTTATAAAGCAGCAGTATGAAACAACAACCAACGACTGCACCGTTAAATCGGGAGCTGCCGAAATGTGGTCTGGGGCAATCCTATCGGTTGAATGAGATCATCCTCACGAGGCAATACCTTGAGAAAGAAATTGAAAAATATGGTGCTATGTACAAAAAATAAAGGGTGTGCAGTAAGCTCAGTGGACGCTGTAGACACTGCTCTAGTTGCTGTGGGTGTATGTCTTGGCGCAAGTGGTGCGGGTCTAATGTCTACGGTGGTTGTTGCCCCATTGCTACGGTGTTGGGGGCTGTGGGGGCTGTGTGCAGGCTGGTTTCAATCGCACGAAAGGTCATCAGCAGGCGGCTGTTGACGAAGGTAAAGAAGCACGACCAGATTCAAATTCTGGCACAGAGCAAACTAAACACGGTTACAGATATTATTTCGGCGGCGGCTTTATTTCAGACAATGATTTTAAGCTCGTTTCGGCCGAGATCGAAAAATATACTGGAATGAAAAGCGACATTAAGGATAAGATGTTGGTTAGGGCATCTCCACCCCCCGAGGGGCCTAGGTCAACCACCAACACGTTAAGTACAATTGGCTGACTGTCCATTTAAAAGTGGGGTTTGCTGGGTATAATGGAAGCGGTGATAAAATCTTTCTGCAACGATTATACCGGAGTCAAACAAAATACAGACCAGTGGGAGACCACGAGGAAGGGCTGCGTTGGAGGAAGTGACTACTCCGCTATCATAGGGCAAAACTAGATAATCGGCGACCATCGGGGTGTTTGTCGACTGCGTTTTCAGATTGTGCTCCTTTGAGGACCTGGGGAGGGCTGAGGCGTATAACCAGATGTATCACAAGGATCGGAAGAAGTATAAGGAGACGGTGGCTTGGGGGTAGGCGGGTGCTGAGGGCCTCGAAGACGGCGACTATAGCGCGAACGGGAGGTTTAATAGTTGCCTGGACTTGGAACAGGAGCATTACAGTCCTTGGATGGGGAGACCGAGTGGGACCAGGGAGAGGCCGACGGGGGCTTTCTACTGTTGGAAGCTCTTTACGATGAGATTGATAACCGCTCGTCCTGATCCCGACTTTATCGAGAAGAACGACGCTAAGTTTATACCGGACCTCGACCGCGTGAAAAATCGATTTTACAGCGACGGTCGCAGATATTTCTCACTCGATGACCTCTATGGTGACTAACTATAGGTGTGGCCCTGGACCATGGGGGCTGGAAGGGCTCCTGGTATGGAGGGAGAGGTGCGAGCGGTTCGCTGGCTAATGTGAGTCCATTTTGGTAGCTGAGCTCGTACACCCAGTCTCTATACTACAAGTTGATCTGGAAGGTGAGACATGGCAAGATAGAATGGGGAGGAATGCAGTTAGAAGAGGCAGAGGTAGCCAAATTGATGTGCGACCGGAAAGGTGTTGTCAGGTAGAACGAGTCCCGGCGTTGAGGTTAACGTTAGTCGGTTGAGTACAACCGACTAACCTCGTGGAGGGAATACATCCGTCGATTTTAGAGTGTAGCTACAATTTTAGAGTTTAGCTACAAAAAATAACCGGTCTGAGCCGAAGTGCCACTTAATATGTGCAGCAGGAACAGTCGTGCACCGTAATCCGGCGATTGGAGAATGATGGTACACACATATGTGCACTTATTCGCACAGGCAAGCAGTTGATTATTAGACCAGGCGAGATCATGATGATCAGGACTAGACACGATACTCTCTCGCTATGTAAAACACTAAACAATCGAATTACATCAATCAACAATACCACAGTCGTATCCTCCTCTCAAAATAAAACCAATCATTACTTGACTTTGATCTGCTAGGGAAGCGGTTGTGGGGTGTCCATTAATTATCTACACATTTGAACGAGCTGATGCGAGTTCCAATATATGAATTATAATTCATCGTCAATCATCTCGGTCGCGCAACCTTACTTCGTTGAGGTGCCACCCTAGCAACAGGGTTTGCATCCTTATCAGGCTACCGGGTAACTGAGGCAGCTTGTCCTATTGCTAGATGCTATATAAAACACGATGGTTGATCCATTTCCATTACTTTTTTGTTTACTATAATAAAATGCTACACACTGCATGACAAAGAGAGCTTAATTATATTTGAGTGCAGAGATATAGGCTTGGTTGCCGTCTTAGCCAGGATCTCATCCCCATCTCATCCCCACCCCGTCCATCACGTTATGACCAACTGATTATCATAATGTAGTTTGTTGGCCTTCACCCGAAAGCTGGGGGAGGTGGGGGGGGTATTTAGAGGGAGGGATGACGTGTGTGTGCTTGTTCATGATGTGAAATATCAGACCGTTGTTCAAAAGAAATTTAATTACACATTAATGACACATCCCGCGATGGCATAAACATAAAAATATTAGTCAAAGACCCTATGCAAACATTCCCTAGCCAACAGTGTAGACTAAAAGTTTATTAGATCGTGGTAAAAGCGATACCGCGAGGCAGACATTTCAGAATGATGCTCCAATCGATCGTGCACAATGTACGCCAGCCTTCTAGTTGTCATTATTCCTACAATCCTCGTACATATCGTATATCATTTTAAAGAAGGAATACGATTGACATGGAGTGGGAAGTTGTTTAGCGAGGAGGCAAAGCTGGCCGTAACTCCATTCACCTCGTTAAAGTATTATGGCGGTGATTAAACCCCATCGTCGTGAAGTATTATTATTTTGATCGTAGATAAGCGGTCAGCGAGCTGCGTCGCTCTTTGTCTTAAAATGAGCTGTTTAAACAGGCTTGGCTATTTCCTTGTATCCGGCCTGGGAGGCGCGTGGACGGGCTGGCGAGTGGACTGGTGGACGGATGGACGGGCTATTGAGTGAAATTCTAGCCCGTCCAAATTTACGACTTACCCATTGGACATATATATGTATAAACATATATATATATATATATATATATATATATATATATATATATATATATGCTATATATATATATATATATATATATATATATATATATATATATATATATCTCATATATATATATATATATATATATATATATATATATATAATATCGATTATATCCGTCTCACATATATATGCCTATATATATATATATATAATTTTCCTATATATATATTTATATATATCTTATATATATATATATATATATATATATATATATATATATATATATATATATATATATATATATATATATATATATATATATATATATATATATATATATATATATATATATATATATATATATATATATATATATATATATCTATATCATATTTAATGAGACCAGTTGATTATATTAGTGTATACATGGGGCATGTTAGAGTCATATATATATATATATATATATATATATATATATATATATATATATATATATATATATATATATATATATATATATATATATATATATACATATATATATATATATATATATATATAGAAATGCTGCTGTTTATGGGGTCATGATATGAAACTGACTTGGGGGACAACTTCTGAGACCTACCAGTTATACACCCAGTATATATCAATTTATACCTCCATAAACGTTTTTGGAACTAGATGAGACCAGTTTGTAGGACAACTTATAAGACCTTACAGTGTGGTATACCTTTATATGGGGCATAATTTATATAGATGTATTGAGATGAATTGGTAAACATCGGCTGTTGTTTTTGTTACTGTTAGGCTGCCTGATTCATGTTGCTTATCTGGAAGTGAAGTCAACTTATTACATACGAGGCCACATATTAAGGCCAACAATCATATCAACTACGTGTTTGCATACTGAAAAAATACGCCTCGTGTAAGGGCAAATACGTAACATACCATCGTACAAAGCATGCTGACATATGTCTTTATCAACAACAAAGTTGACTTGCAACATAATATCAAACGCATTCAATGTTAAAGTCTCATATGCGTACGGTTACATGTGTGTGATGAAACGATTCAATACGTAGAGTATAAAATGATTCTATATAATGCAAATGTTCTGTGAAATCATCTGGAATCCAATATCTCCCCCACCGAATTGGAAAACATGCACATTCGAAATGCAGAAGCAAAATGTTTTTTATTATTTAGACAGGTGATGCTTAACAAAACTGATATTTAATACAGCACATTATATATGACTTAACATTGTACACTAATATAATCAACCAATTACATATGCGTGAGACGGATCAAATTAACGAAGTGGCTAGTAACTGAACTCAGGTTGATGCGCCACCAACAATGGGAAATCTAATTACGCATTCACCGAGTTCAATTATGTATTTATTTTATCAGTAGAACAGGAATCGCAGACAATTAAACTTTGACCCTTTTGAATTGGGGCATTATTTCTTAATAAAACCTCCTCTTGAGGAGTAAAACAAAGAAAAGTAACGTACACGCTGCGCGTTGCACAATCCACTTTTCAGAGCCAAAATTGGGCAGCCATGTTAATTATTAAGTATGCACTGACTATAATGCGCGTAATCATCATATATGTATGTTGTCCAATTCAGTATTGAAATGCATTACCTTTCAGAATGATTAAACGATATCATTCTCTCCTGCTTTATGGAAAGCACATCAAAAGACTTCGAATGACGCGTTTCATTGACAAATTGACCACTTATAGGAATTGGTATCACACCAAGCCAGTGAAAGTTTAAATAAAGATATTGACGACATCCAAGCAAATACATATGTTTGGTTCTATTTTCACATTGTATCGGTATTATTTATGACCCAAGAGTCATACACTTAGGTCCGTCCACGGCATGATATAGTCGATAACTGTCGAACATATCGAGGGTTACTACGCTGCAAAAACTGAATACACGTTGATACTGTAAATGTCAGATACAGGGACATAAATTCTTTGAGTAACACACCGTATATATACTCAATTATGGAAAGGAGTATGGAGGGAGAAATCTAGTCACATGGACACATACGTACATACATGCATACATGCATAAATGCATTAATTTAAGCATACATACATGCATACATACATACATACATACATACATACATACATACATACATACATACATACATACATACATACATACATACATACATACATACATACATACATACATGCATGCATGCATGCATGCATGCATACATACATACATGCATACATGCATACATGCATACATACATACATACATACATACATACATACATACATACATACATACATACATACATACATACATACATACATACATACATACATACATACATACATACATACATACATACATACATACATACATACATACATACATACATACATACATACAGTACAGTACAGTACACACCTCCGTCGACGGCTATGCTACTTCAGTGCTACTGCGCACTTGTCCACTCACAGCACAACAAAAGCTTCTCGCCCTTTCTCCCTTTATGTAGCCAATTAATGTCGAGCTTGAAGACTACCTAGCTATCTGAGCACGAGGGGTCCACTGCAGCTCAATACTTACTCGCGCGCGCACTACGTGCCGACGCTTACAGTTGTGCGATTCGGTAGTTTATAAACAGCTGTTCTAGCATCTAACCCATCTTTTAAGTTGACCATGACTTCTATTATGAGCCACGCAGCAAGTGTCGCCATAGTATTCACGTATTGTGCTGCCATGGTGATGATTGTCGGAGGCAACCTACTCGTTGTCTTTGCAATCCTCTTGAACAAGACGATGTGGACTGTTTCTAACATCTTTGCCTGTCACTGACGGATCTACTCCTCGGCATTTTTGTCATCCCCTCCTCTCTTTCATATCCTCGACGACAGTCCAGTCATGTGTATGATGGTGTCCTACATGCAGCTATTCTCTGTCACCTCCAGTATTTGTTTCCTGCTGCTCATGTCTCGACCGATACCGAGTTATCGTCACTCCACAGAATATTCAGTGGACCAGCAAGAAAGCAGTGTATGTCAGTGTCACCACGTGGTGTCTCTCGGCACTCTACGCAACGCGGGATATTCTCCAATTTCTGCTAACCAGTGAAAATTATCAGGATGAGAAAGATGGTGAAGATCCCGTTACGACTGATCCTTTCGACCAACAAAGGGGGCTCTGCAATTTCGTTGTCGACCATGGTTCTAGTGACCTGTATTATCGCATCTTCGACATGGTAATGATTTTCATCATCCCTATGATAATGTTAAGTATACTTTATTCTATAGTCATTCGTAAGCTGACAACGGGAAGCATGTCCACCAAATCAGCCCGACAAAAGCGCAAGGTTGTCTGTATGTGTATCGTGGTTGTTTTCTCTTTCACGATCACGTGGTGTCCGCGGCATATGTATTATATAGTACATGACGCACGCGATGCTCCTGAAAGTGGAGAGGAGGAAAAAGGAGACCCAGCCGGCCAGTTCTACACCACCTTGATAGCACTTTGCCATAGTTTTATGTCCCCTATAATATATGTGTTGTTCAATAAGCTGTACCGTAAGCACATGAAAAAGCTTTTGCAACAAATATGCTGTCGCTGTTGCCCTAACCAAATACACCCCATCATAACTCAACCATCGATGAGGTCAGCACGACAGCAGACAACGCTCTTCGTCGTCACAAACTAATGGTATTGAGACACAAGCCAGGGAAAAATACACAAATCTTTATTTTGACTAGCGAATTATATTGTAGACATATTTCAAGAAATAATTCATAACGATTACTTCGACTAGCTAAAGATATGCCTTAATTTTGTCATAATAAAATTGTAACTTTTGGTCCATCACAACGGGTGAATACACAAACAAACACACATACATATATATGTGTGTGTATATATTTATATATGCATGTATATATTGACAAACACACGTGCATATATACAAATGTAATTTATCGTACAATTTCAATGCTATGCACGTTTCACGGTGTTAAAGAGACTGTTCAGCCCCAAATAAGGAAAGTGGTTGCCTAGCAAGCTGCTTGGTAACAGCACCTTGGAAACCAAAAATGTTACATTTTCAGACTTTCAGTCGCTACGCGGCGCTGTGGTCTCAGAAAAAAGATCCTTGCTTCGACAGTCGCCATTTATGTTGTCGGACATTATCCTTCCTGCTTGTCGGTCTAATGTGTGCACAATTATGCCCACAACTTGAATGAGTGAAGATTTTATGAAATCTACATTATGTAACTAAAGCGGAAGAATACACATCGATAGCGAGGTAAATTCAGAGCGCGTTATGATTTACAGCTAACATTCGTGTAGTTCATGGTTTTAGGGAGGCACCGTTATCGATGGAACGACATAACTGAATAAAACAGATCTCCACAGTATATCATGAACATTTCCAGTCAAATAATAATGTTAAAAACTTATCAACATAACTTCCATCATGTAAACTCGGCGGCACAAATTAGAAGATGTCATTACTTACGTCTGCGTTAATCGTAGTAATGTAATAACGAAATGATCCCTGATTGCCTTATATGTGACTGAACAGTCTCTTTAATGTAAAAAAAAATGACACGCACTGAAATGACCTTTGGCCTTGCACTTGAGTTACACCGCGTGAATATTTCAGGTGAGCACATTTACATTGCACGTCTTCATTGTAGTCTTCAAGGATTACCTTGTTATTTGTTGTTATTATATTTAATTTACGAGTTATATAAAACCATATCTGTAGTTGACGAATACACTGTATATTAAAAGCAACATTTCAACTATTTCCAATATATATATATATATATATGATATATATATATATATATATATATATATATATATATATATATATATATATATATATATCTATATATATATATATACATATATATATTCATATAATTAATATGCACTTCTCTCCTAATTGGAGATCATTACATAAACATGTGTCGTGTCCTCTCTAAGCAGCTTTAAAACACTTGCCAGCATAATGGATGGCACAAAAGCCCGCCATTCCATTATCTTTAGCCACAGCAACATTATATATAAAATTGCATTTGACTAGGTGGAGCTAAACAGTATACAAAAGGAAGGGTCCTTGTGTTACTTAAACAGACACACGAAAAGCGCAATAATATTGTATATTAATGTTTTTGTAATACCCCATTGATAGCACAACGCAATGATTTAGACATACCAATGGCCCAGCCCCAGTGAGATATATCGCCACAAGCCACTAGCAAAAGAGAGCAAAACATTTGTGATGGGCCAAAACAGAGAGCCACCGATAACTCAAGCAAGTATGAAGCCAAGCATTAGTGAAGCCACAAATAATATCCAAAGCCATAACATTGATGAAAACAACAACACATTTGAAGCCACAATATTATGAAGCCACAATATTGGTCCCATATGATGCAAACCAGTATTGGTGAAGCCATTCAATAAACACTGAGAGCATAGTTATCTGTTAAGCACAAGATTGGTGAAACCGTATTGGTGAAGCCACAGTAATCAAGGTAAGCCACAAGATTTTACAAGCCACAATACGAAGTTGTAAATTAACCATAATTTTTCAATAAAAGGTCATGGTATTAAATTACAGGGATCACAAAGCAAATGTAACTCATTATGTAGAATAGTGGGAGGTCATGAATGATTTACATTCAGTAATGCAGATGAAGCCAGATATTAATTATATTACTTTATTAAATTAAATCACCAAAGACAATAAGACGAAAGAATATTTTCTTGTAAGCAGAGCCTAGTGGATCACTTGCAAGCGTTCTGTCCCTTTGATATAAGGAGGAATCATGCAGAGATAGATCATAATTGCCCGCCATCCCTCCCAAAATTACCTTCAGCCAACAGCCAAATGCGTTCGTGGGGACAATTTGATTTTAAGACATGAGCAAATGATACAAAAAAAAGATCCCTTGTTAAAAACAGTACGTTGATACGATATGATTTCATTTAACTTGAAACTTTACTCATCATAGAAAAACGGTATCTCATTTCAGTGAGATTCTCCAACACGTTTTGAATGCAGTCTCTAATTCCCAGCAAGTGCCACATTTCTTCTCAATTATCTAAATAAAACTCATTGAGCACAAAAACACCAAAAATGAGTTGACACGGATTTTCCAATAAAATCGCCATTTTTTTATATCCGTTCAATTGAGCAAAAAACACCAAAAATGAGTGGGTTTCCAATAAAATCGCCATTTTTTTTAATCGTCAAAAGAGGGTAAACAGAGCTTCGATACAAACAGATGAAAGTTTTTTGCAATTATGATTGTTTCGAACAGCAATGACATTTAGACATAACATGAATATCCCACATGATATGATACAAAAGAGAGGCCAAAATGTTTGTGAAGCCAAAAAAGTTGTGAAGCCAATCATTGATGAAGCCACAGACATTGGTGACAGCCACAGCATTAGTGAAAGCCACAACAATTTTGAAACCATGATGAAGCCATAACATTGATGCAAACCACAGGTGACGACAATATGGTGGGTGAGGCCAGATGAAACCACAGTATTGTGTGAAGCCACAATGATGGTGAAACCACTGACATTGAAGCCCAATATTGGTTAAGCACAAGATTGGTGAAAACAGTATTGGTAGAAGCCACAGGAGTGGTGAAGCCACAGTAGGTGAAGCCACAACACTGATGAAGCCACAACATTGACGAAGTTGTAAATTAACCATTAGATGCAGAAGAAAATAAAATTTCATGCTGGTTAGAATGTTGCAGAGAACTCATTATGTAGAATAGTGAGGAGAGAGAGAGAGAGAGATGAAGCCACATGACCTCTTCACTAGAGAGAGAAAGAGAAGAGAGAAAGCAAAACACTGCTCCCTTTGAAGGAGGAATCATGCAGAGAGATGAGCATAATTGGAAGCTGGAGACAATCCCAGAATATACCTTCAGCTTGAGAGCGTTCGTGGGGACAATTTGATTTTAGACATGAGCAAACTGATACAGAAAAAAGATCCCTTGTTTAAAAACAGTACGTTGATACGATATGAGAAGACTTTACTCAAGAGAGAGAGAGAGAGAAAACCGGTATCTCATTTCAGTGAGATTCTCCAAACGTTTTGAATGCTGATCTGCGTCTCTAATTCCCAGCTTAAGTGCCACATTTCTTCTCATTTATCTAAATAAAACATTATCAAACGGATATATATTGAGCACAAAACACCAAAAATGAGTTGACACGGATTTTCCAATAAAATCGCCATTTTTTTTATATCCGTTCGAATCGATATTTGAGCGTGTGCTGCCCGTTATTCATTAAACTGCTGATTTATATATTCATTCAAATATTTGTATGTTTTTCATTTCATAATTTAAAACAAAGAATTGTACATTGAAGTTAAAAGTCGCACAAATCATGAATCTAAGTTTGAAGCAAATATACATAACAAAGCCTTATAATGCCTGATATATTAAACAATCCCAAAATGGTATAAAATGTAAATTCAGGGAAAGGCATTAACGCCATAATATATAGGTTTTTGAAATCAAGAGATGACGCTGACTATTTTGGCCCCATGATCATCGGTAGGGCCCAAAATGGTGCGCATCATTCCGCTACATTTTGTCAGATAATTTAGTCAATAATCGTATCGACCGTGTGTTGGATGGGTTGTTTGTATCACTTCTACCTTACAACATAGTTGTATATCCGTTCGAAACGATATTGAGCGTGTGGCTGCCCGTTATTCATTAAACTGCTGATTTATATATTCAATCAAAATGTGTTATGTTTTTCATTCAACTCATAATTTAGAAACACAGATTGGTACATGGAAGTAAAAGTCGCACAAATTATTCATTTGCGTGAGGAATTGGCCATTTGCCCGGTATTATTACAGATACAGCTTCTGCGACTGATGAATCGATAACGTCACGTGATCATCAAGATGGCAGAAGTCCTTTGCCACCAGCAGGTGAATGTCTTGTCCATTAAACCGCATGATGGCATTAACTTGTTAACATCAGCTTAAGGAAATCTAGTCCAAGAGATATACTGTTAAATATATTGCTATTTTTTGCGTTCCACTTTCTCAATAATTCAAACCTGTTATTTAGGACTGTCATCAGAGAGCACCTGTCATGGAGCAGCCATTAGTGGAGGGCTTGGTGGATTGGCTTTCATCGTTCTTCTTGTTGTAGTGCTGATCATGGTGTACTGTAAACGTCGCAGTCAAAGCACGGAATCAGGTAACGAATTTTATTACGTTGATGACGAAATATATAATAATTTAGCTTTTACTTTATATAGTTGTATAGTTTAAATTTTTGGGGGTATTGGTCAATTGACAAGTGCAAGGGACCATTTTGAATACATTCATCCTTTACACGTAACAGGAACAGATTTACATTTCATTTCTCTCATAAAGTAATGACTTTATGTTACTATAAAGACAAATGGCATTTATATTCAGAGCAACATTAGCAATAATGTATCGATGAACACCAGGTGGAAAACATCTTCGAAATACATTGCTAGTTAATTTTACCGATTGATGCATTTACTTCCGGTGGGCATTGCAATCGCCCTTTGCATGTGATATGATGAATCAGATGGGAATCAAGAGGTTGAATATGTGAACATCACTTCAAATGACTATGATGAGAAGGATGAAGATGTGTATGATGATATAGCACTTCCAGAGGTTGAATATGTGAATATCACTTCAAATGACCAAGCAGCAGATGGCAGCTGTCAATCACCAATGGACCATGATGAGAAGGATGAAGATGTGTATGATGAGATATCACTTCCAGAGCCCAGCGAAGACATGTACACATTGCCTTCTATTTCTTCAGGCTCTCCTGCTCCCGATTGTTATGATGTTCTTGTCCCGGCACCAATTGCTGATGTCTCCGTTTTATAGACGTGAAAATATGAGCAATAGCAACCGCCATATTTTAGTGGTTTATAGTTCACATCATTTTGTAAACTATTGTCAGCCGGATGTTATGCTGTATCTGTATAATGTGGTATTTCTGATTATTTATAGGAAGTCTTGATACGTTTTCATTGATAAAAGAAATGTCGCATTCATTTGAATTTATGCATTGGTGAATTGGAGTTTGGAGTGTCATTTGTCGTATACTAGATATATGTACGAATGGAAAAGTTAACAAATGTTTTCCGACAATCGATTTTTGACCAAACACATCGTATACAAGTATTTGTGTCAGTTATTTTTACTGTAGTCATTATAAATGACTCTGTCTACTAAATAATACTGCGAGTGCAATTAGTAGGTACGGTTAATGGGCACGTTCAGGTTACCTCGATCAATATCTAGGGCTAAGGGGCACCGTTTCATATGGCACATTCAACAATAGTGCTTATAGCTCTGTGAAATAGGGAATGTGATCTTGTTTTTATGCTTTTGTAAACGGAAATAAACAATATATATTTCGTAAGTATGTTGCATTAAGATATGGCGTGATGCTAATTTGGTTTTATGATGTATACTGATAAAGCATGATGCAAGTTATCTTGTATGTTGCATGCTAATATAGCTAGATGTTAGTCAGCCAAATATGATGCATACTGATATAGCTTGATGCTAATTGGCTTCTACGTTGCATACCCATACAGCTTTACGTTGGTTGACTGGTTTCTTGCATACTAATATAGGTTGATGCTAGTTTACTCGCATGCTAAATTATTGTATAGTCTGATGCTAGTTAGCTAGTATTTACGATGCTAATATATACTTTGATGCCAGTTGACTACTATGTACCATACTTTTATAGCTGTCGTATGCTGATTTAGCAGGATGCTAGTTGGCTAGTATGGTGGATGCTTATATAATTTGATGTACCATAATACCTTGATTCTTGTTAGCGTGTATGTCGTATGTTCATATATCTCGTATACTAGATTTATGTACGAATAGAAAAATTAACAAATATTATCCGGCAACTGGTTTAGACAACACACATCGTATACAAGTATTTGTGTGAGTTTTATTTACTTTAGTCAATAACATTTACTCTACCTAATAAATAATACCGTGAGTGCCATTGGCAGGTGACCTTTAATTGGCACGTTCATATTACCTCGATCAATATCCAGGGCTAGGTTTCATATGGCATATTCTTCTATATCAGAAACAATCGTGCTTATAGCTCTGTAAAATAATGAATGTGTTCTTGCTTTTTTATGCTTTTGTAAACGGAAATAAACAAAGACATGTTGATTACTTAGTAGCTTCAGTTATAGTGGTTGCACAACATAATTGGGTATGGCACATTTGTATGTGGAAATACCCACCCAAAGCACACAGAGCAACTAGAACTTCTACAACAATCGGTTGTTGCTACTCCCACCACTTTCCGGGGTAATATTCACTCTTCTGAGAAACCGTGCTTTGATTACAACAATAACATACGTTTTGTATCGAAATAACCATTGGGTCAATATCAGAGAAGAGGATATGACGTCCCGGAAAATATCACGAATTGTTCAGGTAAGAATAAAATTCAACTATAAAATATCGTCATTTCGGCTAGCTCCGGTAGGACGGTGATTGTATTTGGTCGTCCTGCAGGGCTTGATTTCTCCAAATTTCGTCAACAACTGACATTGTTACGAGAGTTGACCAGCTGAATTAAGATCAACTGCTTAGAAACATAATGGATCGTTTACATCCGTTTCTTCCTTAATATCTGCTGATAAAGCGTAACCCGAGGTTTGCATAAGCGGAGTGCCTTCATTTGTTTCTTTGATTATGGCACTGTAGTATGTGCTGAACATCTATTGCTGGGTTCTTAGACTACTTTCGTATGTATTGCTTTCCCTAGAACTCAACTCCTGTGTTATCCATCTCACAGTTTCTTCTCTATTTCAATAGCTTCCAGCATTGTTTGGGTGCGCTGTTGTTAAAGTATTGATTTTAGCTGGATGATTCAAGCAAATGTTACCACTCATCAATTTTCGACAGTAAATCTGTGAAACATATTATGTTTGTCTGCATGTTGCAGGTTAATTGTGACAGCATCTACCTGTCAGATGACAAAAAACACTTTGCTATTTGTGGAACCTGTCGGAGGATTTGAGCTCATAAGTGTCCAAAACACTATATGAGGTTTTCGGATAAAGGAGAGGTTCAGCAGCCCTGGACCAGCGGGGACACCACCTCAATCTACACCTCATTATGGTCAACGGTTCTCTTTTGTTCTTATGTATATAAATATTGACTTGCTGTTTGCGGTTTCATTTTCATCTATTTTAGAAAAAGATGTTGTATTTTCAGCCTCAGATAGTAGCCTCAAGTAGTACATTCAGCGCCATACAGAATACCGTGACTGGAAAGGCGCAAGATCAACTAGATTATTCTGAGGACCCTGTTATTTTTCATACACTGCAGAAGTCAAGAGATCCATGATAGTGTTGAAAACCAAGGTGTTTATCTGATATAAAGAGGAACAAAGAATGTGTCATGTTTCTATTTATTTCAAAGTATTGTGCTTGGGTATGGATAATTGTTGTCACTACCATGGCGATTATGTTAACGGGCATAGACTTGTCGAAGCCACCGACAAGGAGGGTACTGTGCAAGACAGACGTGGCTTATCAAGAGTACCTATCCGGAAGACACCAGATTTGTGGGAATTGTTTGCACTAAACACATTGGTTAGGAATGCACATTGTAGAACGTGCATTATTTTGTTGCATGGTCTCCACCATTGTCGACTGAACTGGTGTTGGTTTGTATCAAATTAAACTTTTGACCTCTGTAATGGTTCTATATTTTATTTACATATTTGTCATATGGTGATTATGTTTGCAGCTTCGTTTGTTGGTATTGTGATGTGCTATAAACAAAAATGTCATACTAGCAATCAGTGTTATAATTAAGGCAACGAGATCTCCAGTAAATAAACACATCCCCTCGAGACTTTCCAGTTTGATGTAACCTATTTCTTTTCACTGTCACTGTAAAGTGCTTACACTGAATGAGAAAAATCATGAACAGAAACAATCAACAGAACATAGTGTTGCATCATTGAAGTTTTAATCTTAACCAACAGACTGAACAAAGAGATGATACACATACATTTGCAAGAACAACTAATTGAATTATGGTAAAGTGATTGGATTTGCCTTCATATTTATGATCTCAACAGTAAATAGTATGTTCATATGAGGAAATCTTCAAACGGAGCATGATTGTGCAATTGTTACTATTTGTGTCAGTGAAGCAACATATCCATTGACAGCACATTTTAGTAGATGGCTCATATCTAGCATACATCAACTACTTTTGCCGTGAACTCGTTGTTGTTCACGTGTGCATAGGTGCGTTTCAATCGATAGCTGGGCTGTCAGAGTTGTCACTTATTCGTAGTTGTACACCATTGCAGCCTCATCAGCACAAGGGATGTGCGTTGCTGGATAAGCAAATCTGGTCAAGTACAGTTAATACGGATTTCCTTTTTCTAAATCAGTATATAACACATAAATCACCATTAATGTTGTATATACAAAGTGCAGTGGCTCTATGTATAGGTGAAATGTACCAATCACATCAGTCACTTTTGTGAGATATGGGAAGGAGACTTTTCTGACCTCTTGGTATAGCCTTAAGTGTGGAAGCATCGTTAATGGCATATTGGTACAAACATAATACAATTTTATAGTGGCAATATACATAAGCATATATGACATACACTACATTGAGAGTGCTAACCAGCAATAAGCATTTCACGAGTTACCAACTCTTTTGATACCTATTTCTTCCGGTTGCAAGGTAAACTGTGAAATGCAGTATTCAACCACTTCAATGTGAAGCTTTTCCGAATCCATGAGCTCAACCACAGCAGTCTCAGTAAGGTTAATCACGCGTTAAATTACCTGGGCCATATCTTCTCGATCTTGTGTTTCTAACCGGTTGGTTACGACGCAAGTCACTATTCTTCACTTGAACGTACAAAGACAAGTTCAACACGTACTTGTTTCCACATGCCATACTCCAGTACTGCTCTGCCGGAGGTAAACAAACAGAATAAACTCAACAAACTTGCACAACAGAAAATAAATAAGCATGCTGTTTCCCCTTGCCTCAACACCTTTGTGAAAAATTGTATAATAGGCAGTGTTCAAGCAGGAAGGTTATGCTGAAACTAAAAATATATATCCAAGAGGAGAGACAGAATGGGTTTACACTGCAATACACTGCTGTATCGTTGTATTGTTGGTACCAAACAAATTTAATGCTCTTACCGATAAACTTCATCATATATTAGCAGATTGTTTCTCAAGGGCACGCAGCAACGGGCGACAACCATTCTGGAGAAACCATATTACTTGGGCGACTCCAAACATGACAAGCTTTTCATTTTGGTACATGTGATATAGAATTGGGTTGAGATTGCTACCTATGAGAGAAGGGTAGTTCAAGGAAACACACATTATTTTGTCAAATAACTAAGACAGAGCTGCAATACAGCATCCACGTTATAACTATGACAATGAGAATAGTAATAAAAAGTTTGGAATATCACAATCCAACAAGACAGAGCACCGACCATCTGACGAGTATGCAGATATGGTCCACTCACTTTCCTCAATGACTCTGCAGCATGTATCCACTGGGATGCTAGGTATCCTGTCATCATCCCTCTGCCATAAGATGGTCCAGTCCGTGATATAAACAATAGCTCTCAACGGGTTCAAAACCACGAGTCTTGATTTGGAAGTTCAACCCCTCGCGGCCATTCACTAGCCATGAAATAAATACAAAACCAATATCATTATCTCAGTGGCGAGAATGATGTAAAGTATGTAAACATATATCAATGAGTGTTAATTACGAACCTGATTCACCGCTTCGCCTACAGCAACCCGCATGTCTTCGTTAGATACGAGACATGTGTTTGTGTTTGTACTGGGAGTCCACATAATATATGATGTGCACTGAAATCCCCCATGATTATAGTGTCTTTTTAATAGTGCGTGGTAGTAATTTGTGTTAATGGTGAGGTTGGTGTCGTATAACTTTGTATAATGTGTTGTTAGGTGTAATTTCTATTGCGTGGTTTTCTATAGGGGAATTTAGCTGAATGACTATGTTTAGAATACCTGGTTTTATAAGTGTTATGGTAATCCTCCCTTGTGTTTGAGTAGTCTGTCTTGTCTGATCGCTATGTAAAGGTTGCTGTCTCTGGATGTATTATAATGTGGCTTTAGGTGTTTTGTTAATGCATATTATGCCTCGAGTTGTGTTTTTCTATAAGTGTGGTGAATTGGGGTTGTTGTGTGTCAATGCCTCTTGCGTTCCACTACCAAGTGGTGAGTTTAGGTGTGTTTCATAGTGATTCACCCTTTCAAACAATTCTGAAAGGGTTTGAACCCGGAACAAGCGATTTCGGATCAAAATCAGATCGGCACATTCGATGAGAATGTGCTTGACGTTATCAGGTTACCCAGCAAACACGACACGTTACTGCCACGTTGTGTATACGTGGTGGTTACGTGTCGTCGAATTTCAACGTGCTCACGACGTGGCAGACACGTTGTGGTATGATATGTTCTCAGAATTTCTTTTATCATTTAAAATTGATGTTGTCTTTAAATAATGGAAAGTAATGCGTCAAATAGATAAATATAAATCAGAATAATTTTTCGAACATAAATTTATGCCACGTGCAGGCCACGTTGCATTCACGTAGAAATTCTCGAATGATTTTCTACGTGAATGCGACGTGGCATTCACGTGACGATTCCCGAAATAATCATAATGCTTCCACTGCGATTGCTGCGAAAAAGACATTATGAATTCGGGTGTCCATGACGTCATATCTGGTCTTGAGGCGCAACAAAACGCTACATGTTGAGTCTGTATGAGGGCTGTATGTTTCAAATTGATAGTCGATTAAACGATAATATATTTGTTATTGCTCTTACATTATCCATTGGTGCATATGTCTGAACTATATTACTAACATAATATCAGAGTTTGTGTTAATATATTCTGTTCGTTCGTGGTGAGTTTCCTGTTAATATTTGCATTAGCCTTTTCTTTCCCGGTCATCTACAACAGGTGCGATATATAGCATCATCTTTTCAACAAGATTGGACTTTTTATTTTCACTACTTGCTTGAACATAAATTTCTGTAATGGGATTCTAATGTAGCGTATAGATGACCCAGTTAGCGAGGCTGTTTCGAAAAGTAACAGTAATAGGACAAAACGGCGCACAAAATAGATGTCACGACCTAGGTAGCATCCCCGTTAAACACGCTCCTTCTCCCTATACTTAACTGGGCTCTCTAAGAACATGCTAATTGGCTGTGGTCGCTCAAGCTGCAGGCGGACAAAGCCGGCGATGGAGATTTGCCGAGTAGCCTAACAGCCGACCCGGTACTACCTTGCGCAATATCCGCTACTGTCGAGTCATTTATCTGCTTGTAGCACGGATATATAGGTGAACGCTGCGGCATCAGAGTTGTATGACCTTATCCTCTACGTGTCTAAAGTCAACTGTGCAAAGTGAGTATATTGATTCTTATTAAACTTTGCAATAACCAAAGTACGTGTTATGAGTCCACGATAACTAGCAAATACAGGAATATTTTTCTCCTTTATACAGACTATTAAACATGAGTTGCATTGAGGAAGCAGGTCACTTTTCCCGGTTCCTTTTTTGCTAGTATGTAAGTAGCCTTACTCCCTAATCACCACAAGGCTCATGGGCTGTTCGCTCAAGGCTGCTGTAATCTGGCAATGAATAACGCTGCGTGGCATAAGACGTGTCAGCTAGCACTGTAGCTCGTCCCTCCCCTCCCCTACCCCAATCCCCCCTTTATATATATATATATATATATATATATATATATATATATATATATATATATATATATATATATATATGTGTTTTTATGTGTACATATTACATATATATATACACATACATATATGCGTGTATATATATATATATATATATATATATATATATATATATATATATATATATATATATATATTATATATATATATATATATATATATAGGACAAGGAGTAGTTTGCATGATTAAATGATTATGGTTTATGAAATACTTCTGTATTTAAGAGCTATGGACAAAGCAAAACGCAAGTTGGCTTACAACCGGAAATGGATTTCTGCCAAGAGATCACTAACAAAAAGGAAAAGCTTTTGTAATGACTCCAGTGAAAGTGATTCTGCACCTGCTGCTGAAGGCTTGAGTTGCTCCCCACTGCATACAACCAAATTTGACAATGTCCACAGACAAGAAGCTACATCAAACAACCAAATATTTCAATGTCAGAATGACTATAGTGATGCTAATGATGATAATGATGATGATGAGCTATGGAATATGATTGATGCTTGCCCTTTTGTACTTTCGTCTGACTCAGAGGGAGAAGAGGAAGGTACTCAACTAAAACAAGATTTGATTTTGTGGTGTAATCAACATCAGATAAAACACTGTGCCATTGATGATTTACTTAAGCTTTTAAAGAAAAGTGGTCATGATTATTTACCGAAGACTGCAAGAACAATGCTAAAAACAGACAGAGAGATTGTGACAAATGAAAAATCTGGGATGGACTACATTTATTTGGGACTGAACGACATGTTATCCAAGAAATTGGATAGCTATCCACAACCATTGGTCAGGAATATTCCAAATATCTCCATTTCATTGAACATTGACGGGTTACCCCTTTTCAAAAGCTCTAATACATGTATGTGGCCAATACTATGTGCTATAAGGCTTCAACCTGTGACAGTTTTTCCTGTGGCACTGACATGCGGAGCTCGGAAACCTCAAGACTTGGATTTCTTGAGTGACACTATAAGAGACTTGAAAGACTTGTCAGAAAATGGCCTACAGTTTCATGGTCAGACTCTTGGTATAACCTTGGCCTCAATTGTTTGTGATGACCCAGCACGTACAATGGTGAAAGCGATAAAACTATATTCTGGGTACTATGGATGTGACCGTTGTGAACAAAGAGGGGTGTGGCATGGCAGGATGACCTACCATGATTGTGAACACCTTGTTCTTCGCACTGACCACTCATTTCGGAACCAAACACAAGAAGAACACCACCATGCTGCAACCCCATTCTCAGAGCTTGACATTGATTTAGTTAATTCTTTTCCTATAGACTACATGCACCAAGTGTGTCTGGGTGTTATGCGACGTTTGCTATTGCTATGGATACGTGGTAAGAGGGAAACAAAACTCTCAGCTGCACAGGTCAGTGACATCTCAGAGAGATTGGAACGTCTAAGAAAATCCATACCCGCCTTTTTTGCAAGAAAACCCAGAGGCCTTAGAGAACTTGACAGATGGAAAGCATCTGAACTGAGGCAGTTTTTGTTGTACACTGGAAAGTTAGTGCTCAAAGGAATCTTAAGAGATGAGTTTTTCCAGCATTTCATGACACTGTCTGTGAGCATGTGCATTCTGGTTTCACCAAAACTTGTTCAAATTCAGTGACTATGCACATGCACTCCTTGTGTACTTTGTTCGCAGGGGCCGACAGTTGTATGGCCCCAAGTTTATGGTATACAACGTACATTCATTGTTGCATATTGCTGATGATGCTAAGAGATTTGGTGGACTGGATAAATGTGGTGGATTTCCATTTGAAAATTTCCTGTACCAACTAAAGAGAATGATCAGATCTGGTAAAAATCCCCTTGTACAGGCCGTTAAAAGAATGAATGAACTCGAAAATTCTTCATGTACCACATTGCAAAGGAAACCTGCTGACAGCGTGATGTTAAAATTACCAAACAATGCCTATATTTTGGAAGACAGTTCATGCTGTGAGGCCATGGGATTGTCAAATGAGGTTGATGAGAATGGAGAAAAAAAAGTGTTGTGCAGAGTGTACAATCGAGCAGTGCCTGCATTCAATGAACCTTGTGATTCCAAACTCATTGGTGTATTTAAAGTCCACTCTGACAGCAGTAGAATGAAGCTTGTCAGAGCAGGACACTTGACGCAAAGAGGAATCAGGATTGAACGAAGAGGAGGCAGTGAATTACTTTTCATGACATTGTTGCACCAGATCGTTGTATGACAGACGACCAAAGACATTAGGATATGATATTTTTATGATTCACATCACAGAGGCTACGTGTCTTTGCGTATCTCTATCGCTAACCCATTTTGTGATATGCCATATTTTCTTAATGTATTAGGATTATTTCACCATGGACATTACTGTTTATGATGGCTTAAAAGACTTGCTATCTGTTTGATTTGTGCGACTTCGCTTGTGAGACTGAGATGATTTTAATATATTATTCACTCAGTAAGTTCATGACACATTTGACACTGTTTCTGCACAATTGTTCTGTAGATGACAAGCACCGTTTAAGATGTTCAGTCGCACTTGCAAATATGATATATGACCAGGCGTGTGTCGTAATTTGTTTTTGCTCTTTGTATTTCAGATGTCCAACGCTTCGTATGCTGTAGTAGAATTTGTAGATGAAAAAGCTGTTGAAGTGGTTCACAGATCATGGTTGGAGACTACCAGCGATGTAAGTATCACAAACAACTGTTTGTGCAAGTGGTATATAATAGATAATACTTTTTTCTATGTTTAAAAATGTCATTTTTTGTCTTATATATCTTCAGGGTATATTTTGTTACTGGCCTCCCAAAGCTGGTGTTTCACGGATGGCGAAGAGAGGCGATATACCTGACAAAGGGAAATGGAGATTATACGAGTCCAGGATTTTTTCATTCAGTGGTAAAGTTAATTTACTGTCAATTTCATTCATATTCAAATTCATTAATGTATCAATAGCAATAGTAAGGAAATGAATCACGGTTGTCTTCATCTGTTGATATGTATGTAGATACTTACGAAAGAGCCCAGGCACGAGCCAAGAGAGCGGAAATAACATCCAATATTGACAGTAGTGAAGAAGACGAGAGGCGGCCCGTAAAGAGACCTGCCAAATTCTTGAATGACAGCTTAACATGGAGATCTTAGGAAAAATGAAAATCTATCCGTAAAACAAAATATAAAAATGTATTCAAAGTTGACCGTGTTGTATAAATATTCAAAACATTTTCAGATGAGAGTGAAGGTATGCCTATAGGCTCTAAAACCCTCCTAGATACACCTCGTCCTCCAATTTCCATTGGTAAATAAATTCATTGCTTTGCCAGTATTGGACATACACCAGAGCGGTATCTGATTAAATCATTCAATGCCATTCGTACTTTTTGTAATGATGGACTTTCATGTATATGACTTAAGGTCGACCTGCATCCCTGGCTTCTAATGGGACAGGATGGGAAATGTCTCTTCAGAAGCGTCCCAGACAACTAGGTGGATTTGATGGCTGCTCTAGTAAGTCCAGCATATTTAAGTCATATGCACTGATGCAAATGGAACAATTTAAAGATTGTGGTTGGTTTTGTCTGTATCCGGTTTCAGTTAAATGTCGGCAGCTACAAGTCAATTATCGTAGCCTTCCTATTCTCTTATCCTTTTTTCACGCTTAATTTTAAACATTTCTATTCAGATGATGCTATGCATTCTAGTCAGTCTGCTTTACTACTGCCTCAACCTCCAACTCCAAAGGGTAACGCACTATAATTGTTATTTTAATGTGAATAACATTTAATACCTTAAACTGATTGATCTCCGGGAATAGTGCCTTGTCATATTGATGGGCACACTATATATATGATATATATTATATATATTTTTTTCTTCTGTACAGTCATCAGGAATGGACAGGGCTTTGGTGATCAAGTAAATCCCCTGGGAGAAATTGAAACCTTGCATCGCCATTTCACTGATGATGGTATGTTTGTTTACAGTAAGATAATATGTAGACAAACCTGTACAACACTTAAGATATATATATATATATATATATATATATATATATATATATATATATATATATATATATATATATATATATATATATATATATATATATATATATGCACTTGTTATTATGTGTCTAATATAGATTCCATTGCTTGCTCAGAAATGGAGATTACTCCCCAGACAACACCTAGCAGACCATTTCTGAAAGGTAAATTTCTGGGGGGCTATTGTGTGATACTATGTGGTTTATTAAATGATTTACATATATCTAGCATAACCAAATACAAATTGAAAGCCCAAAAATTATTCATGCAAATATTTTTGCCATTGCAGCCTCCAGATCTATGAAATCTACGCAACTAGACACGAGGTTAAGATTAATTCACAACATAACCTCTTAAATTCTACTAAAAACATAAGTGTATGAAACGTTTTTACAATTGTCATTCCTGGCAGGTTATCAACAAGCTTGAGCAGCCCTTCAAGTTCGGGTAATAATTGCACTTTTGCCACATTCCCATTGTAAGACTGAGCTGTAGTAATTTAATTCAATTTGTAGTTTATGATTTAAAAAAATTAAGTATTACTGTGGTTATTTTCCACAACCCTCTGGCAGCGACACAGAATGCATTGATGATGCGGATGAAGGGGCTGGAGGAGAAGCTGGACGAGGTGCTTCATTTACTGAGGCCCTTGTCAAACAGCAGCGTACCTGGGGACGAGGTTGAGGATGTCGTTCCTGAACCACTGGCCAGTGTGAAGGACTTAAAAGGGTTATGCTCAAAAATGGCAGAAGACATCAAAATCAAAAAACAAATGGTATGTTTATTTTATGATATGCATGAACAACTATGGTTATTGTATGTCAATTGTTAGTATATTAATGTTGGTGATACAGCTTTTATTTACAATTTCGATACAAAATTTCAGTTGTTGGAAATAGTCGGTCATAGCAATAATACTTTAAAGCGTTAACATTAGCTATTGTTTATAAAATTAATGTATGATTATCTGTTTAACAGGCCTATTTCATGGTTTCGCTGGGTGGTTCAACAGTCGGCGAATCGGTGCGTCGTATCCTCAAAAGACTTGGCACAAATGACCTATGGTCGCTCTATAGTTTGAGGGACAAGAAAGGGGCCTTCGTCGATCTGTATATCTACCAAATGATTATAAGTAATAGGCTTATTCTGACGATCTTTTTTACATCATATTTCTTATTTTTATGAAATTTGTAAAAGGCAATTATGTGTTAAAAAATTGTTTGCTGTACAAGGAGCCTGTCAGAAGATCAACCGAAACACTTAAGTTGCCGAAGTAGAAGTAGAATTAGCAGAGACACTAAAACATGCACCTAAGAGAAGAGGTGGAACAAAGCACAATATGGTCTGTTCTAGTATTTTTCATGTGTTCATTATTAATTTATTCGTTTAGTTTTATACAGTTAAAAGAAAGAAGTAATCTTTTTAATGATTATATGTTTCAGGAATCGACATTGACGAAACAGAAAAGAGTTACACAGTGTTTACCACTTACAGATTCGAATAGCGAATGATATACTTATTTGTGAATTTTTTTTAGTTTAATAAACTTCATAATGAACTCCATGTGTTGTTTTATTGCGATATTATCAATAATAAAAGCTATTTATGGAGTAAATGTTTGGTGGTACAAACGTGGCGGTAAGGTGAAACCGCAACGTAGAAATGCAACGTGACCACAACGTATCTGGGACCATACACAATCACGTTATGACAACGTAGAAATGCAACGTGGCCACAACGACATGGCCACGTCGCAGCTACGTTGTGACAACGTAAATGTGTAAGCTGGGTATAGGTACATTGACAAGGAATGCATTCAGGGATGGGCTCACCCCTTAGTAGAAAGGCATGAGTTGTATAGGTGTGTTCTATACGAGATCGAGCAAGAATAATCTCCTCTTTTCAGCTCTCTCTGCAGCTCTGTGGCCACTCCCCAAGTAACGGCTGGATTTCGTGAAGTTTGTTTCGTTCCCGATGATGGTTAAATTTTTGAATTTTTGTACTATGATTTCTGGCAGAGGAATTCTTTTGCAATAGCAAGAGCTTTAAGCTCTGCATGGAAAATAGACAGTGGAGGTGGTAGCCTCATTTTAAAAACAGATATCCCCATAATGGCTGCAGCTCCAATTTTATTGTCTTCTTTCGAACTGTCTGTGTAAATGGCAGCACGGTCCGAATATTTATCTTTTATCTCTCTAAATTGATGAAGGAAAAAATCAGGATCATGAGATCCCTTCGTGTTGGCTGACAGCGATTTATCAACTGTTGGGGGTTTCAGTTGCCATGGAGGAGACCTTGGCACAGTCTCCACCGCCACGGTACTCAAATTAGAGCATGACCCATCCAGCGATTCTCTGATACGCAAACAAAACGAAGGGATCGCATTCGGCCTACTCTCATACAAATGAATATTTCCAGGACTAAAAACAACATCAAATGCAGGATTCAGGGTAAGGTAAGTATAGGGTTTTAACGGCACACCAACACTAGTGTGTTATATGGTGCCTACTTAAGGAGGGGTAAATACGAGTACGAAAGGATAAGAAGTAGTCAAGGGTTAAAACTTACTAAAAATTAATCCCAGTAGTATTAATTGAATTATATTAACTGAATTATATGAATTGAATTATGCATAATAATTTGAGAATTGTATGGTCTAAAATCTATAGAAAAGTCTAATCTCTCTTATGAATCCAAGTATCTTGGATGGATTCACCCTTATAAACAGTTCTGAAAGGGTTTGAACCCGATAGAAGCGATTTCGGATCAAAATCAAATCAGCACATTTGATGAGAATGTGCTTGACGGTGTAGGTACATTGACAAGGAATGCATTCAGGGATGGGCTCACCCCTTAGAAGAAAGGCATGTGTTGTATAGGTGTGTCCTATACGAGCGCGAGCAAGAATAACCTCCTCTCTTCTGCTCTCTCTGCAGCTCTGTGGTCACTCCCCAAGTAAGGGCTGGATTTCGTGAAGTTTGTTTGGGATGGATTCATCGCACCGGTCCTGCCATTTCTGTTTAAAAAAATTGGACGACCTGAGGTTTAAAGTCTGTAAAGGGGACTTTGACCTCAGTCACATTCATGTTGAGTGCTTCCTTGGCAGCTCTGTCTGCCCTGTCATTACAAGGGATACCAACATGACTCGGCACCCATACGAACAAATATCCTTGCCACGATCTGTCAATTGAGAATATAAAAGCACAACATTTAAAATAAAACCATTACGTAAATTACTCCCTGTTATTGCCTCCAGGGCAGACAGGGAGTCAGAAAATACACTAAAACGCTTTTTATTTGATTGGGCAATAAGGCCAAGTGCAATGGAAAAAGCTTTAAGCTCAGCGTGGAAAATTGACAGTGGAGGTGGTAGGCTCATGTTAAAAACAGATTTCCCCATAATGGCTGCAGCTCCAATTTTATTGTCTTCTTTCGAACTGTCTGTGTAAATGGCAGCACGGTCCGAATATTTATCCTTTATCTCTCTAAATTGGTGAAGGAAAAATTCAGGCTCATGAGATCCCTTCGTGTTGGCTGTCAGCGATTTATCAACTGTTTTCAATTGCCATGGGGGGGACCTTGGCAGAGTCTAAACCTCCACGACATTCAAGCTAGTGCATGACCCAACCAGTGATTCTCTGATACGCAGACCGAACGAAGGGCTAGCATTCGGCCTACTTTCATAAAAATGGATATTACCAGGATTAAAAACTACATCAAATGCAGGATTCTGGGGGTTTGACTTTAAACGTAAGGGATATTGAATGGCTAGCTGCTGCCTCCGAACCCCAAGTGGAGCCTCGTTGGCTTCTACATGTAGACTGGGGATGGGGGAGGTTCGGAAAGCCCCAAGGCAAAGCCTCAGAGCCTGGTTTTGGACCGTCTCCAATTTTCTTTAAATAAGAACGACGGGCAGCACCATAGATACAAAAAAACAGTCCAACTTGAAGCGCACTAGTGACCGGTAAAGCCGCAAAAGGACTTTCCGATCCGCGCCCCAATCAGTATTGGACAACATCTTCAAAATATTAATTGCTCTAAAAATTAAGTTTTTTATCAAAAATTATTCCAAGAAACTTGGGTTTCTTCCACCACAGAAATAACGTTGCCATCAAGGGTGAGAACTGGGTCTGGATGAAAATTGCTTTTGTTGCAAAAATGCATACAGACAGTTTTTGATTTTTGGATGTTATTGAGGCTAAGTTGGAGCTGCCTCTCAATTGTGCTCATATTTTTGGATTTTAAATAAATAAAAAAATCATCCACGTAGAGTGAACAATCCACACCTGGCTTGATGACATTAACAATACTATTGATTTTTACATTAAAAAGAGTAACGGATAAAATACTTCCCTGCGGGACCCGCCATCTCCTGATCAGAACTATCAGAAAGGGTTGTGCCAGGATGGACTTTAAAAATTCTGTTCTCAAGAAAAAATTTGATAAAAACAGGCATGCGGGCTTTAAAGGCACATACTGCTTAGATCCGACAGTATTCCGTGTTTCCATGTGGTGTCATAGGCCTTCTCCATATCAAAGAAAACCGACACCACATGTTCCCCCCTCACAAAACCGTCACGTATAAAACTTTCAAGACCATGTGATCCGTCGTGCTACGTGCGTGACGGAAACCGCTCTGGTACCTGGAAATAAGTTGGTTTCTCTCAAGAAACCATACCAGGCGGCTGTTTATTATTCTCTCCATCGTTTTGCAGATGCAGCTCGTTAAGGCAATGGGACGATAGTTCGTAGGAATGGTGTTATCCTTGCCTGGCTTGGGTATCGGGGTAACTATAGTCTCTCTCCAACCATCTAGGAATGTTCCAGATTCCCAGATTCCATTTAAAATTTCTGAAAGTACTTCAAGTGATTCCTCTGGAAGGTGTTTTAAAAATTGATAGTGTACATCATTGGGTCCACTAGCTGTGTCATTCGATTTATGTATCGAATCTTCCAACTCATTTAGTGTTATTTGAATTAAAATTAGGAATGTTTCGTTCCCGATGATGTTTAAATTTTTGAAATTTGGTACTATAATTATTGGCAGAGGAATTCTTTTGGAAGGCATCGCCTAGAGTATTGACAATGTCCTTCAAATTGGAGGCTTTGGAACCATCTGGTTTAACCAGATGAGAGAGAGTGT
Source organism: Urechis unicinctus (assembly GCA_034190875.2). Classification (NCBI taxonomy): domain Eukaryota; kingdom Metazoa; phylum Annelida; class Polychaeta; order Xenopneusta; family Urechidae; genus Urechis; species Urechis unicinctus. The sequence goes on along the minus strand of CM067358.1, from coordinate 22,009,282 downwards.
TGTCATTTTGCTTTCCCCTAATCCTACGAACCATGTCCCATGTCTTTTTCGTGGAAGTCTTGCTGTTTAATTTCGAAACAAAATCGTGCCAAGACTCACGCTTGCTGCTTTTGATGACGCGTCGAGCTTTGGCTCGGGCTACTTTGTACAGGTTTTTGTTGGCCTCAGTGGGCCGCATTTTGAACCTGTACAGTGCCCGTTTGCGCTTTTTGACAGCGTCACGGCATGCAAACCATGGTTTATATATCCGTTTAGAATCTGTCGAGGATTTCGGTACATTTTGTGTGGCTATATTAATTATTGATTCTGTAAAAAAGGATACCGGATCTTCATAAATATTTTCTAAAGTATTTTAGTTAATAATTTCTCTGCACATAGAAGTAAAATTCGGCCAGTTGGCCTTATGGAGTTTCCATTTGGCTATCCGCTCAGCGGGCATAGGCCTATTGATGTTTAAAAATATTGGGAAGTGGTCACTTCCTGACCAACTTCCCAATCAAATTCAATCCAAAGGGATGGAGAGCAGAGGCTTAGGTCTATGGCAGAGAAAGATCCGGTTCCTGGAAGGAGATAAGTATTAGATTTATTATTTAGTATAGCAAGATCATTTTGTATGATGAAATTCTCTATTTTTGACCACTGTCGTTGGTGTCCTCACATCCCCACAAATCGCTGAGGGCATTGAAATCGCCAAGCAGCAAAAGTGGGGATGGAAGTTGACTGATCAAATGATCAATGTCTCTCTGTAAAATCTTGTAACTGGGTGGTAGGTACAGAGAGCATAAATTGATGGTTTTGTGGAGGGTAATACTAATGGCTATAGCCTGAAGAGGCGTTTAAAGAGGAATGGGTTCATGGGGGACACCGTGTTTAAAAAGCACAGATGCCCCTCCCACAGCTCTTCCGTCTCTTTGTGATGTGGTATACCCTCTCATTGACATTTGATCAGTCTCCTTCAAGAAAGTTTCTTGAAGGCAAACAGCAATAGGTTGATGGTCATATAAAAGAGATTTCAATTCATCATAGTTGGACCGAAATCCTCGACAATTCCATTGGATGATTTTATGTGCCATCAGGGGATTAATGTGGTAATCTGCCAGTCCGCCTTGGACTGGATAGCACAGATCTTGGTTTGGAGGACGGCCTCATAGAGTCTACTTCCATATCCTCCAAACTTCCGAACTTGTTAAAAACAAGAACAGGATCCTCAGATCCCTTAAGAGGCCTAGTTGATTTGGTTTTTTCTTTGCTCTTTCTTCTATTATTGTTTGATGGTTTTGTTTTATTCAAATTTTTATGCTCAGGAGGGCTATATTGCGTTGAAATGTCCTTGACTGTGGTATGAGTGACAGTGGGCTTTGGCACATTATTAGCCACGTGTTGTCTGTCTGGGTGTCGACTGACAATGTGGCCTTTTTGACATCGTTAGCATAAGAGGGTTTGGTGCCCTGTTGTGCCTCCACTATTCTGCGTGCCTCAGGGAACTAAATGTCTCTGGTGTATTGGATCTTTTGAATTTCTTTTTCTTTGATCCATGTAGGACACAACCTAGAGAAGGCTTGGTGGTCCCTTGAGCAGTTGATGCATTTTATGGACTGTTGGCATTCATCTTCTTTATGGCCCTCCTGGCCGCACTTGGCACCTGTTGCTACTCGTTTGCAATAATTGTTGCTGTGGCCGAAACGTTGGCATTTAAAACACCGCAATGGGTTAGGAATGTAGGGCTCCACAGCAACATTCAGGTATCCGACTTTGACAGCTTTGGGCAACTCAGTGCTGTCAAAAGTCAAGATAACCGTTGCTGTGGGCTGTTTCTCCCCATAGTGAGTAACAAAAATTTTCCGTACGTCAGTCACCTTTTGAGATCGAAGTCCTTCGACAACTACCTTACTTGAGCATTGCTTCAAGTCGAAGCAACGGATTACGCCCTTTTTGGTGTTGAGGGATCTGTGAGGGGTGACGCCTATTGGAATCCCCACTAGTAGCGTTGACATCAAAAGACATTTTGCATGGCTGGGTCGGTCCACTTCAACAAGGAAGTGGCCAGACGGGAGTCTCCTGATGTTTTTGGGGACTCCAGCTAACCCCTCCATTCCTTTGCCAATGGCAAAAGGGCTCAGTGACGTAAGTGGTCGATATTCTTCAGTGCTTGAAATTACCAGAAACCTTGGCCATGATGACGATGTTTCAGTATCAGAGTCGGAGTCCGTTTCACAGGGTCTATTTCTTTTTAATAATCGGTCTTGAGTTTGTTTTTAGCCATGATATTATGAAAAAATTTCTTCACTGGTGCTCCCCACCCACCATGGAGCTCAACATGGGGGCGTCAGCGGTGTGCGGCTCAACCAGCACACATGACGCCAGGGATACACCAGTGCAATACTCAAATTAATAGCAAACAGCTCAAAGAGCTGTTCACACATCAACTCGATTGACCTGTTAAGCAGCCGCCAGGGATAAATGAAAAAGAAAGGGAGAAAACCATGTGGATAAGAATGAATGACAAGAAGTGGAATGAAAAAGCAATAAGTAATGAAAACAAATATCACATGGCATGTCACCACAAGACGATTGACTGGACCAGGCCATTCCGGCCTCTCGTCTATGTGAAATCCGGGCCAAAGTGATGTGTTGCAGATATAGCCCTCGCAAGGACCGCTCCACTCAACCACCAGGATCCCATCTTCCATCGACACGAGTCGCAACCCACGGCCAACAGGTTGTCCCTTATTAGTCGCCTCTTACGACTTGCAGGTGGATACAGTGGGCCTATTCTACCCCCGGACCCACAGGGGGATCTCTCCGTCAAACTACCTCCTCCTTTACTCAGTCTTAGTGGCATGTTGACGATAAAATATCAAAATTGTAAAGGTGCATGGCCAATGATGCCATATTCTTTTAAACACTAATAATACTAATAATAAGAATGTGGAGCCGATTTCGCGACAAAATTTCTCGCAGCACGGTATTAGAGTCACATGCGGTATTAGCAGCCAATCACAGCTCTCGAGGACTGAAGGGTACCCCGTCGGCGCTTTAGCAATATAAACGAGAAATTCAACGATGTCCATTTCATTCGCTCCTGTGACAAACTCGAGGAAACTGCAAATTACGTCTGGCCGTGGCAAATATACCAAACAAAGGAACATAGTTACCTTTGGCGCCAAACAAACAATAACAAACTCGATTGTCGGCCATCTTGGAAAAAAAGAAAAATTTTTTTGAAAGGTGTATCGAATTCAAGAACTGAGACACTGCTTGGCCAAAGAGGCTGTATAGGTTAGATCTCTCTGCGTTTCTATTGCACTACTTTGCCTTTCACACCCATTGTTGCTCTGTATTAATGTCCTTCTATCCCACTTTTGATTGTTATATTTTCATGTTCTCTCTCACTTGCGATTCTATCATCTTGTCATTATCACAAATTGAACTTATCACATCATCAATGTATCATACTACCATCAACCATGACAAAAAGTAAAAAAATCAAGGAAAACACAACAACAACAACCACTCAAGATGAAGAAATGGAATACACTTTGGTACAGAACAAAAGGAAACATTCAACATCATCATCAAACACATCAATCAACTCCATTGCTCCTCCAATTTCCACAGACAATTTACTAACTTACACAATTACATCACCAGAAGTCAACATCACAAAAATCCCAAATCCAATACCAATCAAAAAAGACCTCATATCACACATTGGCAATATCAAAAAAATCATCCCCAGAAACAACCATCTCATAATCACCATCAGTCCTGAGCAAGAAAAATCACTACAAAAAATCAAAAAACTAGGCCCTTACAACGTACAAATCCAAAAAACCCCATCTACACACCCCCCCCCCACACCTACAGGCACCAAGATAATAGTTCACGGCATCAACCCCGAAATTTCCATCCAAGACATTAAAGAACAACTCACAGACCTCAAAATAGTAACAATAACAAGACTAGGCAACAATCCAGACAACCACACCATAGTTATAACTTTTGAAAAAGACCAAAAAGAAATTCCCTCCCAAATCACCATCGGCTTCTCTACACATAATACAAAACTTTATATCCCAAGACCAATCCGCTGCTTCACATGTAACACTTTTGGACACACATCAACATCCTGCAACAAACCAATTACATGTCCAAGATGCGGGGGCGGACACTCAGTCACTACATGCACAATCAAATACGAAGACAGAAAATGCACCAACTGCGGCGGCCCTCACTCATCAGCATACAAACAATGTCCTGCATATCACACCGCACAACAAATAACAGAAATAAAAACCACCCAACACATCTCATACGCCGCCGCAGCACAACACTACAAACAAAAGCAAACACCTCCACGACAATTGAGACAACTTCCAGCCACTCCCGCCCCCGCACCCCCACACACCCCCATTTGTACCCAAACCTTCTACTCCCCCCCCCCACTCCTCGCAAACCCTCCCAAACCACCCAACCCTCCCGCATTCCTCAGCCCAAACCCAACTCACCCCCCTCCAAACCCACTCCACCTAGACACCACATCACCCCCACTCAATTCACAAGACATCCCAGAAAAAAATATCATAACATATGTCATTCCAATCACCGCCATCACCAATTCATTCATCACAACACACAGGAAAACACAAGCCATAGTATCATTGTCACAAGCACTCTTAGACATCACACTAGAATACAACATAATACACCACGCACTCCAAAACACACAATCAGTAGTACACGAAGTCGAAGACATGATCACACAGACACCTTCATTCGATTAACAAACATCCACACCCACACATACACATACACTAAATTTACATACATATAATTCACTATTAAACAAACACCCAAACTCACCACTTGGCAGTGGAATGCGAGAGGAATAAACTCACAACAACCAGAACTCGACACACTCATAGAATTACATAACACACCAGACATTATATGCATTCAAGAAACACACTTAAAACCACACCACAACACACCTATAGACCCAAACAAATACACAGTAATCAGACAAGACAGACTCCACAAAGATAAAGGAGGCCTTCTCACACTTATCAAACCAGGTATTCCACACCAAATCATCAATATTGACTCACCCATCGAGCACCAAGCAACAACCATAACACACGATAACACACAATACACCATCATAAACATACACGACACTAACCCCACCATCAATACAGAACACTACCATGCACTATTTAACAGACCTAACACAATAATCATGGGGGACTTCAATGCACATCATAGATTATGGGGACATCCAAACAACAATCAAAAAGGGGAAGCACTTGTACAACTCATAGATAATCACAACCTAGCACTATTCAATGACAAATCCACCACATTCATGGGGACCACATGCACATCAACACTAGATCTCACACTCACCACAGCAGACATAGCACATAAATTTCATTGGGTCAACCACATACATCAACAGCGACCACACTATTCTACAACTATCAACACAACATGAAAACAACAACACCCACAACAAAGTACACCTTACCAAGATTACAAAAACACAAACTGGAACAAATTCAAACAAACTCTCACAACAACATATCACTCCGAATTAATATATCACATCATACAACAGCCATACACAACATATTAAAAGACACTACAACCAACTATCAAAAAAGAAAAAGAAACCCATGGTGGACTAGAGAATGCACAGATTCAATAACACATAGAAATAAACTCAGAAATAAAGCACAACGAACAAAATTGCCACAAGACTTCATTAACTATAGACACCAACAAGCAAAAACCAAAAGATTGATAAAACAAAGCAAACTAGCACACCACATGTAACAAAATCAATTCACCCAACCTCAAAAAACTCTGGAGAACCGTCTCTAAACTCAAAGGCACATCCACCAAACACACAATACCCCCATTACTCAACATGCACAATCAACTTATCACAGAGAACAAAGAAAAAGCTAACCTCATAGCATCACACATTCAGAACACAAGCAGCAACAGAAACAACAACAATACATTTAACAAACACAAACAACAATTTGAAAATACACATAAAGACCTCCTGGAAAATCCACCTGAACATCACCCACATCCACTAAACGAACCACTAACAATGCAAGAACTTAATAACGCACTCAAAAACAAAACAGATACAGCCCCAGGCCCAGATCACATAAGTTACTCTTGCATTAAAAACATGACACTATCAGCCAAAGAAACAACTTTACAAATACTAAATCAACTTTGGCAACACAGGAAATACCCCACGCAGTGGAAACATAGCACCATCATCCCACTATTAAAACCAGACAAATATCCAAATCATCCCACCTCCTACAGACCAATAGCACTCACATCATGCATATGCAAAACATTTGAAACAATAATCAACAATAGACTCATGTGGTATCTCGAAAAACACAATATCATAAACACCAAACAATCAGGTTTCAGGCACAATAGAAGTACAATAGACAACATTCTCAAACTTTCAGACACCATCAACAAAGCCAAAATTGATAAAAAAAATAGTTTCCGCAATATTTTTAGACATCACAAAAGCTTACGACATGATTTGGACCAAAGCACTTCTATACAAACTCACACAAATAGGTATTTCAGGCAATACATTTCACTTCATAGAACAACTAATAACCAACAGAATCATTCAAGTCAAAATTCAAAACACCTTATCAGAGAAATATCACCTAGACAACGGGGTACCACAAGGCAGCGTTATCAGTCCAACACTATTTAGCATATACATTAACGACATACCCCTACCCAAAGAATCTTCACTGTTCGCAGACGACATCGCACTATGGCAGACAGGAAAACCCACTACACAACTTGACAAAATACTGCAACAAAAACTCAACACAATAAACACCTGGGCAAAACAATGGGGCATTGCATTTTCACCAAACAAAACAAAAGCATTAAAATTCGGATACTCGCACAAAACAGAACAACATCAGTACACATTAAACAACGTACAACTAGAAAACGTAAACAAACACAAATTCTTGGGAATCATCTTTGACAAACACGGCACATGGAATCACCACATAGAATATATTATCACAAAAGCTCACAAATACATAAATCTCATGAAACACATAAGCGGGAAAACATGGGGAGCAAACAAACACACACAACTCTTATTATACAATGCAAATATCAAACAACTCATCAACTATGCAGCACCAGCTCTCATAACAGCCAATCACAATCAAATACAAAAACTTGAAACATTACAAAACACAGCACATAGAATCATCAATAAAGCAATGACACACACATCAACAGCAGCCATGCAGGTAAACCTTGGCAACCCACCAATACACTTACAGTTATTAGAAACTACACTTAAATACCAAACAAAAGCACAAGCATACTCTCTCCCAACAAACATTAACTTCCAGGAGACATGGCACACACACAGAAACAAACCTAACACCACTACAGTACAAAAAACAAACACACGATTTCAACACCAAACACCCAACATTACCCATTAGCACCCCCACCAATCCTAGTCCACCATGGCACACACCACAGCCCATTATAGATACCACTTTAGAAAACAAAACACAGAAGGACAATCCTTCACTAAACAAAACAGAAGCACAACAACTCATAGACAACCTCCCACCCAACACAATCCACATATACACAGACGGATCAAAACAGAAAGAACTGACAGGGGGAGCATTTACAATTCCACAACTAAAACTCAACAAAGCCTTCAGAATACCTAACAACTATTCAATCTTTAAGGCAGAAGCACAAGCAATTTCAGCAGCACTACAACAGTACACACACCAAGAAAACAAAAACATAGCCATCCTTTCAGACTCCCTGTCAGTAATCAAATTAATAGCAAACAATAACAAAAATCCTTACATTCAAGATATCATCCACCTAAATAAACATCTTCATAGCCAAAGCATCAATGTCATCTTCATTTGGATCCCATCTCATTGTGGAATACCTGGTAACACAAAAGCCGACACACTTGCAAAACAATCACTTACACTACCTAACATTCAAAACATACCACCTGACATAGCACACAAACACCAACAAATCCACAAATACATCATGAAAAAATGGCAAATTGCATGGGACGAACACGCACACTTACTCTACCACTACATACAACCCAAAGTCGATACAACACTAAAAACAGTACACCAAGATATCCACACTGAATCCATCTACACGAACTTATGCCTAGGCAACCCACCACTCAACTACTATTTATCGACCATCCGCGCAGACATGCAACCCAATTGCATCCACTGCCAAGTACCTGAAACAGTACACCATTTCCTTTTACAATGCCAACAATACAATACACAAAGGCAGCAACTACTTACACAACTAAACAGTCAAAATATACAGCACACTACCCACCACATTCTAAAAGAAAACACCATTCGCTCACACCTCATCAAATACATCCACGCCACGAGACGATTTCATCCTCCATAGTTTACATTTCAGTTCCTTCATCATCAATATCACATCATAACGTAATCACACATCATGACGAAATATCACATAAACCTTCACCAAACCCCTCTAGTTTTCAACAATCACCACTCCCCCCACCCACACCCACACCACACCCACATCCGCCCCTTTGGTCACAGGAATGAATGAATTGGCAATTATATCAACCACTATTTAAAAACAAAAAATCACATTACTAACATCATAGTTTTTTTTTTGCACAACTTCTAGTACTTTACTATCACTGTCATTAGAACACTCTATCCAGGAATCTCTAGGGCCATTTTCTATTCTCACTTTAATGCACTGGAGCGGCCCCCAGTAGCGAGAAATCTTCTTCCTAGCAATTGTCCTACACCCTATTGCAGGAGCACTCATCATTCATTTAAATAAAAAATTCAAACATTAAAAAGTCAAAAACAACTCAGTAACCTGTACATGGCTTCGGCTAAACTCTCTCTCTCTCTCTCTCTCTCTCTCTCTCTCTCTCTCACTCTCTCTCTCTCTCTCTCTCTCTCTCTCTCTCTCTCTCTCTCTCTCTCTCTCTCTCTCTCTCTCTCTCTCTCTCTCTCTCTCTCTCTCTCTCTCTCTCTCTCTCTCTCTCTGGATACTTCATTTCCTCTTGTGACTAACTCAAGTCAACAGGTCAAGCGCAAATATGTCTGGCCGCAATCATTAAGCGTTTAAAGACAAAGCAATCAATAGTTTTGGCAAGAAAAGAAAATATCAACAGAATTCGGGCATCATGGAGATCAAGAAGAAAAATATTTCTTTTTTGAAGTTGTGCATGAACCGGAGACACTGCCTGACCACTGAGGCTGGATGAGTACTACCTAACATTCTTTGCAATCGCACAATACTGTATAACACTCTTCTGCACTTAAATTGTCTTATTGTTTTTGTTGACGTCTTCATCTTGCACAATAGTTTATTATCATCATATCATCTATGACTAATGAATCACAATCAACCCTAAAACCATTGATCCCATCCAATATAATCCATTCATTCAACTTCCTCGAAATATAATAGTTGGAGATTTTAATGCGTATCACCCGTTTTGGCACCATTCCACATCAAATGCAAAAGGAAATACCCTATTCCATTATTTCTATATCCAATCATCAACCCATCTTACCCGAATCATCTTCCTCCTCTCCTAAATGGAATGTTCAAAAAGCCAATTGGCTACTCTTTCGTAAACTTTGTAGACAAGAAATAACCAATGAAATCCTTTCTTCTGATCCCCTTACAGATTATGATAAATTTTACAACTCTATTATTCAAATAGCACATCAATCTATTCCTTTTACTTACAAACATCCAAATCAACATAAATCCCACCCCTGGTGGAATCAAAATTGTTCTGATATTATTAAAGAAAGAAACGAAGCTAGAAATAAATATTATCATAAAAAACTTTAGATAATAAAATTCAAATTAAAAGACTAACAGCCAAAGTTAAAATCACCCTCAAACAAGCAAAGTCCACTTACTGGCAAGATAAATGTTCTTCTTTAAACACTCCTGACCTCAATGATCTTTGGATAACAGTCAAAATTTTTAAAGGTAACTACTCTCATTCTCAAATTGCACCAATTCAAATACCACAAAATAACCAATTTATAACCAATAATCAATAAATTTCTAACACCTTTGCAGATCACTATGTTGAAAACATCTCTAACAATAACCTTCCTCCAGATTTCTTACCTGAAAAGTTACTTTTAATGTCCCTGATCTCAATTCTCCACTTAATGAACCTTTCACTCTTCAAGAATTAATTAATATAACACAAAAAACTAAAAATACTGCACCTGGAAAAGATCTTCTCATATACCCTTTCTTCAATCACCTTCCTATAGAATCCCTTGAGGTGCTCCTCAAAATATTTAATCAACTGTGGCAATCTTCAAAAACTCCACCCTCTTGGAATTCAGCCCCCACCTTGTACCCCCACCTTGTACCCCACAACCCCAACGCTCTCCTATATCCCGTCGACCCAGAAACTCTGTCACCTCTTCTCCCCCCAAATCCACCCACATTCCTCTAATCTCATCTCTCCCATCTTCCTCCACCAATTATCCAGGCTCTCCTACTCCATCCGTTTCTCTCATACCTCCAACTTCTTTCTCCTCCAACCCTGCTAACTCAAACCCTGTTCCCCCTCAATCAAAATTGCGCAGCAAACCATTCCCACCAAATCTCCCAAAAAGCAGCATCTAAAATCTCATCCATGGTGGAATGACAATTGTTCTTCCATCATTAAACACAGAAACAGAGCCAGAAATAAATTCTATCACAATAAAACACTTGAAAATAAAATCATATTTAAAAAGCTAGCTGCTAAAGTTAAATTAATAATTAAACAAGCTAAATCCACTTTTTGGCAATCTAAATGTTCTTCTCTAAACTATCCAAATCTCCAACAACTTTGGCAAACTATTAACATGCTTAAAGGCAAATATGCAAAGTCTAATATCCCCCCTCTTCAAACGGATGAACAATTTCATTTCACCAATAATAACCAACAAATATCTGATCACCTAGTTTCTCATTATGCTAAAATTAGCTCTCACAACAACCTCCTATCAAACTTTTCTCCTAAACCACCCAACCCCGCTCAGTCTCATCAAATCAATTCTTCTCCTCTTAACGAACTTTTCACCCTTAATGAACTATTCAATGCTGTCAACAAAACCAAACACAATGCCCTGGGAAAGGACTCTCTTATTTATCCTTTCTTTAATCACCTTCCTCCTGACTCTCTTGAGGTACTCCTAGACATTTTCAACCAACTATGGCTCTCTTCTAAAACTCCTTCCTCTTGGAACTCTGCCATCATCATTCCAATTCTCAAACCTAATCACAATGCTCACCTTCCATCCTCTAATAGACCCATATGTCTAACCTCTGTTGCTTCCAAAGTTTTCGAAACTATGCTCAATAACAGAATTTCTTGGTATCTCGAACACAATAATCTTCTAAAACCCAATCTCTCAGCCTTCCGATCTCATAGAAGTACCACCGATAATATAATTCTTCTTTCAGACGCCATTAACAAAGGTATCCTTATTGCTTGTACAAAAAAAAACCATGCTATCTTTCTAGACATGTCCAAAGCCTTTGATACTGTCCATAGATCTTCAATAGAGAATAAAGCACTTAACTTAGGTATTAACGGTCGAGCCCTTAACTGGATCCATTATTTCTTATCTAACCGCTCCATTCAAGTCAAAGCTAATTATTCCTTATCTTCAATACTCTATACCGAAACCGTAGTACCTTAGGGCAGTGTTCTTTCTCCCACCCTTTTCAATATATCCATTAATGACATCCCAACTCCACCCTCTTCCTCCATCTATGCTGATGACCTAGCCTTATGGGTCACCGGCAAACTTTCCCCTAAACTCACTAGACTCATGCAAAGTCATCTAAATAATATTCATCTATGGGTCACCAAATGGGGCATCTCCTTTTCTCCCTCTAAATCTATAGCTGTCCATTTCGGCACCAATAAAAATAACATTTTACCAACCTTTCATATTAATAATACCCCCATTCCTCATCAAAATTCCATCATATTTCTTGGCATTATTTTACATAAAGGTTTGACCTGGAAAGAACATATCTCTTATATCGTAGCAAAATGCCACAAAATAACTAACCTTATCAGATATATCAGTGGCACTTCCTGGGGCACCAACATCCAAACATCCTGTACCATTCACTCCTCTCATTCTCTCCAACACATTCTTTACGGTGCCCCAGCCATAATCTCCAATATTCAAAAATTAGAATCTGCTCAATCAGCTACTCTTCGTGCTATCACCAAATCCCATATTTCCTCCTCCATACCCTCTCTCCAGGTCATTACCGGATTTTTACCCATCAGACTGCATCTCCTAAAATCTACGCTCAAATATTTTATTAGATCCAATATCTATAATCTTCCCACCAAAACCGTTTTTAATGACTCTTGGTACAATAGCATAAACAAAATACGCAAAACCATAAGCTTCTATACATTACCCTTTACCTCATCTCATCCCTCCATCTCTCCAATTCCTCTTTCTCCTTGTCCTCCATGGCATCTAATCAAACCATCCCTTAATACAGATCTAACCAATACTACTATCAAAGATAACCCCATTCATAACAAAATCCAGGCTCTCCATCTCATTAATGATCTACCATGTAACTCTACTCATATTTACACAGATGGCTCTAAATTCAACTTTAGCACTTCTTTCGCTTCCTTCATCCCTTCTCTCAAATATAATTTCTCCTCACGTAGACAAGCCTTCTGTTCCATATTCATAGCCGAAGCTCTTGCCATTATCAACTCTCTCTCCATAGGTCTTTAGTTTAACATTAAAAACCCCACCATCTAGTCAGATTCTCTCTCTGTTATCACAGCACTCAAAGGTAAAAATAGCAACCCTTTTATTAATGAAATTAAATATCTTTCCACTCTTCTTGCTCATCAAAATTCTCACTCAACCATAGTCTGGATCCCAGCTCACTGCGGAATCCAGGGCAATGGAATAGTTGATTCTTTAGCCAAAAAAAGCTCACTCCACTCCTTTTGTTTAACCCATGCCTATTGACATAAATACTCATTACTCCATCATTGATAAAGCCATAAGACTTAAATGGCAAGAAGAGTGGAACAAATCTTCATCTATGCTTAATATGATCTGTCCAACAACTCTCCCGAATCCTACCATTTTCTCACATAACACCTTCATCAACACCATTTTAACCTCTTTTGCTCTTGAAAACCCTCCTCTTCAATACTATCTTGCTAAAAGGTACATCCACTTATTCACTTTCTTAAAGTAAACAAACTACAAAGCAATGTCCAAAACCTCTTTCATAAAACTACCAGTAAACAAACCATTTCATATATTACTCAATCCAAACGCTTTGTCCCATCAAACTTGCATCATTGACATTTCATCATAATCAATCATTGCATCTATCATACTCTTTGCACTTTTAGTTTTTCTTCTATCCTTCCCTAGTTTTCTACTATCAGGGATCCCCATGCATCAGTCATGGGTTCTTTAGGGCTTGTTTATCTTCATTTCTTTTAGCACTGGAGTAGCCCCCAGTGTGAGAAACCTCCTTAATTTGCATTTTTCACCACACTTTTTAGGTGCACCTCATTATTTCATTATTTTTTTTTATTAGCTTATCTTATTTTCTCTTTCAATTTAGTAAAACTTAGCAAGGCAAAGGCCGCCCGTTCCATCGATAAGAAGAAGAGGAGGAGGAGGAGAGAGTCTACAAAGTGCTGAAGCAGGTCCACCCCGACACTGGCATCAGCAGCAAGGCCATGAGCATCATGAACTCGTTCGTGAACGACATCTTCGAGCGCATCGCCGCCGAGGCTTCTCGGCTGGTGGCGACTTGCCCTAGAATAATCGTTTCCATTTTTATCTTTTCCATCTCCATTTTCAATTATCCTAGAAAGCGGCTGCTTAATCAGGTCAATCTTATCTATTACCCTTTCTTGGCACTATATAACACATGAGTGTTGGTTTGACGTTAAACCCTATACTTACCAGGGGCGTAGCTGGGCCTATTACGAAGTATAGGCCCACTTGGTATGGGGGTTCGGGGGACCTCCCCCGATATTTTTGTAAACTATAGATTCAATATGGTGCGATGCATTTTTGGAAACGATGTGTAGGCCCGGGATCCACTCAGCTGACGTGAACGCAGACATGCAGACGGACCTCACAGACTTTGACACCAGCAACTTACTCACCTGATCACGCACCCCACGTCAACACAAATGAGAATGTCTTGGGACAAATGAAGGATGGGTTGAGTGTGCCGTTGACCTATCAAGGAGTATGTGGGCCTCCGCCCAAAGATGTACTCGATTCTGATGTCTGACGTGGGTGGGATTAAAAGGGCAAAGGGGGTGAAGAAAGTTGTGGTGAAGAAGAACCTACAACACGACCAATACATGGAGTTCCTTTTCACTCGATTCAGATTTTGTGATATAATTGATTGTAGTCTACCCGTTAATTGTTTGAAACTATAATTCGTTTAAATGTAATAAACTTTCCAAATATTATAAAAAGTCCTTGAAAATACAGGAGATCTACGCCTACGCAATAACCTTTCATAAACACGTGGCTATGTTTGCGTGTTGTGTTCCAGAACGGACACCATGAACAGCTCGGTAACCAGGGATCGGTTGTTTCATTAATTTGAACACAATTCATTGATTTTTTCCAAAAGTTAGCGATCGATCGTTCCATGAAAAAATATTGTATTTATTATCTTTAGGCAATAACCAATCCAACAACACCGACAACTAGGGTTGGCATGCCCTTTAACTAACGAAAAATATGCTTCATTTTTGCCAGTCGAGAACGCTACAAATTCGTTATGACTCATGCTTTGGATGTGAACACATTTCGTCATAAAGGTTAATTATCATAACGTTTCAGACTGGAATCAAAGAGTGCTCATATGGTCAAACCGTCAAGACATTGTAATCATTGACTTGGACTTGGCTTGAATGGATAGTGACTTACGGCTAACGAAAAGCCTGTATTTTACCGTTGACTCTCACAATCAGGATGAACAAAGACTATAACCCAAATGTTCATCCATCTGGTGCACCAAACACACACCAACAGGATTGTATATTATCTGGTTATGCTAGCACTGACAATTTTTTATTACATACGTTTGCACAACAAAGCACTGTGTATGATGTAAATAAATCAAAGGCTTTTATCACTTATAATTACTTAAGGTAAAATTACTACATATATTAAAATTATTATCTACTAAGCTTGATACAATTCATAACAAACAGTTACATAGATAGTAAATTCTATCAATGCATCACAGTTAAGATATATTGGTATTTTCTATATTTAATGCATAGGTAGCCAGTTAAGAATATATTTGTTATATAAGTTCATAAGTCGACTGCAGGTAGTTCCATCTATACCAGTCATATTCCCAATGCCCCAGCTCAATTGGAAAATCAATGAGCACCATCTGCTGACAAAACTGCAAACCATGTTTTTTATAAGAAAGCACCTGCGTTTCTGCAGTATGGCACAGAACTCATAACATGGAACTATCTACATATATTATTGTTTGGTTTAATACATAATCTACAAAGACATGCAAGAAAAGCATCAGGCACTTATTCTCAGTTGAACTCTGGATACATTTGCCGGTTTGGTCCAATGTAATACATCTTCAAAATAACAAACATAAATGTGATTCTATTGGTCGGTCGGCTGATAAATCACAACATGTAAAAGTCACAAGAGTTCTCTCCATCTCACGATCACATACAGCACCTAAAATTATTGACCTGTACAAGAACAATAGTCCATAACGAGGATCAGTTTATAGACTGACAGTCTTCAAGTTAAATGACGCAATACATCATATATGAAGCAGCTAAGTCCTGACACTGTATGAGAGGCCAGGAGCCGCCTCATTTGGCCTGTGTGCCAGTCTCTCCAACTCCTCACGGATGGATGCCACTAGCGGCTCGGATTTGTTCCCTGGCTTCATCACTCGTGACACCACATCAACCTCATCATCATCATCACTATTCTCAATGTGCCCGTAAATCTTGCCATTGGTTGCAGGTATTTTCGTACCTCTCTGACCAATCACCGAGCTGGATGGCTTTGAGGCTTTGAGACCATTATGTAAATGGGAAACATTGTTTGTTAAGTCAGGCGTAGGTTTGCTGGGTGTTTTGTTAGGTTGGTAGGGCTTCTCAACCTTTGAATTCCATTTCACCTGTGAGGTAGGCAGAGCATCACCATTGAAAGTACGTGTATCCATGGCAATACTTGTGTAATTATCAGGCACTAATGATTTTCTGATATCCTGTGGTGTTTTCACCGACTGCATCAAAGACTGAGCTGGATTGTGGAGGTCATCAGTCATGTAGGCAGGATTAGCAATTTCGTCCGGATGATGGACTCTTGGTTGATTTCGACCAGACCGGTTATGGCTTCTAGGCTGCTTCATAGCAGGGGTGGGTGTTGCAATGCTCCCAGGTGGTAACTGAAAAAAAAACATACAGGTTCACATCTCTTAAAACAAGTTTAAAATTTCTATTGCCAATCAATCCAATAAATCATTCGTCATTGAAGCATATCAGTTTATAGATAGTTTGCTAGTTTTACCGAGTCAGTGAGGATTTTTGCAGCCTCGTCAGACACATCATGGGGCTGCCACAGGGAGTGAGCGTAGTCATGGGGCTGGCGCTTGTACTGGCCGACCTGCAGGGGCTCATGTTTCTGTCCTCTGTCTACATACACCACCACCATACACAATGTGATCAACATCATGATCAGACACAATATCATACACCATCTTCATACACAACATTGCATCATATGATATCATCGTACTCAATGACATCAAACACAATAATCATACACATGATATCACACACCACCATACACATCATACACATGATACCATACACTGCAATACACAACATGAAATCATACACAGCATGATAATATAAATCCATCATTATACACACTCACATGCACATATCATCATCATCATGATAATACACACCCATCACACATACATACACACACAATTATCATTCATTATCTACGACCATACTCACAATCACTAATTATATATTCTAACAATGTGATAGTAACTCACCTTTGGTCTCCTGGCTCAGAGCCTCCTTACTTTTGTCATCACTGAAACATAATACCATCGTTATCTAAAACACAGGTCCAATGTCTGTCAAAACATATTGAAAAGTCGTCTGACACTTGGCTGACATATCCATGTGTGGTGCACAGTTAGACCCACTGACTGTGCAGATGTGTACGTACCTGTCTTGGAATGGAGTAACAAGGGAGAACGCCTCGTCCAGTAACTCATGCATGCGTAGACGCGGGTCCCCGGTTGGCTCAGGCTGGGAGTCATCGCTCTCAAGCTGGTCATCTATATCCTGAAGAGACATAAGACAGTTCAAATGAGAAAATCAGCAATATAGAAAGCAATTATTAAGACTTATATAGTTATGATCCGATGAGGAAAACATTTGCAGGATAACAAACAATACAATACATTACCGAAGAGTCTATCTTTAAAAAAATGTAAAGGCAAGGCAACACATAATGCCACAATATCACCAATATAATCACGCACAGATCACATCAGTATAGCCAGGAACGCTGAGGCTTACCATGGCGGTATCCTGCCGCAGTCTGGCCTGAGGTCCCAGCAGGGCAGTGGAATGGGAACCAGTCAACGTGTTCATTTCAATCAGATCCGACTTCTCTGGGGGAACAGGAGCATTGCGTTTTGTTTTCTTCTTCCTGTCAGGTTATCGGGACTAAGGTAAAGTGACTCCCACACCATAGATTAAAATTGAAGAATCAATATGTAATTCTATCATTTGGTCAAATGCAATTGTCAGATGATATTTATCTGTAGCGTAATCTTACTTTTGTCCAACTTGACGCGTATCTTCATGTGATCCTGTGATGACTCCATTACTGTCTTGTGAACCCTTGTGAGCTACAGATACAGAGCATCACCATAACAACAAATGCAGCTGAACAATAAATTTAGCTTTCTCCACTGTCATCCTCTAATAAAAACCTGGTGTAACTATCAATGGATATAGAGTACTGTATACAATAACAGATAATCAGCATTATCCAGTGAACAAGCAATGTCACTCTTGTGCCCACTTACATGGGGTCCTAATTGGTTTCTTTGGGCCCGGGCCCTGTTTGTTTCTGCTTGGTGCTACATCCCCATTTTGTCTCTGGTAGACAAAGACAAACAGAAAAACCGGAATGATATCTAAAATCACCAATATAATCACCAACCACAGATTCGTAATCAATGGTATCCACTTACTGTCTCCAGATTGAGTGGAGGTAGCTTTGTGGGCCGGACTAAACCTGTTGAATATTCATCCCCTGTTAGCGAATGAAAACCAAAGTAGACATTCGTGGAATACGAGAGCCTACCAATGTTCAATCAACATCCAGACCTTAATGGGAATGTTACATTGATATCTAGATTCTACCTGCTTCTTTCTTTTTAATTCTTGGTTTCTTTGGAGACCTTGACCTTTGACCTTTCAGGGTGGATAACTTCAGAGGAGCTGTTTCTGTGTAATCAGACCCCTCTTCAAACGAATCACTCTTCCTGTTTACCCGAATAAAGATAAGTAATGCATAATAACATAGGGCAGAATATATCAACAACAAAACAAATGAAAATTGTTATTTTGATCATCTCAGGTATAATCTCATATTTCCATCCCTGACCTCCAAGGTCATTGTGTGATAATACATTTACTCACGGAGAAGCACAATGAGCTTGACCATTTGTCTTCCTGCTGGACCCAGGGCTGTCGGTTAACCCTCGAGACTTGTGCCCCTCACTTGCACTGCTCTGCCGCGAGACTCCTGGATAGGTAGGGGGCGGGGTGTCTAGTTCCCCTGAAGAGGGATGCTGGTATCGGCGATGATACTCATTTTCTGATGACTGCTGCTGCTGTTGCCGATCACTACGAAGTCCTACCTCAGTCCTCACGAAGTCAAAACCCTGTTCACAGACAAACAGCCATTATTAAACTGGTTATATGAGCCAGTAAACAGATAATTTCATTAGGGAGTTGGTAGAGAGATGTTTGGCTAACATCAATTCATCAAATTTCCCTTTTTAACATATAAGGAACCTCACCACAAAAACACTTCTCAGCCCTTATCACCATCAGTAACCACCTGAGAGTAACAAATATGAATAATACCACGGTTACCTTGACATCACGGGGGTAGGAGCCAAGGCCTGCTTCAGCTTGCTTCTGTCTGGGGGAACGCGGCGAAAGGGACGAGGGGCGGGTACATTTGATGTAGATGAACAGGACCAGCCAGATGATGACGATGACAGCCACCAGGGCTCCAACGACTGCCCCGATGATCCACAACTTCCTGTCATGAACGGGAAGTGGTATGTATCCTGCTCACAGAAAAACAAGATGTCAATGCTCACACTGATGCTTAAATGGTTATGTACAATCATAAATGGCTCTGTGCATTCTTGAGGATGCAATTGATGTAATAAGAAACAAACAGCTTACGTTCGCCCTGGTTTTCAACCACATAGCCAAGGGCAATAGCCACCTCTTGTGGCGTGAACATGTTAATGAGGTACTCGGTGCGCGAGACATCGGTCATGCTGCCATTCTCTACCAGGTAGTACAAGAGGTCTGTGTTAAAATCCACCTCGGAGTGCCGACTGATCCCGGTCATCTGATCACAGTCAAGACAGGTTCGTGAGGTGAATCAGTGAATAATATCAGCCAGAAAATAAAAAAAGATTGTATTTGGCAATCATGTGCAGAAATAAACAACAATCAACCTTTTTTGCCATAGTGAGAAGGGATTGTCTTTGGCGATCAAGCGTAAAATATGTTTAAAAGCAATAATTATCCTCTTTCATATTGTAAACAATTAACAGTAATTAATTTTTTTACAGTTGGCCAGTTGCCACCTGGTTGATTGGATACTGCAGGGAAACTACCTGTATAGTGGCATTGCCATCTGCGATTGCTCGTCTGTTGCGACCAGAGCCTCCCGGATCGTACCTCCCTCTCATGATGTCGTAATCCATCTGTATCGCTTGGTTGTACAGGGAGGCCAAACGTGCCTCCATCTTGGAGCTAAAGGATGAATCACTCACGTTTTCTGTCACTGGCACCAAGATCTCTGTAATGCAAAAACTGGCAGTAAGAATATCAATAACACAGGGTGAGCTTTACAAATCGATTTGTCAAGCAGTGTGTAATTGTATACATTTAAGAAAGACTTCTTATCATTCTATCAAAATCAAAACAACATTAGCATGATTTGGGTCAATAGAGCTAAACTAAACCACTGGTTGTATATAATGAGGTCATATTGTGCAATACCCAATCCTCTTATCTAACATACTAACAAGTTAGTCGCACATATCACACAACATAGGCTATATAAAAAAAAACTCAAGAATAGAAATTCACAAATTCTTCCTTATCCATTGAGAGGTGATGAAGTGTGGCATTTGAATGTGTAGTACATTAGTACAGCATTCAATTAAACTAACAGCAAATCAGACTATTTTAGGTTCGTCTGTAAGATTAGTGGTAAGTGTCTATAAATGCTAACCTGTTTTCATCCAGTACTGAGAGAAGACTTGGCTGGTGTTGAGCATGCGTTCTGTGGTGGTCAAAGGAATGGGTGTTGTGGTGTCAGTCATGTTCCAACTAACGTCAGTGGTCAGGCCAACACCTGCAGAAGTTGTCATAGCAACTGATGCCGTGACATCAGGCAACCAGGATGTGGTATTCATGACAACCATTGTCGTGTCTGGTTGTTCTGTCGTTGTTTCCATAACAACCATGGTTGTGACGGGTACATCAGTTGTGGTGTCAAAGAAAAATACTGTTGTGTCAGGTATCTCTGTGGTGGTATCCATGACAACCACTGTTGAGAATAACTGTTCTGACGCAGAATCCATGACAACGGATGTAGGTGATGAAGAAGTGAAGGCAGGTGATGCAGACACTATCTGGTTGCTGGTTGAGAAGGCAGAAGATGAATGAAGAGAGGGTGTCTCCATAGCAACAGTGGATACAATGAAATCTGATGATGGGAATTGTTGGAAAGAAGAATCCAAAGAAAATGCTGTGGTGGGAAAGGATGACATGGGCTGTGTCTCAATAACCGAAGAGGGCATGATAACTGTACTGTCCATGGGAGAGGGTATTACAGTACTGTCCATGGAAGAAGAAATTAAAGTACTGTCCATGGAAGAGGATATTACAGTACTGTCCATGGGAGAGGATATTACAGTACTGTCCATGGAAGAAGAAATTAAAGTACTGTCCATGGAAGAGGATATTACAGTACTGTCCATGGAAGAGGATATTACAGTACTGTCCATGGAAGAGGATATTACAGTACTGTCCATGGGAGAGGATATTAAAGTACTGCTGTATGGATACAAGGAGCTAGAGACAGGTGCTGATGACACCATTGTGCTATCAATAGGTGCTGATGATATCACTGTGCTATCAATAGGTGCTGATGATATTACTGTGCTATCAATAGGTGCTGATGATACCATTGTGCTATCAATAGGTGATGATGATATCACTGTGCTATCAATAGGTACTGATGATATTACTGTGCTATCAATAGGTGCTGATGATATCATTGTGCTAAAGATGGGCACTGATGATATCACTGTGCTATCAATGGGAGCTGATGATATCATTGTGCTATCAATGGGAGCTGATGATATCAATGTGCTATCAATAGGTGCTGGTGATATCATTGTGCTAAATATGGGAGCTGATGATATCATTGTGCTATCAATGGGAGCTGAGGATATCATTGTGCTATCAATGGGAGCTGATGTTATCATTGTGCTAAATATGGGTGCTGATGATATCACTGTGCTATCAATGGGAGCTGATGATATCATTGTGCTATCAATGGGAGCTGATGATATCATAGTACTATCAATGGGTGCTGATGATATTGTGCTATCAATGGGAGCTGGTGATATCACTGTGCTATCAATGGGTGCTGATGATATCATTGTGCTAAATACGGGTGCTGATAATATCATTGTGCTATCAATGGGTGCTGATGATATCATTGTGCTATCAATGGGAGCTGATGATATCACTGTGCTATCAATGGGAGCTGATGACATCACTGCACTGTCAATAGGTGCTGATGATATCATTGTGCTACCAATGGGAGCTGATGATATCATTGTGCTATCAATGGGTGCTGATGATATCATTGTGCTATCAATGGGTGCTGATGATATCATTGTGCTATCAATGGGAGCTGATGATATCATTGTGCTATCAATGGTTGCTGATGATATCATTGTGCTATCAAAAGGTGCTGATGATATCACTGAGCTATCAATGGGTGCTGATGATACCATTGAGCTATAGTCAGGAGCTGAAGATAGCACTGAGCTATCAACTAAAGATGAATACACAACAGAACTATCAGCAGGTAATGATGACATCATTGAACTGTCAGTAGACGTTGATGATGACATCACGCCACCAGCTATAAACGATGACATCATGGAGCTGTCAGTAAATGATGATGATGATACCATGGAATCATACAAAGAAGATACGAATGAAGATGAGGATGTCACATCAGAAGATGATGGAAATATATGGCTATCAACCACAGTTGCTGATACTATTGGGCTATCCACAAATGTTGATGATATAATTGGACTATCACTGGACGATGATACCATAGGGCTATTAACAAGAGTAGGTGATATAACTGGACTATTATCAGAAGATGATGAAACTATGGAGCTATCAATCTTGGATGAAGCAAATGGAGTGTCTCCAATAGACGTGAGTGTCACTGTTGGAGACATTGTATTGTCCACAGGAGCTGTCTGTACGATTGTAATATCGCTGACAGATGTTGCCAATGTCACTGTGCCACCATCCACAGTAGTTGATTGTACCAAGGTCATGTCAATGTCACTTGAGGGCATCACAGATGCAGTAGCCGTGGTGCTACCGTCATAATCAGAGGACAATGGTGCGTTTGTGGTGGAAGTCATGTCTACAGATGTAGAGGGCACTGTTGATGGTGTGATGACACTGGATATTGGTGACATTGAGTCCACGGCCAGCCGCTCAGAGCTGGAAGTTTGCTGAGGTGCAGAGGCTGTTATTCTCCCGCTGACACCAGGAACGCTGGCTAAATCTGAGGACGTGCTTGCCACATAGCTGTCAGTTGTTCCTGTGGATGATAGCGTTGTGGACGAGGCAGGCGCCGTTGATGGCTGTGTTGTAGAAGAGACCAAAGGAGCAGATTGTCCTGTCGTCTGCTGGCTGTTCGCGCCATCGGACGCGCTGGCTGCCGGCGTAGTCGCAGAGACGCTGGTTACCATGGAATCAGTGTATAACGTAGCCGGGGGTTGTGTAAAGGCCAGCGAGAAGCTGTCGTCGACGCCGGAAGCGTCCGTCACGCTGCTACTAGCAGTTGTCGATTTCACGGTCGTCGCTAGGAACCCAAGGGCGGCCCACAGTAGCAGCCGTACCCCCAGGGGTCTGTAGGTCTTCATCCTGATGTCGTGGTGTTAAAGAGGGTAGGGAACCACCAGGCACATATTGTTCAAAGACAGCGTGGTATTATACGATGCGATCAACGGAGAATAATAGTTTGGAGCATGTAAATATTTGTGCTGTCAATTTCGGATTAGTATTATTACGGCGTATGTTTTATGTCACGACCAATTCTTGCGATGACAAAAACAGAAACAATCCAGTTTGGCGCCCCCTCTGAAGCGGTTAGTCGGCATGCAAGAGTCTGGCTGTGTCTGTTGATAATTATCATTTCTTTCTACACCGCCTGAAACAAAACACAGATGTACGTCATAAATGCAGCAAGCAACATAGACTTGAAAAATTACAACAGCCGAATGGATTTCATCAATATTGCGAGTACGCGGTAAAGGAGCTTGGGATTGGTGTTCGACTTACATAATCATATCTGGTTTCACAATCTGATCTATCAAGGGATCTAGACCAAGCGATTACTCCGGGTGTAATCCAGGTGGAAAAACAGCATACACGCGCACTTTCGCATCCGTTTAATCCATTGCCTCCCAAGCCCAGAATACTTACATCGCGTGCGTCATGTGTATGGAATGTACTCCTAACTCTCTATTTGAAAAAAAACCCAAGCAGCTGGCGAGGAAAGGGATAACTTTTGCGATAATGGCGCTGGATGTTGTTACTTTGAAGTCTGTTCAAAACATTGTCTCCGACAACGTTTACCACATCTCTATAGCAGCGTGATTGATTGTCTGGTTAGTTGGTTATTGAGTATTTCAATTTCAAACGTGTTCGGCCTCTTAGACCATATACGACTATACGCGCTGATGTATACAATCCGCATCCCAATCATGTGTTCCCCTACACACCTGACACGTCAAAACAACTTTTCTTTTTCAACGAAGTTCTCACAATCTCATTCAACTACGGCTGTAAGTCGCAGAAGTTGTTGCCATGCCACTGACTGACACTTGGAACTGGATCAACCGACGTTCGTGGGGTTCGTATCATGAGGTTGGTAAGTGTCCATTTGCAGCACCATTATTGCTTCAGAACCCATGATTTCAGCCCCTGTAGTTGTGGACGCGACCCATACCGAGCATGGTTGATTCTTACCTATAGTGATTGTGAATATTTAGCACGCCTAGCAATACCCAAGGAACGTTACATTTTTATCCCGAATTAGACAATTATTCGGAAGAATGCATATTTTGTAAATAAGAAACCGGAAATAGCCCATTCATCATTCGCTTTGAAGAAAATACACGGGTGTCAGTTGTAGACACGTCTCCCTCCCCCCCCCCCCAAGAAAACTATAACCAAGACTTGCGAGAGGATGTGGTCTTACAGTGGAGCGAGAGGAAAAAAATAACACCACATAGCGCGTCAGCTCTGCCGAATGAGCTCCCCCACCCCCCGCGTCACTGATGAGTCTTGGAAATTTACCATCGCAAAGAAGAACCAGGTTCAATCTGAGCATAACTCACGATGCATCTTCAACATGTCATTAATAAATCAGCTCCATACATCGTAAAACTGGATTAACTGCATTCACAACGTTGGACAACGTACAGAAATGCGTTTACTTGATCTAGAAGGACAACCGCTGACATGTTAAAAATGAATTTATCAACGGCTGTTTAATTTCCTTTTCTCTATTCTCTTTCTCATCCACACTTACCTTTTGTCTTGTGGGATTTGCTCAGTTATCTAACAACTTTCTTATTTCGCGCTTGGGTATGCATACTTATATCAGCATGGAAATACGCCTTATCATTTTCACAACAACTCACCATCGGAATCAAATAGGCGACAACGCAACCGCGTTCACGGGATGGAACATGTAAACCGTTCACAGCGTCCCTGACTTGTGACTTTGCACGTGTGAACATCGCAAAGCGCCGGACTGCTTTATTTATTCATCCGGACAACGCGATCACTTTGTAGAACAGTTGGCTGCGGGACGACGCGCACACCAAGCTGCGCTGAGTCACACAACCGCAACAATTAATCCTGGAGCAAATGAGGGATGCACAGAGTTAGTCGCTTCAAAAGCTATTACGATATAGTTATCAGCTGTCTCCGTACGACAGACACAATAGCTGCAGGGGGTGGGGTGAGAGGTCTGGCGGTATCGGCTGTACCGGGCCAGTACTGAACGACACGCGCTGATGACGCCACCAAGAGGCAGGTGCGCTCATCACATCGCGTCATTCGGGAAACCCCGAAACCACGCCTACTACCAGGAAATGCCCCACAAATCAATCGATGAATGGTATTAAGTCAAATATCAACATGATTTACTTACGGCACCTCTGGTCGTTTGAATCAACAACTCTGATTGTAGCTTCAATTTTTTTGGTATAGAGCTTAAATGGCGTCAGACGTACCAGTTGAATAATCAATCCCCCTTCCAGTGACGCCATACGCGCGCTTCTCTCAGAATCGCAATTCATAACAATGTGACGACTGTTGTGGCATCAACCATATAGTTTTGTTCACAGAGCAAGCAGTTACATGGGGGATTAAGCACGCCACGGCGAACCGCGTGTCGATACTGCAAGTTGTATATCAATAATAGGAGTTTCTATAGCAACCGACCCAGTGAAGCTGCGCTGTTAGGCGAGTGTTAATAGCGGTCTACCATGTAAACCGGGTAACAGCTGCCATTCCGACTGGCCACGCCTAACTAGCCAGAAGCTGCTGCCAGCCGCCAGCTAACATCTCTCTCCTCACCACGCAATACCGCCATTATCGCCCAGACGTGGCCGTGAGGTTGGGACTCAAGTTCAATTTAATAAACAGGTAATATAGGCAATATCATGTTAAATAAACGACTGTGCAGGTGAATAGAGATGTAATCAGATAGGTGTGTTTGTTGATATCTCTTGGCTGCTGGGCTATATTCGCCAGATTGCTTGATTCTTATCGATATTTCTACCTATCATCGACGGCAGACATCACCCAGGACAAAGCAAGCTTCGTGTGACAGCATCCAATCAGTCCTTTAGCCCCCCTGTAGCCATGTCCCTCAAATACATCATGATTACACAAGGGAGGGACTCTCACTCAGTCAATGACCGACTCTATCGTGTCACATCAGAGCGTCGCTGTAAATAAATACAACTCGGCTCAAAACTCGCTGCCGCTTTCTGGGTATAGCAGGCTGGGCAAATTAGGCGCTCAATATTATGCAGACAGCCACTCGATGATCATTAAGTGTTTTTCTCGTCAATGTTGTAATATTATGCGGAAATGTGTTTTATATAATGACGCAGTTTCAATGTAATGAAATGCTCGTGGCTTGGGGTCGTTCCGGTAAGTTGTGTTGGCGTGACCTGGCTGGTTGCATAAAATAACGGCACGTACATGGTTGTGGCTACAGCACATTGATTTCTACATTAGAACTTTGCAAGAGAGATAATTTTGCATTAGCCTTATGATAACAACCCCATTCTATACTGGTGATACAGTCATTCATTGTACCTCCTTCAGAGACCTCCGTTATAAGTAATTGCGGATTGTTTTATGTATAATGTCGCATACAACTGTGTTATTTTCGCGTATTGTGTGTTGAGTTATTGACAACAATACCCACATGTTACCGTATTACTGTCGCTATGAATTAACAAGTGGACATCGATGTGGAAAATAACTGATTCCTTGTTCTCTACATAACACTGTGTTATCATATATGGCTTCTATTGCCATCAGACTCACTCAGAGGGAAACGTGAGCACTCAGTCAACATCAGACGTGAGAATCTGACCTGACCTGACCTGACCTGTTAATCGATAATCGAAACATCTAGAGTGACACAAGTTCAATTACTTTCAAGCATTTTCCAGAGGCCACGGTGCCAGCCGTCGGCCATATGTGACGTCGCCTCGTAGGGAAGTCGCATATACCGTCAGCGTCCTTTCTTTCGTAATCATCCTCTCACATTACAGATACAGAATGACCTTATGGCGATGAAATCTGAAATCCAATTAAAACGTATCTTGTTTTTTGGCGAAAAAAATATCGCATATTTCGGTCGATGAGAGTAAGTGTCGCTGCTCTGCGTATTTTGACGAACACGGGAGAATAGTTGTCTATATATGTCCGTCAAATATCACAAAACACCTCAAACGGCAGGTATCCGACGATTAATATAATAATGACAGACAAAATGTCGAACTACTTATTGGGGTTCTTTGGATTTAGAGTCGTGTTGATCAAGATCAAATATGCATTAATCGACCGCAATGACATCACTAGATATCTGCGTACTGCACAATAAAAGAAACAATTCATATTTATATATTTGATGGTATGAATAAAAGCGAAACCACTATTACCTCATATAAGAAGTATCCCACAGGATTGCTCCCAGACCGGTGTAGATCCGAACATTACCATGGCTTTGGGAGACCAATGTATCGGAGACAGTTGAGTTCGGAGCAAGAAGCATCAGCCACGCCTCCTATGCTCAGCAAGGTCGTGCTTCAATGCGTTATTGTTCGGAGCGCCCAAATTGCTATCAAGCAATAGACGCGGGGTGGGGTAGCAGCGGGGGTGAGAACGCTAAGCTGAGTGGACTCTCGTACTCCAAAATGATAGTCAATTTTAAACATGGCCAGCAATACCTAAGGAACATGACCTCCTGTCTTATTGTTAAAGCGCTGACATCTGCTTTTATGCTAAATTTGAAAATTATTCGGAAGAGTGCTTATTTTGTAACGGAGAAACCGGAAATATCCCATTTATCATTTGCTTTGAAGGGAATACACGGGCGCTCCGAAAAAAAACTTTAACCGATGTGGTCTTACCGGCGGAGCGAGGGGAAAAAACAACACCACACAGCGCGTTAAACTTAGCTCTTCCTAATAATGACCTTCAACGTTCCTGTTGCGTCTTGGAAATTTACGGCGGGTACAAACGGTTGTCATGACAACCAATCATCTATCGGAATGAAATGTAAGATTTAATCACACGTCTGGGCTGCACGAAAGCCGATGATTGTCGAAGATATGGCGTTGATCACGCGACAAGCGCCCGACCGTTATTCCCCAAGGCAATCTATACACCCACCTAATAAACTCGGCCGTAAGAAATGCCGTCATGCGAGACTTAATAACATATTATTGCGTGCTCAGGTTTGCCCCTCTGCGCAAAAATAGCGTTTCTCATGTTGGTTCATGTTTTTGAGACATATTGCTGACAATTTGAGACCTAAATGGACGACTTTATAGTGTGCGCACACTTCTTGTCGCTTTCGGTCACGCCCTTGATTGCAGGAATGTTGTCGTCGCATGAAATCGACAATGTGTTAGACTGGACGCCCTCAGGGTTTTACGTCCCGACTGGAATACTCAAAGACCAATTTGTCTTAATTTAAAGTCCAGTCGAACGATTTAAATAAACCAGAACACACTCTTAAAACCAGACTCACTTATGGGAAAACACATATAAGACTAGTGATCATGAAAATTAGATACGCTATCGGTGTCAGTAATTAGGGTGAAGAGGTATTATTTATGACACGAGCTCACCTTATATGGCTTGTGTCACGTGACAATATCACATGTGCCATTCGGTTCCACGAAAACACGTTCTCCCGTGAGAAATCAAAGTTCTCATCAGCGTCTGTGATTGCATCAATCGCACAGCAACAAGTATAAAACTCGAGTGGCTTTTGCCCGATACTTGACTTTGAACCTGTACCCCCAAAGACAAATTCCTGTGTGCCTCGTAGAAAAAAATAGTTGACCTCTGCTAGACGCCATGGTATTTTGGGGGTTTTTTTGGCAGTGAAGTTTTTGCCCCACGGAAAATAGAGGCTATGCGCGCGTGAGTTCTGTTAAATTGACTGGGAAAACAAGAGAACATTCGTTATCAGAGCGTGTTTCCGCTTCGGGCGGGCGGAGAGTTATTTCAGGAATTGGGCAGTCAATTTATTTGATGCATTCGTTGATTTTGATTTCTACTTGATGCGAACGGTCGAGTGAGTGATAGACGGGGTTAATGCGTATGGCGGGGTGACGACGTCAGCGATGAAGCCACGGGTGGGTCCTGAATTGGGTGGATGGGGCAATATTGGGAAATATTGGGAAATTTCTTATGTGACAATTTGAATCAATTACTGGGGATATGGAGGGTTTCTGTCAGCTTCGTGTAACATGCAGAATGGTTTTTCGTTTGCGAGTAGAACCGCACGAGCACTCATCCCCTACCAAATCATTGACATTTGCATGTTAATCTGGCTTACAGTGTGTGTTTTCGCAGACTATATATCAGTAAAAACTAACCCAGCAGATTCAAGAATACATTTAATCGATTAGTCTTAGTGATCTCACAGATTAATCAAAGGCGATCATATACAACACAAGGCTACTGAGCAATGAGAAGTCAGGTGTTTCTTGCCAAACTAAAAGAATCCGTTTCATAACATGATCGTAAATGCAGTAATTACAATAACTGGGACCAAATCACGTCTGCACAGCAGAAAAAAAGAAGGGAATGCGTCACCTTTATTGATTGGCCATAAGTACTCCATGATGTGAAAAAGTCCCCATAATCACTTCTTGTTGTCATTTTTTGAGTATTTGGCTGCACAAGGGGGTGTAAAATCTGATGTTTGTCAAGGGCAACTGAAATACACGTTGGTATAGTAACTAAAGCTATGTTTTGTATATGCATAGCATGGTGGAGAGGGTAGACAGAATCTCTGAAATCAGAAGAAAATGTGAGCGGGGTGGGATTTGAGAGGTGGGGTTTGGGTTTGGCGAGGGTGGTGGGTGGGGGGGAGACCACGTCTCTTTAATGACAGAGATGTTAAAACGTAGATGCGATGCGAAAATGCTACCATAAGGTAATACATATCACCAATACGCTGTCATACATGCAACGCCGTGGATAAGGAATGGGAATCAT
This sequence comes from Urechis unicinctus, assembly GCA_034190875.2. Lineage (NCBI taxonomy): Eukaryota > Metazoa > Annelida > Polychaeta > Xenopneusta > Urechidae > Urechis > Urechis unicinctus. The sequence continues at coordinate 21,978,687 of CM067358.1, read as the reverse complement.
TACGGTTCCCATTAGGCTATTGAAAACATTCAGGTTTTTGCGGGCTGCTGTGCGGAGCGGACGACCGAGACAAGTTCAGACTCGCCTATCGGGCGTTTCTAATAAAGAAAAATAGATATGGGGTAATTCTGACAAGTCATAGAATTTATCGAATTATTTCCGATCCATACCTGTCAATATCCAATTCAATAATAATGCGCACAGACTCCAGAGATTTTCTGTGGATCCCTTTCTAACATGACAAGCGCCAGTAAACACAAGAAGGAGCTATATTATCGCTCATCCAGTTGTTCTTTTCCTATCTAGTCTAATTTGATGACATGCATGAAGTGTTCATTTACAGTAATAGTGATAAAACGGTAATGTCTTGAAGGCGTTCCACTCTCACCAGGCTAATTGCTCTGTAGATTTGTCCACTGTGAAAACAACATTCCCATCCCTCGGGTTGTTTACAGTCTTTTCGCTTGGAAACCGCGACCGAGTCGGTATCATGACGTACATTGACGGTGACATTCACCAACACTAAAATCCTCTCGACGAATAATACATGCTCTTGGAGATCCATAAGCGCTTGCAAAAAAACCAAAAAATTGTTTTTTTCGGATCTCATATCCATTATGCATCATAGGGTCCAACAGGGGGTGGAATTATCCTGTCATGGGGTAAAAACACAAATGTTCCAATCAACAAATTGTGCCTCCTCTCGACTTGCACCTTCATTATTGTGATATTCACAACTGATTAGAAGAGACCTGGGTACAGTTATCAAATTACATCCTAGTTACCCCATTGTCACAAATATCATACCAATTCGATCATTTTGACAGGGTCTTCTTGTCCTCTATATCTGGTAATTAATGAAGATTTATCAATCTTACAGAACCACATCACAAATCAACACGATATAAAAATTAGTTTTTTATTAATTCATTTTAAAAACAATAGTTCCCCAAATAATCATACAATAACCCCACATATTGGAACAATTCACTATACACAACACATCAACAGGCCCTTGCAAACACTCCAAATGACAAATAAAGCATTACCGTATAATTTGCACTACGACAGAGCAAGTGAACCGATCAACGAGATCACAGATGAACAGGTGCACAGTTCTAAGGATCACTATAAACGATTATCATACCCAAGTGTATCCATATGCCAAATATATATATATATATATATATATATATATATATATATATATATATATATATATATATATATATATATATATATATATATATATATATATATATATATATATATATATATATATATATATATATATATATATATATATATATATATATATGCTTGTGCATCAAGCATGAGCACATATGTTCTAATATCACACACAAAATCCAAATATAAGGCTGTAAATTAAACGGCTACACTGCGTTCAGGCATATACATGTAATGTTGACAAATGTGAACACGTGCAGTTATTTCTCTCAATAACCTAGTAAAGCTAAAAAAAACAAATGTTAGCATGAAATGAGGTATTCAGCTGTTTATGACATTGAATAATGGCAAGTAAATTAATGACCATTAGTTAATTACAAGAAAAATGACAAGAATATTAAGCCTCAGTGATGACTAAGAGTGAACCAACACCTGCTGCATAAATAAACACGAGATTGTTGCTCCAAGTACAAATACATCACACAAGTGAACAATTTGGTATAAAATATGTATCAAATTTGTGATGGTTTCAATACAAAGTATTCAAGGAAATCAAACTGTGATTTTGGCTTGTATGGTATCCAGGCCAAACTATGAGAAGAAAAACAATCCATTGTTTTGTTAATCTTTAACAGCTAATACCGACTCAAATGTAGTAGATATATTTCAGCCTATATGCGGCAGTGCAGATCTCTAATATACTGTAGCATTTAATCAAATGCTGCTCTTAAGACACACAGCATCTAGCTAATCACCAACTTAAAATACCCATCAGATGATCACACCTTTGATTGCACGATATTCTATAAAAAAACGTATTGCGCAGGCAAGTTTATTTCATGTTGTTTTTGTAACCTGATTGATATCTAGTTTAATGTCAGCCACTGTCACCAGGATGCAGCTGCTTCTGACACCACATTAAGGAAGTGTATAAATCTTGGTACGAGAAGTGATGGCGAGTTTGTGATGATGCTAGACACATTGTGTTACACGAGAGTGGCAATGATACGTTGCATATAAACATGGAAGTTGAAGGCAATCTATTTGACAAGGGGGAAAAGCACAAGGGATGGCTGACTTAGCAACAAGCACTTTAACAAATGCTTCCTTTCCATAACCAAACATAACGTTAGGTCCTAAGAGGTGGTTGATTTTATGACTACATATATGTAACAACAACAAGCCCCGCCTACTTCCTCCGAGCAGATACGTACAGGGACTGTGGTCAAGACTTTATCATCAGGTCTCAAAGTTGATGTGTTCTGAGAAGAGAGCCAGAGTTACCATGACTCCGTAACCTAGCAACAGACCGGAATTCTGTATCAAGAAGATCCTCACCAGACTCCTCCAATCTTTGCCTTCCTTCTCGGCAGCCAGGTTCACTTCAGGTAACTGCCAATCAAAAATATACATGTACTATTATACTGATATTGCATGGTCACTCAGCTTCCAGGATTTATAAGTACCTCCAGTACCCTATCAACTCAAGCTTTAGTCAGAAAGCTTGTAGATGTATAGCCCCACAAGACATCTGAGTTATTACCGTTCGACCCGAGCTAGTAGATGTATTGTGATACAAGCGTCTCAGACCCACTCACCATATCCACCAGGGAAATGTAGAGGAACATTCCACCAGCCAGTGCAAATATCCATGTGCTTCCATGCGTCATTTCCCCGACCAGGATGCCAAACAAAAGCCCCAGATAGCACATGCAAGCAGAAAGGAAGTTGTAGCCCAGAGCTTGTCTCATACTCATCCCGGAGTTGAGTAGGATGGCAAAATCACCTGCACATACATATAATTAACATTATGCCTGAAACAAATGAGGTTTTGAACAAATGCGATGTACACCACTTACGATTGCCCATTTTTAGGAACATATTTTTTACGTTGTATTATACGTTTTACGTCGCTTTGGTGCAATTTATATTTTGCTTCCAAATTTGTGTAGTAGGTAAAATGACAATCCTTTCATGATATTTGGTTTAAAATTCATATCCTGTCAAAAACGCCATAATTATAGCAGGGGTCATCAATTGAACTCGAGATTTGGATATCATTATTTGATGCATTAGGGAATCGGTGAATGAATTTTTTTTTCCAAAACAGAATGTAGGTGATTTTTTATGGAATTCACGAATTTTTAAGGATAGAGCGGTTCAGAATTGAAGGTTTACACATTGAAAACTCTTACCTAGCTCATGGGGCAGCTCTTCACAGACCACAGCCACCGATATACTGACACCAGCCATGATGCTGCGAGAATGCTGCTCCAATAGACAGACCGTCGATGAAGTTATGCAGCCCATCACCAAAAATAACCATCCAGGCTACACTGCGTATTGGAGCAGAGGTCGCGGAGATTGAATTTGTGTTGGAGGTCGTGTTGGAGGTCATGGCACTGTCTCCTATCTCAAATGCCACTTGGAAGTCTTCGTTTTCCTCTTTCTGTTTGATTGCCAGCAATCAAATATACAACAAAATACCAAATGTTTAACCAATAGGATACAATTCACGTCAAAGCACTTTTAGTGATCATGATTCTGTGTGATATTCACAATGTCCTCTTCATTATTACCCAATGTTAAATTCAGATAAATGTAAAAAAACTGATTAGTTGATAGACGCAATAACAAGGTAGATCAAAAATAATTTCAATATTGCTTGGCACAAGTTATTCAAAATGATTTTTAAGAGAAATGCAACACCAATCCAAGTCTCTCATCTGTAAATCAAAAACAATCTGAAGAAGCAGCAACTTATTTTGTCATCAAATTCTGATGTGCTTCATGCTCCATTAATAATACATAAAGAAAAATATACTTTTAAAACAACATACCACAAATACCATCATTATTAAATCATAATAATTTAAAAAAAATTATGATGATGGGTTACCTGTTGATTGATTGACACCTGAGTTAGCTGAGTTTGCATAGAGTAGGCAGAGACATTTGGCGTCATGACATGACTGTCACAGGTGCGCGTGTCCATGAGGTGATGAATTTGTGTGGGCACATCAAAGGACATGTTGATTGTTTCTTCGCGTTTACTGGAGTGAGTGGGGATGGAGGTTTGGATGACGTGGGAGTTGTCACCTTGGTTGTCTACACCACCCTGCTCCTGCACACAACCCACGTCAACGGTCATGATGAACGGCACAGGGAACCTATGACTATGTCAGAATGACCGAGTTGCAGAATCGAGAGAAACGGAAGGGAATTCTGGGTGGACTTACATATAAGTCAGCCACATCAGGATCCACAGGCCTTTCTGCTGTCTCTTTCTTCTACAAAACATAGATGATATAAACTTAATATAATTTTGCTCGATATGGTGTATTCTTACAAATCTCTTCTACAGCAACTTAGCAACAAGCACATTTTAAATATCAAATAATATGAAACATTTAATTTTAATATCATATTCAAAATCATCTTTTGTAAGGATTAAGACCCTGTACTTAAACAGCAAAACAATCCTGACATACCTGTGTTGCCTGAAGGGTCAATTTCGACAGTGACACTTACATTTCTGAGGTCCATGATATGTTTGAGAATCCTCTCCACCAGGAAGAAGAGGTAGATGCCTCCGATTACAGTACTGCACTTCCACACGTACGACTCATAATTAGGGTTATGTTCGCTGGCCATGTCAAACGCCTGCAACAAGGAGGTTATTAGTGAGACATGCCTTCGCATCAATAACTGTGTTACTCTTCCCCACATTTCATCAAGATGAACAAATTAAGAGTTGAGAGGTGCTAGCTAGAAAGAGCCCTGCATCTTGTTCAATCATGATCATTCATATAGAGGACCCCTATAGGACGTAATTATCTTATCCACGCACCAATGCCAGCTTACATCCGGATACTTTAAATGTATAATCAAATGTAGATAAAATAGTGAGTTGCAATGATGACAAGAACCAATATAAAAACACTACATCCATCACTCATGATGTATCACCACCCCCAACCCCCCCCCCCCCCCACCCCACATACTCTCCAGCTAAGCTATCCTATCACCCCAAACTGACACCAGTAATGCTTGACATACTATTTGGCTTACCTCCGGAATAAGAAAAAGAAGACTACTGCCAACCAATGTGCCCACGGCCAGGGCCACCATAAACATAAGCAGCTTCTGGTAGAATGCTCGCTGCATCAGGGGCAGGAAAACCATTCCCATCAACGAACACAGATTGATGACAGTGACACAAAGAAAGCTATATCCCCACACTGAAAACAAAGAATCATCAACAATGAAAGGGGTTTTCTTATTTCAAGAATTCATTGTTATCAGGGGAATAATTTAATCTAATATGTTTTGATTTAAATTCAAATCTTGAGAGAATTTAACTAGTTGTAATGTAAAAAGGGGCAACATTACCTTCACCAGGTTTTGGACCCACAATTACCAGACCACTTTCCGTGCAATCCGCCTGTTGAGAGATAGCATAAAGAAGAGTCGGAGACAGCTGCGACAACTGGGTGACGTTCACTTCTCCGTTGACATCCATAGAGTGCAGTGCCAAAATATCTTCACCATCCATACACTGCCAGCAAATTCACCACAAGCATGTGATTTGTGCATTTGGTTTATTGCTATCAGCAGGTGAAAATTGTTAACCCAATTGGTGAAACGAAACCAGTGTCAGGGACTAAAATAAGAATATGTAGAGAGGTGACGAATAAACAATTTACATGAATATGTCCAAAAGAACTCACTTTATGCTGAAGACACAATACATTCCGTGTCCAATCGTTCCGAGCACACTCATCGACGCTGGGACGTGATTGACCATCCATTTCTCTTGAGCCAGCTCCAGTATGAAACTCAGCAGAGCTCGGTGCCCGAATAAAACTAGTTAATTCATCGGCCGATAAACTCCCATTGGTACCGTAGAGCTCAACAATCCTCGTGTAGTAAAACACATCGGTTGACGTCACATTGCCACTAACATTGGCGAACCAACAACAACTGATAAAAAACGCTACAACCAAGTCCAACCGGAACGAACAGTGGGTATCCATATTAATATATGTTAGTTGACGCTACAGAACAGCAGAAGTGGTTCAAGGTTTTATAAAGACAAGATGGCTTTCGTGCCTGACCTAGTGAACGAACCACGTCGCTACGTGCTGATCAGCTCATAACAAACAGACAATCACAACGGTTTGACAGCTTGGCGGAAGGCACGCCACGCAACTGGTAGTAGCGATATTCGCCAGATGGCGGAAAGAGGTACAGTGAAGTTACGTTATGACTTGTAGGCAAATAGGGCCCGAACCCGCACGCGTCATCCCAGCACAAGCAGACCATCGTTGCTGTCAGTCCTAAGCAAGTTCCCTCAAGCCTGACGGTTTCAGGGTTTGTGGCGATCTGATATCACCATCTACAGCGCGGACATGAAATATGGATGTAAACGACGCGGACGCTGTGAGAGGTGAAGAATGTTTGGCTGTGTCTCTAACCGGCCAACTTATATATTTTACCGACCCATTCGTATACCTGGCCATCGCCGAAAATCGATCCATTGCTATACATACATGGCAGACTCAAAAACCAACCCATTCGTGTATCAACAAAAACCGACTCATTCGTATGCCAATATGCCAAAAAACTGACTCATTTACGGCAGTCATTGACTCCCTACTAACCTCCACCAAGTGATAGTTCTGCGGCAAAATACAGTTGGCAATTGGAAACGTTCATTTATGTCATTTCAGACATAAACTAACACTTAGTTCAATGCAGCCTCCAACCCTGCTCCAAGTCTCCCTCACGGGAGTGAACACCGAGTGACCGCAGCTACCCAGTGGTACCCAGTAAGGCATGAATGGTTAGTTCACACCTGATAAGAAATGCTTAATCGCATGCTTCTGTACTTTTGTTTGATAGTGATACAATAGCCAAGCTCGATTATGCTCAATGTGCTTGAAGAGGAAGTAAATGCCGCATGGAATTTTTAAATCCAATCACCTTAGTGATATGGTACCTTACTTTTTAAAGCTCCAATAGTTTATTTTCCCACTTAGGTAAACTGTTGGAGCCACTTTTAAGGTGTAGATATTGGTCATTCCAACAAGGAGATGGTATTTCTATGGCTACTATTGTTATGATATTGTTCTTGCTCATCCGACTTCAAATATCCCCCCACCCCCCCCCCCCACCCCAACCACACGCCCTTAATTATCAGCACGTCAATGACAATGAAATCTATTGCCAATCATGCTCCCTCTAGGAGCATATACAATCAAGTTAGTTACATGATTTTGATTGAAAAAAAGCTTATGTGCAGCATACAATACAATAGGAATACAATGAGAGTGCAACTAATTCTACCGCAAAACTAAAAATATTTTAATACAAACAGTACACATCACAATAAAGCACATTCTCTTGAGCAGAGGATGCTGCTCGTACCCACGCAATCAATCTCTGCCCCAGGAATCGAAGCACTATGACTTTGACCTGTGCTTGACCTTCCGGTCGCGCGCTTTCCGAAAGGGCGCAGTATCGGTTTCGATGTAAACATGGGCAGCGTTCGTACCTGGAGACGTAATGTTCCAGCTAAGTATTCTGCGAGATGAAGTTAGGTTTTGTTGATGTCTATGCTCGGATACGTCCACAAGTCGTCATTATACGCTTAAAAGTGACAAATGACAATTTCACGAAGGCTTCGTCGCAGCGCTCGTGAGGGCGATGGCACTGACGCTGACGTGAAATATATAAATCTATATAACAAGTGCTATAGAGAGTGTGATTGTGTTAAAAATAGAAATATAATTACCCATGCTAAATAATGATTGCAAAATTAATTAATTAAATGGCAAAAAGTGCATTAATATCTTGGGTCCAAAAATGATCCCATTTCACTGAGGCAGAGGTACTTGTGTATCCTCTGCTCAGGAGAGTGAATATAGCATAGTTACAGGGTTAAGTTTCTATATGGGACCACTAACAAAGACACCTGCAACTGAGGGTTGTTGGCCATTTAATGCCAGTTTCCTTATCGCAAGCGATTCCCTTATGAATTTGCCAACATTTGTACATAAGAGTTTGTTCTCGTTACTCATTACCCATATATATTTGTCGTTGGGTGACAGGTTAAGTAAAATTTCCGTTGTTTTTGGCAATGTCATTAAACAATGAGGCTCTTTCATTTTGATTTTCGGGGCATGTGATCATGAAATGCGTTTCCTCTTCCGTAGCTTGCATTGCGCAACACTGACATTTAGATTGGAGATGGTTCCATTCATTGATTCGATATTTGACGGATGGGAGCTCTGATGTAGTTGTGATAGTGCAGTTCAGTGGTTGATATTATCTATGTTTATTAAATTCAAAAGTCCGAAGGGTTGTTTGAAAAGTTTGTAGGTTCTCAATTCATAGGCTGTTATTAAGGTTGAGTTTGTTGTGTCAGAATTTTTCATTGAGGGTTTTCATAGCACCTTCAGCTCTTTTCGCAAATATCTCTATTTTGTTCTCAGGCACGTTAACGTGATTGAATTGTAAATGTATGTGCTCCAGTATCGATATTAATTTTTCAAACCTACCTTTTTCGTTTTAGGATGTTCAATTTGACTTTCTATTAATGCTTCCTTGACTAGACTACCTTCAGATTGTAATTTGATAGAGAGAAAAACTTTATTGAATTAGTTATTGCACGAATACTTAGTGGGTGTCTGCCCAGTTCACTGCTATAATCGAGGTGTGTCTTTTTACGTGTGGTATTCTCCTGTAACATTTTAACTCTTGCTGAGAAAGTTTATTATTATCCAGATTTTGTTCAAATGTATATGGGGATTGTGACTGGGTCAGTCAAATATGTACTTCCCAAACTTCAGAGCCATGCAATAGTGTGGGTTTATGGTATGATCAAAGATATGCATCATGGTGCATATATCATAGTTATGACCCAGGAGTTTATTCAGTTTGTATAGGGCCTTAAGGCTTTTATGGTAAAGGGTATTAGCAGAGTTCTTCAGGTTACCATTAGTGGTGAAGTTTATTTCCACACACTCAAGTTGGTGGTCTCCATAAGCGAAATTTCCCTGATTTGTGTTCCTTTTTGGTTAAATATCATAATTTCTGTTTTATTCATATTGACTTGTAGTCGCTATGTCTCCGAATTTGCCTTCTCTACGTCAATACAGTTCTGGAGACGCTGCTGACTAGTTGAGACAAGGACAGCATCATCTGCATATAACAGGCTATTGATTTCATCTGTCTGTCCTTTGTTTTGTATCTGTTCAACTCAGTCATTCATGTATATATTGAATAAAACTTGAGATTCAAATTATCTCCTTGCCGAACACCTATATCTGAGGAGAAAACAGTTATGTGCTTATCCTTTTCACTTTGATACATAACATTGTTTTTGAGTCTTTGATATATCTGTATAAATTAATTATTTATTCCTGTGTGCCACACTATCAAATGCTTGCCGAAAGTCGGCATGTTTAGCCTTGGGGTCAAGACCTGTGTTGAATTGTTCGGCTTGCTGACCAATCGTGGGCTAAGCGCGAATCCATCCCGCTTAGACCACTTTATAAGCTGCCACATGCGTGTCAGTCTGGGAGATTTATGTAGTCAAGAGACGAGATTCTGAAAAAAGATTCTGACCGAGATCCCAGTTAAGCTTCATTGTTAAAACCTGAATAAAAACATTAAGCTCTCTACTTCTGCACTCGTGTGCTTTCTCTGGCTAGTCCCCACTCGAACAACAACAAGCAGCAACGAAAATTATAACGAAGAAGCACAGTATAAAGAGAAATAATAGGAAAAGACTACAACTGTTAATTGTCGATAATCCAACATGAGCATGGTATTTCTATAACCACTAAAGTTGGTTATTTTGGGTAATCCCACAAACGTATTCTATTTTCTTACCCCTATGGCTGCTTATTATAGGTAATTCTGCATTGACAAGGTATTTATATAACCAATATGTTGTCATTCCTGCATCTCTCTATAACGCATCATATCCTGTGTAAGGCTTCCAGCTTTTACACTCTTTCTTGGGGCTGCATTATTTTGCGTAAAAGAATTATCACTCCAAGATATATTGTACTCCAGCACTACAGTGTGTTATATTTTGCATCTGTATTACTTAAAAGGTGCTAAAGTAGCAATAAATTGATGATTATAATAATCACTTATATACTTCATGTGATTACTATACGGCTTGTCCTTTATCACTATTCTTAAATGACTAATTTTATTTGGCGTTGCATTCTGGGAACGAAATCAAACAGAGCAGGGGGCGACGTCTTTGTGCATCGGCTTCCACTGCGGGATAGAAATCGATTTTCACTGTCTCTATAGGTGTTTTGATCGACGATCGGTTTTCTTTGTCCAATTCTCGCAAATTCATGTTGACCATTCATGTATACATGAGGTTTTATTTCACAGATCCTCTTGACGTATGCGCTATTGGCACGCCCCAGATGATTTTGAGACGACTAGGATTTGTGCTGGCGCTGTCGAAGTCCTTTCACCTACTGCAGTCACAGACTGACTGATAATCATATGCAGCAATGACCAGTGATGACATCAACTGTTCTTTATTGAAAGCGCATCGTTCTTTCATCAATCATTGATCGAATTCTCTGCAATATGTGACGGAGCGCAGGTGATTTCACCGGTCTTGACCTATGACCGGACGGTAACAATTAAGCAGAGCGCGGCAAACGTAAACAAACACGAATGGTCAACATGGATTCGTGATTTCGCCGATCAATATACCTATTAAGATAGTGAAATTCCATTGCATTGTTTGTTATGGCTACCAACTTTTCACTGAAACAATCCTTCTTCTGACATCGACATATTTAACGATTGAAATGGCTCTCAACTTCTGTTGTGGAAAGTGTGAAGGTCTCTGTCACCTGGTTACGGGCCTGTGTGTCAACTTTTTAAACAACAAATTCAGATTTAATTCAGGACATATGGAAATTGGCTGCAAGGAGTAGCATAATAGACCAACGTCAGGTTCTATTTATCACCTTGTCGGTCCAACAGTAAAACCGAAATTTTGTGGTTGATGCATACAGAACTCGCCTCTTTGATAGCCATTGCGCCCAATGGAATGATATCCTTCCTATCTGAATGCTGGGGAGGACGTGCTTCCGACCACAGGGATTTGCATTGGCCTGCCGGCCGCTATTTTCTATGTATACATAAACCCAGGGGGGACAACGATTTCGCCACCAGCTAACCAAAAATATCGCCTAAACCATCTTTAGTCCCGTTTACGGGTCTGGAGCGCCCCATAGCCATTGATAATATGTTCTTCTACCTAACAAAATCATCCAAATGGGTACCTTTTTCGAGTTTAAACGCTATCTAAGCCGTTTAGACTGTTTACTGTACCCGGAAGTTCATTGATCGTCTGCCCGTCGTCCGGGGCAAATAAATCGCAAGCTCTGATTGGACAATCTAAATAAGAGCTCCAAACAGAGCTCGCGATTTCTTTGCTCCGCACATACCAGTAATTGTCATGGTTTAATTTTATTGGATTAATTTAAGGGTTGCTAATGGTTATACAAACACACTATCAAAGAATTGACCCGGGGCCGGAAGTGGCCAACAAGGCCGCGCTCGCGTGACTCCGAATTCAAGATAACATGGTTAACCACATGGTTAACCCCCCATGGTGAACCCCATGGTTAACCAATGGTTAACCACCTGGTCCGGACCGGTTAACCACCAGCACTTTCTACATGTGACACCAGAACCGGTGATAGTATCTGTCAGTCAGTTCGGATAATCGGTGGGAAGGATTTAAAGTCTCAGGGTACCCTGCTACAATGTGCATATCATTCGATAATGTAAGTAACTCTATCTAATAACTTCTATGACAGTTTGGATAATTGTAAGTAGTGTGAGCTCGTTTGGACAGTAGACAGGGTAGGCACAGGAATTTGCATTGGCCGGCCGGTCGCTATCTTTCATGTATACGTAGAACTTAGAAGATAGCAGGCGGCCGGCCAATGCAAATTCCTGTGATTTTGGGTTGTAAATGAACACTGCTAATATTTTAGTAACACATGGTGCTTTGATACATGATTGCATGCAGTAACAGCTTCGCTTGTTTGCACGGTCGAGCGTGTGATTCTCGGCGCGTCACACAGGGACCATTCATTGCATTTGCATTGTCGACGATCGGTGGGAAATCCCGGGAGAAAATCTCGACACACTGAAGCAAAATATATATTAAACCCGCTGTTTAGATGGGAAGAGATAAACATATCCCGTCGTACAAATCAAAGCCCCCCAAAAACCCGTCGTACAGAATGCAGCTCATACCCCGTCGTACATGTATAGTCTGCGTCCCAGACTCCAGGGGCTCCGCTACGCTTCTCTGCCTAGAGTCTACGACAGGATAAGGTCTAAAACTGGCGCGTCCGAATATTCATTAGACATATTCGTGACCAATCAACGCAAAGGTTGTGACCCGAATTGACCTTAGTTGCGCGCGTCTGGCTCATGAAACTGGCTTGTGATACGCACCCTCGGTTTTATGTGACGTCATGTACATTGTTGTGGTCTGCGTCCAATGAGAACACATTGAATGTCTTCAGGAATTATGGGGCGTCTCAAATGTTCAAATTGGCACCACAACAAGCGCTTTAATCGCTCAGCTGCATGATAGTATGTTTACGTAATAGTCAGTTAAAAAGAACAAGTAGTGTGTCTGCTTCTCTCGCCGACTGTGTGATTAACGGTGCCACTCAGCGTGAAAAATCGGGGTGTTGTAGAATGTTTGCCCGGCTCATAAAAATCACTCGTCCGGTTGGATAAGTTGACTTGGCAGGTCACTTGTCCCGGCAAGCGGACAACCATTGGTGTCGAACCCTGACCCATTTCAAGCATTGCATCGAGAGCAGTAGCTAACAACGTGTAGCAAAATGTTTCCCCGTCCCAGCAGCCACATTCACAAAACAGTCACGACTCATCAAGCAGCCGAGCGAACAAGTCTTTCAAACGGAGCGTACCAAAATCAATTATGGCGCCGAATCTTCGGAAAATGTGACACTGCCCAATGGGAGACAATGACTCAAAAGTACCCGAGAGTGACCGAGAGACACGGCTTGTGATTGGAGCATCCCAAATCTGGGATACTGCACCAGTTCAAGACGGCGCCTTAGCCTAGACTGTTGGCGAGACTATTGACTATCATTAACATGTTAACAGAGCCCGCAGCCAACAGGCTAGGGGACCTTGACTAGTACAAGTACGAGGCCCAACAAAACCCGTCGTACAAGTCGAGAGGCCGAAAAAACATACCCCGTCGCGCGCCACATGTATCCCACCTTAATAGACTTAAGTGCCCCCCCCCCCCCCCCCTGGGGTCTCCGCTTAGGTTACAAAATGCAGATTTCATCAAATCTTCACTTATTTAAGTTGAGGGCATCATCGACAAAAAAATTAAAACACCAAGCAGGAATGGTAATTTACCACAACAAAAATGGCGACAACCGAAGTAAGGATCTATTTTCTGAGACGGAAGCACCGCGTAGCGTATTAGAGTCTGAAAATATTAAACTTTTGGTTTCCAAGGTGCGGTTGCCAAGAAACTTGCTACTAGGCAATCTCGTTACAAATATGAACAGTCTCTTTGACTTGAGTCGTCTCGTCTTGAGTCTACGAGCTTCGCTGAGTCAGCGAACTCGGACCGTATCCACAAAACAAATTGTTCGCGAACTCAGCTGAGACCGCCAGCTCACGGCTGGCAAACAGCCAACAAATATTAATGGCTATAATTTCACACTTATACCATCGCGATTACGGTTTGTTTCTTACAGAATTTTTTTTATTATTATTATATGTTCATTTGAGAGAAAATTTAATAAAATGGGGAGGAATGATAGATTTAGACTTAAACTAACTGCTTTTTTTATGATAATAGGCTACCGTCGTTATTGTTTGTTATATCAAAATAAAGAGCCTTAAAACCGGTGACGTCCTGTATTGTTGAAAGATGGTAGGTCTTGGTTGCCATGTACGCATTCACGGCTTCTAGACTTTCCAGGCGGGCTGATAAACAAATGTGCACAGAAGGAATGGCACCTACACGCGATAATCAAGCTCCTAATAATGATAATTAGCGTGAACCTGGTAGGTCTTGGTTGCCCTTAATGTATTCGCAGGTCCTGTCTATGATGGATTCAACTATAGGAGATCTGATAAATTTAAATTTTTTTCGACAGATGCTTCGATAATTTGTGGTGAGACTTACACGCGATAATCTCCTAATAATCCGATAATCTGAGCGTGAACATTGTTTGATGTTAGCAACACTGTAGCGCAGTGGGACCGGCAGGTGTACACATTTCGCGAGGTAGTCCCTAATACCCTCATTCGGCCTCAGGTGCCTGTCAATGATGGATTCAACTATAGGAGATCTCGGAGATTTATCTTTTTTTCGACTCTATGCTTCGATAATTTGTTGTGTGAGACTTGCAGAAATTTCCTAACTCCGGTAATCTGAGCTCCGCCGACTTCGACATTGTTTGATGTTAGCAACACTGTAGCGCAGTAGACACGGCTCGGCAGGTGTTACAATTTCGCGCCTCAGCGTGATTCCGGGGAGATGGGATAATACCGTGACTTCCGGATGAGCGTTACGCAACCAGATTAGCGGCTGGCAAGACCTTCGTTTTAAGACTAGTAAAGTGTGCGTGATATTAAGAACCTCCGAAATGTTGCCATGCTAGAGCAGCGGTGCTTTGTGAGGGACCATCTCAAGTGAAGTTGTTTCTCGATGATATATCGACACGGTTGCAGTTATCGCATGCAAACTGTGCGTTTGAGGTGATATGGTAAAAAGACCAAGCTTTTTCTCGAGCTCTGATTGGCTGAGAGTAGGGTGCCATGCGATAAGTTTCAATAGCAGCAAATCCTGATCCGAGCGGCCAAGCGCCTGATCTAATTTCCTTATGTCATCTAGATGTTCACCCAAATTTCCCCTGGCTGTAACGTCGTTATTGAAGTTTTGCAGAAGGCTCGGCCACGATCGATTGATTGCGTCTAAACGCTGCTTGACAATGTTGTCAGCTGGCCAATATTTGTCTTCACATTGTCCGACAAAGAATGGATGGAGTAGTTGAGTAGGCAGGGGATGTACTGGAGATTTGCTGTATCGTCCCACTTGTTTAGGGTTGCGTGTGACTTCAATGTTTCCAGCCATTCATCGGCATAAATTATTCTTGGCCTGTTGTTACATAATGGTATTTGAAATTGTTGATTCTTGTGACAGAAGCCCAACACTCTCCTGAATTCCAGCTGGCTGGATGGCTCATCTATTGGTGAGTTCATCAGGACAAATATATAAGTGCAATGACATATGTAGTTATTACTTGTATTGGTTCTGATGTTATAAAAGGATTATCTTGATTGTATCTCATACAATTTGTGATAAAATGACTCAGGTAAACCAAATGTGAACCGAAAAGTCAACTGGGAAGCCATGGAGAGGGAAAGAAGGGTGTTGTGCAGACCCGCAAGTACCTCACTTCAATGAGAGCTGTCATCACCTATTCTGTGGAGATCAAACGTTAGTGTGATGCTATATTGCTTGTGTGTTTTCACACAGTTAAGAAGGTGCTGCTCTTTGTGATAGTCATAGGTTTGGTTGGAGCATGTTCTCTATTTTTTACCTACCCAGGAGCGTCAGGTGAGTCATATGCCCAATGACAATATGTCATATATAATTGTATGATTGGTTTTAGTATCACAGCAGTTGACTCTTACCACTATTCTAAAATTAGGTATTCTCATGAGTCTATTCCAGGTGAAAAGAGAGCTGGTGTTGGGTGGGATATCTTACCTTTTGATGGTGTGGGTTGTAAGATGCTATTCTGCTGAAATGAATATTACTAGATCTGATATAGCATGATGGTATCTCACAGGGAGGGATGTTCTGCAGCATGTGGAAGAGCCACACTCTCGCAAGCGTTCGGTCGACCGAGGATTAGGTGAGTCAATATGTCCAATGAGTCAATATGTCCAATGACTACATGTCATATAGAAGGCCATGGTTTGTTTTATATAAAACCAGCGAAAAGAGTACCAGTGTTCATTGGGATATCTTATCTCTCCTGGTTGACCGTGTAGTATGATGTCATAGCTTTGTCTGCTGTTTCAGTGGTCATTACTGGACGGAATTCAGTACGTCAGGGAAGCGATGTACTGCTTACCTGTTCGGCCTTTGATGTTGAGGGTCTTCAGTGGTTTCGAGGCGTTTCTGGGGACCTTATAAGTATCCAGGATACTGACTATGATTATGAGACCCATCAATGGAGTCAGCCATCCGGTGAAGTGGTCAAAATTCTGTTGCTTTATAATGTGTCCAAGCAGCATGAAAAAACTTACTCATGCTACGATGAAAACAATCACAGAGGATATGAGCACAAATTGGAGGTACTCTCACGTAAGTGTGACATTGATTAATGTATTTTTTTAGTCATTTATATAACAATATACTAGTCCATCTATTGAGTCACTTTGATTCATGCGTTTCTATTGGTGTATAATTCAGTGACCAGCGCATCTTTTGTGTGTATAGCACTAGTCGTCCCTTGCAACAGCCTAGCTTCAACCAATGCTGCTACGTCGTTAGGTTTGTTTTATATAAAATTGGCTGACTTTATCACAAGTGAAAAGAGTACCAGTGTTCATTGGGATATCTCATCTCTCCTGGTTGACCGTGTAGTATGATGTCATTGCTTTGTATATGATTCACTGACCAGCGCCTCGTTTGTGTGTATAGCACCAGTCATCCCGAGCAACAGCCTTGCTTCAAACATTGGAGCTTCACCATCACTCATTCTCGTGATGTGTATCATTGGCTGTATTTATAAACATATATATATATTTTGATATAATCCTATATATATGTGTGTATGTCACCGGTGGAATAAAAAGACTTGTGGTTTGATTATTTATTTTTGTCACTCTCCTTCCACAAGCCTACTGGCAAAACGGAACTCTACCACAATCATGTTCCTTTTATACAGCTCACACATGCCATGTCCATTTTCTAAATACATGACTGATTTTTAAACAGCCTTTCGCCCTATCATTCACTACTCATATTATGCCCATTCACTCAATACAATAAAGCAACCACGCCCAACAATAAACAGACAATTTAGTATCCAGTCTGTGACATATATAGATATATATATAGAGATATATATAAAGATATATATATAGATATAAATATTTTCAAGTAGTCTTGGCTGGTACCTTTTCCATCGGCCAATGATCTTTCGAGTCCACGCCCCATGTGAGCCGTTGGGTCTTGACCTTTGTGAAGTGGGGCCGGCTATACTTGAACCAATGGGAGGTCAGCTGATAGTGTGGTCCTGGGCGTAATCCAATGCCCGGAACCCCAATAAAATAGCTGGACTCGCTGGAAATCAGGGAGAGCTACCTAGCATATATATATATATATATATATATATATATATATATATATATATATATATATATATATATATATATATATATATATATATATATAGGGATATGGTCCTCATAGAGGGGTGTACGTATTATCGTAAATATTGCATGTGAATGTTATATTTTGTTGATTAATTAGGTTTTGTAACTTTTGTTGAATCACGTGACCCCCCGGACCACTGGCGCGAAAGCTCGGGATCGAGGTAGTTGTTTGTTATTATCGAATGTAGACCTTGTTGTGCCAGCGTCCGATTCAGTTGGACTGGGATTGAGTTCCATTTGAGGGGGTTATTGTTGTATTTGCCTGTTGGGGAGCAGGGAATTGAACTGAATAGTCTGCCTAGTACGCAGCGGGTATTGTTCTTTTTAATAGAATAAGTATACTGTCATTTGAGGTAGCACCTAAGCTATGAAAATTGTCATTGAGATTGTTCAGAAGATTAAGATCCAGTTTGGCAAACCAAATTGCTCGCAAAAGAATAATATCCTTATCGTTCAAAGTTTGTTCAATATCAGGTCTTAGAGGCAAGGTTTTTGTGCTCCTCGGAAGGCCATGACAGTTGTAACTAGCTATTTTGATATTGAAGGCTTTGTTACACTCCCCTGTTGTGTCTGCGTCAAGGTGTTACTGGGCATATGAGTTCTCATGCCATATATCACTGGTCATGATCACAACAGGGTCTAGACATTTGCTAGTAAGGGCTAAAAAGAAGCAAATGTATTAAATTTGGTGGCTAAATTTTCAACATTAATGTCAAGTTTAAGTATGATAGCGCTTCACATCATACCGATTGATCAAACCATGGAACAAACACGTTTGCTGTTCTTGACTTGGTTTTTCTTATGCTTTGATTTGCTGTACTGTGACTCGCTGCTTGTTGTTGCTTTGAGTGGGGACTAGCCAGAGGAATAACATGAGTCCAGGAGTAGAGTTGCTTTTTTATAATTGTTGGCTTTATTGAGGTTTTTTAACGATGAAGCTTCCCTGGGTTCTCGGTCAGAATCTCGTCCCTGGACTAGAAGAATCTCATTCAATGATATGAGCGGGCTGGTTATATAGTGCCCCAGGAGTTTGACACCCCACAGGCCTTTGAGCAAACCACGCTATTGACCAACGCCTCTGTCCTGACGAGCCCACACGGGGTGTGGATTCGTTAGCCATTAACCAATGGGATTTAGCGCAGACCATATCGTGCTGATAATTAACTTTAGCTAGAATAGTATTATAACATTTTCACAGTGTGAAGCAGGGAGTCTTTGTTTACAACAGTGCCAGTGATTCCTGGGTTTGCCCAGATCTAGGGTTTCTCTTGATTACTAAGGAGTGCAATTCATTGTTATCTTAATGAATACAGGAGCATTTGCACCTTTTTTGTTGTACTGGACTCTTTTTTTCATCTTTCTCATCAGCGCAGTTTGCATCAGATGTGGTCTCTATCCTCCTCATTCTCAGATATTCTGTTCTGAACCTGCACAGCTTCACATTTTCAACTCAAGCTAGGTGGTACGAATTTCAGGTAGCAGGCTGGGTTAAAGGTGGAAGTGAAGCTAAATTCACCGCAGCAAACTGTGTTACATCAGTTCCTTATAATTGGATAAGCTTAACAGTGTCTTCAAGATTGAACCAGTTTTTGTCATGTTCAAGACATTTGCGGAAACGAATAGAAATTTCGTAGAGTCTCCAATGAGTGTATCATCATACGTGCTAAGACGAAGCTGTAATGTTGTCTCTGGAGGTAGTAAATCGAGTTTAACTACCACAAAGCATAGGGCTTCATCAACAACAACTTCTTGACGAGTGGTATTCCTCGAAGATGCAGCTTTATATTTATATATATATATACATATATATATTCTTAAATATACACATGGATGCTTTCTTCGATAAGCAATTTTTCGGTTCCACGTTTACGTTTCACGTAAGCAATCGTCTGGCCTTCATCCAGACACTCATTGCACGATTCAAATAATGAGGTTTACTCTGTGTTCCCATTTTGTCTCTGGCATGTTGTTTTGAGGTATGACGATGGGCTCACATGATGCTACTAGAGTTTTCTTATGGAGCTTCAGACGATCAGGGCCCACATTAATGATCCTCACAGGGATGACATTGCGACCCAAATCAATGACGGACTTGGCCGCAATGATGCCGTGCTGTAAATGATTGAAGGGGCTCCAATATGCCAGTAACATAATAGTTTGGATGATCCGTTATGTAGCCTGGCACAATCATCTCACTGCTAGCTGGCACAGTGACGATCTCCCCTAAAGCCACCTTACTGACTTAGGGCAGCTCACTCTCCCTCTTCAGACGATACAGCCTCTGGCCGATGATAATAATGGATGCATCCATGCCTCTGGAGAAAATCCACACCAAGAATAACTGGAGCAATTGCTGAGTAGACATCTTAGTTCCTGGATTATGGAACTCCGCTCACTTTCCTCCGCACTCCTACTCTTGCCATGTGCCTGAGCCCTGACCGGATTTGACTCTGTAGGGAGACGACTCCTTTTACAGCCATCTTGAAAGGCCTCAAACTCTAGAGCTGTCTGCACAACATTAGCTTGATAGATGGCTCACTCGAGCTTTGCGTCATGCAAACTATCTGTGAAGGCATCAAGGGCCAACCTTTCCCTTGCTTCTGGGGCTACCCCTGGATATGCCTTCCTCACCAGCCGCTTCACTGCGCTGGCAAGCTCAGTCAATTGTTGCTTGGCCCCCCAAACCAATCCATTGAGTTGAGCCTTAAAAACAACTGGTTGTCTGGCTCAAATCTCGTGGCTAGAGCTGCAACCAGCCTCTGAAAACTTTGCGGTCTTCAGATTCCAAATCGGCCAGAACACCCTGAGCCTGACCTTGCAAACTTGTTGCCAACTCATAAGCACAAGTTCTGTCATCCCAGCAATTTAAGTCTGCCACCATCTCAAATTGGACCAAGTAGTCTCTCCAGCTTCACATTGCGTCATAGGTGACTGGAGTTTTGGGCTTGGAGCGCTGGCTTCGAGGGACAGAAAAATTACCAGCACTTTGAGATGGATATACAGGTGGCTTATCTGGCTGCAAATGCCCTGGCGGTAAGAGAACGGGTTCTGCTATCCTCACCGATACTACAAGGGAAGGACTTCTCCAACTCACTAGTCTAGGAGGGTTTGGGTCAGGGACATCCTCAATGAAGGAACCTTTTTGGTAGGAATATGTATTGGCCTGAACAAAATCTCTGTGACAGTGCCCTTCTGAAAAACTTTGTTTCCTAGCTGTCTCGTCAGCATCCTGTCTTGACCATGGATAATTGTGGACCAAAGATTCGAAACTACCATGCCAACTTGGAACGGGGCTATGCATGTATCCATAGGATCCAGGTTCCTTCTCAGATAAGGCTGATGATGCTGACCAATCCCAGTTGAAAGCCTGTCTTGGGACAATCACACTTCTGACACCAATTTTGTAACACCCCAGGGGGTGGAACGTTATGATAACCAAGTCAGCCAGAAGAACAAACTACAGGTTTGAGGGAGAGTGTATAGATAAAATCAAGCCTTTATTTGGGTAAAGTTAAATAGAATTAAGTACAGTTTTACATGGGCAATGTCAGACAGCTTGTGGTATTTTTACGTTTATATTAACTAGAGAAGCAATTAACTTAATTAAGAGCAGCGCCAATGCTCTCACATAAAACACAAGGTGATGTGTGTCTTCCAGCACCAGCTGGAATTTTCCTGCCAAAACACAGTCCTAGCAGGGGCTTGGACACGAGGAGAGTGACAGTGAGACATGAGTCAATTGTAGAATGTAAAGCAAATTCCCGAATCGGGCTAATAAATTATCTTATCTCATCTGCTTATGTGGATACCAATAATGGGGGTGGTGGTTCGCCTTCAACCCGACAAAACAATAACAAGTATTGAGGGGAACAAATACCAATGCTGATGGTGGCTATTAACCTCCAACCCAGCGCAACACAAATGAGCAAAGGGTCCCTCACACTTTAAATCCTAAGAACTAACCGTAGGCGTAGGGAGTGAATCCCAATTACATGCAACTATGGTAAATCTTATTTGTAAAAGTTACATAATTCATTGACAAATATTGCCCGTGTTGGAGGTTGTTTCCATCACCTAACCACAACACAAGCTCACCTTTCTATAGCCGCGCACGACGGTAATATAAATCAAAGTTTCACGACACAATTAAGACACGTCTTCTACGGTCCGAGACTAAAAATGGAAATGCCGCGAAAACTCTAAAAGGACACTATCCGCACTATTTTTTACAATGTCCACATTCAAATAAAAACCTAAAGCTATCAGTTACAAGTAAGAGAACTTATGGCTGAGACAGTTTAACATGCAATTACAATTTAAATTAAAGACACAGGCAAAACAGGCTGCACTATTTGATAATCTGTGGAAGGAGAAACATAACCGCTGTGACCTGGTTTAGCTTCTGCATGTTCACAGGGAGAGGTTTAGTGGCAATCCGCTCCCCACAAGGATTGCCACTTATAACAGCTAGAAGAACTTGGAAAACCAGCATGCTGAGAGCGGATTGCCACATACTACAGCTAGAAGGACTTGGAAAATGAGTATGCTGAGAGCGGATTGCCACTTAATATAGCTAGAAGGACTTGGAAAATGAGTATGCTGAGAGCGGATTGCCACAAACTACAGCTAGAAGGACTTGGAAAATGAGTATGCTGAGAGCGGATTGCCACTTAATATGGCTAGAAGAACTTGGAAAATGAGTATGCTGAGAGCGGATTGCCATTTAATATGGCTAGAAGGACTTGGAAAATGAGTATGCTGAGAGCGGATTGCCACTTAATATGGCTAGAAGAACTTGGAAAATGAGTATGCTGAGAGCGGATTGCCACATACTACAGCTAGAAGGACTTGGAAAATGAGTATGCTGAGAGCGGATTGCCACTTAATATGGCTAGAAGAACTTGGAAAACCAGCATGCTGAGAGCGGATTGCCACTTATAACAGCCAGAAGGACTTGGAAAACCAGCATGCTGAGAGCGGATTGCCACTTATAACAGCCAGAAGGACTTGGAAAACCAGCATGCTGAGAGCGGATTGCCACTTATAACAGCTAGAAGGACTTGGAAAATGAGTATGCTGAGAGCGGATTGCCACTTAATATGGCTAGAAGAACTTGGAAAATGAGCATGCTGAGAGCGGATTGCCACTTAATATGGCTAGAAGAACTTGGAAAACCAGCATGCTGAGAGCGGATTGCCACATAATATGGCTAGAAGAACTTGGAAAATGAGCATGCTGAGAGCGGATTGCCACATACTACAGCTAGAAGGACTTGGAAAATGAGTATGCTGAGAGCGGATTGCCACTTAATATGGCTAGAAGAACTTGGAAAACCAGCATGCTGAGAGCGGATTGCCACATACTACAGCTAGAAGGACTTGGAAAATGAGTATGCTGAGAGCGGATTGCCACTTAATATGGCTAGAAGAACATGTAAAACCAGCATGCTGAGAGCGGATTGCCATTTAATATGGCTAGAAGAACTTGGAAAATGAGTATGCTGAGAGCGGATTGCCACTTAATATGGTAGAAGGACTTGGAAAACCATCATGCAGAGAGCGGATTGCCATTTAATATGGCTAGAAGGACTTGGAAAATGAGTATGCTGAGAGCAGATTGCCACTTAATATGGCTAGAAGAACATGTAAAACCAGCATGCTGAGAGCGGATTGCCATTTAATATGGCTAGAAGAACTTGGAAAATGAGTATGCTGAGAGCGGATTGCCACTTAATATGGTAGAAGGACTTGGAAAACCAGCATGCAGAGAGCGGATTGCCATTTAATATGGCTAGAAGGACTTGGAAAATGAGTATGCTGAGAGCAGATTGCCACTTAATATGGCTAGAAGAACATGGAAAAACAGCATGCTGAGAGCGGATTGCCATTTAATATGGCTAGAAGGACTTGGAAAATGAGTATGCTGAGAGTGGATCGCCATTAATTTTCTTTTAGGTGCAAAAAGAAAATTACATGCCAGCGGTAATTTATTTAAAATAAAGAAATAAAAAGAGCACAGATGGCGACGGTAATTTATTTAAAATAATGTAATAAAAAGAGCACAGAAGGCATCACGACTGTCCCAGTCAACGCATGATCTAACTCGGATATCGCTATGATATCACAAGTACCTCACTCATATGAGGTCACAAATTGAGCTCACCGCGATGTCACAGCGATCTCATAAGCTGACATCACAGACTGTGAGATCACCATGATATCAGTGTGGGATCATCATGCGCGCATTGATCATAATGTTCAGATCATGACGTATAGACAGCACGTGGTATCTAATTAATTTTGGTCAGCAAATTGGACGAATTCTGTTTTTTTACCTCGGATTAAATTTAAGTCACTCGATTGCGGAAATGTCTCTCAAAAAGGTGAGTTCAGTATGCTATTTAAATATACTTACAATTCACTGGATATCATATTTAATTATTATTTTTCTTGATTCTCACGCATTTTAAACTTGTAAAAAAACATGGGCGATATAATGACATTTGATGTTTTGGGTATATAATATATTGGGTCGATGTGGCGAGTATGAAAATGTGTGTATGTTTGTGGTCGCCTTCCGTTTTCTTATATTCGTAATTATCTGAATCAATACTTATATATATCTCTACATTTTTGCTTATTAACAATAACTTAATTTTTTGAGGTTCAGTTTATGAGTTAAATATCTATTTGTTTACAATTAGTTGTTCACCCGTCGATCATTCGAATAACAACGTATTGCATGGACTGTTGATTCAAGAATGTGATATTAAACAGGTGACCCAGCACTATTGAATTAACACCCCATGATTGAATCACTGCATGCACAGTAACTGTGTTATTTCTGATAACTACTACCATTTTTAAAAAAATAAGCATCGTCTTTGCTCTTTTCAGACTGCATGCTGTTGAAGGTTTTATCTTTAAGGTTTATTTGTTGGCTTTTTTCTGCCTTCATCTGGAAACATGAATTCTACTATCAGAAAGAATGCTCAACTTTCTCAACAGAAAGCCAGGAGGAAGATACAGAACCTTCTCTCTGATATTGCCAAGAAGCAATCTCCAACTGTTCCTCTGCATCACAATGGTAGTGATGTGGACTGTTTTAGCAATGAAAGTGTGATTAAAACTTCCATTCAACCAAGTGATATTTTGACCACTCAGTTACCCTTAATTGTGGATGACTACTCAGATAGTGAAAACGAAGTACAAAAATGTGTACATCAAGGTCGCAACCATATTGAAAATGTTGATGCAGTTTGGAGGGCTATTGATGTAGCTGAAGGTGAATGTTACCTCTCAAGTGATGAAGAGTTTGAGTCAGAGAACACAGAAGAAAAGGGAACAATAATAAGAAAGTCTCTTGCTGAGTGGGCGACAGAATGCAATGTGCCCTTGACTACCACCACTAAGCTTCTTTCAGTTCTTCGCAAGCACACCGATTTTGATGTTCCAGCTCAAGCTGCAACATTATTAGGAACTCCAAGGAATATATGCATGTCGCAGAAGTCAGGTAATTGATAAAGGATTGAATATATGACTCGGTCTTTATTGGCTGTAAGAGTTATGCTGAGATGATTTACAAATGATTATTGATGATTGGTTAGTCTTAGTGATATATTTATTGTATTATCTGTTTTTAGGTGGGGACTATGTTTACTTTGGTCTTGCCAAAGGTCTCCAAACAACACTGCTACCTCTATATCTGTGTGATGTTCAAGTGCTCGAGCTTTCTTTCAATATTGATGGGTTGCCCATTTACAAATCTACAAATACTTCCCTTTGGCCAATACAGTGCTGGATTGCAAATCTTCCTCAGACAAAGCCATTCATTGTTGGATCATATTCTGGGTCTCATAAACCCTCCAATTTAGATTTTCTAGAGGATTTTACAACTGAGCTGAAGAATTTGATGAATAATGGGCTTCAAATACAAGATATTGGCGTGTTTCCTGTAATTGTGAGATGTATCATATGTGATGCCCCAGCAAGAGCTTTAGTGAAAGGAACAGTGCAATATAATGGCAGATACGGTTGTGATTTTTGTGACGTTCGAGGTGATTATGATGCCAGAATGATGTTTCTATACCCTGGTTCTTGTAGGACAAATGAATCATTTCGCAGTCAAGCTAACAAGGAACACCATAAGTCACTGAGTGTTTTCCTTGACTTAGACATTGATATGATAAGGCAATTTCCCATTGATCCAATGCATTGCATTGATCTAGGAGTGACAAAACGACTATTATTAACATGGAAAGAAGGTCCCTTGCCATTCAGACTTTCTGCTGGACAGCAAAATGTTATAAGCACTTATCACCATTCCATCAAACCTTATATTCCTTCTGATTTCAACCGAAAACCCAGAACATTGAATGAATTGAAAATGTGGAAGGCAACAGAGTTCCGGACCTTCCTGTTGTACTGCGGTCCTTTCCTTCTAAAATATGTTCTGCCGAATGATAAATATATCCACTTCTTGAGTTTGAGTGTAGCCATTCGTCTGTTGTATAATGCTGCCTGTGTGAGGGAACACAAAGAGTACGCTCATGAACTGCTGTGTTTCTTTGTTGACAATGCTCGGATCCTATACACTGACCATTTACTCACATATAATTTCCATTGTCTGAATCACATGTCTGATATTGCTGAAACTTATGGATCACTTGAAAACTGCACAGCCTATCCTTTTGAAAATAATATGTCAAAAATCAAGAGAATTATAAGAGGACCAGCAAAACCTCTTGTCCAAGTTGCCAGAAGGTTAGCTGAAATGAACCTTAATCAACCTATGGTAACAATCAGAAAGCCGACATTCCCAAAGAAACAGGAGTGTTACCAATTGAAAAATGGAAAATACTGTCTTATCAACACTGTACAACCTCAGGACTGCAATGTGTTATGTGAAGTCTTCTCGCAGACGAGGAAATACTTCTCATCTCCATGTGACTCAAGAATAGCAGGCATCCACAAAGTCAGGATCCACAAAGCTATATACATCCCCCTTTCCCTATTTGATCAAGAAGAATCAATGTCTGCTGCCATCGTATCACTCGTTCACTCTTGTTAAGTAAGCATGTTGTGTCAAAACTAATAAGCATGTATCAAACTAACATAGTAGCATGTTTGCTTAAAAATTTGTCATTGAACCATTTAACTCATTTACTGTGTGATAAATTAACAAACAAGTTTGATTACAGTTTTATGCATGTGAATTGGAGGATGGTAAGCTGGTGGTTGTCCCAAAGACATGGCTCTTTCTGGAGAATGGCAAATGGAAATGCAGATGGAGCTCGTCCCTGGAGAAAGCAAAAGGTTATAGCCTAGTTAACCCAATCTGGAAGGCTTATCGCGTAGAAAAGTTCTGGGCCAAAAAAGGTGATGGAAGCCATTATAAGGCTTACTTTGTTAGTTTTTGGAGATTTATTTGAATCAATAATACTTGACAATTATTGTGTACTTATTGTTTACAGGAACCTATGCAGCTGCAGAACAAGTGCTGGCAACATTGTCTGGCAATTCAGATGTAGCCCTATCTGACATAATTTTTGGCACTGAGCCCACAGAACCAGAGTCTGACAAGTGTACTGCTTCGTCTCCGTCCCTTCCACTGAAGCGTCATCGCAAGAGGAAGAGGCCTTTTGATGAAATTGCCAGAATGTCTGAAGACAGTGATGATGAAACATCATCAAAGAGAATGGCGACTTATGAACATGTCGCTCATGTCTCAGAGTCGAATGATGGAGACAGCAGTAGCGATAGTACTGGTAAGTCTTCTACACAAATAGATGGATTCACTTGTGTTAACTATAAAATCTTTGTCATACTTCAGGTTTATTTTCATTCTATTCAGTTCTTTAATCATTGTTATCAGATGATAGAAAGGGTGATAGAGTTGCTAGATCTACCCCTGGCATCTCTTCTGCTGAAGGCCCGTTGCCCGGTAAGAACAAAGATATGTTAATGGCAGGCTAATATACATGATTTTAATCTTTGAAAAGGGATTTGTTATAAGAGATCAGTGGCTATAAGTTGACAGGACACGTTTGATTTCAAGCAACAAACAATTTTTAGTTAATGGTCTTGATGTGTTTAGTAAGTTCTCAACTGCCAAAGTCACCAAGGTATTTTGGAAAGGCAAGACCAGCTGTGGCAAGTTCCCCTCCAAGTCTGCTATCCCCAAGAAGTGGGTCTATTTATTTCATTTCTTACCTTCCAAGTAAACATAATTAAATGAGTATATTTCAAAAACACAAACCCACACACATATATTATATATATATATATATATATATATATATATATATATATATATATATATATATATATATATATATATATGTGTGTGTGTGTGTGTGTGTATATGTATATCTCCTTATGAAGTCTTAGATGATGAAAGTGATGGAGAAAACATGTGGCGTCCAACCCTCCAACAATATCAAATCCCCCTACAAGAGTTCAATCTTTGGTGGAAATCTCAAGTAAGAATTGAGAATAATAATGTGGAATAGTGGAAAAAAATATTGAACAAATTATTCAGCTCGATGTAAAGCTTTCAAACTACTCAACATTAGATTGTTTTATTTTCCCTATGCTTTAGCTGATGGGAACATGAACAGCAATGTGGGAGACTGCCTGAAGAAATTATGTGGTATGTGTTTATTTATCAATTTGCTTTTGTGTTTTATATATAAAGGAGTAAATTATATTCTGATGGAAAACCATGACAAATCAGCTTTGGTCTTGGAATGAATTTTAGACCAAGATGATAATAATAGCAGGTAAAAATTTCAGACATCACCGTTGCCACCTTGAAGGCAGTTGAGGAAATTCGGGGAAGTGTTCAAGCCCTTCAGGAAGATATGGCCAAGGTCAAAGTGGCCTTGGTTCAATATCTTCCAGAAGAGGAGGGACAAGATTTATTCACCATGTCCCTTTTTGACACCCCAGAAGAATTTGAGGGCTTTTGTGATAGGCTGCAGGAGCCAAATTTCAAGAAGCTTGTGGTTAGTAACCTGCCATGTTGGCGAAATTGTGGATAATATTGCAGCAATAAAGACATTATATACTTTTAAATTTCAATTCATAAAAGGAGAGTGAACTTATCATATAACTTTGCTCTGGCTTCTTCCCATTTGTCTGTTGATTTTAGATCAGGTACATGGTTGCCACTTACGGCCAAAAGTCAATCGGCGACACCGTGCGATCCATACTCAAAGCTTCAATGACCGATCAACTTATGACGCGTTACAACAGAACAGGGGCAAGAAAAATGAGAAAAACTCCCAGAAATCTTTGAACTTTGCATTTTATGTGAGCATATAGAGCCTTTTATGGATCAAAAATTCAACTTTGATTCTATATGTAAATAGATGGGTGAGTTTCATTGTTAAGGTTCTCTATTGAAGTGCTGTACATTGCTCTGTAAAACCACATGTCTTTCTGCCTTTCAGCAACTGTGAAGTATTTCCATAGGGATTCCCAAGAAATTAAAGTAAAGAGGGGTAGGGAGGAGATACGAACAACTGTGAAAAGTGAGACGCAGAAACAGCTGGAGATCTTCCTATCCAACTGCACAACCAGACTTCAGAGGAAGTCTGGAAACAAGTTGTCTCTAGAAGGAGAAAAATAAATTGTCATAACAGATAGTACTAAGATATTGTGCAACTGATTAATAAAATCATGATGTTACCATTTTTGTTTGTTTGAATTAAGCTGAACATATGCAGTGATATAATTAACTCACAGTAATCTCACAGAGATATCAGTATGTGGTCTCACAGATATCTCACACTGTGATATCAGCTCATGATATCTTTGTGAGATCAGTATGTGATCTCACAGAGATCTCACACTGTGATATCAGCATATGATATCTTTGTGAGATCAATGTGTGATTTCAAAAACTACCTCACAGTGATATCACAACTGTCTCATATGGTGGCATCATGTATGAGATCACTGTGAGATCGCCATGAGATCACCTTCTTGGCTGGGGTGGCAGTCAATTTAATATGAATAGGCATAATTTTACTTGAACAAATCACACAGAGAGTCTACATTTACAGCTTAAAGTGTTTTATAAGGAGGATTGCCACAAAATCTGTCATTACAAATCTCAAGTAGTTATTCCTGAAACAAATAAAGCAAACAACATTACCACATGTAAAAGCAAAGATGCTTCTGGTGAAACAAGAATGACTATCCACAGAGTAATTGTAGGAATGAACTGCATGGGTCCTTACATTTACACATCCAACATATTTGTGTGTATGTGTATACATATTTAAATGAGCCCCCTGCACAGCAATGGGAAGCTACTGTATCCTAGGACAATATTGCAAATGCATTTGATGCCACAATAGCAATGAGACGAACATAGAAGCAAAGTGGTTATCTGATCCTAAAGTACATTGGTTATGGGGTATCAGGCCTGGCACTTTTTCTTCTTCATACTTTCCATTCTAAGAAGCAATCAATTTACTTGGTAGCTCCTTAAATACTTACATGTTGTAACTACCATCATCAAGAGGAGAAGGTAGGTGAATTGTTTCTTCCACCTTGGCCAATACAGTGTAAGGCCTAAAATCATACACACACAAACCTTGCATCTTCCTAATAAAATGAAATGTACATCAACTTACACACAAAAACACAGTAATGGTGAATGATGCAGAAGGTCCAAAGTAATGGTCATTGAAGACATTTTATGAGAGGGTGTTGGCCTTACTTCAAAGTTAAAATGTATCAACCTGTCAGCCTATCACAGTCACATGCACCACTCTTTATTTAATACATATGTATACACCCATTGGCATTTCAGTAAAAACCACTTACTGGCAAAGTCAAAATAGATGGATCATTTTGAGCAGCCTGTATAACAGTACTATCCAGCACGGCCACTTTGACACCCTGGGGAAAACATTACTCAGTATACATAAACATACAAGGTGAAATTTATTACTGAATGGGTTGTCTAAATCACCAAACGATAAATATCATCAATAGAAACCATGATACCTTATCTGCAGACAGTTCGACCACAATTTGGAGAAAGGCACAGAGGAACTAGTGTGCACAGAAGGAGAGAAAAAAAACTATTGCATACATTGACATGGAGCAAAATTATAAATTTCTGCATTTTTTAGGGTAACATGTCAGGTCAGGACATTAAGGTCAACAACCTACTTGTGCGTAGGTCAAGTAGCAATCTTAAAACAACTTGCCCCACACAACCCGTTGCACAACACAAAAATCCCTTTGATTTTGTGCCTGCCAGATCGTGGGTCCTAACAGTTAATTGTAGTAGCAACAGTTCCCATTTATATTGGAGCACACTTCCTAACTGCACATGCTTTTAAGAAACTTGTCTAATCAAGCTTTATTGCCAAGGTGAGATATTTAGTGAATAACAATGGTATCAATAACATAGCGATGGCAGTTTGTTGATTATACACTTCATTTCAGGCGTGAGTGCATTACATTTACCATGTACTGTGTCAGATAAGTGGCTGGTCACTATTGTCGATTAAAAAGTTACCACTTACTGTACATTTTTGGGTATCATACAAATGCATTTTTACCTAAAAAATATCCCATATTAAACCTTAAGAGCACTGGGCCCCTAGGTTTAGACCATTCTACTGTGCCCTTGTTACGGGACTATGCTATACTGGAGACACATAAGCCAAGCTTCATTTATGATTAGTGACTCAATTGCAGTGCATTTGCCTGCAAGAAAATATCAAGCTTATAAGCAGTTGTGCAAATGCCTTAATACTACAAAAGTAACAAGTTCTTATCACCATATTCAGTTGGCTCAGTTGCAACTGACAAACAGGTTGTCATCAGCTACCCAATTGTTTTACTGCCTGGCCTACGACAAGTTTGCATATACATGATAATATATTTGCTGATATAACTACCATAGAATCCAAATAACGTCCCTCTTGCAGTGTGGTAAAATCGGCCTCACGGGTCAGTTTGCCACACACATTAATCAACACAGCTCCTTCCTTGGGTTTACGTGTCAATAGCATGTGCAACTGGAATGCAAACAAAATTTGCAAATATATCTCAAGTCAATGCAAGAATTGTTAGGAAGCCTCTTATCTAAAGCATACATTGTGAGATTGGGCTTCAAGCCAATCTCTCTTCCAGAGCCCTTGAGGTGAAGGATTGTACCACAGATCCTCTTTGGTGTTGACATTGTGAGCTGAACAGTGAACAACTCAAGATTATTTCCACCCAATACTTATCGTAGAAGGTAAAATGTAACAGAACACAATATAAATGACGACACATATATAGAGTGAAAATCCCCATTAGTTAGTTAATATATAAGTTGGTCCAGAGCCAAGTTGTAATCATCTTCTGTTCCAGCATTTGCCAAATTACGTAGTCTGGAACAATTACATTAACAGTAACAACAATCACCATAAGCTGCACAAAATAGCAGATTGGAACGAGCCTTTTTGAAGTCAAGCTGAATTGCCTGAATGGTACATATTGTTTAACATATGAATCTAGTTTAATCAAAATTAAGCGTTATACGGTATATTCCGTGAACCACTACCTACCTTATGAGAACAACCCTTAAAGTAAAGAATTAATATGTGCTCTATTTGTACAGTATATTGCACATACAGCAAGTGACATCATGGCACAGGTAGACATGCATGTTGCTATACAAACTTACAAAATCTTAACCCTGTCTTTGTCAGCTCTAAGACCATGTTCATCCTTACTCAGCCATCGGTCCCAGGCTTGCTCTCGGTGGAAATCGCAGAGCAATACAAAGCAGTCTGTAGGATACAGATACAAGCGTTGACTTATTATTATTAATATTAAAGTATTCCATGCAGTTGGCCATCATTTTTTAAAACTAAACAAAAAAAGACCCATTGACTCACACCCACCTTTAGTATGAAAGGAATAACTATTTGAGTACTCCAAAATATGATATGGTAAATCAAAATGACTTTAGAGAAGGTACATAAGGGTAGTGTAACCAACAACATTGCAATTATCACTTGATTCCAAGATAGAACCAGCTGTGATGCACAGTGTACATGCTCTTAGTGGACTGATTTATCATGTACACAAAATTAACACATTGGACCTAAGACAGTAAGAAACATTTGACTGTTCTCCTATTACTTCTAATGAAATTCATAGTCAATCATGTCCAATGTAGAGCAATTATTGTCATGAACATGTACAACAAATTGCAATCTTGTATACATAGGGTGATAATGAAGTTTCATGACACATTACACCTGACCAGCATTAGAACAAGAGAATCAAAGTGGTTTTTCATCAAAATGTATAGATTATGAATCAGTTATGCTCTTCTCTTAAATTACTTCTGAAGTGTGTATAAGTAACCACAGGATAGAAACATAGAAATGCATATATTACCCCAACGTTGCACGCTGCAAGGTCATTGAATAAGTGAAAAATTAGTATCTCGAATATCCTAAGACGTCACTTCCGGTTACAAAAGCATCAAAGTTTTCGAAAAATTACACAAGTTCAATGCTCAATACGTCCATGCTTTAGAATTTTATTTGAGAACAGTTTAGACATTCTGCAAGTGTAATGTAATTGTAAACTTTTTCTAAATATCCTTAGTTGTAAAAATGTATTGTTAAAAAAAATTGTAGCAGGTCGAAAATTTCTTTGTCTCTACAGTTGTAAACAGCGCGGCGCTGTCAGAGGCGGGGTTTCGTTGCCTATCCTCAGCTCAGCTCCTGTTTCTCCTCTGGGAAGCTTCTGAACAAGATTCGACATTGACGCTATCTTCATTCATGGCTTTTGATGGGGATGCGGTGTATTTTTCCATTGAGTCGACCGCAATAACACGTCTCGCATGACTTGACCATGAAACAATAGGGGAGGACCCCCTCCCCGCCCTTGTCCAGTTCGGTAAGCCCACCTTGACAGAGGATGGAGCCGGGTGGAATAGCTTTTATTAAAGCTGAGCCACAAGGCATTGTGAACCAGGCGTTATGTAATAAGCAAATGTCTCGGTCCTTTCCATATTTACAACCTGGATTCCTGCCTGGGATCGAAGCGTGGGGGTCCGTTGTTTAAGGCAATTTACCCACAATCGGTGGGGGCACGTTTTCATGTAAATAATGTGACCGCTGTTATCGGCGTGGCGTCTGACTGGTTGTGTGAGGTTTGCCTTGGGGTTTGTGAGTGTGAGATGAGGCCTATCTTGTTAGAGCCAAAATCTCTAAACTTTTTAATTTTGCAATTTATTCATTGATTATAGTCCGATCGTAACAAAATTCACATTTTTTTAAAGCTGATGTAATTACCAAACTTTCATAATTGACATATGCTATCATTAAATTCGTCGTTTTCAAAGTGCGTCGTGTTGAAAAAGCAAATTTCACAGAGTCAATTTTCCTCAACTTTTCGATTGCTAATAAAATGGTGAATATCAGTTCGATAGTCATAAACGTTAGCTCAGGTGTTGATAACACTCACGATCAGCGAAGTAATCAGCATGCCCGGTCGGACAAGTACTTGAGACTTTTCACTTGTCCCACAAGCAGAACCACCTGTCCTTGGCAAGCGGACAGCCGTTAGTGTCTACCCCTGATACATACACACACACACACACACATATATATATATAAATATATACGTAATATATATGTATAACGAAATCGATTTTGGCGTGAAAAGTTACATCCTCCAAACACATCCGTTGTGTTTGATGTCGTTAGAGTGACCCCGCCAGCATTTGTTCATGCTCATCCCATCTTGGTTACTGGACCAGGACCAGTAACCAAGGGCAATTAGACCGGCAAACAATTTCCCGCCTCATCATTAGGAAAACAGACGACACTATGGGGGATCGTAGGATTCGGTTGATGCTAGGAATAGTATGCACTGTATACATACTATACACTGTGGTAATCGGTCATGGAGTACAATCTAACAGTAACAGTGATGGAAAACGACGTTTGAATGTGCTGTTTCTCATGGCCGACGACTTGAGGCCTCAGTTGGGGTGCTACTCTGGAACCGACGCCCCAGCTCCCGTATCGACTGTTATGCATACACCACATTTGGATCACCTGGCTTCACGGAGCCTCCTTTTTCAAAGAGCCTACGCTCAGGTGGCTACATGTAACCCAAGCCGTTCATCAGCTCTCACAGGACGCCGACCCAATACCACGCATGTTTATGACAATGCAGAAACCTTCCGTCCAGTTCGTGCCAATGGCAATGGTGGTAACTTCACCACTATTCCTCAATATTTTAAAGATAATGGTTACCTTTCATTGGGCATGGGGAAGATTTTCCATGGGAAAAAAAACCTTGATACTATTTCGTGGTCAGAAC
This sequence comes from Urechis unicinctus, assembly GCA_034190875.2. Classification (NCBI taxonomy): domain Eukaryota; kingdom Metazoa; phylum Annelida; class Polychaeta; order Xenopneusta; family Urechidae; genus Urechis; species Urechis unicinctus. The sequence goes on along the minus strand of CM067358.1, from coordinate 21,943,621 downwards.
CATTTTATAAATCTCCTAATAGTGCCTACTGGAGTTTGAACGGCAAAAAGAGCTGGGATGCTGTGCAGCCACACAAACGCCGCCAAATACCGCTTCCTGACGACCAGATTGCAGAGAAAGCCATACATACGTTGAGGAGAGTTGCACCGGCAGCCAAGAATGGCAAGAAGCCTTTCTTTTTGGCTGTTGGATTTCGTAAGCCACATCTTCCCTTTGTCTGCCCCAAAGAGATGTTTGACTACTACCCCATGTCAGAAATAGACCTACCTAACAACCCATACGCACCAGTGGACATGCCGTCCGCTGCCTGGAATCCTTCCGTGTGCCTCTTCAGGCATGACGACATCGAACTTCTTAACGTTAGCAGCTCATTCAATACCACAAACGCTCTTCCCCAGTGGAAGGTGAAACAGCTAAGGCGTGCTTACTACGCTTGTGTTACTTACATTGACGAGCTAGTGGGTAGAATTATAGAAGAACTGAGAATGTTGGATTTAGAGGATGATACGATCGTGTCATTCTGGGGTGATCACGGGTGGCAGTTGGGTGAACATGGTCTGTGGACAAAACAGACCAATTTTGAGCTGGCAACTCGAGTTCCTTTTATGATACACATCCCTGGGAAAACAAACAACGGCGCCGTCACCTACAAGCTGACAGAGATGGTGGACTTGTTCCCAACTTTGGTCGAAGCTGCGGGTCTGCCGAGTCTGCCTTTGTGTCAGCATGGCAGATCCACAAGTACAGCTCTCTGCACAGAAGGAACAAGTGTCATGCCCCTTGTAGACGACCCGAGCCATGATAACTGGAAGTCTGCCGCTTTCTCCCAGTTCCTACGCCTAGGTGAAAACACTGTGATGGGCTACTCGGTGCGCACAAAAAACCACCGCTACACAGAATGGCCGAGGTTTAGACACTCACCAAACCACAACCCGGATTGGTCTGAGCTGCATGGAGTGGAGCTCTATGACCACACGACAGATGCCGAGGAGAACGTGAACAGGGCCGGTCATCCGAAATACAGCGAGATTCAGCGAGAGCTGCGTGCTGTGCTGCGACAAGACTGGAGGTTGTCAATGCCACACTTCTGAACAACATCCCAGTGGGCACAACACATGGAATCCAAGTGGAAAACACGCAGAGAGACCATGAAGATAATACGCTGATTTTACGCTGGAATTTCAATCGGAAATCATGTGATTATTTCGCGGAGATTCCACCAATTTACTATGCACTTTTTCAATGTGAATCACAGAAATGATTGAGACATCATTTTCATGATTAATTGGTCCTAACACATAAACAATAGCACTCAGTAGTAAAAAAACTAACAAAATAACACCTCCCCCCTTGCGGAGCATTCTTCAATTTGTTTCCTATCAGGGTTATCACCAAGGACTCTGTTGTGATGTGGCTTTACAGAATGCTTTCTGAAACATAACACATAAATGGAACAACATTTTAATAATATATGAACCTTAGTTTTATACTTTGAATATAAATATATACTAGTATTCAATATTTCATTATAAAGGGATATCTAATGTTATTTGTATTCAGCAGAATAAAAAGAAAATATTACTTTAGGATTAAGGTGAACATAAATTCATTCTTTTACCAACAATCATCTTGCACAAAGCTGTGTCAATGAACCCAACTTTGTTTCCCCGGGAGCCTTTCATATTGAGACAACTCATCAGATCATTTGTCATGAGCCCGCAAATGTATCTAAAATAAAAAGATCATATCAAAATCATGCAAATTAAATTCATCCAATCATCTTAGTCATATCCACTGTAATATCTTATGTCATATATTCTTAATAAATGATTCAGTCACATGCAAATATATTTTAATCAAGACGTGTGTACCTGCTTGTCACGTTATTGGACATGCCCTTGGGATCAGTCCGGCCAATCTACACCAACTTCTGCAGCTGCAATCATATGTATATTTGTGTATAAAAAGGCCACCAATCACCATAGACATTCATATGAATTAACTATAAACTATGTTCAAGCTATCTCTCTTTAACCACATTTGACACAATATTATCAATGCTCATCAAGGAAAACAATCAATGTTCGTGCATGATGATGCAATAATAGAGTAGAAGCCTTAAATTGAAAAAGAAATTCACCTACAAAACACATTAACTATCACCTAGCACAATTATATAGCCAATATAAATATACAACGATTAGTTCCAACCAATGGGTCTTAAGCCTATTCATTTGTGAGTTATATGGCCAGGCTGTGAATATAAGCCAAAATTAAAATTCAGTCTTTGAAGAGAAATGAAACTATTGAAATAGAACATAAGAGAACCGAGAAGTGGTGAAGAAAAGCCAATCTATAGTAGTAAGTGTTAATTAACCTAGTGCTTCCAACTTCAGTGAATATTTATTAAAACTAATACTTTCCCAAGCAAGCAGTTCTCTGCTCTACATCAATGAGTTCAATTGAACTACTTCGGGCAGGTCTGTACAAAGGCTTACTCCACCCTTCTCCCTTTCCTTCAGAAAGTGTAGACATCGTTTCTGGTATTCTTGATCATCGAAAGAGCAGATAAGAAACAGAAGTGTTAATATAATCAAATAATAATAATAAGCAAATTACTTGTCCATGTCCCAGTGACAAACATGTATCTATATATTTCTCAGGGGGTGTATATTTCTTTCTTTTCAGGTAGTCTGTGCCTTTCTGCAAGTGGCTGCCAATCTTGTTGTGGAGCAGGTTTGATAAAAAATTACACCCTCCCAAATGATGCTCAATGCACAACTTTTTACATGATATATTTGACTATGATTGGTTTTGTTAAGGATATTAAAGTAGTTGTCATTGAAACAACAGTCCTCCTGGCCGTCAAACATGACCCATCCATCATCCGATTGCCGGTATGTGTTGGTGTACATGTAATGAAAAGTGGATAAGCACTATTTATGATTTATAATATTATACATCTGTGACATGTGATTTCCCAATTTGACTCTTGAGGCTGATGCTGCCAGCTACCACCATATCCTGCTACCCTTCTTCATCAAAGACATGTCCCACTTCACTCTGGGTGTAAGTGGCTCTAGATTTTGCTTGTTAACCCCAAGTTGGGTATGTAATGTATATTTTTACCATAAAAGTACTAGGATTGGTTTATTAATATCTCTGTTCCTATAAAAATTGTGATTACCCCACTATTTGTGTTTGTCCAGATTGTTCAGCCACAGTCTGGGAAAATAATATACCTAGATTCCATGGATGACACAGAGGGTCATGCACAGGCAACTGCCAGGAAGAGTAGTGTGCTGAGGTAAGAGAAATATGCTAAAGGAATATGTTCTCCATTTGGCGCTTTCCACCTCGTCGCTTGTGCTCCAGACTGTCATCCTGACCGAGTTAAAGTTAAAACTTCCCTCAAACTTAGATTGATTCGCAACAACCTCCTGACTCATTCATTAAACACAATGATGTGAAAGTGACAAAAGACAGTTAGAATTACAATCAGACTTGACTGAAAAATTTCCGTTCATGACATTGTGTCTTCTGTAACAAAGAACACAAAATATATATTTTAACTATTTTACAATAACTTTCGCTATGATCCCTATGAAGTACAGTTAAGTGAGAGAAAAAAAAACGTGTATTGCCACGTTATGATACGGTTTCCCAGGGACTCGGCTATCAACATTGATGCAAGTATAGGAGGTGGTCACTTCACGTAACCAGTGATTTCTCGGTAAAGTATCCATGCCTAAATGTTGGACAAGCATACTGGCATACGGTGAATTGTCATGTGATTGTGTGGTACTAAAACAAATAATTTTATGGCTCAGGATATACCAAAGCAAATGTTTGGGGCAGACTATGGAGTATTTGTGGCTATGTATGGCTTTTGCACGGTGACCAGCAGCACATTTGACTTCACTGTGGTAAGCATACTGAACAGATATCATTACATCTCACCATGATCCATGTGAATTCCCGCAGACTGGATCATTTTTAGCTACATGTTTTCCATTTGTTTCAGCATGAAATGAATAAGATCGGACAATGGATGTGCTTGGTCTTGTCACATGGTTATATAACCATAACACCATAGTGTTAGATGTATAAATACCAGTTTTTTTATTGACTACAACTATGAAGGTAGTAAAATCCTTATGGTAATATTAAATGCCAAAAACTCCACAACATGGAGGAGATGGGGAAATACAACAAAGCAATAGGTTCAATGGCTAGAACAATAGTGGTGTGTGGTCATGCACTGAGTCAGGGCTATCCAACTTGAACTATTCCATCTTCAACATGTTATCTCTCTCAATTGTCAGTCTTATGTAAATGAAATAACAAGGAAAAAGACAAACTTGGTATGATGTGGGTTAACTTGAAGTTGAAGTATTCTGTGTGTCATGTGTTGTCTAAGCAATACCCACAGTCCTGGGGCAAGGGTTGAAACCTATCAACCGATCATGGATGGTTCCCCTGAAGCTTGTGCTGACTCGAGGAAACGAAAACCTAAGGTTTGACTCATTTATACCAGCTAATTCACTTAAATATGTTCATCAACACAATACAGCTAGTTACAATTATATTTTAGGGGCACCAATGTCAATTGCCAAATAGCTGTTATGAAGGGGGTGAGTTTTAAATTAATGTATATGATAAATTTATTAGGTCAACGGTACATTGAATGACTCTATACTGAACCGAAAGATCAAGGGTCTTGGTATTAAATTCATGACATCAGACATTGTTGCTCAAGACTTTTATATATTCAAACTTTGTGTGTGTGTGTGTGTGTGTGTGTGTGTGTGTGTGTGTGTGTGTGTGTGTGTGTGTGTGTGTTACATAATTCAGAAACAATCGCCATCTTGGGTCTATCCCAAGTTGAAGAAACAGTCAAGAATTTACTGTGTGTGCCAGAAGACTAATGATGGTCGGTAAGTACATGTGAACCCAACAACAGTTAATTTAAGTTATATCATCATATATATCATCACTGCTTAGGAGTTGTTCAGTCAATTCTGGCTATATCAACAACAGGTAATTGTCTGCTTATCTTTTAGGCAGTATTGGCAGTTTGATAATTGCCCTGAGTGGTATCACCCAGAGTGCATTGGCCAGCAGAAAGGCAGGGAGGTACCAGGGGAATTCTTGGAGAAGTCTAAGGCATATGTCATTGGAATACATATATCATTGGTGATTCATTACAATAGGATACTTACTAAGCATTTCTGTTTTTCAGGATTTGTCAAATGCTGCTCGAATTCCTCATCGGTTCTCATTGGTAGGTTAATAGATTGAAGATAATCGTCATTCTCTTTTTTTGTTTCAATGGACTTGTCAATCGCTTGCAAGTACAAGGTGTTTTGCTTCACCTGGGTATATATCCTTTCAAGGATACTGAACAGCTGAACATCTCTGCATTAACAAAAAAAAGTTGAATTTGAAGTAACTTGGAATGAAAGCTCTTCCTCGTTAACTACTTGTTTGGGGTAAATGTTATATATTTATATATAGATAGATAGATAGATAGATATACTTTATTGCAGACACATCTGATAAGAAACAGTGGTCCATATATATAATATTACAATACATAAGTATAATACATAAGTAACAGTGAATAACTACACAGCAAAATCAAGTTCTTGGGTGCACATAAAGCAGTTTGAACCAGTGTTGTCTAATTCTGGAATTATAGAGCAGAGAACTTTGCAGAATGGATTGAACTAACCTATTTTCAGATTTATCTAATCTGCACATAAACTGATAAACTAACTTACGAATTACTGCAGAACAGTGGGGTACATTTAGATAAGTGCAAAGATTGCTTGTACTTTCATATTTAGACACTTTCAGGACGGATTTTAAGATATTATGATATGATATGTACAACTTATTGAGGGAGGCTTTCCTATATTTCCACCATAGTTGTGCAGTATACATAGGTTTACAAAACGTAGTGAATAGTTTTAACTTAACATTGTCATTACACATATGGAATTTTCGTATTAAGATATTCCCTTGGGCATATAATTGACGGCATTGTCTTGTAATATCATCATCACACAACTTCTCGTTGAGAACATGACCCAAATATTTAACAGTACTTGTAAATTCAATTTGCTCTCCATTTAGACATACATATGGTAAGGATACATCACTCAAGAGCTTTGATTTGAAGTGTACAACAGCACTTTTCTTCGAATTATAAACAACATCATGGTCAGAGCCAAACTTTTCACAAACACGAATCAGCTTATTAAGACCTTTCACTGAGGGAGATATCACACACAAATCATCGGCATACAAAAGATGGTTTATTAATTCTCCTGAGGTGAAACAACCAATGTGGTGTTCATTCAGAGTCACACTCAAGGAGTCCATATAGACATTAAAAAGACAGGGAGAGAGAACACTTCCTTGCCTTACACCATTAGAGGTCTGAAACATATCTGAAACAGTTTTTCCCCAGCGAACACACATTGTTTGGTTAGAATACCAGTACATGAGTAATCTGACAATATAGTATGGAACACCTCTGTTCACAAGTTTCCAAAATAAAGTACCATGATTGACCCGATCAAATGCTTTACTTGCATCTAAAAAACATACAAATACACTACTATTTAGCATCATATAAACATCTAGTATTTCTTTCAACACATATATACATTGGTCAGTTCCTACTTTCTTTTTGAAGCCAAATTGGTTATGCTGTGTGCACAGTAGTTCAGATATACGGTTACGAATTATGACCTCAAGCACTTTACTTAACACAGAAGACAAAGCAATAGGACGATAATTATCAATACAAGATATTTTACGAGATTTGTCCTTGATAACAGGGACTAACACTACTGACATTAGCTTGTCAGGAAGCGCACCATGTACAAGAAAACTGGAGAAACAGATACTCAATAAAATAAGCAGACGTCTAGATGCAAACTTCAGATGCTCAGAAACTATTCCATCAAATCCACATGATTTGTTACATTTCAACTCTTTTATTGCATTCTCCACCTCAGATATATTGACTAGAACTTCATCATATGGGCTAGAACAATCTGCTGAGCAGTTAGGACTAGAGTGGTTTCGTGGAACACACAATTAAATAGATCATTGTAGTGCTGTCGCCATAATCTAGCTATATATATATATAAGCGCATAAACAATAAGTAACATCTCTAGGTAATTTCTGTGACAAAGGATATCCCACACCTGTCATTTTGAGATGTTTGTGGAACACTACTGGGAGCTGTGCGGGTAGCTGTCAATAAGCTGCAGTAAAAAATATAGCATTTTTACACACAAGATTAAATTTGAACAAAAAGATAAAGATTTCCATGTAATATACTGATAATCATAGAAATCAACAGTATAACGTGTTGGGGTAGGGCATCGGGCCGATGGTTGGCAGCAAGTTTTAGGTGTCTGTGGACTGGACACACAAATACCACTTGGTTGACCGATGTCCACATCCACACTGAAATTCATAAGTAGTGGTATGATGTGTCTGACATAGATTCCATGTTAAAAACTCCTCATATGCTTGTTCAAAATTTATCATACCTCTTACGACCAAAGGGCATTGGTGGTGGCATCGGCAGTGAAAAATGTGAACTGGAATAATTCCTACAAATTACAACAATTAATGATGGTTGCTATATTAATAATTGTGCATATTCTAATCGGTATTTTCACAGACCTACACCACTAAGTTATCGAAGAATATTAATTTATGTGAAAATTGTTATACAAACCTCTTGCTTCCTGAGGCAATAGATAATTTCTCTTGGACAACATTACTCCTCTGCCTTTTTTGTTGTTGGTCCAACTTCTTTCCTATAAATATAATACAAAAACATATTATCCATTATGACGTTCTACAGCATAAGGTATTCCAAGCCCCAAAAATATAGTGTACAAACCATTCCGACTCATTGGTAGCCTCCAAGCCTTGCAGGGGCCCTCTTCCTGATGGGATCAGATCAAACCATTTTAACACACATCATCTCACCAATAAACCAGCAACACAATATTCTGACACTTTTTAAGTTTAGTAAATAAATACACATCAACTTGATGTAGGCTTAGATAATCATATCATACTCTCCTTCTCCCGTCATCATCGGTTGTACCCAAGTCAGAGCTTGTGTGCTCCTCTGCCTTCAAACACTTCCTTCGGGCTTTCTCATGGTTATCTACGCATATCGATAAATACAATTAAATACACAAGCAATAGGGTTACAGGAATCAAGGTTCGATCATTTATATAACTTTGACAAAAAGTAAATGCAAATTATATCAACAACGCTTACCAGTTTCAACAAGAATGCTGACTGAAAACTCAGTCCAGCATGGTTCAGATGGTACTCGTTTCTCAATGGCTTTGTTTAAAGAGTCTCCTTTCATGACAGGCCAGCTTCAAATCATTCTCTCACCCTTACGTCTAAGCCATATCTTAGGCACAACAGAGACGGAATTTTCATCCAAAAAGCATACAACAGCATACATCCTGAAACAGAGTAGATTCAAAATATTTTGAACATGTGAACACAAGCTTATATGAACTAACTATCAATTCGCAGTTGATTCATAGAGAAACATACCTTAACTACATCCGCCATTCTTTTTTCAATAGAAGTTCCTAGATATTTATACTGCTTGAAGAAGTGGGATAGACACATAACTGTTTTTATAGGGGAGCAGTACCACTTTTGTAGTGACCCTAGACACATCAACAACTACCTTCTCTTCTCTTAATTTTGAAACTGACCAGATGTGTAGACGACCTGAATCAACTGGATACTTAAAGAAGTCAGTCTTATTATCAAAGGCTTGACAGACAAGATGCAGGACATTGTTTTTTGTCAAAATATTTCTGACTACATGTGTGATGTTTCCAACAAATATGGCATTATCTGGTTGTCTGGTACATAACATAAACTTTGAAAAATGGATTTCCTTGTACTGTTCCCACTCCTCCATACCATCAGACACAGGTCCAAGACCATGTTTCCTTTTACAATATGTTCTCGGCTCTTTCACTGGCTTCATGTACTGCATTTTCTCTGCAAGTCATCGAATCACTTGAGACAGAGGCAGCTTTGGTTTTCTCACCAATTTTTTGATGGACTGCAGGTAATTTTCGAATGGGAAGCTTGAAAAGCTTTGGAGCGTGCCATATTGACGAGCATGTGATGCTAGGTGTGTCAAAGCATGAACATTATACACCAAGTGAGTTTGTCCGTATATCAGGGATGCCAACAGGTTTTTGTAAAAAAACAGGAAAATTTGCCGAAAAAAAAAAGCCCCCCCCCCCCCCCCCCCCCCCCCCAATTTTTCTCCTCGAATTTACATTGATCTCAAAAATGGTCCTGGCGGCCACGAAATCCGCGGAAAATCGGCGTCCTTGGGGCAAACAGCAACATGAAGTTGTCATAGAGCTGGCTAGGTAGATTCCCTCTCAAAGCTACAGGTCCGGTGTAAAGCAGAAAGGTGCGAAACTCTGTTGCCTTCAACGTTCAATTGATCTCCCTTTCCTCAGAAATTCACGAGGTAATTGCTGCCCTAAATTATTCAGGCTGTCAGATATTTGCCTCACCATATGACTTCCACCTCCCAATTTGAGGGGCCCGCTCATCCAAAATCCCATTAGCTTTTTCATCAGACCAAGGCACACCAAATGCATGTAATCCAAGGGGAATTGAGATACCATGCCAATATTGAGTTGACATAGCACTGTTTCACCGTGCTGGTTGTCATCATACGCCATCTCGTTGAACATAACATCATTTCTTGGAAGCGCATCAGTTTCAGGGAAAAACATCCTATGCTCAATACTCTCACCCCTCTGAACGCAATAACCACATCCATAATGGCCAGTGTGACCTTTGGTTCTCTTCACAAATGCTCGAGCTGGAGTATCACAAATGACATTTACAATCTTGACTTTATATGTTTTATCATTACGGCGCACACCCGTGACTTCTACATCCTTCATTTCATCAACAAACTTTGGTACACCATTAAATCACTGTACTGTTTGGCTTCGACCTTCCAATTCAATAACAAACGGCTCAGCATTTATTTGCTGTTGCAACAGACCCAGAATAGACCAGAATGATTCTGAGCTACACCTGAAGAGTGGCAGCCCATCAATGTTGAGTTGCAAAGATAACTCCTCCAGGGGAAGCAAGTTGCTTGACCTCTGCAGCTGTGCACGTATATTCTCACCTATCCCAAAGTGATGATACTTGCCTCCCGCTACATCTGCAATTTCATATGTGCGGCGAGTATGAAGAAGTGTGCGGGCATCTTTTACGCAAACTAGGGAAGAAATTCCTGAGAATCAACAATAATCTGTTGGTGTGTGATAGAGGTGTATCACATTCAATGACACAGTCTCTGTGTTTATCAACAAGCACACCAATTTCATTATCATTGTCGTCGTCATCATCATCATCATCATCATTACAATCACCACCACTGCTAACACCATCTTCTCCACCGGAAACACCATCATCAGTATGATCATCAAACATATTGTGCATATCAATGATGTCAACGTCATCATTTGAACTGCGTTGTTTGATTCACCACAAAAACACTGTCGTTATTGTCCTCCATTTGTTCACTTGCCGATGCTTCAGCCGAAACACAATTGGATCAAGAAGAAACATCTGCAGCAACATTCGTATGAATTCCAGCCATTAATTCATCCACAAGAGTTTGTGCTTCAGCAGCAGCTCTCCGCCTGATTGTTCTATCACTTAGAAGACAATCTCCACATCTCTTCAGCAGCAGCAGCTCCCCGTCTGATTGTTCTATCACTTAGAAGACAATCAGCAGCTCTATCTCCACATCTCTTCTTGCTTGCCATTTTTGCTGCAACGAATGGTGAAATGTATGACTCTTCGATGTTATGCAATTAACCATACCTTAAACTGCCAAATAGAACTAAATTAGGTGTGGTGTCTGAAATTATATCTAAAATAAATAACTGTTTTAACAGACACATAAATAATTAAGCATATAGAAACATGTACATATTTATTCTTTGACTGGCTCCAACAACAACTATAGGTTCCTGTAGCCCCAGTGATTGACTCAAAATACCCACCTAAGTTATAGATATTTATTCTGTATATTGTATGTGTGGTCACTCAGTAACTGTCTCTGTCAGACATTACTAGAATGCTAAGGAGGAAAGTTGTTGAGGAGTCAGCTAGTCATGCTTGTTATCAGCGATGTGACTTCAGATTTTCTACCACTGCATCCTTTTCTAATCTATATATATCTTGCGATTAGGCGATATAGCCCCTGCCCCCGATTCATTGACCTGTGCAGTAGCGGTTGGCAATTCTAAGCCCGAATGGCAGTTAATCGCAGTGCAAACATTAAACAAGGATGGGGACTGGGTCGTTAACAAAGGCGAGGTCATATAAAACTAAATCAGCCATGGGCAATGTTCCCCTGTTCCATAAACAGATTAAGGCTTGTATAGCACATGATTCATAGCAGCCAAATAGATCACTGTGCTTATCCAAGAGCAAACCGGGACAATGGAGAGAATTTACATAATAATAGCTGAGCGCTCGCCGCGTTCATCACCCTGCCGGCCGGCATGCAGTGTTGAGTGCTCAGTCAAAATAGTTTCAATACCATAGATTATAAATTGCTCCTGAAGTGCTAAAAACCAAAAATCAATTACCTTAGTGCGTTAAAGATATTGCTGAAAGAAAAATCAGACGATATTCGACGAGAAAATATGACTTGTCCTCGAGCGATATCGGATTCAAATCCTAGTGGGAAAATGTGGGTCAACTGCAGCTTGCAGGGTCAGTTGCCAGGTGGCGTGACATGCGATTTCATGCCAGCATCGGCGCAGGGCTGGGCCAATGCTGGCAAAATTACCGCAACCATGCTAACGAACCACAGCATTGGGCCAACGTAGGCGTGCTATCTGGGCGCCCAGTGTAGCTTCTTATAGTGGGCAATCCAACATAGGGATGGTTTCTTGTTGACCAGTTTAACTTATTTGCGTGGGCAATCGAACATGGACATGGTATTATATTTGCCCGTTTAACTTATTATAGGGGGCAATCCAACATGGACATGTATAGGGCTTATGTAAATCTTTATTGTGGGCAATCCAACAGGGACAGTATATTTTATTGGCTAGTTAAGCTCCTTATAGTGGGCAATCCAACATGAACATGGTATTTCATGGGCTCTTGTAAATGTTCATTGGGGCAATCCAACATGGATCGCTCGCCACACACATTTAAAATTGGCACAACTTACAATCTTGACTTGCTTGTGGCGCTGCATAACGGATTGAATCATAATATTTAACGCTATCTTCCTAACATGGAACAGCTAGGTTCGATGTTGGATTGCCTAGTGTTCTCTCCGGATGTCAACATGGTTAACCAGACATCAACAATAAAATAATACATCGACAATAAAATAATTACACATAACACACACAGTTATAAGTTTAAGGCATACAAAGACTCGCAGATATCGGAGGTAAAGGCGCACTTAATCTGAACAGTATAGTTACAATTGTATCAGCCCTGCACGACGTTTATTAACGTCGTGCAAAGATCGTAACCGAATGCGGCGTGAACGATACATGAGTTCCAATTATACACGTTAATTACACAAATGTACATATGAAGAATAATTTTTCACATAAATGATTGTTTATTAGCAAGTTGAGTTAGTTTACTGTGAGATTTTGTCAAAGGCAATTTAATCCGGCCAGACAAATTTTGAGAAGTTCATGTTTATTTTGAATGACAAGATCGGTTGCTGCGCGCACGCACAGACAAGGTTCTTCGCAAGGGAACTTTCGCTTTCCGAATTTTATTATTTAAGTATATGTGTCATTTTGTCAATGATTATCTTTTGGCAATACCAACATTAGAGGGGTGATATGTATTCAACCAGAGTTCAAGAAAGACCGTCGGACATCGGACATGTCCGGTATTTTTCTCTTTGGTCCGGTAAATAAAGCCATTTCCATCGGTCATTTTGTCCGACAGTTTATTTCGTCAATAATGTTGTAAAAATAGGGAAATATCGACTGCACATCCATCCATCAGAAGAACTGTGATTTTCGCGGTCTGATGTTTTCGCGGCTGCGGTACAAAGATGGGGCAAGGCCTGGGAGGAGGCCACCCCAAGAGGAACCCAAAAAAATCCCTAGGAAATATTCAAAGACATGGGAGGAGGGCAGACCATGGATGGAATTTAAAGATGGCAAAATGTTCTGCACAGCTTGCAAGTGAGTGGACCAAATGATGATAATAATGATTTTTTTGCATGAAGTCAAATAATAATTCAATGATAGATATTTAATTATAATAATTAAAAGAAATAAAGATTGAACTTAGAGATGTTTTTAATGATTTTTAATATATAATGATATTAAATCTGAGTTAAATAAATACCTTGATAAAAAATCAAAGCTATATGGATCAATGTTTAGATTAATTTAGTTAAAATATTTATTTAGCAAATCCCTGGAGTATCATTGGCTCACAGTGAGTGTCCAGTTGGTGATATAGTTTATTGTAGTTTTGTGATATAAATGTATTACATATCTGTACTACAAAATGAAAATTGCATTGCATTTTTCACCCGTTTATTTCCAGTGCAAGAGGGAGTCTGCCTACAGGAGACATACCCAGAAACAGATAGCAGCTCAAGCAGCTGAAGCCCAGAGTGATGCTCCAGTGGTTGAGGTGAGAGAAGGAACAGAGGTCACTACTGATGAAGAGGAGGTTGCAGAAGATATTGCTGGGTCAGTCGAAGCAGACGAGTCGGACAGCGATGGGTTCGATTCGGACTACTTCTCCGGCCGCGAAGAGGATATTGAGGATAAAATATGTATGTACGCAAAGGACATCATGATCTAAATTAGATCCTGATGTCCTTTGCATACATAGATATTTTATTTAGATTCTAATGTTGACAATAAACAAATTTTACCCTAAGAATAATGTGTTTTTCTTACGCATTATCTTGAGACATCGCAAAATGATTAATTTTAATTCGGTCCTGAAAGAAAAGTCCCGGTCCTGTAAAGTTTGGGCACTTTTCAGGACATCCTGAACTCTGCAACGATATCACATTGACAATAGAAAAAAGATAACACTTATGGATTCCTGCAGCCTGGAGAGGGCACTTGGCCTTGTCCTTAGTAGGGGTGTGCCCCGGGATCTCAAAAACCCGTACCCATCATACAAGGTGAAAATAGCAAAAGCATATCCTGTCAAATATGAGGCCCAACAAAACCCGTCAGGAGGCCGAAAAAACACCCGGGCACATGTATACTACCTCTATATACTTAAGTGCCCCACCCTCCTCGGGACCTGCTGCCACATGGCGAGTGAAACTGAAACTGCGTAATATGTGACGTCATATTTCCAAGATATTTCTAAAGTTGTGATTCTCGAAGTTCATGTGACAATTGCTGATGAGAAGCTACCCGCACGCGAAATAAAAAAATTGCCACACGACCAACATATCTGTCAGCACGACGATATATATCTATATTACCGTCGTGCGCGGCTACAATTGTATTCTCGATATCGGCTAACTGTCTTCCGCCGGAAGTCACCTCGGAGCAACGATTCGGGGGTGAATACAAGCAGCTGTCAGCGTATTGACACCTTGTTGGTTGCGCGGAAGACACGACGCTTTTAACGTGCGCGTGGCGCTCTTTCGTCAATGTCACGGTAAATAGTAGCTGATAACGAAGATCTAAGACAATTTCAATAATCAGAAACGATCTTGAGCATACTTTGATCTGCGAACAAGAACATTTTACAAATGACAGCTGTAAACTCGGCGATATAAAATCAGCCATGGCCGACAAGCTACAAACCGGCCGACTTGTTTGTATAAGCTCAACAATCATGGCTTACCAGTATTTGGAAGGACTACCCAACGTGGCACGAAAGAGGTATATACAAAAACTGACCAATACTACACCCAGATCCAGTGTCAAATGTACATTGCAGGAGCTGAATATGGGGACTTTGTCTACTGGACTCCTGGGGAGTGTGTGATCAGACAGTGATTTTCTTTTGGAGTTGTGTAACAAGATCAGTATGTTTTGGCAGTCAGCAGTATTTTCAGAACTTCTGATACGCAGATTAGAGGATGGTGCATGTACTTCTGGTGAAGATATGATTGAATGTGACAATCCATGCTGTAAATACAAGTGGTTTCATTTTTTCATGCATCGGCATCAAAAGAGTATCAAAGGGTGCCTGGTATTGCAAGTCTGCAAGAAATACATCTTGAGCCAACCTTTCGGTATATAAGATGTTCCTTTTATAGACTTATGTTGATGTCTTTGACTGTTATATGGTGGATGAGTTGGGCGAATAAAATTTATTCTCAAATTCTATCCTCTTCTTAAATTAATTTCTGCCACCATGAAATTTACAATGTGATGTGACTAACAGCAATCAAATGCAAATTCTGGATGAAGAGAAATGTGAAATATCACAATAGATAGTCTTTAAGTGTGGCATGGACAATAAGAAACCACCAGAACATTTCATAAATGCTTTATTACGATTGTGTATTGAAAACAAAACTGCAAAATGAAAAAGCGTACAGGTAATACCACTACATAATATGTAATTTGAACTATTTCAGTCAATCAAATCACTGTCTCGTACAATAATGCTACCCCCAGCATTTAACAAACAACAAGCCACAGTGACAATCTTGTCCACACTAGAGAGCTCATTATCTTTGGCTTCAGCCTTCAGAGAGTTCACCGACCGGATAGGTAGGGTCCCCTTCAGCAGTTGATATCTGTTTTTTTACACACCCAATGACTCTCTAAATGTGAATATTTCGATCAAAGTGGACAGTCCCAATCCACACTGATATGCAATATGCTGAAAATGCATATCAAGTCTAAGTTTAAGTGAGGAAGAGCTGGTCTTGAAGAGAGATACCATCTTTTCTGGTGACTGAATCATCATGATTCACTACTATCTCACTCAGTACCTAAATACAGAGCACATGGTAAAATATATACATACATCATTGTAGAAGTAGAAATGTTTATACATGTGTGATTGTGTGCAAAAACATTCATTATTATAATAGGCAGATTAAGTACAAAGATTCATTATCATCATTAAGATTCATTATAATTATTGAGTAAGCAGGCAAATTAATACTGCCAAAATCAATTACTTTTATCCAAAAGTATTCACCTGTCTTTTGTTGGATGAATGCTCAATGACTCCTTGTAAAGAACGTTTCTTGGCGTTCTTGTAACGATTCATGCGGTCATGTTGCTTGTTGCCATCTTGTCTGTGTGTGAATATAGAGGGTATCCAGTCTGGTTAAAGTGGGTCCTTGTTAACCACCCCTAGAGGAACGAATTATAATGACTTATTATGTTTTTAACCACAAATGGTACAAACGATACAAGGGGAATATAGAATAGCAAAATTGAAATCACAGTTGAATGGAAAGTCCTCATCGACATTACATACAGTAAAAACACATACAAACATGGCGACATGAATGATGAAGTCGTTCAAGCAGAATTAACCGTATTTACTTAAATGTCATCAAATTGGATTAAGAATAAAGTAGTGTGTAACAGAAATACCCTACAACAGTGTAGAACCTACCAGTGATGAAATGATGTCCACAAAAGTTCTTAGTTGGTCGCCAAAACGAACCGTCTTCGTTCTGTCGATTCACAGGAATGATCCACTTTTCCCTTCTCTCCGGGTCTTTCGGAAACTTAAAGAGCGACATTCTTTCTTTCATCATGTTGTGGTTAGAACAACCGAATGCACAGCAACTTTTCGGCATGTTTTTATCGACGTTAATAACCGCAAACTAAACCGATGTTGATATCGCTGAGTGAAATTAATCCAATACACATTGATTGTTTTCACTGCGCTGCGCGTTGCCAGGGTCGCCGGGAATTCTGGGTGGTGCGAGGTTCCCGGATAACCGAGATCGGCAATAAGCGGTAACACTACTATCGCCCAATATCGCGGTTTAGAAAATTTATGACCAACACAGCTGTATTATAATACCTTGATTTAAATTCCAACGTCATATGCAATCAATGGCTGGATTAGATAAACAAAATTGCAGCTTCTTCCTTCGTGTGGATAAGATAAACACTTTGATCGTTACCGCGCAAAACTTCAATGAAACGGAAGGTAGAATTTAACCGCTATACGGTAAGAGTGGTAGACGTGCATCATAATGTTCTTAGTTACGGGTCTTTGTTAACTAAGCATAGATTATGTTAATTGCAGAGAGGGGATTGCCTCTAAACCTGGTTAAACAGAGGAGACCAGCCCCGGTTAACCACCAACAAACGGTTATATGGTATATCAGTATATGTGCATAGTGCCAGTGCTCAGACGGAGAAGGTGGAGCTAGTGTCAGACCGGCGAAAACCAGACCACAGTGCGTTTCCCGAGGGATAGTCATCAACTGATTACTAATAAGGTTGAGTAAAATACTAAAAACATTACTTAACACCTCGATGGTGAAGTGTGACAGCTCTGTCGCCTCTTCTCAACAGCACTCGATATAGATCATTAATGTAGATTAAGAAAAGAACATGTCCCTGGACCGACCCTTGAGGGACACCACTGATAATCCTCGTCCAATTTTATTCGTTGCCATTTGGTCCTACACAGTTCTGCCTTGATTGAGTCAGTTGTAATGAAGCCTGGCTGGACTAGTCATTGAGATACTAATGATGCCACTTTATAATGTACATAGTCATAGATAATGTCTGTAAGAAGCTATTCGGTTGTTTTCCTAAACCATTTGTTAACAGACCTGATGTTATTGTCATCAGATTGACAACCTGGAGTACTGGGATAGACTGGTTCGACCAAGCAGCAACAACAAGTTGAAAATGTCTTGCCTCCAGGCGATTTTTGCCATTTTCATCGCCGAGTATCTTCTTCTTCAAAGAAGCCAAGCCATCATAGAGCACCCACCAGAGATTCCCAATTCCCCTGATGATGATCCAAGGTACGATTTATCACATTGTTTATAATCAAAATGTGTCACTCCCATATGGCCTGATATCCAGCAGTTTATTTATAAGAAAAGGTCCCAAGGCTTGGCTGGTTGCCAAAATAACTCTTATGGGACACCTACAATTCAAGGCCAGGCTCCCAAGATTTCCTGAATGGATTTACAATTACAAGCTATGTGTATATGCAAATATTCTGCAATTGCAAATGTGCTTTGAATTTCACACTTATTCTCTACGTGTTTCCCTTATATCACCTGGTATTAGCTCGTCTTTTACAGGTGCCGCAGCAACGAGTACTGGCATGAAAAGGCACAGCGGTGCGCAGAATTTTGTGGAGACAGTCAAAAGTGCAACGTCGATGAACAGTGTGATTTGAAAACAAACACCTGCCAGCATTCGTGCCTTCACCTCTGTGACCACAACACACAGTTCTGCGACCCAGCCATGACAGCATGCAAGGACTGCAGCAGTATATGTAGTGTACAAGAGATTGGAGCTTATCCATGTGATGCCTATTGCCCCAGTAAGACAATATACTGCCCCCGTGTTCATAGCTGTCAGTCTGTAAATCAGTTAGTGGTTTTTGTGTTGCTATTTGCAAGTTTAAATTGAGAAAATTAACATCTTTCATGATACAGGTGCACATATACCAAAGCAACCATCGCCCCAGGAATCAACCCGAAGCTGTGTTATTATCATTTCATTTTGTAGTCCTAATGTCTTGTCTCTTCTGTGCAAGCAGACTGGGAAGCACACCCTGCACAGAACTTAACTGATGGAATGCATCTACTTTCTACGTTGAATGCCATGGAGTATCAGTCTACAGAGGAACCACCAAAGAATATAGCTCGCCATTCTGATTCGGTTATTGCTGTTGGTATTGGTATTGCCATGGTGGTTGTGGGCTGTATAGCTGTGTCATTATAGTGAGTGATCAGTGCATTTCATTTATTCTAGATGCTCATTTTGTATATTTAAAATGTGAGGAACCAAATGTATTTTATTCCACCTGAAACTGTAGCATACTGGGCTATTGTTTGCTGTACAAATTACCTGTATTATCCAAGTGTGAGTGTTCACCACAATGCGGTTTGACAGCCATTGTCTGCATCTTTGCAGCATTATTGTCACATGTATGAGATCAAGAAGAAAACAACGTAGAACTTGCCTGCCGGTGTGGAGTCATCGAAATAACCGTAATACTTTTCACTTTGTTAATTTCCTTGATCCGTTCCCCTTATAATTACACACACTGCATTCTTTTCAATTTCAACTGAATAATATTTTCCTCTTGGTTTCCCATTTACACAGAAAGTCAAACAGGTCTTGAGATTCCTGTCTCTCCACTGCTGGCACCACAGCGCCAAGTGCCTGACAGCCAACGCAACACAGCTGACGGTTCGGCTGATATCTCGAGCTCTCTATTACAACCTGAAACCAATGATCACAGACGGTTCGAGGGAACAACTGCGCATGGCTACAACCAAATTCATCCTGCTTATCAATCTCAAGAAGAGATAGAAATGATCCAAGTCTCTGGTCCACAGAGTTCTGTGATATCAAATCTTCTGATGCAGGATGCTCAGAATAGCTATAGCTCAGACACTACCTGTCATTCATTTACTCCACGCAATTCAGTGGATGGTGCTGTTAGCATTCTGTCATTAGAATCTCATGGCCCTCCAGCTGTATACTTTGCCAACGAACATGATCCTAATGTGCACCATGTGACAGATCATTATAATGCTGTCATCAGGGAAGCTCGTGGGCGTCTGTCTTGGGGGGGAGGATCACGCTATGATCCTGAAATGGATCCTCAAATTGATCACCCACAAGGTTAACACAATAATAATCCATTATTATATATCATGCTATGTTTAATTGTATTTTGTGGAATTTATCTACCAGAAATGGCAGTTGATGAGTGCTACATATTCTCAACAACAGTGCTCCCCACATTAGCAGATCAATTAACAAAATAGACTAATGACTAGGAGAACTGTTTTTGCCCAAGAAATACCCAATAAGCTCCTGTGTGTTGTAGATTGCTCTTGTGTGTGAAATAGATTGGCCAAAGGACAGTGGCTGTGGTACTATGCGCTATGGAGGGTCACACCTGGCAATTGATGATGCTCACCAGCCCCTTCCTGATCTCAAGTCAGTCCTGTTTCAATGGCTTGTGTTTCAATATTAATGTGCAGACAGACATCAAAGCTTTTTACCAATGTCCTCCTGGAATAGCTTTAAGCAAATACATTTTTTTTGCACTGGTCTATATAGAACATCCATCCAAAGACTGAATTATATCATTTATAGATAAACATAGAATCATCTATGTAAAACTTCCATCCAAAGATGGAATAATGTGATTTATAGATATACATAGATCTTAAGCTTATAAATACTATAAAATCTTTCCTGTTTTAATGCTAGATGTAAACTAACCATTATGAAAACAATTGTCTTTTGTAAGTATCAGTATTTTTCTATGAATGTGCAGTATTGAGCCCAGACATTATGGAGTTCGTCAAGTGGAATTCAGGGAAGATTCGCCAATACCAGGTACTTATTCAAACTTTACCTTCCAAGTCATTGTGATTCACAGTTACCCATTAAACTGCATTGAAATACTGTTCAAATCAAATTTCTTATAATTCATTGACATTTAATTTCCTCTAACATTCCTTAGCTGTTTTTGTCCGAGCATTTCATTATGTGCGGCATTGTCTGCATTGCCACCCACGTCGTAAAAATGATAATTTGCTATTGGTAAAGGGTGATTCTAATACCTAACTATTTTGGCCCCCTCCCCCCCCCACCCCCCAGACACACACCCCTTATTGGGCCCTAACATCCCCAATATTGGGGCCCCAACACCAGGCAACATATTGCCCTACTCCCCAAGAATTTAGTACTTGTTTAATGGACCCTTGTGCATCTTGTGAAGTAGATTTACAAAGTCGTGAAGTTACACCAAGTTCAGCAGAGGATTCAGATGAATGAATATGCATAATGGATTTATAAATTGGGTAAGTATATTGACTGTTAATCATTTTACAGGCAACACAATGTGTTTATAACATTAGCACTTTATTGATAGATATATTTGATTTAAATTGGTTGTTTATACCTGTGCAGTCTGGACTGTGTGCTTGGCTATTCCTTCGGGTAACAATTAGCCATCTGCATAGTTCTAATTGACATCACTGTTGATGAGCATGGTAGACTACTAATGGAGCTTGGAATGACTGAAGAAGACGACACTCCTCGGTGTTTTATTGACTGATGCTTAAGGATCAAAACATTTATTTTGTAGGATTTTGTTTACTGCGAATGTGATATGATATTTGAATCTCCAAATTGTTATATTTACTGTTATTTTATTGTGTTGAGGTGCCATATTGGTGGTTAAGATGAATTGTTTAAGTAAAAATTGTGTCATAATGTCAAGCTAAGATCTTCTTTAACCAAACCAATGACAACATTCAGCATGCTTTGGCAACATTTAAAGTAATCCCTTTTTCGCTGGAAATCACCATCCAAGCTATGGCACCTGTAAAATTGCTACCTGAGTTACAGGAATACAAATCAAGAAGCATATCAATATTCCAGACAATATCCTTGAGAGGAAAGCTGAAGAAAGTTGCTTATCCCCAAAACCTTACAGCATAGATTGTTGCATTATGAAGCCCTCACTAAAAATCATAACGTCCACTTCATGTGTTGGATGGTGGTTAAGAATAAAGACAGTTCTGTTCCGGTCTACATGGTGTCGTCCTCGTGTGTGTGTTTCTCAATATAGTTATTTGGACATAACATAACATGGTGGCAGCAAGTGAGATCTAAAACGACCCATAGTGATTAAAAACAGTGTTTTTATCTTCCGCTAGTCAGCAGTGGAAACGACTGTCGTCTTGAGGTCAGTGACACCGGATTTCAGTGAACCGAGCAATTCACCTCCTCAACGACCCCGCTCAAACGCACATGGTCGGCGACGGATTGTGTGACTGTGGTGTTGGAATGTCGAGCAACAAAACGAGCACAAAGTGCAAATCGCAAGTAAGCTTCTACATGTGACAATATCAGGTCTAGTGATCGTGTTGGACGTTGTGGTAAATAATTGCATCGCGTCAGTGACAGTGTGCAGTTTATCGCCCGCCAAATCATGTCGGAATCAAACCCAGCAGCAAGCGTGCAGTACGTGCACTCAAACGATCTAGCCGGTATCAAGTTGCCCTCATTCAACTGGGACAGTGACGATTTGCCTCATCAGTTTCGCTCATTCAAGCGTTATTGTGAACTGTTGTTGTCGACTCCTACGTACAGTAACAAAACAGGTCACGAAATTGTTAACTACATCCTACTGTGGTTGGGACCCAATGCTTTAGAAGTCTACGACAACTGGTCTCATCTGACAGTAGAGCAGAAGAAAACGCCAGAGTCAGTGTGGCAGGCATTCCAAGACTATTTTGAGCCCAAGGCTAACTATAGACTTGCCCGTTTTCAATTTCGCGACATTCGTCAACAGTCAGCTGAGCCCATTGACACCTTTACAACTCGTCTTAAGGTGCAAGCACGGAAGTGTAAATTCGAGGCTGCTCTCGAGGACATGCTGATCGACCAAATCATTATTGGCACTGTGCACAACCCCGTTCGTAAAAAGCTACTAGACCACGATCCAGAGAAGTTGACACTTGACAAAGTTCTTGACTGTGCTCGAACATACGAGGCCACACAACAACAACTCAATCAGTTTGGGCAGGCTACGAAGGTGGATAGCATCCATCAAAAGCGAAACAACCAAAGGAAAGGACCGATTCCACATGCTGAATCGACCTCAAGGAACACATGCCACTTTTGTGGTGGGACTAGACACCGTCGGGAGGAATGTCCCGCTCGCGACCAGAAATGCAATAAATGCTTAAAAGTTGGTCATTGGGGAAAAGTTTGTCGCAGTACTGTTGCACACAGTTCTACGCAAGGACATCGCAGTGGCTCAATAAAGTACAGTACTTCAAAGTATAACAAACAGAAGCAGAAGCCTGATGTACACTCTGTTTGTGTTGAGAATCAGGATGACCCACAATTTGAACAGTGCACATTCGACACTCTCTCCATTTCAACAGTAAGCCGGGACAAAGCATTTGCAATCTTGCGCATTGAGGCATACCCCAACAAGAAGACAAATCTACGAGGTAAAGTGGATACAGGTGCTCAAGGGAATATCCTGCCTCTGCGAACGTTCCGCAATATATACCCATCGCATGTAAATGAAGATGGACTGCCAACAACCTTAGTTAAAAGTGACGCCAAACTCACTGCATACAATGGCACTCCGATTCGTCAGTACGGTACACTTACCATCCCGTGTCGTTATGCGGACAGCCAGTGGCAAGCAACAAAATTTTATGTAACTGACACACCCAGGTCCTGTAATTTTTGGATTGGAAACTTGCGAAGCTCTCAGTCTGGTGACCATGAACTGTACCATATCTCTCCAGACTGACACTGCAAACCTTAGAAAGCTGAGTGACGTCAAGTCCATGTACCCTGACCGATTCACAGGCTTGGGTAAATTCAAAGGAGAGCATTCACTAATCCTCAAGGAGGATGCTTGTCCTGTAATCCATGCGCCAAGAAGAGCTCCAATCCAGCTCCAATCTCAAATCCGCTCTGAGCTTGACAGAATGCTGGACCTAGATGTCATCCGCCCAGTGAGTGAACCTACAGACTGGGTCTCGAGCATAACATATGTTCAAAAACCAAACGGGTCTCTCCGCATTTGTTTGGATCCGAAAGACATCAATAAGGCGCTAAAGAGGGGTCAGCACCGCACCCCCACACTTGAAGAGGTCACACACAGACTCAAGGGCGCCAAAGTGTTTAGCAAACTGGATGCCAAGTCCGGCTATTGGAGCGTGCAGTTAGATGATGCCAGTCAACACCTCACTACGTTCAACAGTCCATTTGGAAGGTTCTGTTTCCAAAGGCTCCCATTTGGCTTGAAAACTAGCCAAGACGTTTTCCAAAAGGCAATGGATCAGATACTCGATGGACTGCCTGGCGTCATATCCATTGCAGATGACATCACTGTGTTCGGTGTTGACCAAGCTGATCACAACCGCAATCTCCATCAGTTGATGGAACGTGCTCGCAAATGTGGTCTTGTCTTCAATGCAGAGAAATGTAAAATCAACCAAGACGAAGTATGCTTCTTCGGCAACATCTACGGGGAGTCAGGGGTCAAGCCTGATCCAAGCAAAGTGCAGGCTATCATCGACCTAAAGCCCCCAGCAAACGTCTCAGAACTCCAGTCATTCCTTGGAATGGTCACATACCTTGCTCCGTATATCCCTAAGCTGAGTAACGTTACAGGACCATTGAGACAGCTACTACAGAAGGACTCTGAATTCCAGTGGCATCCAGAGCATCAAGCAGTTTTCAGCCAACTCAAACAGCTCATTAGTAGAGCTGGATTGCTCTCATACTTAGATCCAACCAAGCCAGCTGTATTGCAAGTTGATGCGAGTCAAGAAGCCCTCGGCGCCGCACTCATTCAAGATGGTCACCCAATCTCGTTTGCCTCAAAAAGTTTGTCTGACACCGAAAAGCGGTACGCAAACATAGAAAGAGAGCTACTTGCATGTGTATTTGGAGCAGAACGCTTTCACACATATTTGTACGGCAAACCATTTACCATCGAGTCAGATCACCGTCCACTGGAGATGATCTCAGCCAAAGCACTCACATCTGCCCCAGCCCGTCTTCAGCGTATGCTGTTGAGGTTGCAACGCTATGACTACGAGATAAAATACAGACCTGGCAAAGAGATGATTCTAGCGGACAGCCTTTCTCGACTCCCAAAGTCTAGTGCTGATGAGCACATTGAACTTAATATTAAGGTATGCTTCGTTCAATTCAGCAACAGACGACTCGATGAGCTTCGTGAAGCAATAACAAATGACGAGACACTCAATCGCCTGTCAAAATACATTATCCAAGGATTTCCCGGACGCCAAAGAGACGTCCACCACAGCATTCATCCTTATTGGCCTTTCCGAGACGAACTAAGCATTGAAAATGGTCTCATTCTGAAGGGAAGTCAACTGCTGATCCCAGAGATCCTCCATGACCAATATCTAACTGACATCCACACTGGTCACCAAGGGATTATCCGCTGTCAGATGCGCGCTAGAGGTAGCGTGTACTGGCCCGGGATCAACTCTGACATCGAGGGCATAATATCACAATGCGCCATTTGTCAAAAGCACCAGGCATCGCAGAGTAAAGAGCCAATGGAACCCGTTATGACAACCGTTCCACCATATCCCTGGCATACAATTGGCTCAGATCTCTTCACACTGAATGATGAGAACTATCTCATCATAGCAGACTACCACTCGAAATACCCGATTGTTGAATGCCTTGGACGTGACACTTCCAGCCGTCACGTAGCTGCTATTACCAGTCATGTATTTTCAATGTTTGGTTGTCCAGACACCATCATCTCGGACAACGGTCCACAGTTTATAGGCAGTGCTTACCAGGCAATGACAAACAACTATGGAATAGCTCATGTCACCAGCTCCCCTCACCATCCTCGTTCACACGGTTTTATTGAACGCATGGTCCGGAGCATGAAAGCCCTCATTAAGAAGTCACCTGAGGAAACCGACAAAGCTATTCTTGTGTATCGAACAACCCCTTTAGGCCCTAAAATCCCCTCACCAGCTGCTGAACTCATTTTCCAAAGGAAAATTAACTTCAACCTACCAGTCTACCATCAAGGCAACGCCCATGACATAACTGCAGCTAGACAGCTAGCCCATCAGAAATCTGAAATGCGTTACAACAGCCAACACAGGATAGCCCCGTACCTGATCCCATCTCCACACCTACTAGTAAAGTGAATCACAACGCAACAGTCTCCTCACCTGCGATACAGAAAAGTGGAAATACTACAATACCTACACCACGTCCCAAGCGAAATGTCATGCCTCCACGTCGTCTCATAGAAGATATTTAATCTAAATACATATTCATATTGTAGCAGAACCAGATAGTATTGTTTTGTATGAATGTCAACTTGGGACTAGACTTAAATTGTATGTCATTTTATTGTAACAGGCAGACTGCTACCTTTTTGTTTGTGACTGCAGACAAGCAACTTACATAATGTCTGTCATTGATGATTTCTTAAAAGAAGGGGGATGTTGCATTATGAAGCCCTCATTAAAAATCATAACGTCCACTTCATGTGTTGGATGGTGGTTAAGAATAAAGACAGTTCTGTTCCGGTCTACATGGTGTCGTCCTCGTGTGTGTGTTTCTCAATATAGTTATTTGGACATAACATAACATAGATGACCACAGGTTATATGTTCAACATGGGTAATAATGAGACGAGGTGTTTGGCACTGGCTGTGACTTGCAGTCATGAATATATTGCACACTTAGTTATCTGAATGACATTAGATGCAAGTTATAATTATGTCTCTATGATTTGTTGAGGGAAGCACTCTGAGCGAGAGGAGGTTCCTGAGCTAGATGAGGGAGATCATAGGGCGGTGTCTGTTTGCATCACCTCAACAGCAATACTGCCATGCTTTACTGTTTACATAAGAGATTATGAAAATCAGGAAATCGCTGCCAACAGTGTATTCGTTGAAAACATACACATGTAGCTTTAAAGCATCGAATACATTCATAAAAGATGCTTGCTTGCTAGATTGGTCCCAGCAACAGCCAACCTAAACCAACTTCAGACAAATACAAAAAAACTGAACAATCGTTAACGTTCATTTAGTATCATTTAGCCTTGCAAAGTAGATGGTACATCAAGGCAGACTCCTTGGGGATGGCGTAGTATAAAGAGCAGCGGTTCTGGCGCACCACCACTCATCTATACTGTTCCCTCTTTGGCGGCTTATACAAAATTTTGCTCACCCTAAGGCGTCTCGAACCCGACCCCACAAACGAGGCCGAGGGCCCTGCTAGATCATCACTGACAAAGGGAGTGACCATCATCGTGGGTCGTGGTATCACTCAGGCCCCCATCAGTAGTATAAAGAGTAGCGTTTCTGGCGCACCTCCACTCATATATACTATTGTCTAGCCCTGTCTCCTATCGTTCAGCGTTTCTCTTGTACATTGCCTTACCTTTTATGCGCTCTTAAAAGCCGCCAAAGAGGGAATAGTATATATAAGTGGTGGTGCGCCAAAACCGCTACTTTATACTACTGATGGGAGCTTGAATGATACCACGACCCACGATGATGTCACTTCCTTTATCCATGATGACATCGGCTGGTGTTCGATATTGCTGCCCCTGCGCGTCACCCCCCTTGGCCAACTGTGCACCTGTATCACATACATACTCTTCAAACTTTCAAAATTAAAATTTATAAACCATGTGCATTATATACAGTGTAAAAGGAACCTAAATAACCGCATATTAACCCACAGCTTGCTAAGATAATAAACCAAATTGTTGTCCATCAGACATTAGTATTCATACTTGCCGATTTGAGAATCCCTTTCTCGATACCACCTCCTCGGCCCCAAAAACACACAGGATGATCACACCTACATCTTTTCTTGTAAATGCACAGTCAAATGTACATGTGATGGTTGCGTGGAGCATCATGGACATGTATACCAAACTTGAAGATTAACAAGAAATGTACATTATCCGACATCAAGATCAAACGACCAAGTGACCTAAAAATTACCACAAAGATGTTGTCCGCTGATGTGAAAGTATCCCAAAACACCGGTTTTCCATCAAGGCAAAGTTTGTGTGACCTTTTCAATTATATATAACTCAAGGTGCTCAAGTTTACATGTTGGGTTGGCACCAAGGAGGTCATCTCAACTAGCTCTTTCGAACTAAGTACGGGAGTATGCACTCCCTCTTAATGTGATAAATAGAACCTGACGTTGGTCTTTTGGGCTAATCTCAACCAACTCACCAAAAGTATTTGAGCGGCCCAATGAAAAAATTGTACCCCTTGGATGAAATGACTCTAGCGATGATAAAGCTGCGCATGGATCTGTCGAACTATTTTCTTGGTGACCTCTTTTGCATATCAATTGGCATATACTCAGCCAACATAAACACGTGAGTCATGTTTTGGCAAGGGAATCGAGCCCTCTCATCTTTTGGCTATCCCGCCAAAATGGAAAAAAGGATTGCCAACAACTCTCTCCCAGAAATATCCAAGTCTTTCTTGCATAATTGACTGCTATGATGTCTTAATTGAACGACCCAGAAACTTAAATCTACAGGCGTATTCATGCATATACACCACACGAAATCGAACACTTTTAAGTTTTTTGTGGCCATTTCTCCTAATGGTATGATAAGCTTTATATCTCATTTCTGGGGAGGGCGAGCCCCGGATTAGCACATCACAACCCAGCAAACACGTTGTGTTAACGTGGTGGTCACGTGACGTCGAATTTCAACGTGCTCACGACGTGGCAGACACTTTGTGGTGTGATATGTATCTCAGAATTTCTTTTATCATTTAAAAGTGTTGTTGTCTTTAAATAATGGAAAGTAATGGGTCAAGTATCTAAATTTCAATCAGAATAATTTTCCAACTCTATGCCACGTGCAGGCCACGTTGCATTCACGTAGGAATTCTCGAAAGATTTTCCACGTAGCGATTCTCGAAATAATCATAATGCTTCCTATTGGGATTGCTGCGAAAAAGACATTATGATTTCGGGAGTCTATGACGTCATATCTGGTCTTGAGGCGCTACAAAACGCAATGAGTATATAACTCTTAGTCCTATATGTTAGTCTGCATGGCTGTATGTTTCAAATTGATTATCGATTAAACGATTATATATTTATTATTGCTATTTTATTGTTCATTGGCGCAAATGTCTGAAATACATTACTAACATAATACAAAAGTTTGTG
Organism: Urechis unicinctus; assembly: GCA_034190875.2. Taxonomy (NCBI): domain Eukaryota; kingdom Metazoa; phylum Annelida; class Polychaeta; order Xenopneusta; family Urechidae; genus Urechis; species Urechis unicinctus. The sequence continues at coordinate 21,914,622 of CM067358.1, read as the reverse complement.
TTTATATATTCCGTTCGTTCATGATGATTTTACTGTTAATATTCACATTTGCTTTTTCTTTTCCGTTCATCTACAACACGAAAAACAATATTGGTTTTAGTAAGAACGACGTACCGGGATCATTCCCTTAACGTGATGGGTCTGGTGCAATAGTATCATCTATTCAACCAGATTGGACTTTATTTTCACGACTTGCTTGGACATCGATTTCTGTAAAGGGATTCTACGGTAGTGTATAATTGACCCACTTAGCTAGGCTGTTTCGAAAAAGAAATCGGACAGCAATCGGATCATGCCAGAGTCATAAAGAGTTGCGTGGCGCAAGACGTGTAAGCTAGCACATTAGCTAGCCCCTCCCCTACCCCAGCCCACCTATATATATATATATATATATATATATATATATATATATATATATATATATATATATATATATATATATATATATATATATATATATATATATATATATATATATATATATATATATATATATATATATAACACACACACACTACATAAAGGAAAAACGTTTGTGATGGCTCCAGTTGCTTCCCATTGCATACAAACAAATTTGACAATGCCTACAGACAAGAAGCTTATCCACACAAACAAATATTTCAATGTCAGAGTGACTATAGTGATGATAATGATGATGATGATGAATAGCTATGGAATATGATTGATGCTTGCCCTTTTGGCATTATATCGGACTCAGAGGGAGAAGAGGCATCTACTCAACTAAAACAAGCTTTGATTTTGTGGTGTAATCAACATCATATCAAGCACTGTGCTATTGATGATTTACAAAAGCTTTTAAAGAAATATGCTTAAAACAGACAGAGAAAATGGAAAATCTGGAATGGACTACATTTATTTGGGACTGAACGACAATTTATCCAAGATATTGGATAGCTATCCAAAACCATTGGTCAGCAATATTCCAAATATCTCCAGTTCTATTAACCCTTTTCAAAAGCTCTAATACATGTGGCACTGACATGCGGACCTCAGAAACCTCAAGACTTAGATTTCTTGAGTGACACTATAAGAGACTTGAAAGACTTGTCAGAAAATGGCCTACAGGTTCATGGTCGGACTCTTGGTATAATGTTGGCTTCAACTGTTTATGATGCCCCATCACGTACAAAGGTGAAAGCAATAAAAATATATTCTGGGTATTATGGATGTGACCGTTGTGAACAAAGAGGGGTGTGGCATGGCGGGATGACCTACCAAGATTGTGAACACCTTGTTCTTCGCACTGACCACTCATTTCGGAACCAAACACAAGAAGAACGCCACCATGCTGCAACCCCATTCTCAGAGCCTGACATCGATTTAGTTCGTCGATTCTTTTCCTATAGACTACACGCACCAAGTTTGTTTGGGTGTTATGCGACGCTTGTTTTTGCTATAGATACGTGGTAAGAGGGAAACAAAACTCTCAGCTGCACAGGTTAGAGACATCTCAGAGAAATTGAAAGGTCTGAGGCAATCCATACCCGCCTTTTTTGTCAGAAAACCTAGAGGCCTTAGAGAACTTGACAGATGGAAAGTATCTGAACTGAGGCAGTTTTTGTTGTACACTGGAAAGTTAGTGCTCAAAGGAATCTTAAGAGATAAGGTTTTCCAGCATTTCATGGCACTGTCTGTGAGCATGTGCATTCTGGTTTCACCAAAACTTGTTCAAATACACAGTGACTATGCACATGCACTCCTTGTGTACTTTGTTTGCAGGGGCTGCCAGTGTATGGACCTAAGTTTATGGTATACAACGTACATTCAATGTTGCATATGGCTGATGATGCTAACAGATTTGGTGGACTGGATAAATGTGGGGGATTTCTATTTGAAAATATCCTGTAACAACTAAAGAGAATGATAAGATCTGGTAAAAATCCCCTTGTACAGGCCGTTAAAAGAATGAATGAACTGGAAAATTTTTCATGTACCACATTGCAAAGGAAACCTGCTGACAGCGTGATGTTAAAATTACCAATCAAAACTTATATTTTTGAAGACAGTGCATTCTGTGAGGCTCTGAGATTGTCAAATGAGGTCGATGAGAATGGGAATAATACATGCTGTGCAGAGTGTACAATCGAGCAGTGCCTGCACTCAATGAACTCATTGGTGTAATTAAAGTCAACTCTGACAGCAGAATGAAGCTTCTCAGCGGAATCAGGATTGAACGAAGAGGAGGCAGTGAATTACTTTTCATAATGTTACACCAGATTGTTGTATGGCAGACGATCAAATACATTCAGATATGATAGTTTTATGATTCACATCACAGAGGCTATGTGTCTATGAGTATCTATATAGCTAACCCATTTTGTGATATGTCATAGTTTCATAATGTATCAGAATTATTTCACCATGGACATTACTGTTAATGATGGCTTAAAAGACTTGCTACCTGGTTAATTTGTGCGACTTCGCTTGTGAGACTGAGATGATTTTACCATATTATTCGCTTGGTAAGTTCATGACACATTTGGCACTGTTTCTGCACAATTGTTCTGTAGTTTAAAAGCATCGTTTAAGATGTTAAGTTGCACTTATGATGTTTGACCAGGCTTGTATCTTAATTTGTTTTTGAACTTTGTATTTCAGATGTCCAACGCTTCGTATGCCGTAACAGAACAGAAAAAGCTTTTGAAGTGGTTCACAGATCATTATTGGAGAATACCAGCAATGTAAGTATAATAAAACAACTTTTTGTGCAAATGGTATATAATAGATAATACTTATTTTTTATGGTTAAAAATGTCATTTTTGTCTTTTGTTACTGACCTCCCAAGGCTGGGGCTTCACGGATGGCGAAGAAGGAGATATACCGGGAAATGGATTTTTTCATTCAGTGGTAAAGTTAACTTACTGTCAGTTTCATTCATATTCAAATTCATCAATGTATCAATAACAATCTATATTCTATAGTGATAGTGACAAGCACAGTAGCAATAGTAACGAAATGAAGCATCGGTTGCTATGTATGTGGATACTTACGAAAGAGCCCAGGCACGAGCCAAGAGAGCTGAAACCTGACAGTAGTGAAGAAGACGAGAGGCGGCCTGTAAACAGACCTGCTATATTCTAAAATGACTCTGATTCAGGAATTTTATTTAGTAAATTCAGCTTATCATTGAAATCTCAGGAAAAAATGTACAAGAAAAATTTATTAGGAAAGAAATATAGAAATGTATTCAAAGTTGACCATGTTGTATAAATATTCAAAAAAAATTCAGATGAGAGAGAAGGTATGCCTAAAGGTTCTAAAACCCTCCTAGACACGCCTCGTCCTCCAGGTACTCAAATTCATTGCATTGCCAGTATTGGACTTACACCAGCACGGTATCTGATTAAATCATTCAATGTCATTCATTATTTTAATTTTTTAATGATGGACTTTCACGTATATGACTTAAGGTCGACCTGCATCACAGGCTTCTGATGGGAAAGGGTGGGAAATGTCTCTTCAGATGCATCCCAGAAAACTATGTAGATAAATTGGCAGCTCTGGTAAGTCCAGCATATTTAAGTTATATGCACTGATGCAAATGGAAAAATGTAAAGATTGTGGTAGGTTTTGTCTGTATTATAATATCCTGTTACTCATATGAATACTTGAATGTCGGCAGTCAAGATTCATTTAAGAAAGCTACAAGTCACTAATCATAGCCTTCCTGTTCCCTTATCCTTTTTCACACTAATCCTAAGCAAAGGAGTCATGTATTTTTAGACAAGTATAGGTATGGAGATGTTGTCCTTGCAGACAGAGGTTACCCAATACAGAGTGACTTGCTGTTCGGAGGTGTCACTCTAGTAATTCCACCACCTGGCCACCGCGTAGAGCAAAATGTTGTCAAGACCAATAAAATCGCCAATACCCGGATACATGTTGAACGTTCAATCTTGCCGACCCTACTCGGGTCATGACACCACATACTCCACGAATGCTCTCGAGTTGCATCTTTCAACCTGAGGGTATTTTTAAGCTTAATACATATTAGAAATAAGCAATAAGAAAGCAAGACGACTGACAGAGCATGTTCTCGATCATTCTCTTCTTTACTGGGTTTGTGGCACATTCATAATGACAGCAGCGTTTGCCAAACCCACAAGTTTTTACTTTGTTTTTTATTCAAGCCTTGACCATGCAAAGGGTGTCACAGAGCCGGCATTTTTAAGCGTTCAAAATCACCAACTGCTGTAGTCGACATTCGACGTACCGAAAGCTACTTGTTACTCGCGAAGAGAGAGAGATAGATAGAGAGAGAACGAGAGAGAGAGTGAGGGACATTTTCATAGAAGCTGTTTACTTTGCTAACCACCAATAACACCTACTTCCCACAGTGCTCTTCTTGCAAGTTACCGAACTCGCTTATTCTTTCACAAACAATGACGTCACACTCTACCCGCGGCATCCGCCATTTTGTCGGAGGTTGAAATGTATACAGTGATAGAACGTAGTCCAACAATGCATACTCAGTTTTCTCCAATTTTCGATTGATATTTGCTTACAAAGTCGGCGGATCTATGGACTTGAAGGAAGTACTGCATATCGTTATAAGTGCATACTAGAGCTCTGTGGGTTGTCAGATTGCCCTTACAGACTACCCTCAGATATTTGGTTGTCAGATTGCCCTTACAGAATGCCCGCAGATATTTGGATAAACGTCCCTCGGAAATTGCCCTCCGTGGATTTCGGTCTCGGTCTATCTTATTGAAACACCAGGTAACTCCTGTCATACCCTAATATTGTAATTTGTATCCCTGGTTTTTCTTCAAAATAGGAAATAAGTCATTTTCTCAAAGAGACCAATATTCGGTAGTGTGGTATGTCCATCTTGATACACACCAGATCTATTGGCATTGCCTCGTGACAATAATAATGTACTTATTTGTATCGCCCATCGTCATTGAAGTTTGAATAAATCTGTAATGTTCGATGTGTAATTATCGTTTGACAGACCATGAGATTTATTATGGTTATATTTTAACCAGGTGTCCACAGCAGAGAAGCTATGAAAAACTACAAAGCTCTGACCTAGTACAAGCTACTAGAATCATAGTAAAGAGAGAATAGCTATTCCTTGCTGCCTCAACTGGCAAAGTGTTGTGTCCTTGTCATGGTAGGGAATTATTGGAGTTGAAGTATCCATTCAAATTCCATGATATGACAATTGTGGAAAAACCTGGCTCTCAATCTGAAGGAATCTCATCCATTTTATACACAAACTCAGCATCAGATGTATGTCACAGGTGCCTCATTTTGTGACTACCCAGTGTGTTACCTGACCATAAATATTCCACTACATCTGTGCCTGCTTTGTCAGCTTTTTGTAAGAACTGTATTCTCCCAGAATTCCTGTGCTGAATGTTGGAGCTAGGGACTGCCCTAACCAATGGTTTCACTGGCCTTGCGTTGGAATATCGAAGGAACCAAGATCCAAAACTTTGTAATGCGACAACTACAAATCAGACAACACAGAGAGCAGACCGACAGAGGAGACAGCGAAGGACCTGGTTCCTTCGAAATTGCTTCATATTTTTGCACTTCCGCTGTAATACATCACATTTTTACACGCCGGTATTGGTAGTGAAAAGCCTGTTTGATTGGCACCATGTGGTCAACTACCAAGTTGTTAGCACTCCAGTGGTTGAGCGTTAACTATATAAGGTTTCCCCAAAACTGCTCAAACTTAATGTTAGTCGGTGAATTGCTCTCGCACCGACTGAACAATCTGGGAAGTTATGTCGCGTCCGTGGTCTCGCATGGTTAACGCATAAAGGCGGTTATTCTTTAGGGGGCGAATTGCGTGTAATAATCATGTCTTTTGACAATCACAGGCGACATTATATTTGATATTATGAACGGGCATATGAATACGAGTCCCTGGCCTAAACCCTTACTCATACGGCTATCAGAACTAAATTATCGTTTTGTCAATTTTCCCTAATCTGTTTAAATCGATGGTTGGATGTGTATAATTTGACGTCCACTTCCTCAACGACAACGGCATTATGATCCAACTTTTCTATGATTTAGCGATGAAAATTGGCAAAAACCTTCAGGTGCTGCTGACGTTATTTCCGTGACCAATAACAGTATCGAAAAAAACAATCAATTAGTCATAGAGCACTCGCTGAATGACTCGACTAGAGTGATAGCAAAAGTTCGCTGACACATACAGGTTATCCCGGCACGAGACCAAGCTATCATTGACTATTATTTGGTTTTAGTTGGTCATAATGGCCAAGAGGTCAAGGTGAATGATGGTGAATAATTGTTGAATGCAGTATCAAATATCTGACGGCTATGATCGCCCCAGGATATAGCCCCTATACAGACCATATGAGTAACAAATGTGGCCTCCACCTTAAAACTCTAAAGTTCAATAACCAGTCTGATTATATTGTAATGTGATCTGCTACAAAAGGTCAATTATTTCATGTTGACTGGCCGAGGAAAGCGAAAATCGAGCAAGCGTGGTTTCAACCACACAACAACCATAATCAGGCGATTGACGGTGCTGTGAATGTCGGTTAGGCAAATCATTGAATGATTGTCCTATTCGCCAGCATACGAAACAGAAACACGAACAACCGCGGGAATATAGGCCGAGGTAAGTGTAAGGCGAGTATGAACTTGAATAACACCTGCTAACTGATACCTGCTTATAACCAATCTTTCGTTATGTAACTCCTTGTCATTAGGCACACGTTTTCAGAATCCCTACTGATGACAGCCAACAACCCCGAGACAAGCTGGCACAAGATATCTGCTATATGCAACAGTCACACCTCCCTATATAGGTTAACTGAAGGCCTGTCTATATTGACTGTACGTGTGTTTGTATTTACATACATGCGCATGTGTGTATGTGAGTGCACACGTATGTGTATAAGTGTGTAAACGTGGGGTGCAATTGAATGTGTCTTAATATCTGTGTCTGTATATGGTTCTCCTTAATGTGAAAGTGGAAATGACCTCACGATGATTCAGTTTCGTAAGCTAACCCCTCCCTCCCCCCACACAACGAATAATATACGAAGGGTGCATTTCATCAAACACAAATTCTGCTGTGAATATGAGACAACGACTGATGAAATACGCCCATAACGATAAAAGCAATCGATTTCGCCAGTTCAGTTTCTGGGGAAGATGTAATCTCAACTGATTATTTGGATGGGTGACTCTGTATCATCCATCAATGGTTCACGTGATAAAATAATCCACGCCCAGTGTGGGCGAAAATACCACTGACCGATTAAACGTAATCTCGTTCGCATATTTTCATTAACGATTAGATTGCGGTGATTCAAAACGAGGCTACAAGAGCGATTTCAGAACGGGAATATCACGTACGAGGTTGCCCAAAATATATCTCTATAATATAAAGCAGATCTATTTCATTCTTACATAAATTTACGAATAACCTGAAAACTGAGATTTATTATTGAGTCACATTATTTAAACGTAATTAATATAATGTAAGTTGCTTGATTTGATTTACTGCCTGCTACCACATTTGAGTATTACGACTTTTGTTGTACAGAATGATGTGTCCCTCGGGCTGAAGCTCCATCATGTGTCGAAAGGGGAAATACCGGCATGCAACAGGGATATGTCTACCTCTCTGTGGTCCCAATCAACAGGTAGAATGTAAATTACACGAATACTGTGATCAAAGCACCAACACCTGCCAGGATCCGTGCTTAGACCAATGTGAATCCTACCACCAATACTGCGATCCCAACACCGGGCATTGCCAGTCCTGCGACTATGCATGTAAGCCTGTCCGCATCGAAGGTTATCCAGATTGTTCCAAGTATTGTCCCGGTTGGTTTTTCTATTTTATTTTTTCATACCTTATATTGTTCCGATAAGTGTATTGTTATCCTATTACCGTATGTGAAGCTTCCATGCATAAACTGCAAATCTTCCCTTTCGTCTGATATTGAGTGGAGGTATAAAGGAAAATGTACACGATTCGCTGATCGGTGCAGATTTTTATCGAAATGCTGGGAACCATGAGCGACTCTTGATAACCTCACGAATTGCAGTTGTTACTTCCTCCCAATTTATCAATTTGACCTCGCATGGACACTCACAAACAACACCATTCTCTCACGTCACTGCAGCAGACATGGCCATTCCTGTCGCATTATTCATTGGCATTGCGCTGTAAGTGTTTCATCTGAAATATTTGATGTTGCATAACTCATGTTGTAAACTACATAAAACAAAGCAACTCAGCTATATACATGTACAACACTGTAACAAGTAATTGCATATACAAGAATGAATGAATATATATATATATATATATATATATATATATATATATATGTGTGTGTGTGTTTGTGTGTGTGTGTATGTGTGTGTGTGTGTCTGTATATGTGTCTCACTCTGTGTGTGCATGTGTGTGTGGGTGGATGTATATGTGTGTGTATGTGTGTCCCACAGTGTGTGTGTATGTGTGTCTCACTATGTGTGTATGTATGTGTGCTATATGTTGTTATATATATATATATATATATATATATATATATATATATATATATATATATATATATATATATATATATATATATATATATATATATAAAAATGCTGTATATTGGCCAGACATTATATTCAGTGAAATAGTGCAGATAATACGTCTATCAATCTTATGAATAACATTACTTTACCCATAAATATTTGTATGTTTAATTTAAGTACCGTATGTAAAAAATGTTTTTTTTTATATTTACAGAACAATTCATGCTGTTGAAAGGAGGACACACTCCAGGTGTGAAATCAACAACTGCTACGCCATCATCAACTCCTGTTTTATCAGCTCTGCCCTCATTGGCTACTGTAACATTAGCATCAGCCAATGACAAATCATACCAATACATCATCATTTCAGTTATTTGTGTTATGGTTATCGCCTTGATAGTTGTATTAGGTGAGTATTTATAAATATCACACAATATATGATGCCTCCTTTATCTTGTCCGTGTTTGTCACTATAGTAACGCATTTATATTCAACCATTGGCTATGTGGTATTTTGTATCAAAAGTCTTGTATCCTAATACACTTTGATTTAGTGACCATGAGTTTGTAAATAAGCGGTGATATTGTTTTAAGGTGGGAATCTATCACAAATAGAATGACTCGTTTTAAAAACAGTATGATTGATGTATTGTACATTCTTTTCCAGTAATTTTTGCGTGGCGTCGACGGTCAAACAATAGGGGTGAGCATCCATTTGTATGTTTACACAAGGGCTAATAGTAAAATGGTGATGAAGTATAAAACCATTGGCTTGCAACCCACCCTGTAATTGATCAAGGAAAGTCTGTAAAATCATGTTTCAGGAGATAAAAGAAATACCCGCGAAGTTTCTAGTTGTCAAGAAGATGTGGAGCAAATGCTCTGGGAAACAGAACAAGCCTTAGCATCTACAAGTGAACAAACAACAGCCAACTATCATCAGTCTGGTTCTAGCGATAAAACTTCCACCTCACAAGACATCAACGTTTTGGACAGCTCTTCTGATAGATTATGTAATGAAAGACTACTAACTGATAATAGAAGCTGTAATTCTCATCCTACGTGCCATGAAAATATTCCCGGATCAGCGTCAAGAGTCCTTGAACAAAGACAATCAGTACACACTATATCTAAACAAGGACCACATTCAATTGACATCAGCTGCAATCCTCTGTACACATCGCACAGAAGCCTGGCATCGTTCCCATCTTATAAATCGGTGAACTCATTCAGTCTGGGCCCAGATGAGTCATTATCTTTCTCAGGCTTTTCTGCAACACAAACATTTGAAAGTCCAGAGGACACACCTGTTGATGCCAAGACTTTTTATGCTGAACAAATCAGACAGATTAAGTCATTTGATTGGGGGTCTGTTGGGAACCTTGATCTTCGTGAAGATGGGCAGCTCCCTCCCCACGAGACAACCGGAGTTGTTTTCCAAATGCCAGGTAAAGGTCTAAATGAATGTTTCTGATCTAACAAACAATCGCTGATAGCATTGCAATTATATGGTTCTTATACAATAACTGGATAATTTTCTGAATTTTTGAAGCATTTGCTAGATCAAAATGAAAAATAACATGCCTTGATTTATTGCTTTGTTGATTTTTGATGTGGATAAATATTAGAAATATTCTTAGGTTTTTGGACAGTTATCAATGAAAAAAAATGCATGCTATTCATGAGTAATTCAATAGATTAATCTTATGTTTTGAATCACGTTGAAAATATTACTAGTTGAGTGAAGATTTTTTATAGTTTCATAATCTTATCATTCCTGTTACAGATTTGAATTTACCCACTCCTACACCTTCACTACAAGCTCGTATTGATGAAAAAATTGCCATCATGGAAATCTTAGATAAGTGAGTGACTTGTAAGATTTCTTCACAGCAACAGCTGATGTGTTTTGTCAGAGATCAGTTTGGGTTAACCAATAATTTGTTTGTAGATACTTGGCACTCGATACAGACACTGTTGCTTCTTATATGTAATAGTACAAAAGCAATATATTTATTTTGACTGCATTCTTGAATTCTATGGTTTTTTTAATTAATAATTTTGTTGATGTTGCTCCTAAAATGTTGCATGTACAAAAGTAACCATTACATGGTGTGTTGGACGCATGATCACTCAACTCTCCTACGCCCCCCCCCCCCCCCCCCCAGCTGAAGAGGAGAGGTCAATATTATAAATTTACAAATATCTAGTATTGGAATTTAATCAAGGGTGTGGTTTTGTTGTGTTCAACAGGATGGAATTTGTGGAATTCCATTTGTTTAGCAGAGACAAAGTGACTGTGGTGATAAAGAACAACAGCATCTCGTTGGTGGGAGCTAGAAAAAAAGCTCTTGGATGCAGGAGTACCAGATTGCATGTTTACCGTTGAATACCTCAAATAAATCAGCGTTGAACAACAAATCTTGTGGGAATTTTGTTTTTGTCATTGTGGTTTACTTTGGTTGCTTACTTCAAATGTTATTGCCATTAAATCAAAATATACTGCAGATTTTTCATAGCTGCAAGTGAGCTAACTGGTCGTGTAATTTCCTGCAAAATATGTAACAAATATGTCCTTTATTATAACTTTACTAAACATTGGTTAAACCAGGTTGAACTGTATATTCACAGAAAACCATGCTGTCATAGCCATTTTGGATTGCAATTTTAGCTGCTGGATTTGTATAACAAATTCTGAGTACTCCTTTGCAATCATGCTGTAAACTATGGATTAATAACGCAAAAGTTTCCCTCATAATGGTAATTGTTTCTAATACATTGAACTAATATTTATGTATTAACTTGGCATCATTTCCTGAATTGGATAAATTTGGAAACAAATAGTCATATATAGGGAATGTGGGGTGGGGGGGGGGGGAGGGTGGAGAAGTGTTATTTTTTTTTTTTTCCAAATACAGTTACTTTTCCTTCTAGCAGTATTATTAGTAGGTGGTTCTGTTGATTGTTCGTTTTTCTCTGTGGCTAAGTGTTTACATGTGAATGAGTATGATCTGAATTTCTTTGGAGAGTTCTCCTTTTGCTGTATTGCTTTGACTCAGGTTTTTTCTTTGATGTTTTTTTTTAAAATGCTGTTTTTGTAATTATATACTGCTCAGTTGCATCAGATATTGTGTAATATTATTCCTTTGTTGAGAGTCGTCCATGTGAGGACATGAACTATACATGATAGCTCACGGTGTCTTTGGACGAAGAGTCCTACTCGATTGTTTAACTGTGGGACTTTGTGTGTGACACCGGTCCCACGTTAATTTGAGCACGCTGTGGGTGAGGGTGGTGGATGGTAGTGTCGTGTAGATAGACTCGAGGGTTCCTACGAAATTGCTTCATATTTTTGCACTTCCGCTGTAATACATCACCTTTTTACAAGCTGGTATTGTTAGTAAAAGCCTGTTTGATTTGCACCATGTGGTCAACCACCAAGTTGTTAGCACTCCAGTGTATGAGCGTTAACCATATAAGGTTTCCCAAAAACTGCTCAATGTAAGTCGGTAAATTGCTCTCGCACCGACTGAACTTAACTATCCGAGAAGTAATTTCGCGCCGTCCCTGTTGGCCTGTCACGTCCGTGGTCTCTCATGGTTAACGCATAAAGGCGGTTATTCTTTAGGGAGCGAATTCATTTTCTCCCGCAAATGGCCGCTTCCTGTCCCTTACAGCATTACAGTGAGTGCGAGAGAGCGCGCCACATTTCGGGCAAAAATGGGGGCGAATTGCGTGTAATAATCACGTCTTTTGACAATCACAGTCCCCCTGGCCTTAACCCTTACTCATACGGCTACCAGAATTAAATTATCGTTTTGTCAATTTTTCCCAATTCTGTTTAAATCGATGGTTGGATGTGTCTTATTTGACGTCCACAACGGCAGTATGATCCAAATTTTCAATGATTTAGCGATGAAAATTGGAAAAAAACCTTCAGGTGCTGCTGACGTTATTTCCGAAGCCTCCCGTGACCAATAACAGTATCGAAAAAAACAATCAATTAGTCATAGAGCACTCGCTGAATGACTCGACTAGAGTGATAGCAAAAGTTCGCTGACACATACAGGTTATCCCGGCACGAGACCAAGCTATCATTGACTATTATTTGGTTTTAGTTGGTCATAATGGCCAAGAGGTCAAGGTGAATGATGGTGCAAAATTGTTGAATGCAGTATCAAATATCTGACGGCTATGATCGCCCCATGATATAGCCCCTATACAGACCATATGAGTAACAAATGTGGCCTCCACCGTAATCGTAATTATATCATGTTGACTGGTCGAGGAAAGCGAAAATCAAACCAAGCGACAATAACCACGCGCATATAACGCGCATATAACACCTTACAACCATAATCAGGCGATTGACGGTGCTGTGAATGTCGGTTAGGCAAATCATTGCGAGATTATAGGCCGAGGAAAGTGTAAGGCGAGTATGAATTTGAATAACACCTGCTAAGTGATACCTGCTTATAACTAAGGAGTTAAAACCAATCTTTCGTTATGTAACTCCTTGTCATTAGGCACACGTTTTCAGAATCCCTACTGATGACAGCAAACAACCCCGAGACAAGCTGGTCACAAAATATCTGCTATATGCAACAGTCACACCTCCCTATATAGGTTAACTGAAGGCCTGTCTATATTGACTGTACGTGTGTTTGTATTTACATACATGCGCATGTGTGTATGTGCGTGCACGCGTATGTGTATAAGTGTGTAAACGTGGGGTGTAAGTGGATGTGTCTTAATATCTGCGTGTCTGTATATGTTTCTCCTTAATGTGAAAGTGGAAATAACCTCACGATGATTCAGTTTCTTAAGCTAACCCATCCCTCCCCCCACACAACCGGCAATATATGAAGGGTTCATTTCATCAAACACAAATTCTGCTGTAAAAATGAGACAACGACTGATGAAATACACCCATAACGATAAAAGCAAACGATGTACATCCGTGCCGAGGCAATCGATTTCGACGGTTCAGTTTCTGGGGATGATGTAATCTCAACTGATTGTTTGGATGGGTGGCTCTGTATTATCCATCAATGGTTCACGTGATAAAATAATCCGTGCCCAGTGAGGGCGAAAATACCACTGACCGATTAAACGTAATCTCGTTCGCGCATTTTCATTAACGATTAGATTGCGGTGATTCAAAACGAGGCTACAAGAGCGATTTCAGAACGGGAATATCACGTACGAGGTTGCCCAAAATATATCTCTATAATATAAAGCAGATCTATTTCATTCTTACATAAATTTACGAATAACCTGAAAACTGAGATTTATTATTGAGTCACATTATGTAATTGTAATTAATATAATGTAAGTTGCTTGATTTGATTTACTGCCTGCTACCACATTTGAGTATTACGACTTTCGTTGTACAGAATGATGTGTCCCTCGGGCTGAAGCTCCATCATGTGTCCCAAGGGGAAATACCGGCATGCAACAGGGATATGTCTACCTCTCTGTGGTCCCAATCAACAGGTAGAATGTAAATTCACGAATACTGTGATCAAAGCACCAACACCTGCCAGGATCCGTGCTTAGACCAATGTGAATCCTACCACCAGTACTGCGATCCCAACACCGGGCATTGCCAGTCCTGCGACTATGCATGTAAGCCTGTCCGCATCGAAGTTCATTCAGATTGTTCCAAGTATTGTCCCGGTTGGTTTTTCTATTTTATGTTTTCATACCTTATATTGTTCCGATAAGTGTATTGTTATCCTTTTACCGTATGTGAAGCTTCCATGCATAAACTACAAATCTTCCGCTTTCGTCCAAATGACTGATATTGAGTGGAGGTATAAAGGAAAATGTACACGATTCGCTGATCGGTGCAGATTTTTATCGAAATGCTGGGAACCATGAGCGACTCTTGATAACCTCACGAATTGCAGTTGTTACTTCCTCCCAATTTATCAATTTGACCTCGCATGGACACTCACAAACAACACCATTCTCTCACGTCACTGCAGCAGGCATGGCCATTCCTGTCGCATTATTCATTGGTATTGCGCTGTAAGTGTTTCATCTGAAATATTTGATGTTGCATAATTCATGTTGTAAACTACATATAACAAAGCAACTCAGCTATATACATATACAACACTGTAACAATTAATTACATATACAAGAATGAATATATATATATATATATATATATATATAGATATATATATATACATATAGATATACATATATCTATATATATATATATTTATGTAAATATTTATATATATACATACACACATATATATATATATATAAATATACATACATATATATATATATATATATATATATTATTAAAGATATATATATATACATATATATATATATATATATATATATATATATATATATATATATATATATATATGTGTGTGTGTGTGTGTATGTGTGTGCGTGTGTGTCTGTATATGTATGTCTCACTCTGTGTGTATATGTGTGTGTGGGTGGATGTATATATGTGTGTGTATGTGTGTCTCACAGTGTGTATGTATGTGTCTCACTATGTGTGTATGTATGTGTGTGCTATTTGTATATATATATATATATATATATATATATATATATATATATATATATATATATATATATATATATAATGCTGTATATTGGCCAGACATTATATTCAGTGAAATAGTGCAGATATTACGTCTATCAATCTTATGAATAACATTACATTACCCATAAATATTTGTATGTTCAATTTAAGTACCGTATGTAAAAACTGCTTTTTGATATTCACAGAACAAGTCATGCTGTTGAAAGGAGGACACACTCCAGGTGTTAAATCAACAACTGCTATGCCACCATCAACTCTTCCCTCATTGGCTACTGCAACATTAGCATCAGCCAATTGCAAATCATACCAATACATCATCATTTCAGTTATTTGTGTTATCGATATCGCCTTGATAGTTGTATCAGGTGAGTATTTATAAATATCACACAATATATGATGCCTCCTTTATCTTGTCCGTGGTATTTTGTATAAAAAGTCTTGTATCCTAATACACTTTGATTTAGTGAGCATGAGTTTGTAAATAAGCGGTGATTATTTTTTCAAGGTGGGAATCTATCACAAATAGACTGACTTGTTTTTGAAACAGTATGATTTATGTATTGCACTTTCTTTTGCAGTAATTTTTGCATGGCGTCGACGGTCAAACAATAGGGGTGAGCATCCATTTGTATGTTTACACATTTTACCAAGTGCTAATAGTAAAATGGTGATGAAGTATAAAACCAGTGGCCTGCAACACACCCTAGTCTGCGTCCCAGACTCCAGGGGTTCCGCTACGCTTCTCGCCCTAGAGTCTACGACAGGACAAGGTCTAAAACTGGCGCGTCCGAATATTCATTAGACACGTTCGTTAATCTTCGTGACCAATCAACGCAAAGGTTGTGACCCGGATTGACCTTAGTTGCGCGCGTTTGGCTCATGAAACTGGCTTGTGATACATTGGCACCACAACAAGCGCTTTAATCGCTTAGTTGCATGATAGTATGTTTACGTATTAGTCAGTTGCGGACAACCATTGGTGTCGAACCCTGACCCATTCCAAGCATTGCATCGAGAGCAGTAGCTAACAATGTGTAGCAAAATGTTTCCCCGTCCCAGCAGCCACATTCACAGAACAGTCACGACCCATCAAGCAGCCGAGCGAACAAGTCTTTCAAACGGAGCGTACCAAAAAAAATATGGCGCCGAATCCTTGGAAAATGTGACACTGAACAATGAGAGACAATGACTCAAAAGTACCCGAGAGTGACCGAGAGACACGGCTTGTGATTGGAGCATCCCAAATCTGGGATGCTGCGCCAGTTCAAGACGGCACCCTAGGCTAGACTGTTGGCGAGACTATTGAATATCATTAACATGTAAACAGGGCCCGCAGCCAACAGGCTAGGGGACCTTGACTAAACAGACCCTGTAATTGTCTGTATGTTTTTATCAAGGAAAGTCTGTAAAATCATGTTTCATGAGATACACGGGAAGTTTCTAGTCGTCGAGAAGATGTGGAGGAAATGCTCCGGGAAACAGAACCAGCCTTAGCATCTACAAGTAAACAAACAACAGCCAACTATCATCAGTCTGGTTCTAGCGATAAAACTTCCACCTCACAAGACATCAACGTTTTGGACAGTAAGACAATCTTCTTATACTTAATTTTCTTGCTTATTATACTTATGCGTGCTCCTTCGTTTATAGGATGACGTTGCTGCCTGTAGTTGCTTGAGTGGGGACTAGCCAGAGAAATAACACCTATCCAGGAGTAGGGTTCTTGTTGTTTATTCAAGTTTAGCTTTATAGCTTTTCTGGCATCTCGATCAGATTCTTAGTCAGATAACTTCGAAAGCCAGCGTGTGTAGCCCTTATATCGGGGTTCCGGGCGCTGGATTACGCCCAAAACCGCTCGATCAGCTGACACCTCATTGGTTCAGGTTAAGCTGGCCCGCTTCGCACAGCTCCTGATCCAATGGTCCACGTGGGGCGTGGACTTGTAAGGTCATTGGCCGATGGGAACGGTACCAGCCAAGATTACTTATCAGGGTCACACCCCCATTATATGAACGGAGGGTGACCCGGGCTAGTGTAGATTGTCGTGCTGATAATTAAAAAAGGGGGAAGGCTTTAAAAGTCAGATGAGCTAGATTAATATCATAACATCCTCCCCAACCATAGTTAAGTTGAACTTTCACTGT
Source organism: Urechis unicinctus (assembly GCA_034190875.2). NCBI lineage: Eukaryota > Metazoa > Annelida > Polychaeta > Xenopneusta > Urechidae > Urechis > Urechis unicinctus. Next base: position 21,897,342 of record CM067358.1, on the reverse strand, counting down.
TCAATCAATTTTGAATTTACCTTTGCATTTTGAAAATTGACTAGGTTAAACTAATTGAAGATTTAGTGGAAGGAAATTTAGAATATGTGTTAAAGAGTAAAGGGACAGCACGACATGAGCCCAATATTATTTGATTTTGTATTTTGAATGATTCCAGAGTAGCTTGGACATGCGCCAATATTATTTTACATTGGCACATGTCCATAACAAAGATAATTAACAGAAATGGATTAGTGATGAGATTATAATAATTTTACAAAAAGTGTTTCTCTAATTTCGTTAGCTATATATATATGAATTGCGTAATAATTATACAATAGGGTTATTAATGGTGACATATTGAAATTTAACCTTTGACATTAATCACATTCCACAGTATTACTCCGCACTAAAACCACATGGGTAAAAAGCGATGAGCCTATACCCAGTATGCGACTTGTCGGCCATGACACCTGGTGCCGAAGGCCCACCGGAAATCGGTGGTCTACAAAATCAAAACATTGGTGTGTAATGGCTTCTCCCCGGCGGAACGTTTTTGCGTTTCGTGAGATTCAGCTCGCCAATTGCGATATATCACCCGAAAATGCCGTGCGATGTAGTTCAGAGATGACAGAAAGTACTAGAGCCTCATTTAGTTCATATACTGTGCATTATTTGGGAGAAATACGACTGAAAGTTGAAGAATCAAAGCAGGAGCTTGCGACTTTGGCCTTTTGGGCTTGGAAACTCAACCTTCCCAAAAACCCCACAGGTATGGAGTTAACATACAGATATGATCTTCTATTTTGTGTTTTTCTTAGACCCAATGTTATTTGTATTAATTTAATTTGGTAATATTAAAATAGGCGTATGATTAATTCGGTTATGAAATCAATTGCTAATCAACATTTTGTAATCTTGGGTGGTGATTTATCCAAATTAATCAAATAATTGGGATATTGTGTCACATTTGGTATTGCTCTTGCCCTTGATTTTTGTTTTGGTCAATGTATTTATTTTTAAAAATTGTATTATCCTGAAGACACATTTGTTCCAGAAATTGAAACCCAGCAACTTGCCAAACAGCGTCTGGACTGTCTTCTTCAGCTTGATGGTGAAGCCTCACTTCCCCATCCACAAAGTCTAACAAACTGGTCGTCCCACAATTTCAGTATGGGAACCTCTACAACTAATTGATTGACACACCAGGTAATTTTTTTGTTTAGTTGCTTTTTGATTTCTTATCAGTCATACTTGCTTAGAAATGTTTGTTCTTATTTCAACACTACTTACTATTAACCTGTAGTATGAAGTGGCCCTTTAATTCACTTACACTGCTAATGAATTATTGCTTCAGTCATTTACAACAAGGATTCTTTGGGTGCATTCAAGGCCTTGGATGCATACAATTATGCATACAACAGCTGTCAGTCCATCTCAGCACACCACAATCGCCCCGTATGATGTGTGGGCCCTCGTTCACCAAGAAGGATGGAGCAAGGTGCTGCTGTATGGCTGGGCTTGGGGAAGCAAGCAGTCATAGTTACCACATTTGTGTGACGTGGACATCATGCCAATGACTGTCATTAATATATATATATATAAATTACTTTTATGATTCATAGTTATTCATTTGTTGTTTGTCCCTTTAGGACAGATCTTGTCCCCATGAAGCTGCAGAATATCGGCTTCTCAATGCCCCAGTATGGGAAGCGGCATGTGCGTAACAAGCAACCTAAAGAGATGAAGAATCCCTCTGGGATATTGTAGCTGAGGCTACCAACAGAATTCCATTGGTGAGTTGGTACACTTATGGTTACAGCAAATCAGATCTCATGGAACTATTATATTTATGCATCTCCTTACTGATATTTGTCTGTTCTTCAGCTGATGTTTCAAGTCATGTAGTCATATCAGAGACTTCTTGGTATGTAGCCCCTGCCCAAACAATTGCTTCGGTCATTGCTGACAATGCTGATGTGGACCTCATTGCCATCAAGTCCAGCATAAACCTGCCCAGTCAGACCGGTTGTACCAGTCCACAAAACTTTAAGAGAGATGTGCATTGCATGGAAAATCCTCTTTTAATACTGATAATCTATCAGCTTGTTGTACATTTAATTCATACATTTAGCACATGGCTATACTTATTTTGTGTTACTAATTATTTGTTTGTAGTCAAGGTAATGTTTTTTTCTTCCATACTATGCATAGAACAACTGTCTCGCTTTCATTACAAAATGTTGTTTATTTTCATAAATCACCAATTTAAAATGTGTAATCATAGTGAAATATTTACAGGGGGCAAATGATGTAATAAATTACATTGTTTCCATATATTGCGTACTGTTCTCAACTCAAGTTTCAAGGTCACTATCTTGTACTAAAGGAGGGAGGAGATTTGTTATGGCACAAACAATTGTCATAATATTGTCAAGCTGGCTAATCCGACTCAGGGAGAAAAACAGCCTGCTACACTCTAAAGTCCTTTATTCGGTCTATTGCTCTCAACGTGAATCCTAAGGCTGGACACTTTTCTGTGGCGTTCGACTTCACATTGGCTAAGCTGTGTCTTTCCTTTTGTGAATGGGGGTATATTGAGAGTGACACATCTGGGGGCCAGAAAATCTGCAGCGTCAAAACCCCGGTCTGCCATAATCTGGTCGTGTGGGTCCAACTGACCCAAGAACTCTGCTCCTGTAAACATTTTGAAAAGCAAATGATATAAAACAGGTATATGTACATAGTATACAGGCAAGCAACAAGTTAAGTTACACAAGACCAATGATACTCCCTTACCTGAGTTTTTTACAAGTGCTTGTCTGAAGCCAGACCACCCCACATCTTACTGAGTGTGAAAACCCGAGAAATGATGCAATAAAACTAAGGTACTACAGGTGAAATAACAACTATTGCATTTAAACAATATTTCGTCATTTTGTATGGGACTCTTACCAGGGGGTAACTGCTTTGACAACTTGAGCCTAGATTCATATTCACGGCGAGAGGACAATCTGAACCTGGAAGTATAAACATTCAAATTAAGATTCTCAAACAGAAGTAGATTTTAGCTGTATGACATAGCTTTACTGATGTATTACAATAAATCAAACAGTCACCTTAAGTATCTTCGATGGGTAACCCATGTTAAGGCATGGTGTTGGATGTTGAGGTGTTTGGCATACCTTCTACAAAATGCTTGGAACAAACAAGTGTGTGGTTTGATAGCTAAGTTCTTCCTGCTAACTGCCTTGACCCATGCCTTGTACCTGGGTAGCGAATCTGCCCCGGGATTTGAAGAATTTAGGTTTGGAGCCATCCTGGTGTGTAGTTCTTGAGCTTGTGATGCAATCGAAAACGCAGCAGTGATTCACCATTATGATATATACCATAATTATTGAGATTAACCCCTTTATATACCCAGTGGCGTGCATGGTTACGAGCGGTGTTGGCATTTGAGCAGATCATAATAAACCGTGAGCGAGAGGCCAGCCTCATTGCATTGACTTTCTGCATGATCAAAGGTACCGACAGCTACGAAATGCGTCCTTTAATCCTTCCAAACCGCGACACACCCGAAATCAAAGACATCACATCTACCACACGACGACCTGTCTTCCACCTATTTCACAGCTGTCAAAATCGCGTTCCTCGACCACCGATTTCCGGTTTAGCGATCCAAGATGGCGGAACTCGCCTAGTCGGTATACTTGACAATGGTGGAATGGTGAAATAACTTATTGTAACTAATTTAATTATTAATTTTGGAAGAATTAAACTAATGTTATGAAAACTAATTATACAAAAACGATGGACTAATGCCATGGAAGTTATTTGGAATTGATGGATTTGTTTCGATGATTCTTGGAGATGGAATCTCTGAAGGGCTGTTGTATTGGGTTCGCCAGGTGTCGCTTGGGGGTTGAGGGGAAATGTGCGTTATGACGCTAGGTTGAACCGGTGGGTGCCTTCACTGTATCCCTGGTCAGGAAGACATCAACTTTGACTCGCATGGGATTTGGTGCGTCGGGCATGGGATTTGGTGCGTCGGGTGACGTAAATATACCTGGGAACAAATGAACTTACGGCAGCGATCAGTGTGCCTTGATAATGTGTAACATGGATTATACAAAAACAAAGAAATATAATGAGTGCTCAGTGTGGTTAATGTGTGTGAGTAACTTGTGTGTAATATCATGACATCAAACTAAATATATGTGTGTTAAGTGAAGATACATTTAAAAATGATTTAGTGTTAATTTGCTTAGGGAGATTGAATGCGTGGTAGGGAGTTAATTAGTGGCTCGAGATGGAGAGTGTTGTTTGCGGAGCGTGGTGTCGAATCCGAGCGACGTGGTGGTGGGCGAGACTTTCGCGTGGATAATTCCGAATTTACGTATGGAGGCGGCTGTGTGGCTCGATGGGTTGTGGTATTAGTGAAAATTGCGCGTCGATGGCCGATCTCTGTGCGTTTAACGCACTAATTATGCGATTTACTACTTGCTAACCTTTTGAACGTTGTCCACCGTAGCCATATCAAAGAGTCCTATGGATAGTTTCCCTACGGATCCCAGTAGAGCCCTCCTGAGCCTGGCTCGGTCGTTGGTGGGAAGGGGGCGTCCAGAAGACCATCTGTGATGTGCTCCTCGGAGTGCATTATATTGAGAATAGTTACACCTGAAATAATTTATTAACATATATCGCACACGATCACTGTATAACATGTTAGTACGGAAGAACAACGTTGTGACACTTTAATTGTATTTGTTGTACGTGCCAGAGAAGATAAATATAAACATCTCGTATATTTGCCTTGAGAATTAAATGATATAATATACTTCTCCATTAATTGTTTGATGAAATTGCACGCCTTCCCTAAGCTGCAGATTCCTTCATGAAATGATACCCCGCATATACTTGAATAATATAAGATAGCGTTATGGGTAATGTGTATCAGAAAGGTCACTAATTTTACGTGCTATAATAGCGTAGTCGACGCTACTTATAATAAGATTTTGTCTTATAATCTGCAAGCTTAGAGGCAAAATAATTGTTGAACATAATTGATTATATCATAGTGTCAAATTTGCGCTGTTCCGAAGAAGACAATGTAAAAGGCTTCTAATAACTTAACCTGTACTTACAGTTTGCGTGGATTTTGTGCGGTAGCGGAGGACCGAGGATACTAAGCGTCGGTTGAGATAAGTACCTTTGTAGTGGTAGCGTGTATACTTACTAAGCCCGCATTGCAATCAGTTGGATTTTGAGGTAGCTGTGTGTTGTTGTAATCGTTATCGAGCCTGTGATCGTTTATATTTGGACTTCAATAGCCCAGTTCTTGTGTACAGTGGTCGTAATTTTTTATCTAGAGACGATCTTTATCTGAAGTGGTCGAAGCATCCAATCCAGCCCTTATAAAGCGTATGTGGTCTTAACTGGCAAGGGCTTTGGATTGCTATCGCTAACAGTTAAGCAGTTTCTGTGTCAGTTGGCTTGATAGCAATCTAAATTTTCAACCGTTCGTTTTAGCGTCGGAGTCTGTTTGAAATGCGAGTGAAACAAGCATAGTGTCAATTTCATGGGCGTATGGCTGGTAAAATGGTATCTAATTGGAATAATGGAAGATATATATATGGTGTGTGAAATAACGGTATAAAAAGGGATGATTATACTCACAATATGAATGTAGACGTCCTGTTTTGGGATAAATAGTACATAGGTAATAATAATATGACAAAAATATGAAAACAAATGTGCTAAGAACTCTCTGAAAGTGAATAAATGAAAAGTTAAACATAAATTGGTCGCAGAATAATCTGAAAATGAATAAATGAGAATAGTTAAATATTAATCGGTAGATGGTGTATATATTGGTAAATGGTGTCACAAATCGGTGAATGGTATCATAAATCGGTAATACGCATCTTCCGCGCCAGAGACTTGGTGGCGCTGGTAATTTTGTCCTCAAAAATCCACTCAGATTGTCCGCCGGCAAACAAGATGTTATATTTCACTTTATTTGAAAATCAAGGAACCTTTGATCCACTGAGAGACCACGAGTTTTAATCCGCCATGCTGCAGCACAGAGGAATGTAGTCCCTCGTCCGCTTCCGGTAGTCAAATACACGCGGTTTGCATAGAAGATTGCGCAACGTCGAGTCCTGGTTATCTTTGATCGAACCTTTTGACTAATATCGTTGATAACCTTGCGGTGAATCATCACTTATGGATAAGCACGGTCATGTGACCTTACAACAATTGAAAATAAAGCTAAGGTCAGCAACTTTTTTGAATGGCCATTCAGTTACCGCTCAATGCCGAACTACACCTCATCTTTCGCGTCCACATCCACCTGCCGCATGCCTATCCCGCTGCTCTTCCCCCAACAAACCAATATTGGATTGTCAATGGCCACGATTTCTTAACACTTTCTCCACAAGATGAATTCCTCCAGCATGAAGGCCTCATCCACATCATAGATAATCAATGCCAAGAGTTAAGGGACAAAACTCTGGGACAAGCCAGTAATAAAGCTTGGCACATGGAAAGATGCGAGAGATTGTAGTCCTCCCAGTAAGTAAGGTTAGGCAAAACCACAATTAAAACGGACATGGTCCGAAAGGCCAAGTCACTTACCCACGTCAATCAGATTCGTGTCCAAGCCATAGCTGAGGAAATATGCCGGGTTGACTGGTGCAGAAGTTCCGAACTCACCCTACCTAGCAAGCTCATCAGATGATTTTGTGTCTGATGACCTGATTGTTGAGGTGCCCCTACAGAACCAGGGACAAACCTGTCACTCCTGTATCGGTGCCATACCTGGTCAGTGTGAACATACAGCTGACCCTCATCAGCCAACATGACTACTTTTTTTTTTTCAGGGACCCCTTCAAAGATGCTGTGCTTGATACCATGTATTTTCACAAATTCTGTTATTGAGTTTGTGTAGTCTTGTGCACTGATTTTTTTATTCCTTAAATAGTTATTCACCTGTACCTCTAGTTACATATTGTCTGTGGTGAAATGTATGATGAACTCTGAGATTTTGGAGTCCTTAGTGTTTTAATTCATTTCTGGGTTCTTAACAATTATAAAACATGTAATCAGTGAGAATCCACAGTCCCATTATTAACTTGCTTAATGAAAGAGACAAACATGACTAAGTTACAAAACAATTTTATCTTCACGATATCAAGAGTACTCAAGTGAAGATTTATTATAAATTACATATATTAATTGTATAAAACGAAAACTATACAAGACCTTTCAATGATATTCATATGATGTCACACCCTGCATTGGAAATCCATAGATACATTTTATATTCTCTCATCCACATTTTACAAACACTACCCATCACGTTAGGCAGTTGTGGGGACGATGAACTGCCGAAAGTTGCTGAGTGCATAACAGACAAAGATTATGTAGAGGAAATCTGGACCATTGGTTCCCCCAAGATTTTGAAGGTTTTTCATAAACCTATAATGCACTCAATAAGCATCCTCTTGCTGGAGATCTAACTGTCGGACTTTCCCTGTCAGTCGGCTCTTCTTACTGAAAAAGGTTGGTAAGTTGACAGCCAGTTTCACAGCGTTTTGGAGCTGCTCGCCCGCTACACGCAGCGCATTGACAGTGACAACTTTATTCTAAACATTTCTTTGTCACAGTGGAACAAAATGGAAACGAATATTGTGTGTGTACGTGTTAACCGTGAAGTAAGCACATTGAGACGGTAACTTCCGGTCGAGCTTGGGACCGCATTGCTCTGTGCTGCCACCTCTCGGACAAAACGGCAACGCGGTCTCTCATTAATTTTACTACATCATGCGTCTTTCCATCCTTACGTATGGTTTGTGGCTTGTGGGAAGTTTTGGTTAAGGCGGTTGTTGGTGGGATATTTTGTCGGGAGGAGTTATTTGCACGCGCTGGGGCAGTTTCGAATGACTGTTTGCATGTACGGCGTCGGGAGAGGAGACTTGATGTGTTTGCCTTGGAGGGTGTCAAAGGGGTCGCGTGGACAATGCTGGGGGTAGCAAATCTCTCAGAATTTCGATCAAGTCGAGGGCGTAGCCTTGCTCTGCGGGGCGCATCATCGTCAGGCACGTCCGAGTCCGAATCGGTACTGGTATGTGTGTGCTGCAGCTGGCTATGGGGTTCACCGCAACCGGGTACACTGCAGCGATGGGCGAACCTACAGGCTGTGCCCCAGTGACACCTGCCCATGTTAAACAAGCGCATATCTCATTTGGGCGTCTGGTACGGGCGCTGGAGGAGAGGACTGACTGACGAAATAAGGCATGCAGACGGGGACGAGTTTCGAGGTAGACTTCGACGAGGTGTATGTTGTCTTCCCCCATTTGCATTTGATCTGTGAATGCCATTTGCGATACTCTTTGTCGTATATGAGGAGCGATTGCCAGGTATACTTGGTGGCCAGCTCGGCAATCTTCTCCATATAAAGTTAATGTCCTGAAGGGACAGATCGCCTCGCGCCATGAGTTCTCGCGTGATTGTTAAGCTGGCACGCATCCACTGTAGCGGCGTGGTAGATTCCAGGCAGGGTTTGCTGGCACCTGAGTGGAGGACGACGCGCTCGTCACCGTCACTGAATATCACGCGCTCCGATGACGGGAGAGAGGGAAGGTAATCCGTAATGGCCAGGTGACGAGTGAGCTTAGCAAAAGGCAAAGGATAGTCACCTATTTCGGCTTGTTGAATGTTAGGTTGGAGGAGCTGCACGACACATTCCACTGGCCCGGGAGTGGGAACGCTGGCGTTTGTCTGCGTAGGTACTGGGGATGAGATTATATGTTCCAACAGGCGGATCTGTCCCAGAGGTGTCACTCCTATGTCTAGAATATCTTGCGGCTTTACCAGGGCAAGAGTAGGCAGTGTGGTGAAGCCGTTAAGCTTCAATGTCTCGACATTGCATTCATCTACACCTTGCAAAGTCAACCATTCAGCCAAATTATCAGCGTTGGCCCCGCCGCTGCTTCCCCTTATTGTTGTAGGTACCGGATAAGTAGGTCTTGGCGGATGTGTTGCTGAGGAGTTACCGGCAATAGTGGCCGGGCTCTGAGTGATCGGCACAGGTGTCGCGATCTGTGGTACCAAAGGGCCTGATGTAGATGCCCAAATCTCTGGGAAGAGGCTTCTTGCGACGGAAGCAGGAGTGCTTGACTCTGTTTTTCAAGAGGCACGATAACTAGAAAAAAAACAGATAGGCTCGGATGCTACGTGGCTTAGAGAAGCTGCTGACGAGTGTTCGATGGCGCAGAAAAATTTTGACTTAAATACCTGGTAATCTGGAAGACAAAGCTATTGGTCAAGACCCTGCCCGCTCCCTCCCAGGCCACACCCCCACCATGCCGACCACCTTTAAGGCCACTCCCCAATAAAATAACCGATGTCCGGTGACATAGCAGGAGGCCAAGGAAAACGTTGTCCGGATGCCATAAAACATCAAGGTATCAGTTGGACATGAAGACCCCCAGTACAGCAGCGTCGCGCTCGTCTGTTTAACTCCTTACATATCCAACGTAAGGATGCCAAATTGCTGTATGAGTGTGACCCATCTTGCTTGTCTACCCCGAGGCTGCTTTAACCCTAATATCCATTTGAGGGCTGAATGATCAGTATGTAACTGGAATTGTCCCTCAAGATACACACTGAAGTGCTGAATACCCCATACTACGGCTAGAAGTTCCTGTTCTGTGGTTGAATAATTTGCCTCAGATTTAGTGAGGCCTCTCCCTGTAAACCCTATCGGTCGTAGCTTGCCGTCTATTTCCTGGTTGAGACATGCGCCTAAACCTAGCTTACTAGCATCAGTCGACAATACAAATGGTTTGCCAAAATCGGGAAAGGCTAAAACCTGAGAACTTACCAGCGTCTTTTTCAAGGCGTCAAATGCGTTTTGGCAATCTGGCGACCACGTGCAGTATTGATTCTTCTTGGTCAAGCCCGTTAATCCCAGGAAAGCACGCACGTCTTTAAGTTTTGTGGGGGTAGAGTAAGATTCAATTGCTTCTAGATTGTCGGGGTGGTATGCCTTCTGGTTGTAATACATGACCCAGATACTTAACCTTTTTCACGGCAAACGAACATTTTCTGGGGTGTAGCTTCAGTTTGGCATCCCGTAACCGTACAAATATTTCCCCGAGATGTTTAAGATGCAAGTCAAATGTGGGCGAAAAACAACAGATATCATCGATTTAGGCCTTCACATTCTCGGGTTTCGTCACGGCGGCCAGGCGGCGATACTGATTTTCCACCGGAAATAGGGGCATGTTTTCCAAAACACAAACGCAATACGCGACGCGGAACGTAGAGATTTAAGCTATGGTGAATATTCGTCGTTTTATGTTTGATGGTGTTATTTTGGAGAAATTGTTTAGGAATATCGTTCTATAGACTATATAGACTGCGTGGAAGCAACTATGCCCAGGTTTACTTGCGCCGTAGTGGACTGCAAGGCCGATGTTCGCAAGAAAACGAAAAAACACCCGTAGATGACAGTAAAGTTTCCGTCAGTTGTATCACTGATGTGACAAGTATATCGACTGTGTAATTGCAATTACCAGACATCAAAATAATCAAGGTGACAAGCCGTGGGACATGTCTCTTCATCAGGCGGTAATGCTGGATTAGACTTTGCATTGGTATTGAAGTCAGCCACTGCAAACATCATGGCCACAACATGTTTGCAACCACCATCATCTCTGCAAAGAAAGATGAGAAAATATATAACAAACTTTTTTACTTCTCTTCCACCGAACGACAACACCACATAAAACAAAACACAAAGTTAATATTGTACCAGCAAGTCTTCATAGGTATTTATGCATATTAATGAGATGTGTGACATATCTGTATTCAACTTTCTTAAGTTAAATATTCTAATTATATAAATTAAGAATAACCCTGTGCACTCACATCCGGCAGACTCTATGGTACTAAATGAGTACATTGTATGGTTGCTTGGACTGGGACTGCTCCCTAACACATTTCTCCCTCAGATAACACTTGTAATAATTCAGGGATTTATATTCAACTGCATGTATGTGTCTGTTGAACAGCTGATATCCCCTTTCGCTTTCAAATGATGCCACCCTGCTAGGACTCTATTTGCATTGGATCATCAAATGAATAAGACAGTAAGCCTCAGTAAGCTCAGGTGCATTTGACATGTCGGCCTGTCATGCAGAAAGTTTGTTGGGATCTGGGAAATTGACTTGCTGACCCTCTATACTAATAGTTTTTCATTCATTGTGAATATTCTCTCCATCATCTTCCCCGACCAAGTTCACAATATTTACGATGCTGCAGGCATTTCTTACTAATTCTACGAGCTCAGTTTTCTTATGACTTGAGCAAGGGATTCCCCTATCTTTGAGGAAAGTTTTCAGCTGGGGTACTTTCCACTAAGAAGGGGACAGTGATGGCATGGTGTAGCAACAGTCACCCACGCTAACTTCCAAATGATATCGGGCGAATGCTGATGATCTCGCAGAATACTCTCCAGACGACTGGCGATGAATGTAGATTCACTATTTTATGATAATCACTAGGATCACTATTTTATGATAATCTCTGTGTTTGAGAACTGTTTGAAATGTGCTCATTGCGAGTGACAGCGTTCAGATGAACTTAAGAATATGCTTGACACCTTCGGCGACGTCTTTGATGTCCTTAACAGCTATAGAAACAGCAACAAGAATGCACCAACAACGCAGGAACTTAAAACAGCAACTGGTAAAGCGCGAACAAAGCGTTGGCAGGCCGAGAAACATGCCCCCAGTTCCGGTAAAAATCGCTGTGCGTGACGGTGTCCCTCCTAGGGGCCGCGACGGAAACCCGAGAATGTGAAGGCCCCTATTACAAGTCTTAGACCACCGGCTTTCTTAACTAAAAAGGTCAGCGATGCCCAGGCTCCATCATGAGCTTCCTCGATTAGTCCTTGTTGGATTTGTTGTTCAATGATTTTGTCCATTTCCTGTCTGCCCTGAGGAGCCATTCTATAGGGATACTTATGAACAGGAGTATTTTTTTTTGTTTTTTTCTCCAGCCTACGTTTTCGGGCTTTTCTCCGGAACGGTTAGACATATCAACATGAAATTTTGGGGAATGATAAATCAAGTTGGGACACAACTACCGATCCAGTTTGACGCGCATGCGCAGTATTGGAGGCGTATGGGATCGATTTTTCATCGATTTTTCCCCAATTTTCTGTAACTATCACCTCCATAACTACTGCAATTACGAACATATGAATTACATGGTTGTAACAAGCAATTATCGTAGCATGGAATAAGCGGAAAAAAGACTTGATTTCACTTTTTGTACTTTGTATTATGACATGTTTTCTACAGTACCTATCGCGATTTTTGCTACGAGTTCTCTTCTCGCTGATATATCTGAAACGGCTGTATTTACGCACATGAAATTTTGTCAGTATTTAGATCTTGGCCTCGTGATAATGATTGTAACAGTATTTTAACCATTCACAGTAAAAAAACAGTAAAAAGGACGGTTAGTTTGAATGTTTTCTACTGCGTCAGCTTAGCGAGCAGGCTAACTGCAGGCTGGACATGTCTAAGTAGGCCAAACCTTACGTAATCGATCATAAACACGGTCAACCATCACAAGGTAGCGTTATGATACAATCATAGTGTCTATATAAGTGAGTCGGAATCTACAAAAAAAACCCGAAATATAGTCAAGAGTTTATGAAAATTTAGCATTTTTAAGGTTAGTTTAATCACTGGGCTCCACCCCGGCTGGGGGGGGGGGTCACTTGGCCTTATCCCGGATAGGGATGTGCCGCGGGACTTCGATAACCCGTGCCCGTCGTACATGGTGAACGGCATGTCTTCCAACGTCAAGCCGGGACGACCAGCAATACGGTATCAACAATATTACACCAACAAATGTTGCCTTAACATAAACCTTACGTTATGTAAACAAGGCGCAATCACCATTGCTGAACTAATAGGTCAAGTATTCATTTTGTTAAGAGATAACGTATTGCTGGTCGTCCAGGCTTGCCGTTGGAAGACATGCCGTTGGCGCTTGTGCCGACTCTAGTTGGATTGACAAAACAGTCGGAGAATTCTGCTACCAGGTCTTTAAGCTGTTGGCGCTCAATTTCACTTACCTGAGACTCACTCCAGTCTACATTTGGTAAATGGCTATATCTTGTGAGTGCAAATGGCATGCATTCAATTTAACATCCTCACTTTCACCAGCATTCACAGTGTCATCAATTTTGTACAGGAAGGTTCCTACATCATTGTCCAAGCGACTTTGGCAATTCTCTCACCCTTGGTAATGTACTTTGCAACGGGGGTAGTGTTAAATAATCTTACTAGCACGCAGTTGTCATTAACGGTTACTGCTGTGTGGGCTAACAGAATACCTTTAGCATTTAAATGCTGCAAAACTAAACATTCTCCTGTTGTTTCGTTTTTGGTATTACGGAAAAGATTTCCTGCACATATGATTTCAGAAAAGGGATCAATAGTTATATTCTGTGCAGAGTGTACAGGAATATTGGTTGTGAAAGAAATGGTACTTGTTCCGAAATTCATTACTGCCGAATGTTTCTTTAGAAATGGAATGCCTAAGTACATTGGGGAGTGAGAGTCGCTCAATACCACAAAATCAGCTGTAACCTTTGGTTACGTACATAAAATGGTAAGGTAATGTTACCTAGAGTTGTTACCTGAGTGTTGTTGGCACACACACACATTTGCTAATCTTAGACTTAAATCTGTTTCGTAATGTTGGTGGCAATTTGGCCAATACTCTACAGATATGAAATTTAGATCAGCTCCTGAGTTGACTTTAGCTTTGTATCGCTTATTTGATAGCGTTATAGTCAACTCATTGTGGTGTAAAATGTGAGTGCCGTACTTACCAGTGGTCGTTGAAGTGGGTCCATTATTGTCATCTTGAAGGTCTGGCCTGTTACAGAGTCAGCAACGGGCGATGCTTGTTTCCCTGGAATCGACAGGTAGAACTAGCATGCCCTAGCTTTCTGCATATGGAGCAGGAGAGGTTGATGTCGGTGTGGCATTGCTCCTTGTTGTGTCCGACATTAAAGCACCTGCGGCAGATTTTCGGCCGGCAGTTCCTCTCAGAGTGCCCTCTTCGGTTGCAGATGAAGCATTGAGTGTTGATCGGACGGTTTTCGCCTTCGCGTGAGTATTGTCGGCCGTCGTCGCGATTGCTGGAGTATTCCCGGACGTAATTGCAGTCTCTGGACGGATCCCTGTGGTTGTCGCGGCCGTTTGGGAGGCGTTACCGTAATCATGACGGCTGTTGTGATTTCGATCGTCCGCACGTCTGCGGTCGTTTTCCTCCCGTACCTGCGGCCTCGCTCATCCCATCGGTTATAAGCCGGATAGCTGTCGCGTGAGGGGCTGCGCTGGTATCTGCCTTCACTGCGGTCTGTTGTAGGAGTGCGTCCTCTTTCATCAATTCTTACCTGTTTCGGAGCCATGGAAAGCAGTAGAAGATGCGTTTGTTCTTTGATGTCATTTATGTCTCGTTCCTGTGGAGAAGGTGGTGAGGAAGAGATGAGCCTCGCATGATGGTCTCTAAGCGCGTTAGTGTGTCCGATTCTGACGGGGTTGATGTTTCAAAGCGGCGATCCAATTGTTCTGCCTCGATGAGGGTTTTTGGGTCAAATCGGTGTACCCAGGTACCGATTTCCTTGTGGAGACCCTTTGTGAATAACTGCACTTGCATAGCCTCATCCGTAATAGTACGAGACAGGATATCAGTGAGGTCCTTCGTGTAGTCCTCAAATTAGGATTCGTGTGATTTCTCGGCGTAGCAAATGTCAGCTGTTTTCCTGTACGAATGAGCATGTAGAGCACATGTACTGGGAAGTTGTGTTCTGATAACAGTAGAAGTTATCAGATACCCGGATTCTCCACCACTACTTATACTTAATTTTCTATCTTATTATACACTCCTTCGTTTAAAGGATAACGTTGCTGCCTGTAGTTGCTTGAGTGGGGACTAGCCAAATAAATAACACGAGTCCAGGAGTAGAGTTCTTGTTATTTATTCAAGTTTAGCTTTATAGCTTTTCTGGAATCTCGATCAGAATCTTAGTCAGATAACTTCGTCTCTTCGCTAGGTAGCTCTCCATGAATACTAAAACCGCTCGATCAGCTGACACCTCATTAGTTCAGGTAAAGCTGGCCCGCTTCGCACAGCTCCTGACCCAATGGTCCACATGGGGCGTGGACTTTTAAGGTCATTGGCCGATGGGAATGGTACCAGCCAAGACTACTTATCAGGGTCACACTCCATCATGTGGGCGGAGGGTGACCCGGGCTAGTGTAGACATGTCGTGCTGATAATTTAAAAGGAGGCTTTAAAAGTCAGATTAATATCATTACAAAATATACTGCCCCCAGTTTCATAGCTGTCAGTTTGTAAATCAGTTAGTGGTTTTTGTGATGCTATTTGCAAGTTTAAATAGAAAACATTAACATCTCTCATGATACCTGTGTCAATCATGGTGCACATTTACCAAAGCAACCATCATCGCCCAGGAATCAACCAGAAGTTATGTTATTATCATTTCATTTTGTAGTCCTAATGTCTTGTCTTGTAATACTTTTCACTTCGTTAATTTCCTTGATCCCCTTCCCTTATCATTACACACACTGCATTCTTTTCAATTTCAACTGAATAATATTTTTCTCTTGGTTTTCCATTTACACAGAAAGTCAGACAGGTCTCGAGACTTCTGACTCTCCACTGCTGGCACCACAACACCAAGTGCCTGTCAGCCAACGCAACACTGCGATATTGAATATTCTGATACAGGATGCTGAGAATCGCTGTAACTCCGACACTAGCCATACTTCCTTTACCCCATACAATTCAGTGGACTGTGCTGTCAGCATTCCATCATTCGAATCTGGTGGCCCTCCAGCTGTACGCTTTGCCAACGAACATGATCCTAATGTGAAACATGTGATAGATCCTTATAATGCTGTCATCAGGGAAAATCGTGGGCGTCTGTCTTGGGTGGGGGGGGGGGGGGGGGAGGAGCACACTGCGATCCTGCTCTGGATCCTCAAATTGATCACCCACAAGGTTAACACAATAATAATCCATTATTATATTTCACGCTATGTTTAATTGTATTTGGGGGAACTCTAGGATTTATCTACCAGAAATGGTTGTTGATGAGTGCTACATATTCTCATTTTAATTATAGCCTTTAGTCTTTTTTTTTATTGATCTGCTAATATGGGGAGCACTGTTTTTGCCAAAAAATACCCAATAAGCTCATTTGTGTGATGTTGATTGCTCTTGTGTGTGTGTGTGAAATAGATTGGCCAAATGACAGTGGCTGTGATACTATGCGCTATGGAGGGGTACAGCTGACAATTGATGATGCTCACCAGCCCCCTCCTGATCACAAGTCAGTCCTGTTTCAATGGGTTGTGTTTCAATATTAATGTGCAGACAGACATCAAAGCTTTTTACCAATGTCCTCCTGGAATGGCTTTAAGCAAATACATTTTTTTTTGCACTGGTCTATATAGAACATCCATCCAAAGACTGAATTATATCATTTATAGATAAACATAGAATCATCTATGTAAAACTTCCATCCAAAGATGGAATAATGTGATTTATAGATATACATAGATCTTAAGCTTATAAATACTATAAAATCTTTCCTGTTTTAATGCTAGATGTAAACTAACCATTGTGAAAACAATTGTCTTTTGTAAGTATCAGTATTTTTCTATGAATGTGCAGTATTGAGCCAAGACATTCTGGAGATCGTCAAGTGGAATCCAGGGAAGATTCTCCAATATCAGGTACTTATTCAAACATTACCTTCCAAGTCATTGTGTGTCAACAATGATTCATGGTTACCCATTAAAATGCATTGAAATACGGTTCAAATCAAATTTCTTATAATTCATTGACATTTGATATACTCTAAAATTCCTTAGCTGATTTTGTCCGAGCATTTCATTATGTGCATTGTCTGCATTGCCACCCACGTGGTAAAAACGATAAATTTGCTATTGGTAAAGGGTGATTCTAATGCCTAACTTTTTTGGCTCCCTCTCCCCACCCCCACCTCTCCAGACACACACCCCTTATTGGGCCCTAACATCCCCCATATTGGGGCCCCAACACAAGGCAACATATTGCCCTACTCCCCAAGAGTTTAGTACTTGTTTAATGGACCCTTGTGTATCTTGTGAAGTAGACTTACAAAGACGCGAAGTAACACCAAGTTCTGCAGAGGATTCAGATGAATGAATATGCATAATGGATATATAAATTGGGTTAGTATATTTAACCATTTACAGGCAACACAATGTGTTTATAACATTAGCAGTTAGGGGCTGGTTTGACATTTTATTTGATGCAATTTGGTTGTTTATGTGCAGGTTGGACTATGTGCTTGGCTATTTCTTCGGATAACAATTAGCCATCTGCATAGTTCTAATTGACATCACAGTTGATGAGCCTGGCAGACTACTAATGGAGCTTGGTATGGCTGAAGAAGACGACACTCCTTGGTGTTTTATTGACTGATACTTATGGTTCAAAACAATATCATTTTGTAGGATTTTGTTTACTGTTAATGTGATATGACGTTTGAATCTCCAAATTGCCATATTTACTGTTATTTTATTGTTTTGAGGTGCCATATTGATGGTTAAGATGAATTGTTTAAGTAAAAGTTGTGTAATAAAGATCTTCTTTAACCAAACCAATGCAACATTTAGCATGCTTTGGCAATGAAACACTGAAGTCACAAAAACTACAATAAAATAACTAAGCTATGGCACCTGTAAAATTGCTACCTGAGTTACATGAACGTGAATCCAGTGGCATATCCATATTCCAGCCAATATCCTTGAGAGCAATGTAGAAGAAAGTTGGTTATATCAAAAACCTTACAGCATAGATGACCACAGGTTATATGTTCAACATGGGTAATAATGATTTCAACCCCCAACAAACGCTTACATACAAGCATACATTTACGAACACATCCACCCACCACCACTCCATCCTTCAGAAATGAGACAAGAGGTGTTTAGCACTGGCTGTGACTGGCAGTCATGAATATGTTGGCACTTAGTTATCTGAATGGCATTAGATGCAAGTTATAATTATGTCTCTATGATTTGTTGAGGCAACTCTTGGCGAGAGGAGGTTCCTGAGCTAGATGAGGGAGATCATAGGGCCGTGTCTGTTTTCATCACCTCAACAGCAATACTGCCATGCTTTACTGTTTACATAAGAGATTATGAAAATCAGGAAATTGCTGCCAACAATGTATTCGTTGAAAACATACACATGTAGCTTTAAAGCATCTAATACATTCATAAATGATGCTTGCTTGCTAGATTGGTCCCAGCAACAGCCAACCTAAACCAACTTCAGACAAATACCAAATAACTGTACAATCGTTAATGTTCATTGAGAATCATTTAGCCTTGCAAAGTAAGCATTGTAGCCAGATCTTGGTACATCAAGGCATCCTCCTTGGAGATGGAGTAGTATAAAGAGTAGCGGTTCTGGCGCACCACCACTCATCTATACTATTCCCTCTTTGGCGGCTTATACAAGATTTTTGCTCAACCTAAGGCACGTCGGACCCGATCCCACAAACGGGGCCGAGGGCCCTGCTAGTTCATCACGGACAAAGGGAGTGACATCATCGTGGGTCGTGGTATCACTCAGGCCCCCATCAGTAGTATAAAGT
This sequence comes from Urechis unicinctus, assembly GCA_034190875.2. Classification (NCBI taxonomy): domain Eukaryota; kingdom Metazoa; phylum Annelida; class Polychaeta; order Xenopneusta; family Urechidae; genus Urechis; species Urechis unicinctus. The sequence continues at coordinate 21,878,594 of CM067358.1, read as the reverse complement.
GTAGCGGTTCTAGCACACCACCACCATTCCCTCTTTGGCGGCTTTTAAGAGCGCAAAAAAGCTTAAGACTTCCACGACTTGGGACTGCTTTTTTTCTCGCCAGCCACCACAAGGCAAGGCAAGGAACAAGAGAAACGCAGAACAATACAAACGATAGGAGACAGGGCTAGACAAGGCAGGACAAGGCAAAGTGGTACAAGGCAAGGCACGCAGAACAATAGAAGTCAAGGACTACCCCAACTTGGGACTACTATATTCCTGAAACCCCAAATCGAACGATATCGCCTACTATATTTTTTTCTTTTTTTTCTCCGCTCACAGAAAGCTCCCTATGGTCTGCAATGGTTTGCCCTCCGCCCCAGAAAGCCTGGTCTGCCCTATAGCCTACACAGCCTCTCCCAATGGTTTATTTGGTCTGCCCTATAGCCTACAAAGCCTGGTCTGCCCTATAGCCTACAAAGCCTCTCCCAACGGTTTCTTTCGTCCGCCCCAAGCTCCCTATAGCCTGGTCTTCCCCCGCCCCACCACACACGATCTATATGCAACCCCTCTCCTCCCCACCATGGTATACCCCTACATAGTATGTTGTCTACCATTCTCGATCACCTATAATCTCCTCAAAGCCTGCAAAAGGATATTGCGGGTTGCATCATAATGGCGGACAAAGTAGTCCCAATGTTGTGCCCTTTTGAACAAGTGGTACCATAGGTATATACTACCAATAGCAGTCGAAACTACTTTCCAACAGATTGGTCTTCGGTCCGATGCATCGCTTGCTTCTCATATCATCCTAGAGAATGCCTTCGAAAACAACCTCCTCCCGCATATAACAAAAGTCGACTACCTGGCGAACCACAAGGGACAATCAGATCTGCAACCTCTCTCTGGTCTACCCCTATTTCCGGATGATATCTTCGTCTTTGGATACCTGCGTAGGGCCGACTTTGTGCAAAAACAGTGTACTACGAGTGACAATGGTACTGCAAAGACAATTGCCAAGAGTATCTCGACAGCAACCGAGGAAAGCTTTGGGAAGGCACATACCACCATTGCCAACACCATTTTGCTCGGGGAACTGGGAGGTGGTCGGATCCGAGAAACCATTGCTGGCATCGAAAAAGCAACTGATTGTGCGGCGAAAAACCTGTGGAAGGCGTTGTACCAAGAAAAAGAACTGGCGCCAATATTGCATCTCAATTGCTGCCGCGAAAAAAAGTATGGCATCGGGTCTACTAGGCTATCAAAAATATGGGCAACAGAGGAGGCCAGTGAGCTCTATGGAGGACTCCGAGAGTAGCAGTCCAAACAACCCCCCACCCCCAAGAATCTACTAGCAGTAATCCCAATGGGGTACTGGCCCTCCCACCGAAGTTTATTATCATGAAAAGTAGCCCCACCCAAGAAATACTACCATTCTACACCGCGCAACGACATGGTATCCCTAGTGTATACGATTTATACTATACAATGCGAAATATAGCGAAAAAGGTGGACGATATAGAAAAAAAGGTAGACACTATTTCAAGAGACATGAAATCCGTAGAGGAGGAAATAGGCGAAATCTGGTCAGTTCTGGAAGACGATATAAAAGAGGTTGAAACCAATGTAAGAATCATTGCGACTCAAGGTTTTCGACAACATTGCAAATGGTGGGATAAGCATTTCTAGCATGGAAAGTCTGGAAAATATTTTGTATTATACTTGTATACTTGTATTGTTCTGCGTGCCTTGCCTTGTACCACTTTGCCTTGCCTTGTGCCCTGCCTTGTCAAGCCCTGTCTCCTATCGTTTGTTATTGTTCTGCGTTTCTCTTGTATCTTGCCTTGACTTGTGGAGGCTGGCGGGATAAATGTGGTCCCAAGTCGTGGTAGTCCTAACCTTTTTTGCGCTCTTAAAAGCCGCCAAAGAGGGAATAGTATATATAAGTGGTGGTGTGCCAAAACCGCTACTCTTTATACTACTGATGGGAGCTTGAATGATACCACGACCCACGATGATGTCACTTCCTTTATCCATGATGACATCGGCTGGTGTTCGATATTGCAGCCCCTGCGCGTCACCCCCCTGGGCCAACTGTGCACCTGTATCACATACATACTCTTCAAACTTTCAAAATTAAAATTTATAAACCATGTGCATTATATACAGTGTAAAAGGAACCTAAATAACCGCATATTAACCCACAGCTTGCTAAGATAATAAACCAAATTGTTGTCCATCAGACATTATTATTCATACTTGCCGATTTGAGAATCCCTTTCTCGATCCCACCTCCTCGGCCCCAAAAACACACAGGATGATCACACCTACATCTTTTCTTGTAAATGCACAGTCAAATGTACATGTGATGGTTGCGTGGAGCATCATGGACATGTATACCAAACTTGAAGATTAACAAGAAATGTACATTATCCGACATCAAATCGGATCATGCCAGAGTCATAAACTTAGCAGGAAGGACCAAACGGCCCACGAACTAGAGGTCACGACCTGGGTAGCATCCCCGTAAAACATGCTTCTTCTCCCTATACTTAGCTGGGCTCTCAAAGAACATGCTAATTGGCTATGATCGTTCTGCAGCTGCATATATATATATATATATATATATATATATAGATAGAGATATATATATATATATAGATATATATATATATATATATAGATATATATAGAGATATAGATATATATATATATATATATATATATATATATATAGATATATATATATATATATATATATATCTATATATATATATATATATCTATATATATATATATCTATATATATATATATATATATATATATATATCTCTATATATATATATATATATATATATATATATATTGTGATGACTCCAGGGAAAGTGATTCTGCACCTGCCGCTGAAAGCTTCAGTTGCTCCTAACTGCATGCAAAAAAAATTGACAATGTCCACTGAAAAGAAGCTTCATCAAACAAACAAATATTTCAATGTCAGAGTGACTATAGTGACTATAGAGGGAGAAGAGGAAGGTATTCAACTAAAACAAGATTTGATTTGTGAAGACTGCAAGAACAATGATTAAAACAGACAGAGAGATTGTGACAAATGACAAATCGTGAATTGACTACATTTATTTGTGACTGAACGACTTGTTATCCATTAAATTGGATAGCTATCCAGAACCATTGGTCAGCAATATTCCAAATATCTCCATTTCATTGAACATTGACGGGTTACCCCTTTTCAAAAGCTCTAATACATGTATGTGACCTATACTATGTGCTATTAGGCTCGAACATGTGACAGTTTTTTCTGTGGCACTGACATGCAGAGCTCGGAAACCTCAAGACTTCTTGAGTGACACTATAAGAGACTTGAAATACTTGTCAGAAAATGGCCTACAAGTTCATGGTCGGACTCTTGTTTTAACCCTGGCTTCAACTGATTGTGATGCCCCATCACGTACAATGGTGAAAACAATAAAACTATATTCTGGGTATTATGGATGTGACGGTTGTGAACAAAGAGGGATGTGGCATGGTAAGATGACCTACCATGATTGTGAACACCTTGTTCTTCGCACTGACCGCTCATTTAGGAACCAAACACAAGAACACCACCACCATGCTGCAACCCCATTCTCAGAGCTTGGTATTGATTTTATTTAATTCGTTTCCTATAGAATACATGCACCAAGTTTGTCTCTTGCTATGGATACGTGGTAAGAGAGAAACAAAACTCTCAGCTGCGCAGGTTAGTGACATCTCAGAAAGATTGAAAGGTCTGAGGCAATCCATACTCGCCTTTTTTGCCAGAAAACCCAGAGGCCTTAGAGAACTTGACAGATGGAAAGTATCTGAACTGAGGCAGTTTTTGTTTTACATTGGAAAGTTAGTGCTCAAAGGAATCTCACTTTCTGTGAGCATGTGCATTCTGGTTTCACCAGTGACTATGCATATGCACTCCTCGTGTACTTTGTTTGCAGGGGACGCCAGGTGTATGGACCTTAGTTTATGGTATACAACGTACATTCTTTGTTGCATATTGCTGATGATGCTAAGATATTTGGTGGACTGGATAAATGTGGGGGATTTCCATTTGAAAATTTCCTGTACCAACTAAAGAGAATGATAAGCTCTGGTAAAAATGTGCATGCATTCAATGAACCTTGCGATTCTCAACTCATTGTTGTATTTAAAGTCTACTCTGACAGCAGCAGAATGAAGCTTCTCAAGGAAGAACACTTAACACAAAGAGGAATCAGGATTGAACGAAGAGGCAGTGAATTACTTTTCATGACACTGTTACACCAGATTGTTGTATGAGAGACGATAAAAGACATTCAGATATGATAGTTTTATGATTCACATCACAGAGGCTACGTGTCTTTGAATATCTCTATAGCTAACCCATTTTGTGATATGCCATAGTTTCTTAATGTATTAGGATTATTTCACCATGGACATTACTGTTAATGATGGCTTAAATAACTTGTTACCTGGTTAATTTGTGTGACTTCGCTTGTGAGACTGAGATGATTTTACCATATTATTCGCTTGGTAAGTTCATGACACATTTGGCACTGTTTCTGCACAATTGTTCAGTAGTTTACATGCACCGTTTACGATGTTCAGTTGCACTTGCAAATATGATGCTTGACCAGGCTTGTATCTTAATTTGTTTTTGCTCTTTGTATTTCAGATTTCAGAACTTGTAGACGAAAAAGCTGTTGAAATGGTTCACAGATCATTGTTGGAGACTACCAGCGATGTAAGTATCATAAAACAACTGTTTGTGCAAGTGGTATATAATAGATAATACTTATTTTCTATGATTATAATGTCATTGTTTTGTCTTTTCAAATCTTCAGGGTATATTTTGTTACTGACTGGGGCTTCTCGGATGGCGAAGAGAGGAGATATACCTGACAAAAGGGAAATGGCGATTATATGAGTCCAGGATTTTTTCATTCAGTGGTAAAGTTAACTTACTGTCAGTTTCATTCATATTCAAATTCATCAATGTATCAATAACAATCAATATTCTATAGTGATAGTGACAAGCACAGTAGCAATAGTAACGAAATGGAGCACGGTTGTCTTCATTTGTTGCTATGTATGTAGATACTCACGAAAGAGCCCAGGCACGAGCCAAGAGCGCGGAAATAACATCCAATATTGACAGTAGCGAGGAAGACGAGAGACCTTTTGCAGGTAAAGAGACCTGCCATATTCTTAAATGACTCTGATTCAGGTATTTTATTTAGTAAATTCAGCTTATCCTTGAAATCTCAGGAAAAAATGTACAAAAGAAATCTATCAGGAAAAAACTATAGATGAGAGTGAAGGTATGCCTATAGGTTCTAAAACCCTCCTAGACACGCCTTGTCCTCCAGGTACATAAATTCATTGCATTGCCAGTATTGGACTTACACCAGAGGTATCTGATTATATCATTCAATGCCATTCATACTTTGAATTTTTTAATGATTGGCTTTCACGCATATGACTTAAGGTCGACCTGCATCCCAGGCTTCTGATGGGAATGGATGGGAAATGTCTCTTCAGAAGCATCCCAGAAAACTATGTAGATAAATTGGCAGCTCTGGTAAGTCCAGCATATTTAAATTATATGCACTGATGCAAATAGAAAAATGTAAAGATTGTGGTAGGTTTTGTCTGTATCATAATATCCGGTTACTCATATGAACACTTGAATGTCGGCAGTCAAGATTCATTTAAGGAAGCTACAAGTCACTAATCATAGCCTTCCTGTTCCCTTATTCCTTTTCACACTAATCGTAAGCAAGGGAGTCATATATTTTCAGACAAGATTAGGTATGGAGATGTTGTCCTTGCAGACAGAAGTTACCCAATACAGAGTGACTTGCTGTTCGGACGTGTCACTCTAGTAATTCCACCACCTGGCCACAGCGTAGAGCAAAATGTTGTCAAGATCAAAAAAATTGCCAGTGCCTGATGCCCAATGAACGTGCAATCTTTCCGACCCTACTCGGTGCTCATGACACAACATGCTCGACGAATGCTCTTGAGTTTCTTTAACTTTCAACCTGGGGATATTTTAAGCTTAATACATATCAGAAATAAGCAATAAGAAAGCAAGACTAATGACAGAACATGATCTCAATTATTCTCTTCTTTACTGGGTTTGTGGCACATTCATAATGACAGCTGCGTTTGCCAAACCCACGAGTTATTCCTTTCTGGGTTTTTTGCAAACCGTGACCGTGCAAAAGGTGTCGCAAAGCCGGCATTTTTAAGCGTTCAAAATCACCTTATAAGTCCAACTGCTGTAGTCGACATTCGACGTACCGAAAACTACTTGTTAATCGCGAAGAAAGAGAGAGAGAGAGAGAGAGAGAGAGAGAGAGAGAGAGAGAGAGAGAGAGAGAGAGAGAGAGAGAGTGAGAGACATTTTCATAGAAGCTGTTTACTTTGCTAACCACCAATGACACCTATTTACCACAGTGCCCTTCGTGCATGTTACCGAACTCGCCTATTCGTATGGCGCCGAACTACTGTTAAATACTCAATTAAAAATCGAAAACGAAACCCATTTTCTATTTTGTTTTTTAAGATAGTGAAATCTAAAATAGGGAAACGAAATTGGAATGTATGCCCATTTTCCATATGTTTTGGCCACATACTAAATAGAAAATGGGTTGCTTAATGGGTTGTGAAACGGAAAAACGAACGATATTCTTTCACAAACAGTGACGTCACCCTCTACCCGCGGCATCCGCAATTTTGTCGGTGGTGAAAATGTAAACTGTGATAGAAAGTAGTCCAACGATGCATACTCAGTTGTTTTCAATTTTCGATTGATATTTGCTAACGAATTCGGCGGATCTCTGGACTTGAAGGAAGTACTGCATATCGTTATGAGTGCAAACTAGAGCTCTGTGGGTTGTCAGATTGCCCTTACAGACTACCCTCAGATATTTGGTTTTTCAGATTGCCCTTAAAGACTGCCCGCAGATATTTGGATAAACGTCCCTCGGAAATTGCCCTCCGTGGATTTCGGTCTCGGTCTATCTTATTGAAACACCAGGTAACTCCTGCCATACCCTAATATTGTAATTTGTATCCCTGGTTTTCCTTCAAAATAGGAAATAAGTCATTTTCTCAAAGAGACCGATATTCGGTAGTGTGGTATGTTCATCTTGATACACACCAGATCTATTGGCATTGCCTCGTGACAATAATAATGTACTTATTTGTATCGCCCATCGTCATTGAAGTTTGAATAAATCTGTAATGTTCGATGTGTAATTATCGTTTGACAGACCATGAGATTTATTATGGTTATGTTTTAACCAGGTGTCCACAGCAGAGAAGCTATGAAAATCTACAAAGCTCTGGCCTCGTACAAGCTACTAGAATCATAGTAAAGAGAGAATGGCCATTCCTTGCTGCCTCAACTGGCAAAGTGTTGTGTCCTTGTCGTGGTAGGGGATTATTGGAGGTGAAGTATCCATTCAAATTCCATGATATGACAATTTTGGAAAAACCTGGCTCTCAATCTGAAGGAATCTGATCCTATTTTATACACAAACTCAGCATCAGATATATGTCACAGGTGCCTCATTTTGTGACTACCCAGTGTGTTACCTGACCATAAATATTCTACTACATCTGTGCCTGCTTTGTCAGCTTTTTGTAAGAACCGTATTCTCCCAGAATTCCTGTGCTGAATGTTGGAGCTAGGGACTGCCCTAACCAATGGTTTCACTGGCCTTGCGTTGGAATATCGAAGGAACCAAGATCCAAAACGTTGTAATGCGACAACTGCAAATCAGACAACACAGAGAGCAAACGACAGAGGAGACAGCAAAGGACCTTATGTTTCTTTAGTTTTGCTATATGAATTTCCTAATGCTGATGCAACATCTGTATATAAGTTGAAATTAAATGGATGTCATGCTGTTGTTTGTAAGGAAGCATGTAACTAAACAATCGAGGTAGAATAACCTGAGAGTGTTTTCCATATTCCTT